>CM066033.1:578661164-579344862 GCA_033557465.1 Ichthyophis bannanicus
GTCGCAGGGGCTAACCCAGCCCCCATGGGGCGAGGGGGCACGGACTGGTCAGGGGTCGGAGGAATGATCTCCTCCGTGGGGTCCACCACTGGTGCTGCCCCCCCCTCCCTGGACAAAGACTGGGACAACAGAACAGTGCCCACCCCCGCAGGGAGGCCAGGACGGCCGGGTCAGCAGGGGGCTCCTGCGAAGGCCCAGCACCCAACTGCGGGGGCAAAAGCCCGTCCTCCCTCACCCGTCCCGGTGGGCCCTCTGGAGCTACCACCGAGGGCTGGGCGCCAGTAGCCACACTAATTGGAGGACCCTGACCGCGGCGCGCCCTCGGTATTTTCAGAGGCCGCCGCTGAGGAAGAGGGGCCGCCCCCGCCGCTAACCGCACAGAGCGCCGCACAGGGGGCCCTGCCTCCACAGGCAAGCCCTCATCCGCCTCAGCCGCATCAGCGGCCAAAAAGATGAAACGGTTGATGTCCAACTCGGGCTCTTCATCCGGCAATGGGGATGTCTCCCGTTTCTTCCTTTTGGACTTGCCACCCTTAGAAGGGACAGTAGTCCATTCCTGAGGTGGCACTACCTGCGACCCACTATCCTGCCGTGAAACATCGACTTCCACCACATCAACCCTCTCCTCCGTCCTACCCAAATCCCCTCCCCCTGGTGACTCCCTCGGCTCAATGGACTCCTCCACCCTAGGGCCCCCGGACTCCTCCTGAGGGAGAGGGTCCTCCACAACCTCCTCCCACACAGGAGCCCGAGGTGGGGCGACGACATCCCCCCCCCCCGGTCCATTGTATGATGCGGAAGGGCAGCAGGCAAAGGGGTGGCCCAACTCCCCGCAAAGGTTGCACCGGATGAGCAAACACCCGGCCGAGGCGTGACCCCGTCCACCACAACGGGTGCAGACCTGCTCGGGACAGTTCATGCTCAGATGTCGGAATGAGCCACAGTGGTGACACTCGCGAGGTTGTCCGGGGTAATAGCACAAGATGCGATCCCGACCGAGGAAACCGGCTGAGGGCACGTGCTGCATGACATTTCCCACCTCACGCAAACGGATCCTACCCTTCCACGACCCGTCCCACACCCCTAGGGGCCCAGCACCCTTAACCAGGGGTGCGAGAAGCACCGCATGACGCGACAACCAAAACTGGATGTCCTGCGCTGGGAGCGACTCATTCCTAACCAGGATGGTCACAGGTACTGTCCCCTGGCGAGAAATAGGCACAACACGAAAGTCAGCCCTCCCGCCCTGCCCCCTCTGCTGCTGGTATCGGTCCCAGAAAATCTCCAGCCCCCGTCTCAGCATGAAACTAACATCATATTCAATGGTGTTGTTCATGTGGATGAAGGCATAGAGATCTCCCGGGAGAAACCCCAGCCCAAGGACCATCCTCAAGACCTTTTCCCTGGCTGGAGGGGGCCCCTCCCCAGCCCACCGGATCTGCGCCACGTTGCGCCGTCAGACCTCACCCCCTACCCCTCGGTACCCTCCCCCACTTCCTCCCCCTCCCACAGGACCGCTCCCTTGGGAAACCCCCCTCCCCCCAGCCCCACCTGAGATCCCCGGAGCAGTACCAGACCCCCTCAGGGCCTCTGCAAAGGTACGGGGGGAAACCGACCCCCCGGCCCCCAGCCCCTGACCTCCGCTCGCCTCCCCCGCAACAACCTGTGAGGGAATCCGCTGCTGTAATGCAGGATCCACAGCCACCTCTAATGGGGCGACCGTGGGGCTGGGCAGGATCATCTCTGCGAATACGGAATCAGGGATACTGTCTCTACCTGTTCCCTGGGTACCACCTAGCACCTCCGGATCTCCGCCCTCTACTAGCCCCTGTTGCCTTCTGAGTGTATCAAAAGCCCCTTTAGAGCCGTCCGGGGTCTCCAGGGCTAGAATGATGGCATCATGCACCTGTTCTTCTGTGACCCCCCAGAATACCAGGGAACCCCCCTGTACCCCTGTCCTACATTCCCAGCCCTTCTTGGAGCTCCTGCGTCTCCGCTACCACCACCGGGGAAAGACACTGCCCCCCCCCAGTCCTGGGATCTGGGGGCACTATCCCATCCCCCAGCCCCGCAGACGTCAGTCCCTGCTCCCCATCTGTAGCAACCACTACCCCCCCTCCCACTGGTGGGCCAGTCGTCTGCTCCCCCTCCCTCTCCCTTCCAGCTACAGGAGATCCCTGCTCCTTTCCAGGGGCATCAGACACCCTAGACACAATACCCCCAATCAACCCACCATCCGCTACCCCCTGCAAGGCTGCCGGCAATAAGGCAGGACTGTCCTGAGACAGCAGGACAGGGCCCCCGAGGACCAGTCCCCCCGAACCCCCTCCCCCCTGCCCCCCTCCACTCCCAGGTCCTACCTGATTGCCGGTGCCAGACGTGGCACAGAGATCAGGGACATCCAGGCCGGCAGCCAAGACTCCAGCTGAGGGGGCGGACGCCCCCCCGCGAGCCAGGCCCCCCTCGGCAACACCATCTGGAACCACAGACGCCTGTGCATCCCGCTCCACCAGCACAGGTTGCAGAAACAGCTGCGAAACATCCTTCCGGCCCCCCCTGGGGGCTGCTTGCACAGAAAAACAGCCCCGCACCGTCAGTGGCTGTATCAGAAGGCAGCCTACGATCCATGGCAGCATCCGCTGACCCCCGACGTGGAAAAGAACCATCCAGGAATCCACATCCGGCTGCAAGAGCCCCTCCTGTAGAGGAGCAATGGGGAAGATCCCATAACGCCTCCGCGGATCGCCGCTGGTGCTCCTTCGGCAGGGCAGAGAGCAGATTACGGCCGTCTTCACACTTCCGGGAGAACCCGGAAGTGACATCACCCGACTCGCGGCGGCCATCTTGGGAGCGCGATCGGGTTGAGGGAAGCCCTACAGCCCCATCCAGCAGCGGGGCAGCCCTCTCAGAAAACCGGACGTCATCTTCTTGCACTCCCCGGCGATCATTTTGGGGAATCCCTTCTTCACTCAGAGACGTCGGAGAGGCAGGGGGAAAGGCTGAAAACGCCCGTTGATGGGGGGGATCGACGCCTCTGAACCCCCCTTCCAGTGCTGGACCTGCGTTGCCCGAATCAGTCAGCTGTGCACGGGAAAGAAGAGGGGATGCCATTTCAGGAGCCCGCAAACGCTGGTGGGCCGCGACCCCTCCTGGAAACACCCAATCGCCATCTGGGAACGTAGGATCCAGAGGACCAGGAACCACCGGCCCAACATCCGGGGACTGGACATCCATGCTGCGAGCAATATCTGTCACCTTAAGGTAAGGGTCTCTGGACTGAGATGTTATACATGGGATTTGCACGGAGCATTCTTCTCTCCTCACAGGGGTCGGACATGGGAAGGGTAGGTGGCGGGATTGTTGGTGTCCACCCGGTCTACCTCCCCCCGGGGGCCTCCCCTGAACTGCAGGCATACTGGTAGTCCACCGGTCATAATTGTGGTACATCTCAGCGAGGGACCCACAACCCTGGCTCTGTAAATAATGGATCTCTTGGTACTTGGCCTTCAAGGCCCGCTTCACCCCCTTCATATATGTTTTATAGGCCACCCACTCCGTACCAGGAATGGTAGCCTGCAGGCTCTCCAGGTGGGAGAGCTGGGCACACAGCTGGGCCGCCTCCTCCTGGAGACCCCGGAGCTGTCGCACCACCGCCACAATCTCGTCCGGGGCCCTAGCCGGCTGCTGGAAGGACGGCAGGCCCGACCCTCCGTCCTCATCCTCACTGGAGGAGGTAGAGGCTTCCTCCAGGACCCGAGGCGGAGGGGGGAACCCACCTCCCCCTGTACTGTGCGAGACAGTCCTCCAAGGTCTCCCCAGGGCCTCTCCCTCCCTCCACCCAGCCTCCACACCCTGCCTGGGAAGGAGAAACGAGCCTCCTCCAGGGGGTAGCGGGCCAGAGCCTCCGGGCATGTGGGTCCCTCCTCCCTGGCCATGTGCAGTCCTACCTGGGGAGTCCCCCTCCCGGGGCACCGGCTGTAACGAGCTTCCAGCAACCCCATCCGGCTGCAGCGAAGGAGCCCTACCAGGCCTGGTAGGCCTCTGGGCCTGGGCCTCTCCCGCTGGAGGTGGCCCAGGGCCCGACATCCAGGCACAGACTGAGAGCTAGACTCCTCCCCCTAGCAGGAGCTCACCAGGATAGGTCCTCTCAGCACCACTGCTGCACAGCAACTGAGTGGAGGGACCACTCGTGTGGCAACAGGACTCAGTTGAGCTTGTCTGCCGAAACGTTTTGAATACCTGGAAGGTATACTGCCAATAAATGAATGTGATGCTCTCTGGCAAAGGCCCACAGTTGCAAAGCTTCGTTGCATAATTGCAGAGAGCCTGTTCCGCCTTGTTTGTTTAGGTAAAACATGGCCACTTGATTGTCGGTTTGCACCAGAACTGTTTTGTTTATGAGATGGAAGCAAAAGACTTGAATAGCATTGGAAATGGCCCTTGGTTCTAGAAGGTTTATTTGAAGAGAAGCCTCCTGTGGTGTCCAGAGACCCTGGGTAGACAGATCGCCCAAGTGGGCTCCCCAACCCAACTTGGATGCATCCTTCATCAGGACAGCCTGAGGTAGGGGTTTCTGAAAAGGAGAGCCTACTGTAAGGTTTTCCAGAGATTGCCACCAATGCAGAGACGCAATCAGGCGTGTGGTAACTCTGATCTTGTCCGACAGGCATCCTGAGGCCTGGGACCATTGGGAGCTAAGGTCCACTGGGCCGCTCGCATGTGAAGGCATGCATAAGGAATCACATGGACTGTAGAAGCCATGTGTCCTAGAAGTCAAAGCATCTGTCGGGCAGTGAGGAAGGTTTGTAGTACTGCTTGAGATGCTAGTTCGATGATGCGCAGACAGCGAGGCTGAGGCAGGAAAGCCTTTGACTGCTGTGTGTCCAAGCGAGGCCCTATAAACTCGAGGAATTGAGATGGGGTGAGCTGGGACTTTGGAAGGTTTATGATCCATCCCAAGTACTGCAGTATGTGCATTGCTCGGGAAAAAGCATGACTTGCCTCTAGAGCTGACGGTGCTCGAATGAGCCAATCGTCTAAGTAAGGGAAGACAAAAATTCCTAGAGTCCTCATAAATGCTGCTACTACTGCCATGCATTTTGTGAAGACCCTTGGAGCAGAGGCCAGTCCGAAAGGAAGGACCCTGTATTGAAAATGTCTTCCCTTGACTAGGAATCGAAGGAATTTTCTGTGATCTGCATGAATAAGGATATGCATGTAAGCATCCCTTAAATCTAGAGAACATAGCCAATCTTGCTCGTGAAGGTATGGAAGAAGTGTGCCGAGGGAGATCATCTTGAACCCTTCTCAGACTAAATATTTGTTCAGTTCTCTGAGGTCCAGGATTGGTCTTAGTCACCCTGACTTCTTTGGAATGAGAAAATAGGGGGAATAGAATCCTGTGCCCTGCTGGGACATTGGAACCTCTTCTATAGCCCCTTGAGCCAGAAGAGTGGTGACCTCTTGCCACAACAGGTCTGAGACCGGTGGTTGAGATTTGAACTGTTTTATTAGCGTGGATGGGGGCAAGCTCAGGAAATGAAGCTTGTATCTCAGACAAACGATAGATAGAGTCCAATTTTCTGATGTGATTTGTTGCCATCTTTTGGCAAAATGGCAGATACGGCCTGGAATATTTAAAGGTTCTGGGCTTAGAATAGGAAGAATGGCTAAGTTCTCTAGACAACAGTCAAAGACCCTGAGGAGGCTCGGTCTGCTGAGCCTTCTGAGCTTGTGTCTTTCTTTGTCTAGTTTGTTGTTGCCCCTTCTGGGGAACATGTGTTTGCTGGGTGGAAGATGGATAGAATTTTTTCTTTTTAGAGAAAAAAGGTTTTTTGGAAAACTTTTTCTTGGCTTGGGTTAGCTGTAGATTTTGACAATCTGTCTAAAGTTGTATTATCAGTGTCAATTTCATTAGCTTTGAGCTGCCAATCCTTGCCAAAGAGATTTTCTCCTGTGCAAGGAATGTTTCCCATCTTATCTTGCACCCATTCCTCCAAGTCTGAAGCTTGGAGCCAGGCAATACGACGTGCTCCTATGGATATAGCAGAGGTTCTGCTAATACATTCAAAATAGTCAAAGGTAGCATGATTCATAAACTTAGAGACATTTTGAGTATGTCTGACCAAAGTCAAATGATCTATCCGTTTATCCTCTTGAAGAAAAGGGTTCAAAAGTTCCAAGTCTTTTGTAACCCGTTCAAGAAACATTCCCATGTATAATATATAGGAACTGATTCTTGCGGATAGCATGAAGGACTGAAAGCAGACGACCAAGGCATCTAGTGTTCTAGACTCACGACCTGGTGGATTGGAAGAGTGTCTTTTAGCACTCTTAATCCGCCTCATGGCGGACTTTACCACCATAGAATAATTTGGTAACTGAGCCTTCTGAAACCCTGGACAAGGTGGTACTCGATACATAGTATCAAGACGTCTAGAATGTGGAGATACTATTAAAGGAGCTTCCCACATTCTTAACATTAGATCATGTAAGATCTGGTGTATAGGAAGCATAGCTACTTCCTTTGGAGCCAAAGGATATTGAAGAATTCTCAATTCTTCTGCCCTAGGCTCCTTTTCTGGTACTACTGTAATGGCAAGACCCTTTGCCATATCACGTACAAAATCATGAAAAGACATATCCTCAGGAGGGGACATTCTGCGTTGAGGAGAAGGAGCTGAATCTTGTAAAAGTTCAGCTCTGGTACCGGTGGAATCATCCGAGTCATCGGAATCGGAAGACTCAAAAGGAGGAAGCACCGGGTTCTCCCGAAGCAGATGGCATCAGTACCGCTCGATGTCGGTACTGAAATGAGTCGGTACCTGATCCCCCATGCTGGAGAGAGATTCCAAACTCAGCATCGGGGGAAGTATGCCTGTTGAAACAGGTACTGAGGGCACTGGCACCGGTACCGGCATCGGTACCGGTGCCTGCGGAACCATCTGCAGCGACTTTAGCGGTACCGAAGTAGCTAAAAGAGTCGCTAGACTGCGTTCGATAGTGAGGAGTCTTTTGTCCACTGCTGATGCCGGGGTGTCGGTACCAGTGGAAGCGGCCACAACCCCCGAGCATGGCACCAGTAGTTCCATCGAGGTCGAGGCCTCGGGAACATCCTGGAGCCCCGATAAAGCTTTGGAGCCCGAAGACTCACGCCGGGGCTGTTTTACCGGTGAAATGTCCTCGAGGGCCACGCCAGTGGCATCTCGATGTTTAGAGGGAGATCTACCCTTCGAGGACCAGCTAGTCTTAGAAGACTTGTGTTTAGTTACCTGAGATCCCTGGGAAGAAGTAGAAGCCCTGGAAGACATTGATGCTACAGACATCGTGTCTGAAGCAAAAAGGGCACCAAGTTGATTTTCTCGATTCTGAAGACTTCTTTTAGTCAACTTCCTGCAGGAGAGATACTCCGCAGGGCAATGGTCAGGATCTAAACATTTAAGACACCAGTCATGGGTGTCGGTAATAGAAATTGTACTGCCACATTTTGAACATTTTTTAAAACCAGTGGCTGGTTTTTCCATGGTAAGGGAAAAGAAGGCCTAATGCCCAAAATGGTGCCAAGCACCAGAGCAGGGAAGAAACCTCTGATAAAAAGCACTAAAATTGAATTATTTTTAGAAGAAAAGAAAGAAAAGCACCGGTGGTACCGGTAGGCATTGACGGAAGGCAGACGCAACCACAAAAAATATAAAAATAAGAGAAGATTTTCTACTACGATGACAGGGGACACGTCCTGTCGGCTCCGCGGAAAACGAAGAACTGAAGTGAGAGAGGTAGTTGGGCGGGAAGGCAGCACGCATGCGTGGTGGGATGCTCCCAAAAGCTTTCCTTTTGGACGCTGGGGAGCGTTCCCGCGCAGGCTCCCTCGGTGTCAACGGTACCCATATGTGAAGACTACATTCCTGCTTGTTCCTGGAGATAGCAGTATTTCACCACTGCAGGCAAGATTATTCTCTGGTTTGGGAATGTAAATGTAGTGGCCCAGGTAGTGACACAATCTTTGTCTCTTGCTTCACTCTGCTCTTTTCCAGCAAATTAAGGAGGGCCACTACAGAGATGGTTGAGTTGATGGGTGAGTACACTTTTCACATTGCCTTACATTCTGAATAGACCACAGAGCCCTCCTACAACTATGCATCTATCACACATCAGAAAAACCTAGGACGACCTGCAGCCCAAATCAGTTCTGTCTGCCTTTCCTAGGTGACTTGGAATATTGATATCAAGCCTGGCTTTTCACTCCTGTATGTATAAAAAAAAAGCGGGCTAAAAGTAATCATATTAAATTAAGAATCCCAGCAGAGAGGAGATACAATGAGCTACAAACACATCTACCCACTCAGTCATTGGGTATATGTTTCACTGTTAAAAAGTTAGTTTAGATGTATGCATAAATTTGTTGTGCTTAAATTTTTCTGCTGTATGCTTTAAAACCATGTTTTTCAAGTGGCCCTGCTGTACTCCCAGCCAGTCTGTTTTTTAGGATATCCACAATGAATAGGCATGAAAGTGCTGCCTACCTTCATAGAATTAGGACAGCAGTTATAGTTGGTGATTCGATCATTAGGCATGTAGATAGCTGGGTGGCTGGTGGACGTGAGGATCGCCTGGTAACATGCCTGCCTGGTGCGAAGGTAGCGGACCTCACACGCCACCTAGATAAGGTCTTAGATAGTGCTGGGGAGAAGTCTGCTGTCTTGGTACATGTCGGTACCAATGACATAGGAAAATGTGGTAGGGAGGTTCTGGAAGCTAAATTTAGGCTTTTAGGTAGGAAGTTGAAATCCAGAACTTCCAGGGTAGCATTCTCCGAAATGCTTCCCGTTCCACGCGCAGGACCCAAAAGGCAGGCAGAGCTCCGGAGTCTCAATGCGTGGATGAGACAATAGTGCAGAGATGAGGGGTTCGGATTTGTTAGGAACTGGGGAACATTCTGGGGAAAGGAGGGGCTCTTCCGAAGGGATGGGCTTCACCTTAACTGGGATGGAACCAGGCTGCTGGCATTAACCTTTAAAAAGGAGATAGAGCAGCTTTTAAACTAGATAATAGGGGAAAGCCGACAGTCGCCCAAGAGCGCATGGTTCGGAAGAATGTATCCTTGAAGGATACTACAAAAAGCAGAGAGGTTCCAAAAAAGAGTAAAGTAGCCCAACTGCCCTCGAGTATGGAGCAGACAGAACTTAAAGATCCCAAATTACCCATGTCTACCAATAGCCAAATTAATATGAATAAAATACAGTCTCTAAAATGCTTGTATGCAAATGCTAGAAGTCTACAAAACAAGATGGGAGAGTTAGAATATATAGCACTAAACGAGAGGTTAGATATGATTGGAATATCAGAGACATGGTGGAAGGAGGACAACCAGTGGGACACTGTGATACCTGGGTACAAACTATATCGTAATGATAGAGCTGACCAAATTGGTGGAGGGGTTGCGCTCTATGTTAGAGAGGGCATTGAGTCAGAAAGGATTAAAGTTTTGCAAGAAACAAAATTTGCTGTAGAATCTCTATGGATTGAAATTCCATGTAAAAAGGGGAAGGCGATGGCAGTGGGGGTGTACTATCGTCCGCCTGGCCAGAATGAACAAATGGATGATGAAATGCTCAAAGAAATCAAGGAAGCTAGCAAAAGTTACAGTGCAGTAATAATAATGGGTGATTTCAATTACCCCGGCATCGACTGGGTCAGTGTCACAACAGGACATGCTAGGGAGATAAAGTTCCTAGATGAAATAAATGACTGCTTCTTGGAGCAGCTGGTTCATGAACCAACCAGAGAGGAAGCAATATTAGACCTAGTCCTTAGTGGAACACCAGATGTAGTGCAAGAGATAAGGGTGTTGGGGCCACTTGGCAATAGTGATCATAACATGATCACCTTTGATTTAATTAGTGGAGGAGGGATAGTAAGAAAATCCACAGTACTACCCTTTAACTTTCGAAAGGGAGACTATGATAAAATGAGGAAAACAGTTAAGAAAAAACTAAAAGGAGCAGTTGCAAAGGTTAAAGACGTACATCAAGCTTGGGTGTTGTTGAAAAATACTATCTTGGAAGCCCAGACCAGCTGTATTCCATGCTTTAAGAAAAGTGGAAGGAAGTCCAAAAAACTGCCAGCATGGTTTAAAGGTGAGGTCAGAGAGGCTGTTGTTGCCAAAAAAGCATCTTTCAGGAAATGGAAAAAAGAGCCAAACGATGAAACCTGGAAACAGCACAAGCACTGGCAAGTCAAATGCAAGGCATTGATAAGGCAGGCAAAGAGAGAATTTGAGAAGAAGCTTGCTGCGGAAGCAAAAACGCGAAATAAAGACCTTTTCAAGTACATTCGTAGCAAAAAACCTGTGAGAGAGTCAGTTGGTCCATTAGATGATAAAGGGGTTAAAGGAGCACTAAGAGGCGACAAGGCGATAGCGGAGAGACTGAATGAATTCTTTGCTTCGGTCTTTACTGAGGAAGATGTAGGGATGTTACCCATGACTGAAGTGGTATTTAAAGGTGTGGAAGAATTGAAGGAAATATCGATACATCGGGAAGATGTCTTACAACTATTAGATAAACTGAAGAGTAGCAAATCACCTGGGCCGGATGGTATACATCCAAGGGTGTTGAAAGAACTGAAATTTGAGATTGCAGACCTGCTATCAGTAATCTGTGAACTATCATTAAAATCATCTCTAATACCTGAGGATTGGAGGATCGCCAATGTAACACCAATTTTTAAAAAGGGTTCGAGGGGTGATCCGGGAAACTACAGACCAGTGAGCCTGACATCAGTACCGGGAAAAATGGTAGAAACCATCATAAAGAATAAAATTACTCAGCATGTAGATAGTCACGACCTAATGGGAGACAGCCAACATGGCTTTAGACAAGGAAGATCTTGTCTTACTAATCTGTTATGTTTTTTTGAAGGAGTGAATAAACAGGTGGACAAAGGTGAGTCGGTTGATATTGTGTATCTGGACTTTCAGAAAGCCTTTGACAAAGTCCCTCATGAGAGACTTTTGGCAAAACTAAAGAGTCATGGGATAGGAGGCAGTGTACTACTGTGGATCAGGAACTGGTTAATAGATAGAAAGCAGAGGGTAGGGCTAAATGGCCAATTTTCCCAATGGAGAAAGGTGAATAGTGGTGTACCCCAGGGATCTGTGCTGGGTCCGCTGCTTTTTGACATATTCATAAATGACCTGGAAAGTGGAATAACGAGTGAGGTTATCAAATTTGCAGATGACACAAAACTATTTAAAGTTGTTAAAACCCAGGAGGATTGTGGAAAATTGCAAGAGGATCTTGATAAATTGGAAGACTGGGCATCAAAATGGCAGATGAAATTTAATGTGGAGAAGTGCAAGGTTATGCACCTAGGGAAGAACAACCCAAACTATGGTTACACGATGCAAGGTTCCACATTAGGAACCACCACCCAGGAAAAAGATTTAGGCGTCATTGTGGATACCTTGTTAAAACCCTCGGCCCAGTGTGCAGCGGCGGCCAAGAGAGCAAATAGAATGCTAGGTATGATAAGGAAAGGAATGGAAAATAAAACAAAAGATATTATAATGCCTCTATATCGTTCCATGGTGAGACCGCACCTTGAATATTGTGTGCAATTCTGGTCGCCATATCTTAAAAAGGATATAGCGATTTCAGAAAAGGTTCAGAGAAGAGCCACCAAAATGGTAAAGGGGATGGAAGGCTACTCCTATGAAGAAAGGCTAAAAAGGTTGGGGCTCTTTAGCCTGGAGAAGAGACGGCTGAGGGGAGATATGATAGAAGTCTATAAATTAATGAACGGAGTGGAACGGGTAAACGTAGATCGATTGTTTACCTTATCAGAATATGGAAAGACTAGGGGACATGTAATGAAGCTACAGGGTAAACTATTTAAGACTAATAAAAGAAAATATTTTTTCACTCAACGTGTAATCAAACTCTGGAATTTGTTACCGGAGGATGTAGTAAAGGCTGTTAGTGTAGCTGGGTTTAAAAAAGGTTTGGACAAGTTCCTGGAGGAAAGGTCCATAAACCATTATTAAGAAGGGACCCAGGATATCAATGCTTGAACCAGTACAAGCATTGTGGAACCTGTGTCCCTTGGGGAAACTGCTAGGTACGTATGACCTAGATTGGCCACTGTTGGAAACAGAATGCTGGGCTTGATGGACCTTGGTCTGACCCAGTATGGCATATCTTATGTTCTTATGTAAAAGAGGAAGGAAAAGGCTCATACCATAGATGAAACTACTCTGCCTTTGCCCTCTCCTCCAACAGCACATTCCTTTATTCACTCCTGGAAGGTAAGGCTCATCTTGTGGGTCTGAAGTTCTGGGGAAGGCTTCTGCTAGCCATACACACAAACCACCACCAAACACATGACATGAGGAGGAGGAGGTGGAGGAGGGAGGAGTAGCCTAGTAGTTGGGGCAAGGTACTTCAGGCCGGAAGGTCAGGGGTTCAAATCCCACTAGAGGACAGCAACCTTGGGCCAGAAGGACTGGGGTTTCTAGTCCCACAGATGCTCCTTGTGGTCGTGGGCAAGCCACTTAACCCTCCATTGCCCATGTTCCCTGTAAGTATTAGTGTATGTGTATCATATCCCCATGTGTTAAATGTATCCCCCAATTGTGTTGTGACCGCTTTGATTGAAGGATAAGGCGGTATACAAAACTGTCTAAATAAATAAATAAATGTTAAGGAAGAAGGCATTGTATTTATTGACTAGAAAAAGGAATACATCTCACAGGCAACACAAATGTTATGAACGACTATGAGAACAATTATGCACTAACCAAAAAGAACCATCTTGGTTCTTGTTTTCTTTTGGAACCAGCTGTATAGATAAAAAAAAGTATAAAAAAACAGAAGGTACAAAGTAGTCCTGCCTATACAGTAGTGCAGAAAAGACACTCCTCAGAACAGAAATACCATGATGTTTCTCTGAAATAAATTCCTGCAGAGCCAAAGCACTGTCTCTCTGTGCATATGACGCCATCTTTAAGGCAGAAAGTAGTAACATCAACACAGATCTTAATATCCGAGGTACATGATGCAGGTTCATGAATACAGTCTTTGAGTCCACAATTCTTTGAAATTCTACTACACTAAAATGTTTTGAGAAATTCGTGAAGACATTTTTCAAAAACATGCCTCAATCCAGACTCTTGGAAAGACTTGAGAAATTCTGACCATCTCCAATCACCAAAATACAGTTCAACCTCACTGTCAGACAAAATAAAAAAATGTAGATATAGACCTCTGCATTCCTGGGGAAGGCATACAACAAATGTATGCTCTCCTAAGGAAGAGGTTCTCAGATGAACAGACATATTCTGACATGTTGGATCCTCATGTTTTTATGTTTAGTGTTTGCTCCCTGGATTTCATTCATCGTGTTGGATGGAAGGTTGTTAATTAAGTTAGCCTGATATCTTAAACATTAAGTGTATCAATATCCCCCCAAGACAAGAACAAATGTGAAAGTCACATGGCAAATAAGAACATAAAATATGCCATACTGGGTCAGACCAAGGTCCATCAAGCCCAGTATCCTGTTTCCAACAGTGGCCAATCTAGGTCATACGTACCTAGCAGTTTCCCCAAAAGACACAGGTTCCGCAATGCTTGTACTGGGTCAGGAAATTGATATCCTGGGTCCCTTCTTAATAATGGTTTATGGACCTTTCCTCCAGGAACTTGTCCAAACCTTTTTTAAACCCAGCTACACTAACAGCCTTTACTACATCCTCCGGTAACAAATTCCAGAGTTTGATTACACGTTGAGTGAAAAAATATTTTCTTTTATTAGTCTTAAATAGTTTACCCTGTAGCTTCATTGCATGTCCCCTAGTCTTTCTATATTCTGATAACGTAAACAATCGATCTACGTTTACCCGTTCCACTCCGCTAATTTATAGACTTCTATCATATCTCCCCTCAGCCGTCTCTTTTCCAGGTTAAAGAGCCCTAACCTTTTTAGCCTTTTCTTCATAGGAGTATCCTTCCATCCCCTTTACCATTTTGGTGGCTCTTCTCTGAACCTTTTCTAATAACGTTATATCCTTTTTAAGATACGGCGACCAGAATTGCACACAATATTCAAGGTGCGGTCTCACCGTGGAACGATATAGAGGCATTATAATATCTTTTGTTTTATTTTCCATTCCTTTCCTTATGATACCTAGCATTCTATTTGCTCTCTTGGCTGCCGCTGCACACTAGGCCGAGGGTTTTAACATGTTATCCACAATGACGCCTAAATCTTTTTCCTGGGTGGTGGTTCCTAATGTGGAACCTTGCATCGTGTAAGCATAGTTTGGGTTGTTCTTCCCTAGGTGCATATGTAGTTTTCAAAACATCTGCTTGTATGCCTATTGTATCCACAGAAGCCAGAAGAATGACATGGGTAAGAGCATCCAGCGTGAAAAGATGCCCGTAGCAGGCTAAAGAATGTATAGTGTACAGGGAAGACTGGACAGAATATGAAAGACAGTGGATCTTAAACAATTACTGTGCCACACTTCAGACCTTAATTCTCAATCTCTTCACTGAAGAAAATGTAACTACATATATAGAGGACAATACTTCTTTCCAAGGAAGAATGATTAAGAGTACCCTAGACAAAGGTACCAGCAGAAACATCAGCAGCAAAATACATAGTATCCTGGACAAAAGAAAAAAGACAACCAAAGTTACAGCCTACTGTATAACCCAGGCAAGAATCCTCACTCTCTCTGAGGTCTCTCTCTTATACCCTCACTTGGTGATTCTTGGCGACTTTAACATTCATATTGATTTTCCTTCCAGGCCTAGGGATACTGCCTTCCTCACCTACCTCAGAGACCTATTCTTATGTCAGCACGTTCACTGTTCTACCCATGCTGCCGGTCACGTGGTGGAACTGATCATTACTCCCTCTGGTTCTTCCCTGGTGCTTTCTGCTCTCTCTACCCTTTTGTTACCATGGACCGATCATTTGTGCCTATTCTTCTTGCTCTCTTTCAGTTCCATGTCCCCCCCTCCCCTTTAACCCCTCAGCTAGTGGATCCACCTGGTTGTCTCGCTGTATCATACTTCTTATCCTTCAACAGTTCCCTCCCTCTGACTCTATTTTCCTGACCAACTTCGCCCTGGCCACCGAAGTATCGAGGAGAGCCCCAATGAACTCGAGGCGCTGAGAGGCTTGCAGGTGGGACTTTGGGTAGTTGATCATGAAGCCTAGCTGCTATAAGACTTGGATGGTATGCTGTGAGGCCTGACAAACCTCGTCCGAAGAGCTGGTAAGGGAAGACGAAAATCCTCTGCATGTGGAGAAGAGCGGCCATGACTGCCAGACATTTTGTGAACACTGTGGAAGCGAATGAGAGTCTGAAGGGAAGAACCCTGTATTGATAATGCCTGCCACTGAGGATGA
Source organism: Ichthyophis bannanicus (assembly GCA_033557465.1). Lineage (NCBI taxonomy): Eukaryota > Metazoa > Chordata > Amphibia > Gymnophiona > Ichthyophiidae > Ichthyophis > Ichthyophis bannanicus. The sequence continues at coordinate 578,676,582 of CM066033.1, forward strand.
AGCAAAGGTACTGCCAGTGCAGGAGGTGAATGAGGATGTGAGTGAAGGCATCTTTCAGATGGAAGGAGCACAATCAATCTTCCTGCTGGAGGTAGAGCAGCAACATCCCAAGGAACACCATCTTGAACTTCTGTGTCTAGGAAGCGGTTGAGATAGTGAAGATCCAGAATGAGTCGGAAACCTCTTGTCTTTTTGGGGACCAGGAAGTTTCGGGAGTAGAACCCTCTTCCTGTCTGAGATGGTGGAACCAGTTCCACCGCCCTGGCTTCCCAAAGGTTCGCCACTTCCAGTTGGAGACGTTCACGATGCTGAGGATCCATACGGTATTCCGTGTAAAGAATAAAGAGGGGTCTGCTGGAAGTGCAGGAGCTAACCCTCCTTCACTATCTGTAATGCCCAAGTGTCGGTGGTGCTGCTCAGCCAATGGTGGGCAAAGAACTGGAGACATTCCCCAATGATTTTCTATTTGCCTCTGCACCAAGAAGCTGTATACCTGCTTTGCTGACAGTCTGAGCACTCTTACCTGCCAGCTTGTAACACCTGTGTGTCCATTGAATATTTATTTTATCATTGTTAGTGCATGTTTATTTATCTGTACCATTGTTAGTGTGCTATTTATCTATCTGTAAGCTTGTTTAGTTTTCTCCATTCCTATCTGTCTCCTACATATCCTCATAACTTGTATCCCCTCCCCTCTATCCGTTCAGTCTCTTATAGCCATCTTCTGCTCATTACCACGATTATTCACAGGTGCACCTAATCCCCTGTAGTCTCTTTCCCACCTATCCACATTTCTTCTGGCCTCTGTTCTCCTCTCCGTCTCTCTTCTATGACTACTCATCACTTTCTCTTCCTATTCCTCATACTCTTTAATGGCCTCACCTCCTACCAACATCTTCAATCCTCCCCTCCTTATCTCCCTTTTACCATCCTCCCTTCCCCTTCCATCCTGTCCTCTACCCTCTCATCGGCTCTTGAGCTTCACCACTTTCTCCCTCTCATTCAACCATATCCTCTCTCTAACACAACCTCACCCTCATTACCGCCGTGCTATCTTCTCTCTGCCCCACACTCTTCTCTCCTTCTTCTCTCATCTGGAGATATCAAACGCAACCCTGGCCCCCAAGACTTTTCTCACACTCTGAGAAGAGATCTTCACACAACAAATCTTATTCATATCCCTCTCCTTTCCCCTTCCTCTCTCCCTTTCTCATGTGCCTTATGAAACATACACTCCCCATCTCAAATAAACTTGACTTTACTCATGATCTCTTTATCTCTAATGGTCTCCATCTTCTTGCTCTAACAGAGATCTGGCTCCTCCCAGAAGACTCGGCATCAGTCGCTGCTCTGTCATGGTGGCTATTGGTTCTCCCACATGCCTCGTTCCGCTAGCCATGGTGGTGGTGTTGGGCTTCTACTCTCTCCTTCCTGCTAATTTCAACCCCTCCTGCTGCCTCAGTCTCACTCCTTTCCCTCTTTTGAAGTCCACTCCATCCATATTTTTATTCCACTACCTCTCCTGTTAGCTGTAACTTATCGACCTCCTGACAAGTCCACCTCTAACTTTCTCACTGACTGACTCGTGGCTTTCCTTGTTTCTAGATTCCTCTTCCCCCTCTCTTATTCTCAGGGATTTTAACATTCATGTTGATAACCCCTGTGAAGGTTATGCTTTAAAGCTCTTTTCCCTTACCTCCTCATTCAACCTCCAGCTTTCTCCACTGCCCCCCACTCACCAGCATGGCCACTGCCTCGACCTTGTATTCTTCTCTAATTGCTTACCCTCAAACATCTGTACCTCAGTTCTTCCCTTATCAGGCCATCACCTGCTGAGCTTCACTCTTCATCGCCTGCTGCCTCAACCTCGCCTTGTCTCCTCCAGCCTCTTTAGAAATCTTCATGCTATTGACCCTTTGGCTCTCTCCTCCACTGTCTCATCACCTCTTTTCTTCACTATGTCATTTGAGTCTGTTGATGAGGCAGTAGCTTCCTATAACACTGCACTCTCCTCTGATCTGGATGCTCTAAAAAGTATGGGACAAACACAGAGAATCTCTAAAGGAAAAGAAAGGGGACTGTTGTAGTAGTTGATATGGAAGGGCAGACTAGATAGGCCATGTGGTCTTTTTCTGCCATCATGTTTCTATGCTCTGCCATGCCCATGCCATGCCCTGTGAGGTGTACTATATCCCAACCCTGGCTGTCTTCCACTACCTGATATCTATGGTCCTGTGCCCATATAGATGAGTGTGCTTAGCTCAAATCCCACTCCTTGTGGACTTTGCACACTTCATGCTTGTTTCTTTCCAGTCAGCTATAGCATTTGCAAAACATCACTATTACGTCCATCTGACTATCTCTCTTGCCTCTGACCCTAGCCATCTCTTTACAACTCTCAACTCTCTCCTCAAGGTGCCTCTACCTCTGACCCCTCCCTCCCTTTCTGCCCAAAACCTGGTTGACTACTTCCATGACAAAATCCACAAGATTGCCTCCAATTCCCCATGAGATCAGCTACTTCCCTTCCTCCTCCCCTTCATTCTCCACTCCCCCCTCCCCCACCTCTGCTACCCTTTCTTCCTTTTCTATGATTTCTGAGGAGGAAACCACATACCTTCTTTCCCCGTTCAACCTCACTACCTGCTCCTCTGATCCTATTCCCACCTTCTCCTAAGCCCCATCTCCTCCACTGTTGCCTCATATTCTCAACCTATCGCTCTCCACAGCAACTGTCCCTGCAGCCTACAAGCATGTAATGGTTACACCTCTCCTCAAGAAACCCTCACTAGATCTACCTGTCCTTCTAACTATCAACCCATCTCCCTCCTCCCCTTCGTTTCTAAACTACTTGAACGTGCAGTTCACCGCTGTTGCCTCAACTTTCTCTCCTCTCAAGCCCTTCTGGATCCTTTGCAATCTGGCCTTCATCCTTTACATTCTATTGAAATGGCTCTTGCCAAAGCCTCCAATGACTTGTTCCTGACAAAATCCAAGGGACTTTACTCAATGCTCATCCTTCTTGACATATACATAGATATGCCTGCAGGGTTAAAGGCAAGGCTTTTCCTATATCCCTCACAAATTCCAGGAAGGAAAGGTTCTCGGGAGGGGACCTCTGATGCTGCGGAGGATGGGAGGGATCTAAGGACACATCCTGGTGCCTTGTAGTCTCCAGAGACTCATTCTCTGTCTCCCAGTCGGAGTTGGAGTCACTGAGGAACTTGAAGTGCCGACGGGATCGAGGACTCCGTCGATGATAGTAAGGGGTCCTCTGTTCTCAATACTCGGAACCAGAGGCACCGGAGAAGACGGGCTGCACTGACCGGGATCAGAATTGATCTCGAGATCCTGAGGAAACTGCAAAGGTTTCAAGGATTGGTTGCATCTCAGCTGGTGAGGTCTCTGCCATGGACGGGGCTGGGGCCGGCACAGACATTGAGGAACAGGAGTTACCCGGTCTTCGAGGGAGGGGATGTTGCAGAGCGGTTACATCAAAGGCTCATGGTCAGCCCTGAGGCATTGAAGGCACAAATCATATTGGTCAGTAATCGAGATGATCTGACCACACTGAGTGCACTTTTTAAAGCTGCTGGTTGGATTTGACATAGCTGGGAAGACAGCTTCGCCAAGTCAAAGGACTACAATGTCCACACCAACCAGGGGGACGCAAGAAAAAACCCGCACGCCAAAAAAGAAAAGGAAAAAAGACCCAATGAAAAATCGTGGCACTGAGGCAGTGACGGTTGTCGGGACAGATGAAAGCAGGAAGGGTGACGTGAATTGAGAGAGATAAGATACCGGAATGGCAAAAAACGATGGTGAAAAAGACAACTTATCTCCGGGAATCAGATGGATGTCCAAAGAGCTCCACAATAACTGAGGTAAAATGGCTCCTCCGGGAAGGAAGACCGGCACGGATGCGTGGAGGACACTCCAAAGGCTTCCTTTGGAAGCTGGGAAGTGTTCCCATGCAGGCTCCATTGGTGACACCACTCATATGTGAGGTCTGACTTCCTGCTTGATCCCGGAGAATGTCAGACTATACAGAACCATGAGTAACCCACTATGAGACTATTGTTTTATCTGTGTGGCAAAAAACATTTATCATCTTTTTGAATATTCAGCTTGCAGATTTTTTTTTTTACTGTTTTAGTAATCAAAAAAATCTAGCTCATGGTTTGATTTATTAAGCTTTTTATGCACGGACACAGAATGGGGGGCAAACCCTAGTAAATCACAGCTTTAGTTAAACAGATTAATATATCATCTGCATAAATGAAAAATTTATATTCAGTATTAACACCGAACCAATGAATTTGTTTAGTTTTTCTAATAATTCTAATACATGTCTATTGCTACAAAAAATAAAAGTGGAGATAAAGACACCATTGTCTAATACAGGGGTTGGTAACCTTTTCTTCAATACAGCCACAGGTACAGTGAATGAAAAGTAAACTTCGCCACACCATGGACTGTAGACAGTGTAAGCGAATATCGGCTGGTAGCATGAGTTAGTGACTGTGTGATAATAATGGTGCTTTCTCATTAGTTGATTTTACAAAGTGGGCATAGGGTAAAGGAGAAGAACACCAGAATGGCCTTGATTAGACAGGTGTTAGTTCCATGCGATTATTCTGTGAATCACACTGAGAGGGAGAAGATTCTCAAGTACCAAGAAATGCAGTCATAGACCAAGAAAATGAACATAAGAACATAAAATAAAAGATATGCCATAATGGGTCAGACTGAAGATACATCAAGCCCAATATCCTGTTTCAAATAGTGGTCAATCCAGGTCACAAGTACCTGGCTGGATCCTAAAAGGTAGAGAGATGTATTTATTTATTTAGCTGTATTTATATCCCGCTTTTCACCGGGTCAAAGCAGTTTAGCACAAAAGGGGGGGGGGGGTACAATAATCATCTCGACAGAGAGAGGGGGAGTCCAGCACCAGGGGGGGGGGGGCAACATTGAAGATTTAGACAGAGTGTAACAGTACTAAACTTTAAACGCGAGTCTCTAAGTTAGGCAGGTCAGATGCAGCTTGATTGGGAGGCTGATAGAAAATGGGCAGTTAGTGAGAGGTGTCCATCCCAGGCCCAAGGTATTTCATGTGGCTTATCCCAGGTGTAAGCAGTGGATTTCCACAATCCATTTCAATAATGGTTTTTAGATTTTTCCTCCAGGAACTTGTGCAAACTTCTTTTAAACCCAGCTATACTAATGTGGCAGAAAGATGCATAGATATTTCCCATTATGCTGGGTGTCACAGGCTTGATTAAAAGGAATTACCAAGCACACAGTGATAAATTGTCTGTAGATGTTATGTTATAGCCTAATAGTTAAAGCACTGGCTTGAGAGCCAAGAGACCAGGGTTCAATTCCCATTAGTGCTTTTTGTGGCCTTGGGCAAGTCACTTAACTCTCCATTGCCTCAGAAAAATCCAAGTTATTGACATCCATGTTTAATGTACTTTACCAAGTTTAAGTTACAATGTAAACCACTTTCACTGAAATGATAAAGTGGTATAAAAAACCTATTAAATAAATACATAAATAATATCTTATGAACTCCAGGAGGCGGCCCTCTTTGGCACAATGTACTACTACACCAAGCATTAGCAGAGAAATTTGAGACTGAGATCATATTCCATATACCCTACAACAGAGTTCAGGTTCATCACTGTTGTGCTACTTACAAAACAAGCTGTCAAGAAAAGCTTGTTATTGTTACAGCCAAAATATGGTAAACTCAAATTCACCACACTCTCATCGCAAATTTGCCACATGCGGCGACTGTCAACAGAGTTGCCTACAACTACTACTACCATTACTACTAATCATTTTTATATAGCGCTACAAGGCATACACTGCGCTGTACATATAAAAGACGGTCCCTGCTCGTCAGACCTTACAATCTAATCAAGACAGACAATACAATAAATGAGAATAAGGGTACAAATAGGGTAAGGGGAAGGAGATACAAGGAAAACAAGGGATCAAGATCCAAAAACAGTCACAAAGAGGTGAGCTTTTAGCATGGATTTGAAAAGGGGGAGAGTTGAAGCCTGACATACAGAAGTGGATAGTTTGTTCCAGGCATAAAGAGACACAAGGTGAAAGGATCAAAGTCTGGAGTTGGCAGTGGAAGAAAAGGGCATAGAGAGAAGCAAGCCAGTAGAGGACAGAAGTTCACGAAGAGGGGTGTCGGGAGAGAGGAGATAGGAAAGCTAGTGAGGAGCAGTAGGAAGAATGCATTTATAGGTCAGAAGGAGAAGTTTGAATCGGAAATGGAAGGGGAGCCAATGAAGTGACTTGAGAACAGGGGTTAAATGAGTAAAACAGGGCTGGCAGAAGATTAGCAGTGCAGCAGAACTCTGAACAGACTGAAGGGGAGAGAGGTGACTCAGAGGGAAACCAGCAAGGAGGAGGTTTGTCACGCCCATAGCCCCTTACATGTGTATGGAGGGGCGTGCTTGTTAGATAGAGTTCCCCAATTAAGCAATGTTCCAGACTGGCTATCTTGCAAAGGATTATGGTACTGGTAGTCCAGTCATGCGGTGCTTGCCTTTGAGGTAAATGAAGACAATGTAGTTGGCTCGAGTGTAAGGCAATGACAGAATATTTATTTATGAGGTAAATCCAAATGCACACAGATTCACTTGGTAACACCTTAGGATGTATTCTCCAGGATTTTATATTCAAAATAACAATACAACTGAAAGGTAAAGCAAGTAGCTTGTAAAGTCCATTAACAACAGAAAGTCTTTCTCTCAGTCACTGCTGACAAACCTGCTCAGCAGTGCTGGTGTAAAGGAAACCAAAAAGTAAAAGCTTCTTCACAAAAACAGCTTTTCTTTTCACCTTCAAAGCACTTTTGTATCCAACGTGTGCATAGCCTGAGCTGTGTGCTGCTCTGATACCAGCTGGCTAACAAGCTTCAATCAACAGCTCTTCTCCTTCTCTGCACAAGTATTTACACAAACTTCTAGTGTGCCAGTTACTAGAACGTTTCCTTTTTATGTTTGATCCCACTTTCAGGATTTCTCTGTGCTAGCAACCTTGCATAAAGAACAGTCCATGAGATTATCGTCCTCCTCTGTAATTATAGCTTGTTCTTCTATTTGCATAGGTTCTATATCAGGAGCTGGATCAGAGGGCTTTACTAACTGACCTTCATTAGGACAGGAACTATGTCTAAACACTTTGCCTTGCTTTAGGTTAGACAAACGTTCATAGTTCATACCTGGGTTAAAGCTGGCATTAGGCTATCCTCTCAAATATTCTAGCCAGTATGCATTGGAGCTTTTATAACCTGTCCTCCAGTCTATAATGCTGGACCTCAGGGCATCTGCTCCATACCTCTTCTTAGGGTTCCCAGCTGAAGTTCTCCAAGCCTTTGGATTTCCCCAATCCCTTGAAGCTGGCTTCTCCCAGGAATCTCTCCAAGAACACGAATCTCTCAGAGCTCCTCTCTCCTTGCTCTCACGCTTGCCTTCAAGCCTCCTCTCAGGCTTCCTCTCCTTCTCTTCAGGCTTTCCTCGTCTCCTCTCTGCATATTCTGTTCTAGTTTTAAAGTTCCCAGTTTCCAACTCCTCCCTTGCACTCCTCAGGTGTTGCTGATCAAAGTCTCTCCTGGCAGCTGAGTAATTAGGAGTGACGTAAGGGTTTCTCCATCTGGGCTTATACTCCTGCACCTCATCTCCACTAGAGGCTCTCTGCAGGCCACTGCAGCCTGAAATAACCTGTCGTTTAGGTAAATATGCAGTTTTATTCCTGTGACCTGCCAAAACAGGTCCCTTGATTAGGGTAAATTCCCTTCCTTTATCACTATTCTCTGGGCAGCTTCCTCATCACAGGTTGCAGTAGTCAGGGTGACTAAAGAGTGAATAAGTGTTTTAGTAGTTGTTCAGAAAGGAAGGGGCAAATTTTGTTAATGTTATAGAGAAAGAAACTACAGGTATTAGACCTATCTGTTGGATATGTGTGGAGAAAGAGGAGTCAAAGATGACCCCAAGGATGCGGGCTGAGGAAACAAGAAGAATAAGAGTGTTATCTATAGAGACAGAGAAAGGAAGAAGGGGGGCAGAAGGGTTTAGGGGGAGAAATAAGCAGTTCAGTTTCGGCCATGTTCAGTTTCAAACAGTGATGAGACATCCAGGCAGCAATGTCAGATAGGCAAGCAGAGATGCGGGCCTGAAGTGTCAAAGAAATATCAGGTGTAGATAGATAGATCTGAGAGTCATCAGCATAAAAATGCTACTGAAAGTAATGGGAGGAGATCAGAGCAACAAGGGACTGGATATAAAGAGAGAAAAGAAGAGCCTAGGACAGACCCTCGGGGTACACCAACTGATAGTGGAATAGCAGTAGAGGAGGAACCACCAGAACAAACAATGAAAAGAGCAATGGGAGAGATAAGAAGAGCTCCTAAAACCAAGTGAGGACAATGTGTCAAGGAGAAGGTGGTGGTCAACAGTGTCAAAAGCAACAGAGAGGTCAAGAAGAATGAGGACTGAGTAAAGGCCTTTGGATTTAGCCAGGAACAAGTTGCTAGAGACTTTGGCACGAGCCATCTCAGTAGAGTCTAAGGGATGAAAGCCAGATTGAAATGGATCTAGTAGGGTTTGAGAGGAGAGAAATTCAAGGCAGCGGCAGAGAACTGTATGTTCAAAAAGTTTAGAAATGAAGGGAAGAATGGATGGGTCCATAATTAGAAGGATAATTAGGGTCGTGAAGGTTTCTTGAGGAGAGGTGTGACCACAGCATGCTTGAAGGCTGCAGAGACAGGTGCAGTGGAGAGTGATAGGTTTAGAATATGTGAGATGGAAGGGATGACAGAGGAGGAGATGGAGTTAAGGAGACGAGTGGGGATAGGATCAGAAGAAAAGGTATTAAGTTTAGAGGAGGAAAAAAGATGAGATGTTTCCTCTTCGGAGATCTTAAAAAAGGATGAAAGGGTAATGGAGACTGAGGGGAAAAGTCTGGTACTGAAGAGGGGAAAGAGGGAATGAAGCTGATCTAGTGGGGAACTGGAGTGTAATCTTGTGGACTTTGACATGGAAATAGTCAGTTAGAGTATGGGCAGAAAGAGAAGGAGGGGTCAGAGGCGGAGGTACCTTAAGGAGAGAGTTGAGAAAAGACGGTGAGGGTCAGAAGCAAGAGATTTAGTCAGATGGACATTGTAGTTTTGCTTGGCGAGCGCTATGGCTGACAGGAAGGAGGCAAGCATGAATTAGAAGTGAAGAAATTCAGAAAGGGAGTAGGATGTGAGCTAAATGCGCTCAGCTGAGCAGGCGAAGGAGCGTAGATTGTGGATAGCTGAAGATAGCCAGGACTGAGGTTTAGTGCACCTCACAGGACATGTGGCATAGGCGGAGAAAGAGCATACAGAGCAGAGGAGAGAGCAGGAAACTATAGCATCATCAACAGACTTAGAAGACAAGGTGGAGGAAAAAGGCGATGAGACAATAGCGGAGAAAGCCAATGGCTCCATTACATGAAGATTCCAAAATAGGTAGGAAGAGACTGGGTGAGACTGAGGTGGGGAGCTTAGCAGGTGGTCACATAAGGAAGAGGGTAAACAATTAGAGAAGAAAACAAGGTCAAGGTAGTGACCATGCTGATGAGGGGGGGCAGAACAGCAAAGCTGGATGTTGAATGAGAAGGTAAGGTAAAGGAGCTTAGAAGCATAGGGATCAAAAGGGTTATCAACATGAATATTAAAGTCACCAAGAATAAGGGAGGGGGAAGAAGAATACAGAAATAAGGAAAGCTATGTGAAAAAGGTAGAGGTGCCAAGAAAAAAGAAATTCTGAAAGAATATTAACCACTAATCTCACTCTTAGATACACTGTATGGCACCTCATCATTTGAACTAAAGGCTTTCAAAAGCGAACCAATTTAAAACATGAAATACAGTAAATACACCCACTCTACTTGATAAAAAAAAACAACTTTTCGCGCATCTATTGAAATTGTTACAATCCGAATCCTTATCTCTTTGCAGGATATTACAGAAAAACATTGCATTATCTGTGCAGTAACAGCCATTTAAAAACCTGATTGAGGCATATAGATTAATGTGCACATAATTTTTTTTAATCTTTAAGTTAATATCTTAACATAGCTCATTAATAAATGTTAACTGTAAAGTTTAGTCTGTATTTTCTCCAATACTATAATCATGATTTCTGCAAAGTTTTGCTCTGGGCAATGAAATTTGATATATTGGATATATTTGTTTAAAGTTGTGTCAGCTATGTATTAAAACCTTTCTAATAACCACTACAAAAAAACATTCAGTTCTAGTAACTTAAGAGGAGGTAAAGATAATGAGGGCAAATTACAAAGTAATTTATCCTGGGTAAATACCAATTTATTTGGGTAGATTAACCTGTAAAAAGAAGACTAAGCCACAGGTTGGAAATGGCCTCAGCAGACCCAATCTAGAGCAAGGGCTGCCACAGGGTCAAGGCTGGTGCTAGGGTCTCTGGTGCCCCCCTGCCAGGCCTGCGCTACCCGGTAAGCGGAGTAAATGAAGCGGGGTAAGCGTAGCAGTGAGGCGCCGGTTTTCAAGGGCATCAGCCAGCAGTGTTGTGTGCCCACGGGAGCAGCCAGTCCCGCGTTAGCACTACCACACTGCTGGACTCAATCACAACCTCCTTCAGCTCTGTGCCTCTCCCCCTTAGGGCATCAACAGGCTGCACAGCAGGCAGCTGGGGCCCACTGGCCACTCCTCATTGCAGCTCTTCCTAGACAGTTCCCGGGATGTCCAGGACAGAATCGGGACCTATGTTTCTGATGTCTTAATGAGTGATTAGAGCCATAAGTACATCAGTGTTTAGGGGTTTACCTGTTCATATAACACTAAGGTACAGTGATCAGGTTTACACTGCTTAATCTTTCTTTCTACATATATGGACTTTTCTCAGGATGATTTATTTGGATGCTGTTCCAAGGGTTGCAGAGCAGAGATGGCATCCATCTGTCCAAGAAAGGTCAACGCGTCTTCAGTAGTAGACTGGCTAATCTACTGAAGAGGGCTTTAAACTAGATTCGTTGGGGATGGGTGAAGAAAGCCCCCAGGTAGGTGATACATTAAATAACTTTATGGAAATGGGTAACAGGGGTAACATATGGAAAGCAGTGTGTATAAATGCCCATAGCATGGGAAATAAGATCCCTGATGTTGAAGCTTTGGTAGGAGTGGCTGACTTGGATTTAGTGGCAGTTACAAAAACATGGTTCACAGAAAACCATGATTGGGATGTAACTATACCTGGCTATACTTTATTCAGAAAGGACAGGGTAGGAAGTAGGGGAGGAGGAGTGGCACTATATGTAAAAACTACTATTAAAGTTTTGGAATTACAGAGCTTAAAAGGGAGAGGGGAGGCATTGTGGGTTAAACTAGAAAGAGGGAAAGAGAAATCTATTTACATTGGTGTGATATACAGACCTGCCTCACAAGAGGAAGAGGTGGACAGAGAGTTAATTGAAGAAATGCGCAGCATTGCTAGGAAAGGGGAAGTGCTACTGATAGGAGATTTCAATATGCCAGATGTTGATTGGCACATTCCTGCTGCAGTATCAGTGTCCTCCGGCAGGTAAGCCTTCACCTGAAGGGTGTCCAATCTTGCTCCTATGAAATCTAAGTTTTGAGTGGGGAGCAAAGTAGACTTTGCGTGGTTTATGACAAAGCCAGACGTTGCAACATGTTGATAGTGTGAGAAATGGCCTGTTGGGCCTCCTGAGGCGACTGGCCCCTGATGAGCCAGTCGTCCAGGTAAGGGAAGACAAAAATTCCTCGACTTCTGAGGAAGGCCGCCACTACAGCCAGGCATTTTGTAAACACCATGGGAGCAGAGGCCAGGCCAAAGGGTAGAACTCTGCATTGGAAATGTTTTCCTCCCACTACAAATCTCAGATATTGTCTGTGGTCTGGGTGTATGAGGATGTGTGTATAGGCATCCTTCAGGTCTAAGGAGCATAGCCAATCTCCCTGGTAGAGGTAAGGCAGCAACATTCCAAGGGAAAGCATCTTGAACTTTTCCCTCACCAGGAACTTGTTTAAGTTTCTTAGGTCGAGGATGGATCTGAGGCCTCCTGTTCTCTTTGGTATGAGAAAATACCTGGAGTAGAAGCCCTTGCCCTGCAGGTGGTGGGGCACCGGTTCCACCGCCTGATCCTCTAGAAGACCTGCCAACTCCTACAAGATAAGGTCCCTGTGAAGAGGGTGTCTAAGAGGATCTCCTGGAAAGGAGGAGGGTGGTATCTGGCTGAAGTGAAGCAAATAGCCCCTTTGGACTATTTGCAGGACCCAGATATCCGAGGTGATGCCTGGCCAACTGTGGGTGTACAGGGTTAGCCTGCCTCCTGTGCAAGACCTTACCACTGGCGGAAGAGAGACTATGGCTTGGGAGTCAAAAAACCCCTCCCGTCTGGGTAGGAGCTGGGGCCTGGGGCCTGGGGCTTAGGGGTCTTGTGCTTACACGGGCTATGCCCCTGTCCCTTGGCTTGTTGCCCCTGTTGGGGAGCTGGGGTGGCCTGATAAGTGGGGTAGTTGCAGTAAGCAGTACTCTTCCTCGGGAAAAAGGGCTTTTTACCCGAGCCCTTCTTCTTAGAAGGGGCAGAAATCTTCTTTGAGAGTCTTGTCCGGGTCAAGTACTCGGAATCGAGCTCAACAGCCTTCTCAGTCATGGGTTTGCCAAAGAGGTTGTCACCTCGGCAAGGGACATCGACCAACTTGTTCTGAACCAAGGCTCCAGATCCGATGACATTAGCCAGGCCTGGCGGCGTGCACTGATGCCGGCCGTGGCTAGTCGGGCCTAAACCTCGAAGCCATCATAGGCCGCTCGAGATATGAACTTCGAGCACTCCCGAATCCCAGTGGACAAGGCATTGAAGCGCTGCAAGGGTGCCTCGGAGAGGCCAGCTGAGAACCCAGCAATCTCCTTTGCAAGGTCCCTCAAGTACATGCCCATGTACAGCTGGTAGGTTTGGACACGGCATGACAGCATCGAGCCCTGGAAGCATTTTCTGCCAAGGGCATCCAGGTTCCGGGCCTCCCAGCCAGGAGGCACCGAGGAGTGCGTTTTTTGGCTCTTGAGCCTGTGCATGGCTGATTCCACAACCATGGAGTTCTGCGTCAGCTGTGCCTTTTGGAACCCAGGTCTCTTGCAGACTCGATAGATGGAATCGACCCGCTTGCTGAACACCGGCATCGAGGCCGGCACCTCCCACATGCGGAGCATCAGCCGTTCCAGAATTGGAGGAACCGGCATAGTAAGGGCTTCCCTCGGGGGAAAGTCATACTGGAGGGCCTCGAGCTCTTCAGCTCAAGGCTCCTCCTCAGTATCTGCCGGGAATGCCAAAGCCTTGGCCATGTCCCTGACGAAGTCCGAGAACCGGGTATCCTCCGGAGGGGACCTTCTCTGAGGCTCCGAACCCGGTGAGTCCGATGGATGTCCAGGGACTCCTCATCTTCCATCAACCATGCCGATCCCTCCGAGGAGGAATCGAGTGGCTCCGGCCCAGACCACCCTGACGCCAAGAGCACCAGTGTTGACTACCTCGGTCCCGAGCAGGAGGTCGAGGGAGACCTTGGCCGAGGATCGACTAGAGTCCGAAGAGTCTCGAGGATCGGTTCGGCCTCCGGAGTCGACTTGGACGTCGAGGTCCCGATGGTCGGGGCGGATGGACCCGTGAGACCGGCTATCAACACCCGCTGCTGCTCCATGAAGGCAGACATGATTGCGCTCCAGGCCGTCATCCTGAGACCGAGCTCAGAAGACTCTGCAGCCTCCGGCTCTGGCCCCGATGTCATCTGGCCTGACGCCAGCTACCCTGGAGGGTAATCCACAAGGACAACAGCACTTACCCGCCTCGGCATCTCCGACTCCGTGCAAGGTATCTTTGCAGGCCGCTCCGACTCCGAGGACCCGGGATGGTGGTCAGGACGCCGCGACCTGGCCTTCAAGGGCCCAGGGCGATCGGAGGCATCCAATGATGCCGCCCTCACGGACTTCTTCTTCCTCCGGTGTTCCCGGGAGGGAGACCCCCGTTCAGGAGACCTCCGACGATGCTCGGGTTCAGACAGCTCCCGAGACGTCGAGGCTTCTGATGAGGTCTGGATCCAGGGGGATGCGGACTCTGAGAAAATCCTTTCACGCTGCTGCTGCCTACTTCAGAGTGCCTTAGAGGACATTTTCCCACACAGGCCACAGACCTTCGGGTCATGGCGGGCCCAACGCATCGGAGACAGCAGTCATGTGTGTCGGTGAGGGACATTAACTTCTTACACCGATCACACTATTTAAACCCGCTGGCAGCCATCAGGGGAAAAAGGGCCTCTGCAAGGTTGAAGGACCGGGCTGCCAGTGAAAATAAAAAAAGAGCACGAACATTAGTCACTAACGACAAAAACGTAAAAAAATTGACTGGACTCTATTTATTTATTTATTTACATTCTCTTATATACCGTGCTATTCTGCATCAGTGCGGTTTACATTGAACAAACTGAAATTACATACATCGATACCGGTGTACTGAGCCGCAGGCGGGAAGGGGAACCGGCGTTGAACCGGTCGAAGAGAGAAATTCTTCTAAAGTTTTGATGCACTTTATCTCCAGGAACAAGCAGGAATGAGTCTTCACACATGGGTACGTCGGCGCCGACGGAGCCCGCACAGGAATGCTCCCCAGCATCCAATCAGAAAGCCTTTGGGAGCATCCCTCGCGCCTGCGCGGTGACTTCCCGCCTTTCCCACTGCCTCTCCTCAGTTTTCGTTTTTCCGCGGAGCCAACAGGACGTACCTCCTGTCACCGCAGAAACTTTTTTCTTTAAAATCCTTAATTTCTTGTTTTCTTGTGGTCGCGGCTGTCTTTCCCGCCGATACCGGTACCGCCGGTGCTTTATTCTTTTCTTTTCCAACTTAGAGAAATAACTTCTCCTCAGTTTTTTTCTTTTATCTTTTTGAGGCCTAACAGGCCTTTCCAACATGGAGCCTTCTTCCCCTAAGAAGTGCCTTCACTGCAGAAACTTAGTTTTCTTTTTAGACTCCAGTGCCTGGTGTCTAACCTGTTTGGGTCCTGACCCCTTTTCCCCTGGTCCATCAGGCTTTAGTATCGGGAGAAGACCTTCCCTTTTTCGGGTATCTCTCGATGCCGTTTTTCCTCCTGAGGTGAGGACACGGGTTTATTCTTCTCTCCAGGATCAGGTAACCCACAAACAGTCTGTTAAGACTAGCCAATTCTTGATGGGTAGGTCTCATGCCCAGCATGACGACGGCTCCGGCCTTGCCCTCAAGACCCCATTGGCAATAAGACCCCGGCAGGAGTCTTCGGGCTCCAAAGCATTTACGGGGTTTCAGGTTGTTCCTGGGGTTCACTCCTCACAGAACATACCTGAGCCATGCTCGGGGGTGGTATCCGCTTCGAGCGGTGCCGATCCCCCGGCATCGGTGCCGGTGTCGAGTGCTCCACTCTTCACCGAGGATCGTCAGCTGGTGTCCTCGGTACCTTCGGGGCCAATCAACACGACCCAGACTGGCTTTCCTGCGTCCCCGCCATGTGCGGGGTTGGTACCGGCTTCAGGCGGTACCGCTCCCCCGGCATCGGCACCGGTGTCGAGTGCTCCACTCTTCACCAGGGGTTGTCGTCTGGTGTCCTCGGTACCTTCGGGACCGATCGACCCGACCCAGACTGTTCTTCCTGCTTCCTAGCCATGCGTGGGGTTGGTGCCGGCTTCAAGCGGTGCCGATCCCCCGGCATCGGCACCGGTGTTGAGTGCTCCGCTCTTCACCCGGGATCGTCGTCAGGAGTACTCGGTGCCTTCGGGGCCGATCGACCCGACCCAGACTGTTCTTCCTGCTTCCCAGCCATGCGCGGGGTTGGTGCCGGCTTCGAGCGGTGCCGATCCCCCGGCATCGGCACCGGTGTCGAGTGCTCCGCTCTTCACCAGGGATCGTCGTCAGGAGTCCTTGGTGCCTTCGGGGCCGATCGATACAACCCAGTCTAGATTTCCTGTATCCCAGCCAACCGCGGGGTTGATACCGGCGTCGAGCGGTACCGATGCCCTGGCGTCGGCATCGGTGTCGAGTGTTCCACTCTTCACCGGGGATCATCATCTGGAACCCTGGGTACCTTCGGGGCCGACCGATGCGCCCCGGATGGGCTTTCCTCTATCTACGCCATGCTTGGGGGGGTACCGGCTTCGAGCGGTACCGATACCCCGACATCGGCGCCGGTGTCGAGTGTTCCTCTCTTCACCGGGCGTTGTCCTCGGACGTCCTCGGTGCCTTCGGTACCGATCGATACGATTCCGATTGACCTTCAGGTAGCGGCATCGCCGATTCCACCACCAACGCTCGGTTCGATGCCCAGTCTGGAATCCATATCCAGTCTAGATGACTTGGTTCCAACGCGTTTCGGAGCCAATCCATGTCGCCTCTGACTACGCAGTACCGGGGATAATCACCAAAGCTCTCTGGTTACCTCGGTACCACTTTGGCAACCTCCGATACCTGCTACGATGGCATTACCGTCCCCGATGCCGGTACCGGTGTCGTCGTCGTTTCCTGCAGTTCCATCGGTGCCATCGATCCTTTCTATGCCTAGCTTGGAATCGATACCGGGAACCGACGACGCAGTACTAACTGCCTCGAATCAGAACTGTCAGTATCGTTCTCCATCTAGCAGGATTCTTTTTATGCACCAGTCCAGTAGGTCTTCTGGTGTTCACGCTGCTCATTCAACCTCAGCCTACCCAGGAATAGTTCCTCTGGGAGATCCTTCTTTTCAGAAATTTCTCCTTGATATGGCAGCCTTTCTTGCCATTCCTATTCCTGGTCCTACTCTTGACCAAGATCCTGCAGAAAAGGACACCATAATGCTTCCTTTGCATCAGTCTTTTCAGGACCTTCTTCTGAGGATTTGGGAATCACCTTTAAAGGTTCCTGCGCCTTCTACAGCCATGAATGTTCTGTATCAGGTGCCTCCCTCTCCGGGGTTTCAGAAAAGCCAACTTCCGCATCATTCCATTGTAGTGGAATCAGCAATGAGGAAGGTCAGAAGCAAGAAGAAGCATTCTTCTTTCCCACCAGGTCGTGCATCTAAAGCACTTGATGCCTTTGGTCGTCAAACCTTCCAAACTTCTATGTTGGCTTCAAGAATTATTTCATATATTTTTTATATGAGTCTCACACTTCAGGAGGTCACAGAGAAGTTATCTCTTTTGGCTCCTTTTTTGTCAGAACCTAAGGCCTCTGACTATTCCTTGCTTCTTAATCATAGCAGGAATATCTCTTGGTTTCTTTCCCGGGCTTCTCTAGACTCTTTTGAGTCTGTTAGCAGATCCTCTGCTATTGCCATTGTAGCGCGTGGCTGCAGGCTTCAGACTTGAGCAGATGGGCACAACATACACTGGGTAATTCTCCTTGTACTGGAGAAAACCTTTTCAATAGAGAAGCTTTACGTCAGGTTGCTCATTGCTCCACTGACTTGCCTGGTTCTGGAAACCATCCTAAGCCTTCTTTTTCCCCAGGACGTAGGAAATGTCCTACCTAACCGTCTTTCCTGAAGAAGAGAAAGTTTCATCCTTCTTCTGCCCATCCTCCCGGTGTACCCAAGCAAGGGACATCTCATCCTGGTCTGAAGTCTCCAGACTCTACCCAGTCTACTCATAACCAGCACCCATAGGTTCCTGTGTATTGCAATCTACAGTTAACTTCTCCTTAGCGGAAGTTTATTCTTCAAACTCTACACTGGTTTTTCTTTTCCAGTATGCTATGCTCTTGGGATACTTTTGTTCATGGGTTACAGACTTCTCCCTTTCTTACTACCAAGAAGGGAGGTTACAACTATCCCATGATAGTTCTGTCCCCATATGGACATCTTTTCCCTCAGCTGACTTACCACATGGTAAGTCACTTTCCAACCCCCTCTCTTCCAGGGTCTCCCCTGCTTGAGTTGGTGCCATACTGAAACACTTCCTTTTCTTCCAGTGTAGACTGTTTGTTTTTCCTTCCACGCGTGCTCTGAACAACTCATCAGACTGGAACGGAAATCTTCTCCGCTGCCTTTGTCTGTTTTCTCTCTGTTTTCATACAGGAGAATCCCCTCTGTTGTTTGGTTCAGTTGCTGTAGATGCAGGAGTTCCAGTGATTACTTTAGTGCTCATTGCAAGCTACTTGTAACTATCTTGCATAATACTATTCACTGCAGCTTCTCTGCTTCTAGCCATATCCTTTCCTAGGATATGGCGACACACCTGACTTCTGTCAGTTTTATCTTATAATTCTCCTGCACACTGCTCTCTGCAACCTTCAGAGAAGCTTTCTGCTATGGGCCCTTGCCACAGAGTATTGAACTTGTCTCTGAGGGTCTTTCATATACAGAGGACAAGTTTTCCTACGTGAATGTCCACGGAGTTTCCAATCTGGCCGGAATATACTCCTGTTCCTTCCAGCTTGACATTATGTTTTCTACTCCACTTGGACAACGCATACTCTTTTACCGTACATGATGCCACTGAAACCCTTGGCTGGGTCACGTTGGTATCCCCGTCTCTGCGTTCTTCTTGTCCTTTGGACATATCAGAGTCCTAAGGTACTGCTAACGTACTCTTGCCAGACTGCTGTTGTCCTCTGTGTTTTCACGCAACCATGCGGGTTCTTCCACTGACCTACATTCCTGCTCCACAGAAATAGTTTCTCTATATTTCTTCAGATGGGTTTCTCCCCCTATTATTGGATGAATTTTTTTCCCATCACATTCCCCATCTGAATGTTTTTCTGTGGCTCGGTTGCAGGCATGTATTTTTAAAATTATTTTCCTGTATGTATGTGTCCTGTGCATACATGTTTTTATACCCTGGGTGGGCATCAGCCACCCCGTCTCTATCTATACATATATCTATCTACATTTCTATATGTAGATATATATATCACGCTTGTCTTGGCATATATATATATATTCTCATCTGTATAGATATGTATGTCTTTCCATATATATATCCATATATACTGCCTATTATCATACGGCTCAGTAACTGGGACTAGTTATACTAACAATTACTGCTGTGACGTCCACAGCTTCTATTTTTGTTATACATCTCCCTTTCTATGCAGTCTCAACCTTCAATGTCTTCCTATCTCTTACCAGCTAGGAAAGACAGTGTACATCTTCAGTATTCCTGGGTACACTTCTGTTCTCCTTGGGAATAGGGGCTTTTTTCCATACCCTCTCTTCCCTTCCGGACTGGGCTTATTTTCCAGATCGGTCAGTTTTCTTCTTTTAGTCCTCAATGTTTATGACTCTGTACCTAACAGAGTTCTCAGCTTTCCCATAAAGCTTTCCATTGGAGGCCTGCCGATCTTCTCCTGCCCTGGTTGACACCTGGGTCACCTGCCCATTCCAGATTGGAACTTCTTCCTCACTGCTGTGGAGTTACCTCGAAGATTCCGCTACTGCATCTACTGTCTACTTCCTACAATCCAGTAGGTAAGCTCTATATTGTGCTAGTTCATTAAATATTTTACTGGTACTTGACATACATACTAAATACTTTTCCCCTGTAGTCTTTAGATTCGCTGTTCCTCTGCAGCTCTGCTCTATTCAACTCCTACCCCCCATCCCCCAGGGGATGCCGGAGATCCAGGTTTGGAAAATGCCGTCCTGTTCCAGGGATACGCATTTTATGGGATCTCCCTTGGCACCCGCAGCTAGGGAGTCCCCATGTGTGAAGACTCATTCCTGCTTGTTCCTGGAGATAGCACAGTTACTTACCTGTAACAGGTGATCTCCGGAACAGCAGGAATTAGTCTTCACAACCCACCCACCTCCCCTAGGAGTTGTATCTATCTATCTCCTTTCCTCTTTATCTCCTTCTGTCTCAGCTATGAAACTCAACTGAGGAGAGGCAGTGGGAAAGGCGGGAAGTCACCGCGCAGGCGCGAGGGATGCTCCCAAAGGCTTTCTGATTGGATGCTGGGGAGCATTCCCGTGCGGGCTCCGTCGGCGCTGACGTACCCATGTGTGAAGACTAATTCCTGCTGTTCCGGAGATCACCTGTTACAGGTAAGTAACTGTGCTTTCCACGAGGAATTAGGGACAATGTCCGTTGGACTCTGCAGAAAAGGGGAGACTGAGCAAGATGGCACCCTTGGGCGGGAAGGGGACCGCGCATGCGCGATGCAATCCCAAAGGCTTTCTTTAAAAGCTGAAGAATTGCTCCACACGAGGGCTCCGTCGGCACTGACGTCACCCATATGTGAGGACTGACTTCCCACTTGTTCCTGGAGAAAAGTACTTACACAAATCTGTACCCTTTTTGTGGCTACTTTGTCCTAATAACACATGCATTTTTAAAAATTTTAAAATATGTGCATATTTCCAAACTCTGCCTCAGGGACACCTTACCCTGTGAAGCCCAATTCCATAACATGCATCCGGCCGCGGGCATGTCCAAACCGAAAACAGCCCTGATTTAAACCTAAATCCACACCTGCGGTTATATACGCGCCAGTGGTTCCAGAATTGGGGAGATAGATGTTTCTGACATGGCAGAAACAAAGCACTATGGTATACAAGAGAGGTATACACAGCAAATGGCCATGGACATCCCTGCACTCACCATATTCTGAAAAGATAGACGTTTCTGAACCTGCCTGTCTCAGCCATATACCCGTGGATGGCCACACCTTCTATGCACATTTTTAGAGACCAATGATTGTGCTTTTGGGCATGCATTAGTGCTGTTTGAACTGTTGAATGCTCTCATTCTGAGGGTCCCTTATTATTCCGATCACCTTAGAATCCCTAATAAATTTCAGTATTATTTTTTTGTCGGAGCTGGTCAGCTCAGTGTCTACAGAGTATCCATAGCACCACTGTGACCTCTCCTTTTTAATTAAGTGGAAAACTTTAACTTAGCTTATTGCAGATTCGCCAAAGTGCTGCCAAAACGCCAAAAAGACAGACGACGTGGCTCACGTTTCGGGTTTACATCCAATTTCTTTTCTCGAAAAACCCTGCTTCAGGTCCAATACAAAGTCGGCACTTAATTAAAAAGGAGAGGTCACAGTGGTGCTATGGATACTCTGTAGACACTGAGCTGACCAGCTCCGACAAAAAAATAATACTGAAATTTATTAGGGATTCTAAGGTGATCGGGATTTTTTCATATTTTGATGATAGTTTGTGATTCTGATCGGGTTCAAATATTTTTCTTCATTTGGTCCCTTATTATTGACAGGGATATGTTTTGACCTTTAGATATAGAGAACCTTTTCAGATTTTTTCTGCCTGATCACACAGGCACCTGGTGATGCTGTGGTCATCCCTATGGGCCAGGTACAGGCCAGGCATTCATGTCCCCCTAGAACTGTGAATGAGCACACCAGATCTTGCCATGCAACACTCAAACCACATACACACACACACACACTCTCTCACTCGCAGTCACAAAAAACATACTTCTGCCAAAAAGATGCCCTACACCTATCAAGAACAGCTGATCTGGGTCTCTCACCCAAACAAGAATCTTTTCCATACTCACTCACATACTATACCTATATCAACAGTCCCATTTTTCAGAACACAGGAATTGTTAGGGAACCCTAGATTAGCTCATTTAGCACAAATAGCAAATGTCAGCATAGCCAGAATAAACACTATTGCTCTTCTTAATATTTCTGTAGGATGTTTATTAATGTTTCTTTACCTTACAACTTTCCCTCAACTCTGCTTTCTGTTCTTTAAAACTGCATCTTGTGTTTTTCCAAACTGCATACATACCAGTTCAAAACATAATTGTCACAACTATTCTTCAGTATGGGATGCATTGAAGAGCAGATACTTTCTAGGTCCTGGCCTTATTCCACGTTTCCACAAGAATAATGGGGACATCTACAGGAAACACTGAAAACATTCACAGGCCTTTCCTGAATACGCTTTATACGTCTCCATGGCTGATCACACCCCCCGTTCCGCCCCACTCTGAGATCCCTGTGCTAGTGCGGTAGATGTGCAGGGCCACAGAGGTTTCAGAATATGGTCTTAGATGTTTTTGCAAGAAAAACGTCTACGGCGCACATCCAAATGGCTTATTCATGTTATGAAATGACCTCATCGTATGGATAAAATTGCATGTAATATTCCCTGCATGTAGGGTGGTCTGTTTAAAAAACAAAACAAAACATTCCCATGGTTAAAGCACTGTTTTAGCATCAGAAATAGCCTTGAAAATGTCCTTCCCTATTTTGAAGTCTTGATTCCTTAGGTTATTTTATCAACAGTAAAATTTATAAATACTCCTGCAAGAGTTACTTAGAAACTTCCCATTAAATAGTGAGCAAAACCTCATATGAATCATTAAGGAGTCCATTTGCTCAGCTGCATTAGGTATTTAATGCAGTTTTTAACACTCATTTAGTGTGTACTAATTTCTGCATTATACACTTAACAAAGAAATTCCTACTGGGGAAATGTGGCATGGGAGGAAAGGGTGGAGGCTGTAATCTGCCTTTAATCTGGAGGTTGTTATGCATTAGCTGTTAATGTGGCAAAAAAATGTGTTACAGTTAGCTACTTCTCCAGAAATTTAACTAAGAGCATGCCACGTTAACAACTGTGTTATTATTGCTCTGGGTTATGCATTCCCCAAAATTCTGGGAATACCACTCAACAGTTAATGCACAGTTTTGCACCTAATGCACCCTAACTGTGGCCTTTTTCTGTGGATGCCTGCAAAATATTTATTGAAAATCTTCCAAGCTAGATGTAATCTTTTCATTTTTTAGCAGCATAAGAATTTCTCATTCATTATTTTCATTCCCAGTGAGAGTGGGGTTTGTCTGAGTTTGTTTCTAGACTATTGAAGCATTATGAGCCCAATATTCAAAAGGGTTTATGTGGTTAGCAGTACCTAACAGTACAAACCCCACTGAGCCCGATATTCAGCAACACTAACTGGTCACTACCACTGTATATCCTCACAGACTGCCTTGGCACAATCTGGATAGGCAGGAGCAGCCCATGGGCGGGGATGGGGCAGTCCTGGTACCTATTCAGTCAGCGGCAATTTTCACCCCACTAACCTGATAGGTAACTGCACAAAATTAGGACTAGTCAATAGCTGTCCTAATTTTATGAGGTTGTGTTATCTAGATAGCAGCTGAATATCGCCACTGACCGGATAGCAATGGAGGTTGAAGGCAAAAACCATATATTCAGCACTGATGGATATCCAATGTCCGGTGCTTAATATTCAGTTTCACTTTTGCCCATGATGCTTTACAAGCACTAATTGCTGCGGATGAAAATCAGGTATTATATATTTCTTTAATGATGTATTATTGATATATGACTGCATTTTACTGATGTATTTAATTATTATTATTAGGATGTATTTGGTTATTTACTGTACTATTTTCTTTTGTTGTAAACAGTTTTGTTGAATGTTTGTTTGTTCAAAAGTGGTCTATAGGTGTCATGCAAAATAACTTAGACACAAATCTCTTTTTATATAATTCTTTCCAAAATTAGATATGGTTAGAAAGCACAACAAAAGGGTTGGATAGATGTTGCTCTCATCTTTTTTAGTAGATTCTTTTATAATACAGTTTAAAGTTCTGGTATCTGTGCCTGCCTATGTCCTAAACATGTGTTACAAAATGGGTATATTATCATAGCACACTTAAAAATAAAAACAACTCTCAATGCACTAAGTTAATAAATGGGAGAGCCTTGCCTTGCTGCTTGCTGCTTTCTCCTGCTCGCTCCCTGGCCAACCAGTGCTGGAACCCATGGCTAAAAGCACTAGACAAGAGACAGCTGTCGGTTCGAGGAAAAAAGGGTGTACCCAAGCACTGAGCACTCACAATTTTCAGTCTCTCAGGGCACAAGACTGATGGGCCAGGGGAGGCACCTCTGCACAAGTCCACACATACCCTTGCCATTTGCCGAAGGCAGACAAAGCGTAGTTACTCACCTGTAACAGGTGTTCTCCGGGGACAGCAGGAATCAGTCGTCACATATGGGTGACATCGACACCAACGGAGCCCACGCGGAGCAAATACCCAGCTTTCAAAGAAAGCCTTTGGGAGTTGCTACCACGCGTGCGTGATCCCCTTCCCGCCCAAGGGTGCCACCTTGCTCAGTCAAATGACATAGCTAAAAGACAGCAAACAAATGAAGAAAAAAATAATTGGACTGCAACTCCAAGGGGAGGAGAGAGAGTTGTGAGGACTGATTCCTGCTGTCCCCGGAGAACACCTGTTACAGGTGAGTAACTATGCTTTCTCCAGGAACAAGTAGGACGTCAGTCCTCACATATGGGACGCCCCCAGCTACAGGCTACCTTGAACCTATAGCCCAAAACAAAAGGCTACCTTAGCGAGAGCCGCAAGCAGCCGCAATGAAACCCTAACCAGGGAAGTAGCACTCTGGTAGCCTGAACACAGAGGGGTTGGAGGGCAGGAGTTGCCTAGACCTCAAACAGGTTAGGAAGCGCAGCCTGGTCGAAGGCAATGTCCCATCAGAACTCCCTATCCAGGCAGTAATGAGCCGCGAAGGTCTGACCTGAAGACCAAGTGGCAGCCCGGAAGATGTCCGCCAAAGGAACAGAGTGCAGGTGAGCTACTGATGCCGCCATGGCCCTGAGCCTATGAGCCGTAACACGGCCTTCCAGCAGAAGCCCCACTGCTTCATAAATCCAGAAAATACAGTCAACCACCCAAGTGGACAACGTATGCTTCGTCACTGCCTTCCCCAGCTTACTGGGGTCGTAGAAAACAAAAAGCTGAGAGGCCTTCCGGTGAGTTTGCGTATGCTGAATGTAGAAGGACAGGGCCCTCTTACAGTCCAGGGTATGGAGGACCGCCTCTGCCCGACTGGCATGCGGCCTGGGAAAGAAGGAAGGAAGAACCACCTCCTGGTTGAGGTGAAACGAGGAGACAACCTTCAAAAGGAACTTGGGATGTGTGCGAAGCACCACCCTATTCTTTTTTTTTTTTAATTTATGTTTATTCAATTTTAACAATATTACATCCAAGAAACATCTTTGAATGATACAAACATGAGCATAGTTATCAAAAGAAGTAAACTATACAAAAAAAAAAAAAATCATCAACCCCAAAAGGCTATACACATCATCCTAAACATAACTAACGCTCATCGTTATAGACCACAAAAAAAAAAGGAAAATACAGGGAGGTTCTAGGAAATCTAGAGTACAGGCCTAAACCAAGACCTGAACTACCTAAATTAACAAAGGCAATTTAAACCATATGCGGCAAGTAAGGACTTATACATCAGCCAGTACCGGGGGTCCCGACAAAGCAACATTAATAACTTCCCTAGCCTCCAGGAACCCCAACAACTGCCCAGGGTCAAAGAACAAAAAACATTTTTGCTTATACATCACATAACACTTTGAAGGAAATTTAAGCTGGAAAGAAGCTCCCAGCGCCAACACCCGAGGGCGCAGCGCTAGAAACTCCTGCCTCCTCAGCTGCGTATTCCGAGCTACATCGGGAAATATACGGATCTTGGACCCCAGAAATTCCGCATTGAGGTGCCTAAAATACAATCTAAGGATAAAAAATTTATCAGATTCTAGTGCAAATGTAACAAGCAGAGTAGACCTCTCTGAGGTGACCTCAAGGGAAGACTCTAAAAACCCCGTAAGGTCATCTCTAACCCGGGCACCTTCAGTGTCATTGGAACCAACCGTTCCCTGACCCCTAGATAAATACTGCACACGCACCATAGGTGGTAACTGGTCCAAAGGGACCTGCAAGATCTCTATAAAGTATTTCTTAACCATCTCCATTGATGACATTATAGGAGAAAGTGGAAAATTCAAGAGGCGTAAATTACAACGCCGAACTTGATTCTCCATATACTCTAATTTCTTAGCGGTTACAGCTCTATCTTTAACTTGGGCAGCTACTAACTCCCGCAGCTGTCCAAGTTCATGCTCCACTGTAGAGAGTCTCTCTGCATGCTGACCTTGTACACCAGAAAGAGTTCCACATAAGGCTCGAGTCTCCACCATCTCAGTAATCACACGACAAAAGATATCCTTTAGGGAAGCATTAAGCGCTGCGAGACCATCCCAGAGTGCCTCCAATGATATCACCGCAGGTCTCTCCAAAACAAGAATCCCCGAAAGGGCCTCTGCTGGACTGGGCGTCCCAGGCAAACTTCTGTGCCTGGAATTCGACGACTCTGCTGGTCCCATCTGCTTCCCAGTCTCTACCGGGCAGTTTCCAACAGCCAAAGCACCTCCTGCCGCCCCATCCACCGGTGTACTCCCCAGCAAACCAGTGGGAAAGGCAGCCTCTGGCGAGAAAACACTTCCGGGACGCGGTGGGGGGGTACGTTCCTCCGAGGAGAAAAAAATACCCGATGCACCCAGCGACGGATCCTCCACTCTCGCCGCTGCCGAAGATGCTGCCTGTCCTCCGACCCCAAAGCCGCAGTTGGTCAAAGTTCGCTGGGTCGATGGCACCGGCAAGCCAGCCCCAGGAGGAAGGGCCGTCTGCTTTCGTTTCTTCCGCCCCATGAAAATCCAATGGGACCGGCCACAGACACTCCGGAGCTTCAACAAACGCAGCACAGCAGGTCAGAGCGTCCTGCCGCCATCTTGATTACCTCCCTATGAGCACCACCCTATTCTTGTAGAATCTGGTATAAGGCTTCTCCACCACGAGAGCCTGGAGTTCACTCACTCTCCGGGCAGAAGTGAGCGCGACCAAGAATACCAGAGGTGGCACGTGGCCATCGGCTCAAAGGGTGGCTGGGTAAGCTGCCCCAACATGATATTAATGTCTCATTCGGTCGCTGGGGGTCGGACCAGGGGTTTCAACAGGACTAGGCCCTTTAGAAACTGGGATACCATTGGGCGAGCAGAGAGAGGCTTCTCGTCCACGGGAAAGTGGTTCGCTGCTAGGGCACTAAGGTGCACTCTGACAGAGTTGGACTTAAGTCCCATCTTGGAAAGGTGGAGAAGGTATTGCAACACCACAACCACTGGGCAAGAAAAGGGGTCCACCTTTTGCCCAGCACACCAGAAAGCAAATCTGCACCACTTAAAGGCGTCCGTCCGTCTAGTAGACAGTCTACTTGAAGCCAGCAAGACCTCCTCAACATCCTCCGGAAGGAGGAGGAGCGGGGCAAGAGTCACCCTCTCAGCAGCCACACCATCAGTGAAAGGAAGCTGAGGTTGGGATGCAGGAGAGAGCCCCCCTCCTGGGAGAGGAGCCATAGGGACAAACCCAGGCGAATGGGGGTCTCCACTGCTAGCTGCAGGAGGAGGGGGAACCACAGTTGCCAGGGCCACCGTGGAGCAATGAGGATAACAAAAGCTCTGTCCCGGAGGATCTTGAACAGAGTCTGGGCGACCAGAGGCATCGGGGGAAAAGCATATAGAAGACCCACCAACCATTAGACGAGGATGGCATTGGCGGCCACCCTGGCCGGATGCGGCTGCCTTGAGCAGAAATGGTGAAGCTGGTGATTGACCGGGCTCACAAACAAGTCCATCACCGGTTCCCCCCAGGTCTGGAAAAGCCTGTTGGCCACTGCCCAATCCAGCTGCCACTCGTGCGGCTGGAGGATCCTGCTGAGTCTGTCAGCCAGCCAGTTCTCCTGGCCCGGTAGGTATACTGCTTTGAGGAGAATCACCTGTTGGGTTGCAAAAGAGCATAGATCCAGGGCCTCCTGACAGAGGGTGCGTGATCCCTACCCCCCTGTTTGTTCACGTAGAACACGGCCACTTGGTTGTCCGTTTGGATCAGGAATGAACTGTGGTCCAGATACAGCTTGAAAACCTTCAGGGCGAGACTTATGGCCCGGAGCTCCAACAAGTTGATCTGTTGGGCATTCTCCTCTGGGGACCACAGTCCCTGCGTGCTGTATCCCTGGCAATGGGCTCCCCAGCCTAGCAAGGAGGCATTTGTGGTGAGGACCCTTGAGTGGGGAAGGGCCTGAAAGGGCATACCTGCCTTCAAGTGCTGGGGCAAGAGCCACCAGGCCAGGGACGGTACCAGGTGCCTGGTCACTTTGATCCTGTTCTGGAGGTGTCCTGTGGCCTGGGACCATTGATCTCTAAGGCACCACTGCACAGTTCGCATGTGGAGTGACATGGACCGTTGAGGCCATGTGCCCGAGGAGGCGCAGCAGTTGCCTTGCTGGCACTGAGGCGCTGTGACTCACTTTCCCTGCAATGGCTATAAGCCTGCTTGCCCTGTCTGCAGGCAGGAAGGTCTTTGACTGAAGGGTATTGAGCCTTGCCCCAATGAAATCTAACTCTTGAGTCGGACAGAGGCTGGATTTGGGGTAGCTGATTACAAACCCCAAGTGCTGCAGGACCTGGATGGTGCGAGCTGTGGCCTGTTGCACCTCGGTGGCCGAAGTGCCCCTGATGAGCCAGTCATCGAGATAGGGGAAGATGAAGATCCCCTGAAGCCTGAGGAAGGCGGCGACCATCGCCAGGCACTTTGTGAACACCCTGGGGGCCAAAGCAAGCCAAAGGGGAGCACTCTGTGCTGTTAGTGGTTGTCCCCCCACCACAAAGCGTAGGAATTACCTGTGGCTTGGGTGGATTGGGATGTTTGTGTAGGCATCCTTTAGGTCTAAGGAGCATAGCCAGTCTCCCTGGCGGAGGTAGGGCAGCAATATTCCAAGGTAGAGCATCTTGAACTTCTCCCTCACCAGGAATTTGTTGATGTTGCGCAGATCGAGAATGGGCCTTAGGCCCCCTGTCCTCTTTGGGATGAGGAAGTACCTGGAGTAGAATCCCTTGCCCTTGAGGTGGTGGGGCACCAGTTCCACCGCATGGTCCTCGAGAAGACCTGTCAACTCCTTCAGAAGAAGGTCCCAGTGAAGGGGAGACCTTGGAGGCTCTCCTGGGAAGTAGTGTGAAGGCACTTGGGCTAGATGGAGGAGGTATCCCTCCCTGACCTCTTGTAATGCTCATGAATCGGTGGTGATGGTTTCCCACCAGTGGGCATACAAGGCGAGCTGACCTCCTGTGGGCTGTCCAACTCCAGCTGGGAGAGGGGCCATGCTGCAGAAGTCAAAAACCCCCACCAGGCTGGGCCGGAGCCTGGGGTTTGGGGGCTTTCAGCTTATGTGGTCCAAACCCCTGTCCCTTGGCCTGCTGCCCCTGTGGGGGAGCTGGGGAGGCCTGGTAAGGGGGTAGTTTTGGTAAGCAGCTGTCTTCCTCGGGTAAAAGGGCTTTTTACCCGAGCCCTTCTTACGAGGAGGGGCAGAGTTATTCTTTTTTTTTTTTTTTTTTACTCGTCCACTCTTTATTTGTGAGTTCTATATACCGCCATATCAGGTAGTCATAGCAGTTTACATTTGAAACAGGTACATCAAAACAAATTAACAATATAACGGGTGTTGAACAGAAATCTGTGTAATTTACATGATTCTGAACACTATAACTTGTTTAAGTTTTTTTTTTTTTTTAAATTTAAAATTTTTATTGCACACATCAACAAAAACAGTAACAAACAGGCTGCAAAAAATTTCAGCCCCCAACCCCCCCATGCTATTTACTCCCCCCCTCACTACCCCCCTCCACCCCCTACCCCTCCCCCCCCTTACCTCCCCTCCCCCCCCCCCCCAGGGCCTCTAACCCGAGAACAATATCCTATGGGGCATTCTCTCGCTCCAAATATTTCCCCCAAATATTGGAAAAGCTCCTCAAACTCCCATTCTTCAGTGCGGTAAGTTTACACATCAAGAAAATCTGCCCCACCAGCGCCTGCACCTCCCCCAACCCCGGGATCCCCGGCTGCTTCCATCGCCGGCCCACCAAAAGGCGCACCGCTATACAACAGTAATTCAGGAACCCACTCTCCGCCTTATTCAGCCCCTCCGCCCCTATCCCCAAGAGGGCCACCGCCGGTAATAGCGTCAGTTCCTTACCTAAGATCCCACTCACCCATTCAAACACTCTTCTCCATACCTCATGCAGCTCCCCACACTCCCACCACACATGCAAGTATGTACCCGCCGCTCCACAGCGACGCCAACATTGCCCATCCTGTAGTTGGTACATAACCTGCAGCCGCACCGGCGTCAAGTGCCATCTATACAGAATTTTATAGTTATTCTCCAACAGGTGCGCCGCCAACAATCCCTTGTATCGGGTCCGAAAAATTTGCTCCCACTGTGCCTCATCCCAACAACCCCCTAAATCCTCTTCCCATCGCTCCTGAAAGGCCTCCTTCCCCCCCGCAACTCCCATCAGATTATAAAACTGCGTAACCACTCGTGTGGGAGACCCCATGAGCCCCATCACCTCGATACCCGTGGGGTCCCGGGTCAAGCCAGGTAAGATTTTATGCCGGATATAATGGCTGAGTTGTAGGTATTGGTATTCCTCCGACTCCGCCAGATGGTATTGCCTCCTCAGGGTGAGGAACGGAACCAGTCGTGTTCCCTCAAGCAGCTGTCCCACCCGTACCAAACCATTCTTCTCCGCCCACCTGGTGAAGACGGGACTCTCCAATCCCGGGGGAAACTCGGGGTTCCCCCTAATGGGCACCAATCTAGACCTACCATCCCTTCCCAGCCAACCCCGCTGCCATTTATTCCAGAGAGCCACCGTCCGCCTAGTATAGGGATTCCGCACCAGGATGCCACGCCGCTGCTCTCTCGGAAGCCACATCCATTCCCCCAAATTCTGCACCCCCAACTCATCCCCTTCCATTTGTACCCACTCTTTCACCGCCTCTCCCACCATTCCACAATAGCCCCCAATTGGGAGGCTTCTAAGTAGCGTGCCAGATCGGGGACCGCCAACCCCCCCTTATCCTTACCCTTCATCAAAATCCGCCACGCCACTCGACACGGCCTTCCTCCCCCCACAAAGTGCATCAAGAAGCGTTGCCACCGCTGTACTGCTTTCTTCCCCACCCCAATGGGCAAGGACCTAAAAAGATATAGCCACTGCGGCAACACCACCATCTTTACAGCCGCAATCCTTCCCAGCCAAGAAAGCCCCTTACCCTGCCAAACCTCCAATTCCCTCCGTATCTTACCTTCCAGCCGCCCATAATTAGCCCCAAATAACTCCCCGTCCGTCGGTGTGAGCTGTATTCCCAAATATTTTATCCCCCCCCTCGCCCAACGATATGAAAACCGACCCTGAATCCCCTCCCGGGACGCCCTATCTAAAGAAATATCCAGCAATTCGGACTTAGATGCGTTAACTTTAAAGCCAGAACACTCCCCAAATTCCCGCAATACTATCTCTAATGCAACCAACGAGTCCAATGGTCGGGTTAATAGAAATAATAGGTCATCAGCAAATAGTGAAATTTTACTGGTCACTCGTCCGCCCACCACCCCCCAGATCTCAGGGTTCTCACGTACATACTGAGCCAACGGCTCCATAGACAACACAAATAAAAGTGGGGAAAGAGGGCACCCCTGCCGCGTCCCCCGAAAAAGTTCAAACGCCTCCGTATATTCCCCGTTAATTCGGATTTTAGCCAACGGCCGGGTATAAATAGCTTTAACCCACTCCAAATACACCCCCCCTAACCCCATCCGCTCCATCACTTTAAACAGATAAGGCCAATAGACCCTATCAAACGCCTTTTCGGCATCTATAGCTAACAAAACCAACGGTTCCTCGCCGCGCTTCGCCTGCCAGACCGCGTTCAACACCCTCCGGATATTATCCCCCGCTTGCCGCCCGGGAACAAATCCGGCCTGATTTTCATGAATTAACCGTGGTAAATATTCCCTGAGCCGATTGGCCAAAACCTTTGAAAAGATCTTAAAATCGGACCCCAGGAGCGATATCGGTCTGTACGAGCCACACAATTGGGGATCCTTCCCCTCTTTCGGCAAAATAGTTATGCCTGCCGTACGCATGGTTTCAGGGATCAGTCCCCCTCCCGCAAACGAATTATACAACCTGGCTAACGGCTCACACAAGACCATAGCGAACTTTTTATAAAACTTATTCGGGAATCCATCCAGGCCCGGAGCCTTCGCGGCCGGCAACCCCTTAATAACCAAGGCCACTTCCCGTTCCTCAATAGGCCGGGAGAGCCAAGCCGCCTCCTCCACCCCCAGACTCGGGAGCTGGACTTGCAGAAATTTCTCCACCGGAGCCTGCGAGCTAATCCCTTCCACCGCATACAACTGCTTATAAAATTCTACAAATCTATCCTGAATCTGCTTACCGCCCCTCACCGCACGCCCCTGCGCATCCCGGATTTTTGTGATAAAATTCCGTGTCCGAAGCCGCTGCAATTTCCGCGCCAAAAGGCGCGATGGCCGGTTGCCCCATTCAAAGAACTGCTGCTTCAATTTGTCTTGGGCAAATTTAAGCTCCGCCAGGTCTAACTCCCCCAGTTCCCGATTGAGGCGTCGCAGCTCCTGCTCATGTTGCTGCGGGACCTTTCCCACCTTCTGCAGCACTTCCAGTTGCTGAATCTGCGCCCTTAAGGTGTCCTTTTTACTCTCCCTCACCCTCTTCAGGTAAGAGCCAATAGAAATCAGCTCCCCCCTTACTACCGCCTTCAAACATTCCCAAATCGAAGCTATCCCACACTCCCCATTATCGTTAATTGTCAAATAATCCTTTATCCCTTTCTCCACTCTTAACACTACCTGCGGGTCATCCAATAGAGATTCATTAAGCAGCCACCCCCCCCTCTTCTTCCCCTGGGGTCCGACCCTCAGGTCAATCCACACCGGGGCATGGTCCGAAAGCGTCCGTTCGCCAATCTCACAACTCTCAACCGCCGGTAGCAGGGGTCTCGAAACCCAGATCATATCTAAGCGGGAAAAGGAGTGGTGGACCGGAGAGTAAAATGTATAATCCCTCTCTCGCCCCCTCACCTCCCTCCAAGTATCTGCCACCCCCATATTAACCCCCATAACCTTTAACAAACGTCGAGCTTTTGCCGTCCCCTCCCCTGCCCCTGTGGAATTATCCAACCTGGGGTTGATAGTCAAATTAAAGTCCCCGCCCAACACCACCTGTCCTTCAGCAAATTTATCCAACGCAGAATTTAATTCCTGGTAAAATGGCCCCTGCGCATCATTCGGGCCATAAAGATTAACAAAAGTAAAAATCTGGCCATACAATTTAAGCTTAAGAAAAATATACCTCCCTCCCCGATCCTTCTGGAGGGCACTCACTTCGTGCGGTATAGTACCCCGAAGTAGGATACCCACCCCCCCTTACGCCCCGCTAATCTGTTGGAGGAGAACCACTGATCCTTAAATTATTATGGGACATTCGCCACTCATCCTGTTGTTTCAAATGGGTCTCTTGCAAAAATATTATATCCCCCCGTAGGCGTTCTATTTCCTTATACACACGCTGCCGCTTAGCCGGCGCATTCAACCCCCGCACATTCAATGTAATCACCCGCAGCTTATCCATCCAGCACCTTGCCCCCCCTCCCCTTCCCACAATTCCAACTTGAGTAAGAGGTCCCCTTCCCCTCCCCCCCCTCCCCTCCCCTCCCGCCCCCCCCCTCCCCCCCTCCCCCCCCTCCCCACCCCCCCCCCCCCACCCCCCCCTCCACCCTGCCCGGGACCACTATGTTGATCCATAAGAGGCATGGCATCACCTCCCCGCGGACCCCACAAAAGCCTTTACACATAACCAATGGTACACAACGCATATACAATTATAATTCCTGTACCCTACAATCCAATGCATCAGCTACTGTCCTCCGGTCTGGGCGAGCGTCTCTGCTGTCTCCGCAGGCGCTTGTCTCCTTTTTGCGCTCTTTGCCACCCGCCCGCTCGCTCCCCAGACCGGCGCTCACTCGTAGACTCCACTGCCAGCAGAACCGGAACATCCTCCCAACCCGCCTGCTGAAGTACCCGCGCTGCTTCCTCCGGTGTCCGAACGTGAGAGGTAGTCCCATCAATCGAGAACTGCAGCCCAAAGGGGAAAGTCCACCGATATTTAACCTGCTGCTCCCGAAGCCGTTTCGTTATCGGGGCCATTTCCCGCCTTTTCCGAATAGTAATGGCGGACAGATCTGCATAAAGCTCGACCCGGTGGTTCTCCCACTTCAGCTCCGGCATCCGCCGAGCAATCTCCATAATGGCATTTTTAGTTGAGTATTCATGGAAGCAGGCCACAATATCCCGAGGCTTGCCATCTCGGCGGGGGCCCAGCGCCCGGTGCGCACGGTCCAAAGTCAGACACCGCGTGGTCCCCGGTCCTTCTGCTTGCTCCAAAATCTGCTTACTAAGTTGTCCCACCAACCGCATACAGTCCTCTTTTTCATTGCTTTCTGGCACTCCCCGGACTCTAATATTAGCCCTCCGGGAGCGGTTCTCTAAGTCCTCAACCTTTGTCCACAACTCCGCCAAATCTCCATCCCAGGCAGCCACTCTGGTGTGTAGGCCCTGTACAACCTTGTCCTGGGCCTCCACTTTGCCTTCCACCTCCTCCAGGCGACCGCCCACCTCTCTCATCTCTCCCTTCAGGTCCTCCATCCATATTTGGACATCTCCTTGAAAGCTGGCAAGGTCTTGCCGGAG
Source organism: Ichthyophis bannanicus (assembly GCA_033557465.1). Classification (NCBI taxonomy): domain Eukaryota; kingdom Metazoa; phylum Chordata; class Amphibia; order Gymnophiona; family Ichthyophiidae; genus Ichthyophis; species Ichthyophis bannanicus. Next base: position 578,711,130 of record CM066033.1, read on the forward strand.
CTCCCCGAACCAGGATTTTATTTCACCCCGCAGACCCGCAAGCTCACTTGTCTGCTCCTGTGCAGCTCCCGACGGTGACTTCGCCCCATCTCCCGCCTGCGTTCCCGGCGCCGCCATTTTGCTCTTTACACCAGCGCTCCCCGAGCCTCCTTTATAGGCAAAAGCCTTCAGCTCCGCCGCGCCTTTCTTCATCGCGGCCCTCCTGCACGCCCACCGCTTGCTTATACCCCAATTCTGGGGGATTTTCCGCCGGTATGCTTTGAGTGTGTACCAATTATTCACCCGGTCCTTCGGAGCTCCACTCTCACGCTCCCGCTCGGATCGGTGACGTCATTTCCTTCGGGGCAGAGTTATTCTTAGAGAGCCGTGTCCTCGTCATGAACTCGGTCTCCAGCTCTGCGGCCTTGTCGGTCATGGGTCTGTCGAAGAGATTCTCCCCTTGGCATGGGACATCGACCATCTTGTCTTGAACCCATTGCTCGAGGTCGGACAACTGCAGCCAAGCCTGTCGGCGCGCATCGATGCTCACCGCGGCTACTCAGGCCGCAGATGAACATGTCATAGGCTGCCCGAGACATAAATTTGGAGCATTCAAGGACAGCTTTGGACAGGCCCTTGAAATGCTGCAAAGGTTCCTCGGAGAGACCAGCCGAGAACCCGTCGAGTTTCTTAGCCAGGTCTCTCAGGTACATTCCCATGTACAACTGGTATGCCTGGATCCGACAATTCAGCATCACGCCCTGGAAACATTTCCTGCCGAGGACATCCAAGGTTTGGGCCTCCCTGCCGGGGGGCACCAAGAAGTCCGTATTCTGGCTCTTCAGCCGACGCATGGCTGATTCCACAACAATTGAGTTGTGTGGCAGCTGCAATTTCTGGAACCCAGGGCTCCAGCGGACTCGATACATTGAGTTGAGCCGTTTGTTGATCACCGGCGTCTCCCACATGCGGAGCATAAGTCATTCCAGAATCGGAGGAACGGGTACCGTGAGGGTCTCCCGAGGAGAAGCCTCATATTGGAGGATCTCAAGCTCATTGGCTCGAGGCTCCTCCTCGGACTCCGTGGGGAAAGCCAAAGCCAAAGCCATGGACATGTCCTGCACGACGTCGAAAAAAAACATATCCTCCGGTGAGGTCCTTCTGTGGGGCTCAGATATCGGGGAATCTGAGGGGACATCCCTATGCCTTCAGGTATCTGGGGACTCCTCATCCTCCATTTCCCAAGCCAAGGCCTCCAAGGAGAACTCGAGGGGCTCCTCAGGCATCGAGGGCCCCGGCACAGTCCGTCCCAACATTGACAGACTCGGCGGCGAAAACATCGGTCCTGAATGGGAGGCCGAGTGAGACGTCGGCCGAGAATCGACTCAAGTCTGAAAGGTCTCGAGGATCGGCTCGGCCTTCGGGGTTGACTTTGACATCGAGGGCCCAGTGGTCAGGGCAGAGGAACTGGACTGTCATATTTTTTAAAACCGATGGCCATTGGGGCAAAAAGGACCCCCGCTAGGTCAAAGACCTTTGCGGCCAGCAGTTGAGGGAAAAAAGGGCGCGAAGCCCGCAAAAAGGAAAATTTCACACGAAAGGACGACCCCTCGCTCAAGGTAAAAAGAAGAGCAGGGGAGGACTGGTAGAGGACCGGTGCTACTGGAAAAAACACAGGCTAGAGGCCGAAAATGAAACACTTTTGCCGAGGGACGAGGACGTGCGTCTGAAGGGCTCTGCAGAAAAAGGGAGACTAAGCAAGATGGTACCTTTGGGTGGGAAGAGGACGACATACATGCGTGGCAGCAATCCCAAAGGCTTAATTTGAAAGCTGGGGAATTGCTCCGCACAGGCTCCATCGGTGCCGATATCACCCATAAGTGAGGACTGACTTCCTGCTTGTTCCTGGAGAATTGCCTTCTCTCTGTAGATAAGCTAAAATGAAGTCCTCACGTATGGGACTCCCTAGCTACAGGCTATCAAAAGCAAATGAGAGTTGAGACGAGCCCAATAGGGGTACCCAAGACCGTCTGCTTACTGGCAACAGGCCATTGTATTCTCAAATACATAATTATGTACAATAAAAGTTGTCATCCTTTTATTTATTTATTTTTAGGTAGCCTGAACAAAAAAGAATGGGCCTAGGGAGGATGGAATTGGGTTCTAATCCCCAAACAGATTCCGAAGTACTGATTGGCTAAGTTGGACTTAAGTCCAGATTCAGAGAGATGTAGAAGATAGTCAAGCAGTTTTTTTTGAGACAGGGGAAGGGATCTAGGGCATGGTCCTCACTCCAGACAGCAAACCTCCTCCACTTGCATGAATAGGATTTTCCCATTGAGGTCCTCCTGGAGGCCAAAAAGGACATCAATCACACTGGCCATCAGGTTGAGCTCAGATAGCATTAGCCTCTCAATATCCATGCCATGAGGGCCAAAGACTTGATGTTGGGTGCAACATCATTCCATTCTCCTACAAAATCAGGTCCAGCCAAAGTGGCTCCTGACTGGAGAGCTATAGCAGGAGAGGAAACCAAGGCTGTCGGGGCTAGTAAGGAGCGATGAGAATCATCATGCTTCCCTCTGTTTGGAGCTTCAGGAGGGTCTTTACAATGAGAGGTATTAGAGGATATGCATAGAGAAGACCTCCCCTCCCCCCCCCCACACACAGTATAGGAGGAAAGCATCTGAGGCTAGTCTGCTGTATGATCTTATTCTAGAACAGAAATGATCCACTTGGGCATTCTGAGGAGTCACGAACAGATCTATCGAGGGGGTGCCCCACTTCCAAAAGGTATGAGTTGCATTCTCCCTGTCCAGTGTCCATCTGTGTGGTTGGAGGACTCGACTCAGTCTGTCTGCCAGAGTGTTTTGCTGGTCTCTTAAGTATGTGACTCTCAAGTCCATCCCATGGGCGATGGAAAATGTCCACAACCTGTCTGCTTTCCTGACTGGTCCCTAATATCAGTAGGCCGTCACTGCCCTTCTGATGTCCTGGAGGATGAGCTCTTCTCTCTTCGAGGCAGCTTACAGGAGCACTCTTGTGGGCCCCTCATTATTCTTGATGCCATGCTTCAAGGGGCTTCAACTTCGGTGTACCGCAGCCTTCACTCTGTGATTGGCGCGATCACTCTGTGACACTGATTGATGAACATGAAGCCGAATCCTTCCTCATCCTTTGGTGGAGATCGAACGATGGTCGATCATCCAGAGCACTATGGGTGCTTGGCTCCAAGTGGGATCGAGAACTTCTCAATGTCAATGCACCACCAGCATCCTATGCAGCCTTTGAAGCCACTGAGACTGGTGCTGCTAACGCCGATGTTGATAGATCAGATTTGTGAGCCCCAAAAAGTGATTTGCACTGTTTCTCGTGACCCTTGAGTCCTCTTTTTGTCAACTGTAAATGCAAATTGCAAGAAGAGGGCTGATGATCAGGTCCCAGGCACTGAAGGCACCAGTTGTGAGTATTTGTGACAAATATGGTCCTTGAGCATCGGGAACACTTCTTAAACCCGCTGGCCAGTTTTTGTGACATACTGACCAGCCAAATCAAATGGCTCGATCTTGAATAAGAACAGGACCATGGCCAGAGCACTGGCATCTAAGGAGACAGAGGTTCTGCGGATTATAAAAGGAAACTTAAAACTAACAAAACTAACTAACTAACTAAAGCGGAAAAAAGAAAACCGAAAAGAGCAGGCAGGAAAGAAAAACAAATAGTCCCAATAAAGGCAGCAGAGTTCTGGTGAGAGGAAAAATTACCAATATGATGGAGAGCTTGCGGAACGCATTCATTGGGCTCCACGGAAAAACAAAGACTGAAAATTCAGGAAGATGGCATGCATGCACAGTGGAAGCTCCCAAAACTTCAACTAGTAGCTGTGGAGCATTCCCATGCAGTCTCCATTGGATGATGTCACCCATACATGAAGATTTCATTCCTGCTTGTCCACCGAGAGCATGTCTTAACTGCACGGAAGATTAAAGAATTGCTCTCTAACTGTGCATATTGAGTCTGAAATGTTATCTCTAATATTTTGAAGTGAATTGGACTCTAAATGAGGAATGAAGGAGTAGGACATCCGAAAGAATGTTTTTAAAAATAAAGCTTTTATAACTATCTTATAAAGGTACATGGGCATCTGTGTGTGTTAAAAAAATACAAAGGGCAGCACAGAAGAATTTGTGCCTAGATTGAAGTCACTGACATTTACTCTTGCTCAGGAGCAGGTATAAATGTACACAGCTGAGGTACATGTGTATGCGAGTATTTTATAAAAAAGGCAAACAAATCACAAATATGCCCATGTTCTGCCTTAACTATGCCCAGAACACACCAACATATAGATCGTGTAAAAGTACTCACCTTGTCACCGAGCATACTTTTACACACATAATTCCTCTGTTAATTTTATAAATGCTCTTTTATACATGCAAAACATCCTTTATACAGTTACCCCCAATTTGTTATTGCAATCTGAATCAGTACTATGCAAAAAAGTTCTGACTTTGTAGTAGAAAATAGTCCTTGACTTTCATAATTCTTAAGCACTTTCTTTTATCATTTTGCTGATGTATGTTCTATTTTAAAATCAAGAGGATAATGGATGTGCTTCTTAAACAGTAAATTGGGTTTTATATCAGAGACCTGTCAGTGCCACGACAGGTTGACCTGACAGTGGTCCTGAATCTGCAGCTCTCCTTCATGAATGTTTTTCAAGGTGATAGGGTCAATCTTAAGAAAAGTAGAGAAGATTGCTTGATCCCTCAGGAAACGTCTTTGAGTCGTAACAACATTTACTGCAAGCTATAATCATTTTATGCTCATTTTAACATCTTAAAAGCAGAGCTATACCTTGCTGTCACACATCTCTATTAATTAATGGCATATGGGTCTGAATGGATATTGTAATTTAAAGTATGCTTCATTTTTCATATTTATATCCGACAAGTTTAGAAAATCAGAAAACTAGAAAAAACCCTGCAATTACAAAATCACAAATTAGTGGCTACCTTTTGTTTTTCAGAAAATTCAGATAATATATTTTTTCAGTTGTCTTTTATTTTCACTAAATTTGAAATATATAATCTATTCCACTGCCATAAATGCTATTTCAAAGTTTCCCATGCTTATATAACATAATTTTAATCATATTCAGACAATTTGCCATGTAGATTTCAACGAAGGGTATGTCTTTGGCTAATTAAGGGGTATGTTTACTAAAACGCAGTAGTTTACCGTATGTTCAGCTCCCAAAAAACTTAGCATGGGGTGGCACCAGATTCATGCCAATGAATGGGAGCATGAACTGCATGTCCCCATGCAGTTAGCATGAATCCAACGCTACTCCCCGTGCTAAGCCCCATGCAGTTAGCATGGATCCAACTACAACCCCCCCCCCCCCATGTTTACTGCGGGTGTAGTTACCTCCACCCATTGAAGTTGCAATAAGTGCACCCACACTAACTGCAACATTGGCAGTTAAGCACATGCTAAAGATACCCACACTAACTGCAATATGCAGTCAATGTTCACATCCACTCCTAACCTGACCAGTCTTCGTCCAATCTGTGCTAAGCAGTTAGTATGAGAATTCTACCATGGCCACATTTTTAGCATGTGGTAAACGATTGCTGCAATGGGCTTAGCATGCAATAAACACTGTGCATGGTTTATTAAACATGCCCATATGTATTATGGAACAAGAGGCCCTGAACGCAACATGTGTTATTTTACATTTTCTTTACCCTAGAACCTTATGAGGTTAATGGTGGGCCAGCACTGATGGGGTGCAGGCCCCATAATGGGGCAGCTGGATGGGGGAGGACCTGGAAAGAGCAGGCGGGATAGGTGGGAGGGGGGAGGAGGAGCTGGGCTGGGGTAAAAAGAAGGGGACAAGAACTGCCCCTTCCTTTTTGTAGTGGGCAACATGGTTATGCGGCTGTGTGCCTTACCCATCCAGCAATGTGTGGCAGCAGGGATCCCAGCAGCGGCGGGAGTGGGCCCAGGCAGGGGGGATCCTTGAGGTGGGTGAGTGGCGGTGGCAGGAGCACGTGGAGGCAGCAAAGGAAGCAGGGATCAACGAAGTGAGGCCACCACCTAGTGACTGCTGAGTGGTAAGGCAGCTGACTTTGTATAACCCCTCAGTAGACCATAGTTAAAAGACTGGGAGGACTCTGGGGGATCAACTGGGGTAGCAGGTGAGGCACCAAAAAAAAAGAAAAAAAGACAGCAGTGCAAACTTCAGCACAGGTGACAACATGAGAGGTGAACTCCATGGCCAAGCAGCCAGAGATGGGAACAGCAGACTGGAAGAGAAAAAAACAAGGAAGAGTGAAGAACAGGCAAGGACATCCAAGGAAAAAATGGAGAACAGGCGCAAGGACAGCAGAAAAAAATCCGGCAAGGGCAAGGTCCAGATGAGACAACATGGTTCTCAGCAGTGCATGGAGCCTGTAGAAGGGCCAGGAGGGATGGCGACGGGATCAACAACCTGTGACCCACCACTGCCGTGCGGCAGGGTTGGGCAGTTAACCGAGGCCCCTGGTATGCGTGACCTCTTGAACCAGGTCAGGGCCAGGGCCATGGAGTGGGATGCGTGCAGGCTCTCCTGAGTTCAATGGAAGGAGCTCCAGCCAGGGCTGGATGACCACAGCGGATGTGGGTGCAAGCTGTGCAGTGACACCCAGAGAAGTCGGAGTGAGAGGTGGGTATGTGCATTCTGTTTTGCCAGTTAATGGGGCGAGGCGTCCACTGGAGGCTGGGCAGGGGGTGGGGTGGGGGAGGGGTAGGGGCATAGCAGGCAGTTGGTAGCGAGGGTATGGGGGGCAGGGGGGAGGGAACAGGGGAGGAGATGTGTGGGGCCGCAGAGGTGGCCATGGCAGCAACCCAAGTGGGGGGGGGGGGGTGGCCGGGTCGAATGGCAGGGCATTGAGGGGCTGCTGTAGGCCCTAGTGAAGATTGCGGCTGGTATTGGCATGGCATCGGGTGTGACCCAAGGGGTGCAAGACGCAATGAGAGGGGCAGGTCAGGGAACCCACCTCCCAGGCCCCCCTCCGGGGGCACCCCTCCAGTGAACACTGGCGGTCCACAGGAATGGCACAAGCAGGAGATGGGGGGTTGGTATCCAAGCTCAAGCCAGCTGAATATGTATGCCTGACTAGCTCTTTGGACTGGCAAACACAAGAGGCGAGAGTGTAGGAGGTCACTGGTGCAAATTTATTCAAATTACCCCAACGTGTTTCGGCAGGATGCCTTCTTCAGGGGGCACACATAAAAGGCACAGTGTATTTTGTTGTAGTCTTTAAAAAGACTCCATCTAATTGTGCTTGAAATAGCTGAAGTATCAAACCAGCTGAAGTTATACGATTTTCATACAGCAGGTGTATAAACGTGAATGCAGAAGTGCACAGCTCTGAGACATGCTCAGGACAGCATATTTTTTTGGACTGCCACCAGCCAGCCTCCCAGAAGAAAAAATCTGGAAGGGTGAATACGTGGACATTTTCTCGCTGCTCATACAGAGGAATGATGACAATTGCGATTGTTCAGGCTGCCGCAACAGATGCAAGCTGGTCTCCAAGAAGGCAGATACCATCCCTCGGACGATAGCGAATTAGTGCACGGCCTTTTGGATACTGGCCAGTGTGGTTGGCGAAAAACACCCAGAGCATTGCAGGGGTTTTTTTAAGTACCAAGAAAGTATCTGCTGGAGTACGACGAGCAGTTTCGTCATAACATGGAGGGAAACAAGTGGCTGAGCTGGGATAGGAAGGACATCAACCTGTGAATTCAGTTGATGACACTAGGTAGTGGGGCAGTAGAGTGAGTGGGATCACAGGGGAGAGTTTTCCGGGCGCCCACAGCCATTTCGGGTAGACAGCAGGCCTGGCATTGGGGACAGCAGCTCCTTCCACTTGCCACCCAGCTACCCCACGCAGCAGGGTGTATGCTGGCTGTTTAACAGTGGGACCTGCAGATTTAATAATACCTGCTAGTACAGGCATGCATATGCCATGTGCGGGAAAGGGCACCCTCAGTCAGATGTGGGAAGAGGCAAGGGGGAGACCACCAGCGCCTGCACTGAGGCCTCCTAGCTGGGACGGGCCCTTACGTCCCTTAATATAGGGGTTCTGGGAAGGAATTTACAGGGATACAATCATAACAGAGCACAATGATTGATTAAGGGTTTCACTTGGGGGTTTTCTATTCCATACAATGGCCCACAGGGCCCGCGAGTGGCTGGGAAGTTGAAATCCACCCTTGAGCAGATGGAGGTCCAACGGTCAGTCCCATAAGGAACTGAAGCTGGGCAGAATGACGGGCTCTTTTGAGAGCAAGCCCCTGCCCAACTTAATCATTTCCCCGCTGGGCCTGTTGCCCAAGAAGGAGCTGAGGGAGTTCCGGCTCATATAGCACTTGTCCTATCCCAATGGTGCATCAATGAACAACTACCTAGATCCAGCAACATGCTCAGTGAAATATGCCTCCATGGACCAGGCCCTGGAGTTGCTCTGGGTTTGGGGGCTTAGGCATGGCTGGTGAAGACGGATGCAGAATCAGCCTTTTGGCTGCTCCCCATACATTCTGATAGCTTCCACCTGATGGAGCTGCATTTCTGGGGCCAGTATTATGTAGACAAGTGCCTCCCAATGGGGTGCTCAATATCTTGCACCTATTTCGAGGAGTTCAGCTCTGCCCTCTAATGGATGGTCGAGAAAGGGTTACATCAAGGCAGACTCATACATTATCTGGATGATTTTCTGCTCATGGCGGGGGACAAGCAGGGTTGTCAGCAGAAGCTGAGGGCATTCCAAAGGAAGACCACGGAGCTGGGGGTACCGTTGGCAGTAAATAAGACAGAAGAGCCAGCTCAGTGCCTGTCCTTCCTGGGGATATAAATTGACACCACAGAAATGGTGACGCGCCTCCTGGCTGGAAAAGTGTTAGCCTTGAGGGCTGCAGTACAAATGGCAGTGGATATAAGGAAAGATCACTCTGCAGGAGATGCAGTCGCTGATAGGGCATCTGAACTTTGCCTGCCGGGTGATGCCCATGGGTTGGGCTTTCATATGGCGGCTGGCGGACACCACAAAGGGCATTTGCAAAAGGCACCACTACCTTAGGGTCAGTGCACCCATGAGGAAGGGCCTGGAAGTGTGGCAGCAGTTCCTGTCCCGTTACAATGGCAGGAATATATGGAGGCCACCAGCCATCGGTAATAGGGAACAAGAACTATTTACAATGCAGCAGGGGGGGTAAGCTTCATAATTTATTTTAAGGGGCAATGGTACTATGAGTGTTGGCTGGCTGAGTGGCACTAGAGCGGTGTAACCAAGGCCATTAAGTTCCTTGAGATGTTCCCGATCATGGTGGCCATGGTGATCTGGAAGCACCGGTTTGCAGACAAGGGAATAGTTTTCCACTCAGAAAAAGCGGCAGTGGTGTTCGCCAGCAATGAGCAAACTGCAAGGTCAGAGAAAGTGATGAGGTTGATAGGAGGCTGGTGTTGCTTAGCCAGGAACTTAGTGCCTTTATTACAGCAAGGCACGTCCCGGGGGAGAGCAATGAGATAGCTGACACTCTCATTTCCAGCTCAAGCGCTTCCGGCAGCTCATCCAAATGAAGATGTGGACCTTTGGATGTGGCGTGCCAGCAGACTGCTGATGGCATCGCTGTCGACCAGAACCTGGAGGGTCTACGGGACAACTTGGGGTCAGCTGGAAAACTTCATCATACAGCGGGGATCCAATCGCAAGCAGGGGATGACAATAGGCCTCCTGCTCAAGTTCCTGATGCACCTACAGGCTGAGGGGGTGATGGTTAGGCAGGCCAAGCTGATGCTGGCTGGGATGGCTTTCTATCTCAAATTTGGGGGGTACAGTGATGCCATCAAGGAGTTCATGGTGCAGAAAGTGATGGATGGCTGGGCCAGGGAGGCCAATCTGTGGCCAGATGGCAACCCTACCCATGGATGGGGTCATGCAACGGGCAGCAGCGGTCATCAGAGACGGGTTAGAGGACAAACTGTTTAGGCCAGCTGCTCTGCTGATATTCTTTGGGGCTTTGTGCATGAGCAAGATCCTGCCCTGGTCCACGGGAGACATAGCAGGCACCACCATGTGGGTGGAGGACGCCCCAATGGTGGGGGAGAGGGTGCGCTTGTTCCTGGCTCAGTCAAAGACAGACTGATCCAAGAAAGGGAAGGCAATATGGCTGAAGGATACAGCAGTATGGGTGCTTTGCCTGGTCAAGGCCATGCGGGAGTATTGGCGGGTTCGCTCAATGGTGGGAGGGCCGCTGCTACATCACGCAAATGGACCCTGCCTCTCCCAGTATCAGTTTCAGACCCTGTGGTTGAGGGCGGTTAGGGAGGCGGGGTTTGAGAGCAGTGGGCTTACTCTGCATTCCCTTAGGATAGGTGCAACAACCATAGCGCATGGGCTGAACATGGGGACAGGACAGATTCAAGCAATCAGGAGATGGGCTTCACACTGGTATAAACTATACATTAGGCAATAATGATGCTCGCTGACGCTGCTTTCCATTTCACCCACCAGGTCCTGGAGCTGTTTCAGTCTGGATTGTGGGGCATTCCTATGTCTACTGGGCGAAACAAAGGGCAGCGGGGCAACACTTCGGCAAGCAGCTCAGTTTCCATCCCGATAGCATCTGTGTACACTGGTTGGGATCATTAGGCATTTAGATAGCTGGGTGACTAGTGGACATGAGAATTGCCTGGTAACATGCCTCACAAGGTGTTCCGCAGAAGTTGAGGCACCAGTTCAGACGGCATCTGTATATTGATATATTTCACCTTTTAGAGGGGAGAAAGGGGTCTGGCGAGAGCATAAAGAAGACGAGAAGGCGGATAGGGTGCGGAAGGTCTCCCACAATACCCTTAATTGGACGCGGGCCTTTTTAAGATTAGCAAGTGTATGGGGGCATTATGGCCCAGGCCAATATGGTGCTTTGTTGGCATATGCTGATGATATATTGGCAGCGTCTCAGGCTCATGAGGGATGGGCATGGCTAAACTATGATGAGGAGTTTCGTGACATGATGGAAGAAAATATGCAGTTGTCTTGGGGGATGAAGGGCATTAACTTGTGGCTTACGCAAATGTCAGCCAAGAGGGGGACTGGGGGTATGGTGGGAGGTGTGTCTCGGGCAGCATCCTAAGTAGCAATGGCGGGCCCTAGGTTCTTTTGTGCGCCTGTGGGCCTCACTGTGCCGTCGAAAGGAGGGCCAGCAGGGGGGGACCTGTGTTGGCATTTTAACAAGTCCTCCTGTTCTTTCCCGGACTGTAAGTTTAGACATGCCTGTTCTCTTTGCGGCGGTGGCCACGAAGTGTAGTCAAAAACGGGTGGCGGGAGCTCCGGCTGGGGGCAAGTGAGGAGTTGTGTTCGGCTCTGGCTCCTACTCCCATCAAGGTTGAAGAGCTGCGCCCCTAGTTGATTAGTTTTGGGGAGAGTCGGCAGGATAAGGCTTGTAGGGTGATCTTGTTGGGTTTCTTGCAGGGTTTTCGTATTCCTTTTCATGGTGTGGTGGCTCATGCGATGGCCAAAAATTCCAGCTTAGTGCGGATGTTGGGTGAGGTGCATAGAAAGATCGAGGCGGAGTGTGCTTTGGGCAGAATAGCTGGTCCGTTTGGTGAACCTCCCATTTTCGCCTTTTATTGTTTCGCCATTGGGAGTGGTTCCTAAAACGTAGCCGGGCGATTTAGGTTAATACATAACTTGTCATTCCCGCCGATGAAGTCAGTTAATGATCATATTCCTCATGAGTTGTGCAAGGTGCGTTATGCATTGTTCGACTCTGCAGTTGATCTCGTGCGTCAGGGTGGTGTGGGTGCGCTGATGGCGAAGGTGGATATTGAATCTGCTTTTTGACTATTGCCAGTCCACCCGTCGACATTCCCGTTGCTGGGTTTCCAGTTTGATTCTCTGTTTTATTTTGATAAGTGTATGCCAATGGGTTGTGCTATCTCGTGTGCTTATTTTGAGGCCTTTAGTTCCTTTTTGCATTGGGTCTTGGGGCAGCGGACGGGGTGTTCCACTATTGTCCATTACTTGGATGATTTCTTGTTTGTTGGTCCCAGTCAGGTTGAGACTTGTGCCACTTTACTGGCATCCTTTCAAGGGATGGCCAGCGACTTTGGCATCCTCTTAGCAATGGAAAAGACGGTGGGACCGGTGACATGCCTCTCATATTTGGGGGTAGAGATAGACTCAGTAGAGATGTTAGTGCGCTTACCAGCAGAGAAAGTTGACTGGCTCAAAGGTTTGGTTGTGGCTGTGGGGTCTTCCTCCAAGGTCTCGCTTAAGGATTTGCAGTCGTTGGCAGGGCATCTTATTTTGCTTGTCGGGTTATTCCGATGGGGCGCCCCTTTGCACGGCGACTGTCTTTGGCGATGGCGGGGGTATGGCGTCCTTATCATTGTATTTGTGTATCTGCTGGGATGTGGGAGGATTTGCGGGTCTGGGATTCATTCTTATCTGATTTCAACGGTTGCACGGTTGTCCAGTTGCCCGAAGTGTCAAATGCAGATTTGCAGCTGTTTTCTGATGCGGCGGGTAGTTCTGGATTCGGTGTATACTGTCAGGGGGTGTGGTGCGCGGAGGCTTGGCCGTCTGAGTGGAAAACCTCTGGGTTGACCCATAACATAGCGTTTTTGGAGTTGTTTCCCATTGTTGTGGCCTTTTGGGTGTGGCCCGAGCATTTGCGGAATAGGAGGGTCGTGTTTTGGAGCGACAATGCGGTTGTGGTGGAGATTATTAATCGGCACTCGCCCAAGTGTCCACGGGTTGCGGCTTTGATGAGAGTCTTCGTATTAGCTTGTTTGCGTCTCAGTGTTACTGCCAGGGCGCGTCATGTGCCGGGCATACAGAATTCAATTGCTGATGCTTTGTCCCGTTTTCAGTGGTCACAGTTTCATCTGTTGGCTCCAGAGGCAGAAGAGGCAGCTTCAGCGGTTCCGGATCATCTTTGGCAGATTGGGACCCTGGAGTGTTGGCGTTTTTGCATGCATCGGTAGTGCAGGGGACATGGTCATCATATCTGCGTGGATACTCCAAGGTGCGTGGGATTTTGCTGGAAAGGGGTTGGAGTGGTGGGAGAGTGTCTGAAGGGATGCTGGGCTTGTTTGTAGTATGGGCAAAAGGGAAAGGCTGGTCCAGGTCGGCGGTCATTTCAGCGTTAGCTGGGTTTTCCTTTTCCAGTAAGGCTGCGGGTTGGGGCAATCCTCGAGTTTCATTTTTAGATCGGCGCCTGTTGGCAGGTTGGGCCAAAGGGCGCCCCAAGTTGCAAGATTGGCATCAACCAGTGTCACATGAGTTGCTTCTGCGTATTTGGGAGGTGATGCCTTCGGTGGAGGTCTCCGAGTTTGAGTCCATGTTATTTCGGGGACTGTTTGTGACTGCCTTTTTTGGAGCATTTCACCTTTGCGAGCTTGTGCCACGATCAGGGAAAAGGGAGGCGTTTGGGGGACTTGACATCAAACATGTGTTGCTGACAGCGACGCAAGTGCGCATTTTTCTCCTGCAATCCAAAACTGATCAGATTGGGAAAGGGGGGTGGGTGTTGCTAAATGCAATTCCCCCTTTATGCTCCTGTCCAGTACATAATTTGCATCTGTATTTGTACCGTTGGCCGAACGTATCGGGCTACTTACTTTTGCATGACGACGGTAAGCCTGTAACGCAGTTCCAGTTTACTGCGGTACTTTGTTTGGCTTTTCGGCATCTTGGCTGTGATGAGAAGCAATTTGCGTCGCATTCTTTTCGGATTGGGGCTGCTACAAGCGCTGCAGCAGCAGGACTTGAGGGGGTGGTGATTCAGCGGATTGGCAAGTGGCGTTCGGGTGCCTATGCGGGTTATGTTTGCCCGGAGAAGTTTTGAGCTAGCTTTTGTTGGGGGCTATGTGGGATAGGTTTGTCCCTGATGTGCTCGGCATCAGTCTTGCGAGATGACGGGTGGTCTGTTGGGGGTGGGTGGGTGTGGTGGTGGAGAACGGGGTGAGGGGGTAGGGTGGCATTAATAATTGTATTCCTTTTGCAGAGTCTCCAGCTAGTTGCAGTCAGCTTTGTCTCGTTGCAGATGGTGTCCATGCTGGCGAGTGGTGGATCATAGGTCACTCTTTCGTGTACTGGGCAGAGCGTAGGGCCATCTCACGCCCTCTCGGAGTGCACTTGGTATTGGCTACCTGCGGCATTCGGCTGTTATGGATGGGTGAGCGCGGCATGCGCTGATGGCAGCTGGTACCGTTTGTGCAGCAGAGGGCCGGACAGCAGCAGCGGCCAGTAGGACTGGTGATTCATCTGGGCGGTGACCTTTCCAGCTGGTCCTGCAGACAGCTTATTCGGTCTGTGCAACGAGACGTTGGTTTGCTACGGGAATTGTTGCCAGGGGTAGTGATTGTCTGATCAGACATCATTCCACGCCCTTCCTGCCAGTGTCAGCGCCGGTGGTCTCGAGGCCTGGTTAAGATCAATAGATTGGGCAGTGAGTGGGTCCAGCAGACTCGCGGGTTGCAGGTGCAACATCCTTGGGCGGAGGTGAACTGTGCGGGTTTGTATCGCACCCTCTATCTGGTGGGGCAAGATTTGTTGTTGAATGATTGGCAGGAGGCACTGTAGGAGTTTGTTGGTCGCAGTTCTGTTTGGGGTGGGGGCGGCACAAGGATAGGTGGGCTACCTGGTGCCAGTGGTGGGGTATAGAGCTAGCGCTCGCTGAGACGGCGGGGCTTAAACACCTGAAGGCGCATTGGAGGGAGCGAAGTGCTCCCCAGGGTGGGGTGAGACATCTCGGTTGGAGGTCTCTTCCTGTTCTAGGGTAGTGGAGCTGGCCTTTGCTACTAATATGGCAAGGCGGGCTGCAGTGGTGGGGGGAGGATGATGCACCACCTTGCTAATAATATGGCTAGTGGGGGCATTGTCCGAAATTGGGGGGGGGGGGGCGGGGGTCATGTTTGGTATTTATAAATGTTTTGTTGGCCCGGGTTGTGGGCTGGTGTTTCAATCTGGTTAATAAAGCTGGAACCAAAAGTTGTTCCAGAATTATGTGTGAGCGTGTTTTGTTATGCCAATGGGGTGGTGCATCGGGATGAAACTTGGGGGGGTTGTGGAGGGGTGTTACCTTCAAGATGAGGAGATAGGCCTCCGGGATACCCTGGTTAATGTACATGTGTTGCTTGATGATGTATACTTTGCTGGTGGGCATAGGCATGGGAGGCGTTTGGGAAAAGCATGGAAGGAAAACACATGAGTACATGCATAGAATATAAAAAATTATAATTTACACACGTTCTTGCAAACATCTAAGCACAGACATTTACACCAGCAATAGGGCTGCTATACATGTCCACATCTTATCTCAATGTGTGACTTCTATCACTTAAGTTAGTATTCTACAAAGACAAAGGAGAAATTAGGCCTTACCTGCTAATTGTCTTTCCTTGAGTTCTCTCCGGGCCAGTCCAGGAAAATAGGGTTGTTAACCTCCTCTAGCAGCTGAGGATTGATAAACTGAAAAAACTTTGCTGACAGCCCCTGTAGCTCCCCCTGGTGTCAGAGAGAGTCAGTCTTATGGCAACAAAGCAGTAGAACTAAACCTGCCAAAAACTGTAAAAGAAACAACAGTAACTATCAGCACAGCAACCAACTCCTTTTAGTCATTGTTGGGTCTTTTTTTGTCTTGTTTTGTTTTGTTTGTTGTTGTTTTCTGAACTCTGTCATCTGAAGAAAACCCCCCAGCTCTAGTCACCAGCTTGGCAACCGGAAAAAAAGTTGTGTCTGTAGGCCGAGGATTTCCAACACTACAACTCTCGCAGAAAAATAGAGGTGGGTCCTGGACCGGCCCGGAGAGAACTCAAGGAAAGACAATTAGCAGGTAAGGCCTAATTTCTCCTTCCTATTCGTCTCTCCGGGCCAGTCCAGGAAAATAGGGCAGTACCAAAGCAGTACTCAAACCCGGGAGGGCCCTGCGAGCCCCGCCATAATAACCGAGGCCCCCACTCTAGCATCGTCCCGCGCGTGGATATCCAAATGATAGTGCTTAGCGAAGGTATGCAAGGAAGACCACGCCGCCGCCCGACAGATCTCAAGCGGAGGAACCAAGGCATATTCCGCCCACGAAGTAGCCTGACCCCGAGTTGAATGAGCCCTGATTCCCACAGGCACCGTCACGCCCCTCATCTCATAAGCTGCTCTAATGGCATGCTTGATCCATCGAGCGATGGAAGCCTTGGAAGCCGGCTTACCCTTAGCGGGCCCCCCAAAAAGCACGAACAGCCGGTCGGACTTACGAAACACCTCCGTTGCCCTGAGATACTTCCGCAACACCCGACCTAAGTCCAACCGTCGGAGCAAACGATCCCGCAGTCCCCCCTAGCGGGGACGAAACGTAGGAAGAAAAACGGCCTGATTCACGTGAAAAGAAGTAACCACCTTAGGAAGAAAAGACGGAACCGGTCGCAATACTACCTTCTCTGCTGAAAACTGAAGGTATGGCTCTCTGCAAGACAGCGCTTGTAAATCCGAAATTCTGCGAGCCGAACATAAAGCCACCAAGAAGGCTGTCTTCCAAGACAGTTCTCTGAGATTACTCCCTGACTTAGATTCAAAAGGAGGTCCCAAATTCAAATTCCAAGGCGGCATCACTTGTCGCACTAGAGGCCGAATGATCCTGGCCGCTCTCAGAAAACGGCGCATATCCGGGTGAGAGGAGATGGCATGACCTTGTACCTTACCCCTAAAACAGGAGAGAGCCGCCAGCTGAACCTTTAAAGTACTGAGGGCGAGACCCTTCTCTAGTCCATCCTGAAGATAAGCTAAGATTTCTGGCAGTCGGACTCCCGCAGGTCGAAGCTGACGATCAGCACACCACGCTTCAAAAATCCGCCACACTCGAAGGTAAGCTAACGAAGTGGACGTCTTCCGAGAACGTAGCAAGGTGGCTATCACTGACGGAGAGTATCCCTTACGCCGCAACCGAGCCCTCTCAAGAGCCAGGCCGTAAGCAAGAACCGATCCACTTGCGGCATCAAGACGGGACCTTGGGATAACAGATTCATCTGAGATGGCAATCTCCAGGGAGGAGCCACTAGCAGACGAACCAGATCGGCTTACCAAGGGTGCCTGGGCCAATCCGGAGCTATGAGAATCACCGTTCCCTCGAACCTCGCTATCCGCTGAATGACTCTGCCTATTAGCGGCCACGGAGGGAATACATAAACTAGTTGACCCGACGGCCACGGCTGCACCAGCCCATCGAGCCCCTCCGACATGTGCTCCCTGCGCCTACTGAAAAATCGAGCCGCTTTGGCATTCGCTTGAGTGGCCATGAGATCCAGAACCGGAAGGCCCCACCTGACCGTGATCTCATGAAAGACCGCTTGGTTGAGCTCCCACTCACTGGGATCTATAGAGTGACGACTGAGAAAATCCGCTTGGACATTGTCTTTTCCGGCGACATGCGCCGCGGAAATCGCCAAGAGATGTGCTTCCGCTCACTGAAACAACTGCTGACTCTCCTCGAGCAGTCCCGCACTGCCCGTGCCCCCTTGCTTGTTGATGTACGACACCGTCATCAAATTGTCAGAAAACACGCGAACTGCGCGTCCCCTGAGTAGCTCGACAAACGCTTCCAGAGCTAACTGAACCGCTCGGAGCTCTAAGCGATTTATGGACCACAGCCATTCTTCCGTCTCCCAGAAGCCCTGTGCGATTTGTGCTAAGCAGTGCGCACCCCAGCCGGAGAGACTGGCATCTGTTGTGAGCAACACCCAGTCTGGGATTGCTAAAGGCACCCCTGCCCGAAGATGGACAGGATCCAGCCACCACTGAAGACTGTCCCTGACCCTCGTTGGACAGGGCAACCGCTGAGAGAGAGAATGATCCTGCGGAGACCACCTCTCCAGCAACGCTTGTTGAAGCGGCCGCATATGCGCCCTGGCCCACGGAACCAGGTCCAAGGCAGCCGCCATGAACCCCAGCACTTGCAAATATCTCCACGCCGTCGGCGCCGGAACGCGCAGAAACGCAGTAACCTGGGACATGAGCTTTTGAACTCTTTCCGACGGCAGGAAGACTGAGCCGACCTCCGTATCGAAGAAAGCTCCTAGATAAGTTAGCTGTTTTGTCGGTTCCAGATGACTCTTTGCCAGATTGATGACCCAACCAAGCTGTTCGAGAAACTCTACCACTCGTGCCGTCGCCGACACAGACTCCACCAGAGACGGAGCTCGGATCAACCAGTCGTCGAGATAAGGATGTACCTGAATCCCTTCCTGTCGTAGCGCCGCTGCCGCTACCACCATTACCTTGGTGAAGGTCTGAGGTGCCGTAGCCAGCCCGAACGGCAGTGCTCGGAACTGAAAATGACCCATAGGAACCGCAAACCAAAGAAATTTCTGGTGCTCCGACCTGATGGGAATATGCAAGTACGCTTCCGTCAAATCTATGGAAGACAGAACTTCCCCGGGCTTGACCGCTGTGATTACGGATCGTAAAGTCTCCATTCGGAAATGCGGCACTCGTAAGCAGCGATTCACGTGCTTGAGATCCAGAATAGGAAGAGAATTAAGAAAATTACTCCAATCAAACTGACTTTAACAGAAATCTTCAGAGGGTAATATATTTTTTATATAATTAACGTTGTTGCACGGATGTTGTCTCAGACTATTCGGCTGTGAGTTACTGGATTAGAAGAACTCGTCATTAACACCAGCTCAGCCTTAGTACATCAATGACCACTTCCGGCAATTATGAAAACTTTCCTTTCACCCTCTCCTTTCCTTGTGTCAAATTTCTAATTTCAACAATTGTTTGTACTTGCACTTAACTTTATATTTCTTCTAAATATTCCAATATGCATTATAACTTGTGACTAGCACTTAGCTTCATAAGTCTTCAAACGAATCTGGTACAGATGAATCTTCCTTGCCCGACGCCTCACATACAACGTTGTGAACAGCGTTTCACTCAATGAATGAGGTTCTTCAGGGAATTTTTAGTGGTGCATATAGTCCAAACATTAACCGGTAGGGACTGTGATTCCACTCAACTTTCTCTAGCAGACTTTTTTATAGTATTTATCTGTTAAAGTCAGTTTGATTGGAGTAATTTTCTTAATTCTCTTAGTAACTTATTACTCTAAAACATGACCCAAGATGCTTGTGAGATCCAGAATAGGCCAAAAAGAACCTTCCTTCCTGGGTACAATGAAATAAATCGAGTATCGAGCTAAGCCGCACTGGTCTGTGGGAACCGGCACTACTGCTCGAAGGCGCAATAAGCGCAAGAGGGTGTCGTGGACCGCCGTCCGCTTTTCCCGAGGACCGCAGGGAGAGGCCACAAAGGCCTCCCCTAGTGGATGAGCAAACTCCGACGCATAACCTTCTCTGATGATCTCGAGAACCCACTGGTCTGTAGTAATGTTGGCCCAGGCGGAGAGGAAGTCCTGCAAACGACCTCCTATAGGGGGCTCCGCCTGGACCAGCGTCCCTTCATTGTGGCTTTTTGGCAACGTTTTGTTGGGCGCCAAAATAACCTCGACCGAATCCTCTAGCACCCCGAAAGGACTGGCTCCTATTTCCAAAACGCCCTCGTTGATAAGGAGTAAAACGGGATCCGCGGAATCTGCGAAAATCACGTCCCTGCCCTCTCTGAGCTGAAGGCGGCTTTGTTACTCTCGGACGATCCTCTGGAAGACGACCCCCCTTAGAATCGCCTAAATCCTTCACAATCTTCTCCAAGGCCTCACCAAACAGTAGCTTGCCTTTATAGGGAAGTTTACTGAGACGAGCCTTAGAGGACGCATCTGCTGCCCAGTTTCGCAGCCAGAGAAACCGTCTAGCCGCTATCAGAGAGGCCATGGATTTTGCCGAAATTCTCACCAAATCATAAAAAGCATCCGCCAGATAAGCCGCCGCCGACTCCAGCTTAGCCCCTTCTGCAGCAGAGTCAGCTTCCTTATCCGCAGCTTGATCGCCTTGCAGCCAACGGATGGATGCTCTGGAAACATATGCGCCGCACACGGAAGCCTGCAACGCTAAGGCAGAGGAGTCAAAGGCTTACTTTAAAAGCGCTTCCAACTGACGATCCTGAAAATCCTTCAGAGCCGCACCACCTTCTACAGGGATGGTTGTCTTCTTGGTGACCGCAGCCACTAATGCATCTACCTTAGGCATGCATAACAAATCCTTTTCCTCCTGAGGAACGGGATACAAACGAGCTATAGTGCGACTGCCCCTCAAGGAAGCCTCCGGACACTCCCACTAGGATTCAATCATTTGCTTGATAACTCTGTGAATGGGAAAACAGCGCTGCTCGGTCCGAAACCCCTGCAACAAGGGGTCCTCCAACGGTTCTTGCGGATCCGAAGGGATCACCATATGTAAAGCAGCCAGAGACTGCGAAATCAGCGCACTGAGTTCCTCTTTCCTAAAGACACGAAAAATATTAGGGTCCTCGCCCGGCCCTAACTCCCCTTCCTCCAACTCTGTGGGCCAAAAATCCAGACTTGTCTCCGAAAGCGCTTCACCCTCTTGTGGAAGCATATACTCTGAATGGAGAGGGGAAGAGCTGTCTATGACCGCTGCAGCCCCCTGAACAAAGGAGGAGCAGCCCTCCCCTGGGTCTCCTGCAGAGAAGTCAACTTTTTTGCTTTCTGACAGACAAGCAAGGGAAGGAGAAGAAGATGCCTGAGATTGCCTTAATAAAAAAGCCTTATGGAGCGCCAAAATGAACTCAGGGGAAAAAAAAGGAGTCCAAAGACCCTTGCTCCAGCGAAATCGTCTGTTGCACTGCTTCTTCAGCCGAAGGAGCCTTGTGCGACTTAGATTTCTTTTTTCCTGCTTTCCCCTGCAGCGCGGGAGAGGAGCATGGCTGAGACAAAATGGCCGCTGCTCCCGCTTTTTCTGACATGGCCTGAAGGCGATCTAAGCCCTCTCCCTCCGAAGACTTCGCAGCCTCCATAATACCTGTGAACTAGCAGAGAAAACCAACCAAAAACAAAGTACAGAAAAACCAACTGATAACAAGAACAGAAAACTCCGCCGCGATCACACACCAGCGGCGAAAAAAAAAAAAGAACCGCGAATGACCAACGCATCAAAAAGCTTTCACCCGCATGTCGGACCGTTACCAAAAAGAAAACGCTGCGTGAGCAGCGAAGCCCCGACAAGAAAACCCAAGCGAAACAGCCCTAGAAAGACACTTCCTACCTGAATAAACTGAAGAACTGTAGAACTGTAGAGAGGAGAAGCCGCCGCGATTCTGTACCCCGCTGCCAGCGGGTAACCAGAACCATGGAGAGCAGAGACAGAGAAGCGAGGTCTGGGGCTCCCAGACTGTTCTCAAACGTCTCGCCATGGGGAACTCCCACAAAGACAGGCTCTGCCTTTTAAAAGCACCAGATCGGCTGCTAAGGAGAACCCGAAGCTCCGTAATCGTGGCACTAATATATATTTTCTTTTTTTTTACCAACAGGAAGAAAAAACGGAGGGCTGCTGAGCTGAACTGCCCTGCTAGAGCCAATTAGTCAGCACCACTAAATCACTTCTGTCTCCTCTCTGGATATTAGTATTTCCAACCATACAGCAAAGTACAGTCGAGATCCTATTACTCTCTCCGGGGAGCTTGTCAGCTAAACACCTTCCTCTGCTGCTGAGGACTGAAAGACTGACTCTCTCTGACACCAGGGGGTGCTACAGGGGCTGTCAGCAAAGTTTTTTCAGTTTATCAGTCCTCAGCTGCTAGAGGAGGTTGACAACCCTATTTTCCTGGACTGGCCCGGAGAGACGAATAGGAATAGGCATCTAGGGTGTTTTTATTAAACCAGCTTAATATAGGCACCTTAAAAAGTGCTTTAACTGAGTGCCCCCTTATGAAATTACCTTCAGAGTAGCTAAATATTGCTGGTATATGTATAGCCAATGGCAATGATCACAGTATAAGTGGCATTTTAGAAAGAATGTACAGGTGAAATCTGGGGCATTCAGGACCAGATGTCCAAAAACACCATCAGAGATGTTTAAGTGACCCCCGCACTGGTGGTCACAGATGCCCCCACTACAAAAACCAGGATCGGGGATGTCCATCCTATGCTAAATGCAAGCTATTTTACATACAAGGATGTGCATCAGCATGCCAAACCGAAAACAAGTGTCCTAGTTTCCCTGCATTTTCGTTATCAGCAAAAATATAGGGGATATGCTCTTCTCTATGCCCTCCAGGTGTCTGAATGGCAGAACAAGAGTTTATCGTTGCTTATTTGTGCACTGGAACAGGTATACACGTATTTATTTATTTATTTGTGCTTATTTACCGTATTTCGTGAATCAAAGCGGTTTACAGAGAACTCAAAGGATTGAACAATACATTAAACAAAAAATAATAAAATAACAAAAAATACATGTAACAATTTAACAGGGAGTGATAGGGGAAAGGGAAGAATTAACTTAGATCAGCAACAGCTGATTAAGTAAAAACTATGTACAGGTAAATAAGCATATATATAAATTAGATTAAGAATTGGAAGTCATCTTGCAATGTGAGAGGACTGTAGCTTTCCAAGGAGTATTTTAACTAGGTGACTGGCTCACGAAAGTGCTCCTTGAACAGAAATGTTTTTAGCAGTTTACGGAAGGATTTAGGGTCCTTTGTGTCTCTTATGAATGAAGAAAGCGAGTTCCATAATAGTGGGGAGTAGAGGGAGAAAGCTCTCTTGGATGTAGTTGAGTTGCACTTGGAAGAGGATTGGGATGTATAGGGCATTCTGAAATTGGACAAGACATCCAAGTACTAGAAAAAGCCCCGGACATGCCTACACCATGCCCTTGTTCAGCCATGGACGTCCTTGTGCAGGGGACGTACTTAGAACCTCTTTATAAAATGGCCCCAGGGACATCTCCATGCTTTGGATGTCTGTATGCCCGTTTTCAGATGTCCAAAGCATGAACAGGATTTGGAGGGACAAAAAAAATTTTCATGGGGGGGGGGGGTGCAAAACATTTTTCAGATATGTTAGTGACAAGAGGAAGTGCAAAAAATAGTACTGCCAGACTCAAGGATGAAGGCAACGAATATGTAGAACCTGATGAGGATAAAGTGGAACTGCTTAACAAGTATTTTTGTTCTGTGTTCACAGATGGAGGGCCAGGAGAAGGACCTCAGAAAACACCCACAAATAGGAACAGATAGATCCTGAATGATTTTCAGAAGACTGTGTTCATGAGGAGCTAGCTAAACTAAAAGTAGACAAAACGATAGGGCCGCTGCTAAAACAGGATATTGAGGTTTCTGGAGTCCAATGGATCGCAAGATCTGAGGCAGCATGGTTTTACTAGAAGCAGATCTTGCCAGACAAACCTAATTAATTTATTTGACTGAGTGGCTAGTGAGTTGGACTAAGGAACAGCCCTAGATATGGTGTACTTAGATTTCAGTAAAGCCTTCCACACCATTCCTCACAGTCAACATAGAAATAAATTGAGCGGCCTAGGGATAGAACCTAAAGTGACCGAGTAGAAATTGGTTGACTGGGAGACAACAAAGGGCAGAAGTAAATACAGCTCACTCTGAGGAGAAGGATAATGTCGAGTTGTGTGCCGTAGAGATCTGTCCTTTGTCAAATTTGTTTAAACATTTTTGTAAGTGATATTGTGGAAGTGTTGCCAGGTGAGGTGTGCCTCTTTGTGAATTATACCAAATTCTCCAATAGAGTAGATACCTAGAAAGAAGTAGATAACATGAGAAGAGATCTTGTGAAGCTTGAAGAACGGTCGAGAATTTGGTAGCTGAGATTTAATGCTAAAAAATGCAGGGTCATGCATATGGACTGCAAAAAGCCAAGGAAGCAGTACATTATAGGGGGTGAAGTACTTCTGTTCAGGAAAGAAGAGGGGGACCTAGGGGGACTGCTTCTGATGATGTTAAAGTGGCTAAACAGGTACAACAGGTGACAGCAAAAGCCATAATACTTGGATTCAAAGGGAAAGGAATGGCCAGCAGGGGTGATAGTGCCTTTGTAGAAGTCTATGATAAGACCCCAATTAGGGGCAGGTCTACTAAACCGCAATAGTCTTTTTCAGCTTTCATGGTGCTAATGTTTGGCACTAAAAGCATACTAAGATGTCGATTCTTAATGCAATTTAGTAAACATGCCCTTGTGTATTTAATCATTGACATCACTAAAATCAAAAGGAATTGAAAATTTGAAATCACAAAAATTCAAAAATAAATACTCGGTTTAATTTTTCCTCTGTGTAAGTTCTACTAAATTAAAAGAATAGACAAGCTAAAAGGTACCATTCCTTTGCAGACGACTAAATCAATGTATATGCATACTTAATTTCCCAGGTGAAATTACTTGAAAATTGCCCTCAGAGCATAAAAAAGAAGGCTGCACTGAATAATTGGAAGCAAGTATTATCAACAATGCAATAAGTATGAACCAATCAGATACCATTATAAACACAGCACTTTGTGAAATTGTTCTGACAGACTGCTCTCTGTAGATAAGTAATACAGCTGAGCTACTTAAATGTCAATGATAACAATTAAAAGTAAAATTTCTTCATTTATCCAGGGTGAGTATTATCACCTGCTGTATGGATTTCTGAAAGACTATATGCACAATGCATTTGATCTTCCTTCAGTGTCACACTAGACTAGATGAAAAAGTAAGTGAAATGGAATTCAGAGATTAAATTGACTATTTCAGAATCTGATGTCTGAGAACAGGAAGACATTGTCCAGTGATGCCAGCTCTTGAATGAGCTTTCAAAGAACTTTCTACATTTTTAAAATGTGATAACTGGCAAAGCAATAAAAATATTTTTTTTCAATAACTGATTTGCTTATTTATAAAGGCTTATACCACTTTTCTGAACAAAATGGTGTACAATTATAAACTATTCAAAAACAATAATAAAGGACCTCATGAACAAACTAATGAAAATGTTCTCAGGTTAGCATCCACTTTTTACATACTTTAGTTCTTTTGCATTCATACATAAATTTTGTAAGAAATCGTTCATGTGTTACAACAAAATGGAACTCCACAGATTCCTAGCTATGGCATCATATGAAAGATCTTCAGATAGAAGTATTCCTTCATGCAGCAGTTTCACAGTTTTAAAGGGCTACTGGTTTCTACATGAGAGGACTCCCCCACCCCCCAGTTGAGCTCAGATGTCTAGTGGCTCCCCTAATGTTCCCTGCCAGTCCTAACATGGGGGGATTGAAACTGCCTAAAGTCTAGTGTCGCCCTCCCCCCATACACACACCCAGTTTCAACATGGGACATAAATATTAAAAATACCCCATCCCCACAGAAACACCATCTCCTTTAGGGCCCACTTACTTCATACAATTAAAGGTCAGGGCCGCTTCCCTGGACCCTTCCCCTCCATGATCTCAACTCATCCTAAAGGTTAACAGGATGCTGGGCAAAGAGCGATCCCCATATGATCTTGCCCAAGTGATGCCACCTTGGAAAATGGCACCAACTTACCCCGACTCAATATCTCTTTAAAGCTCATATTACGAGTAAAAACAAATCTCATTTTATTTTTCTGAATACACGAATGTAAATGCAGAACATCTGCATGTTTGGAGGTCCAGGAGTTTTTTTTTTTTTTTTTAAATAAATTTTTTTATTCGGTTTTCCATATTACAGCAAAACATAATAACAAAGTCACAAAGGAAATTTCAGCAATCATGGCTAATACAGACAAGCTCCTGTCTATCATCAGCAGGGGACTATCAAACATTCCCAAGGGATGGGAAAGGGAAGGAGGGGGGTGGGGAGGCCGACCACGAGCAACTTCTTCATTGGAGTATGCAACTGTTCACGAATCCTCAATTCCGTCGAGGGTGTCCCATTTGTCGAGTAATCGGCGGAAAGAAGGGTTTTGTTGGACATACGCCCTTTCACATGATCGGTGGTAACACACTATATTCCACCAGTATTCCACGTTTAATGTATCAAAAGACTTCCAGTGGCTCAGGACGGCCTTTAATGCCAGACTCAGCAGCAAGCTTAATATCGCGTGATGTCGCTTGTGTAGATCCGGCACATCTGTTATGGATTTATATATGACAATCTGGAAGGTTAGAGGTGTGGTTATCCCCAACAGTCGCTGCACTCGCTGCCATACTCCATTCCAGTAGACCGTTAAGTGTGGGCAGTAGTAAAGCATGTGTGAGAAGGTCCCTGACGCTGTGCCACATGACCAGCAGCGATCATCTTTCTGCTCTTGCCATTTGGATACCTTAACCGGGGTCAGGTAAGCGCGGTGAGCAATAAAGAACAGCATCTGGGTCAGGGACGCCGATCGTGATATTCGTATCTGGGAGCCCCAGAAAGTCTCCCATTCGTCCAGGGTTGATAGGGGTCCTGCTTCGGTTTCCCAGACCAGTTGTGTGCCCCTGGGGTATTTTCCCACTGCCGATCTCAGGAGCTGTACTGCCTTCGAGATTTGTCCCGCACCCGTCCGCAAGTCCTGAATCCATAACTGTGGGGATCGGCCTGGAGTCAATAATAGGGGGATCACCCCGGCCTTACTCAGGCAATGTCGTAACTGTCCCCATTGGAAGAAAAATTGGTTGGGTAGCTGGAATTCCAACTGCAGCTCATTAAAGGATTTATATCTCCGTTCTCTGACTAGATGTCCCAGACAGTGTATTCCTTGACGTATCCATTTGGGCCATATGAAGCAGGTCCCTGCAATTTTAAAGCGTTGGTTAAGCCATAGCGGCGTAGCATCCGTAAAGGTTTGCTCGCCCTCTAAAAGTGGCAGTAACACACTGAAGGCTTGCTGAGTGGCATAGAGGATTACCTCACACTCCCGTGCAGGGGACATAAGAGCTGTGGCGCCAATACGTTGCGATAATGGTAAAGGGTCACTGGTATGAGCTTCCACCTCGAGCCAACTAGGGGTTCCCAGCGTTCCCGACTCTTCTGCCCACCAAGAGCCTTGTTTAGCTATAGCTGCCACGTGATACCAATAGAAATCTGGAAAGTGGACCCCCCCTTGTTTCTTGGGAAGTTTTAGTTTCCAAGCTGCAATGCGCGGTGTTTTCTTCGCCCACAGGAAAGCAAGTAGTTGCTTTTCCAGGGTTCGATAAAATTTCTTGTCGAAAAATATCGGAAGCATGCCCATGATGTAGGTGATCCTGGGAACAATCACCATTTTAATAGTTTCCAGACGGCCCCACCAGGTCAGGTGCAATGGCGTCCATTTGTGTGTACATTCCTGGATGATCTCATTGCATCTGGCCACATTAAGAGAGATCGTGTCCTTCAGCGTAATTCCATATTGCACTCCCAAATATTTGAACGAGGAATGTTCCATCTGGAAGGGATAGCTTTGTAGATTTATCCGTGAGACCGTAGACGTTAAAGGTAAGCTAATCGTCTTGTTGAGGTTTAACTTGTAACCTGATATATGGGCATATTCTGCAATAGTTCCCAGGACCGTTGTTAATGAGGTCTCTTCAAGAAATAAGAGTAAATCATCGGCATAGGCAGACAGTTTACATTGATAACCCTCCAGCGGGATTCCCTGTATGCCAGGGGCTTGGCGGATTTTAAGGAGCAGGGGCTCTAGGGCCAGATTGAATAAGAGGGGTGATAGTGGGCAGCCTTGCCTAGTGCCTCTAGAGAGCACGAATTCACGGGAGGTCACGTGGTTCACTGCCACTCGAGCTACCGGTTTAGTGTATAGTATTTGAATATCCCTCAGGAAGCTATCCGGTACTCCCATCCATCGCATGGTTTGAAACAGGTAGGAGAATTCGACCCTATCAAACGCTTTTTCAGCGTCAAGCGCTAGGCCCACTATTGGCACTTCTATCTGCTGTGCGCGCCGTAAGACGTGGGCCAACATACGGCCGTTGTCGGCTGTAGATCGCCCAGCCATAAACCCACATTGGTC
This sequence comes from Ichthyophis bannanicus, assembly GCA_033557465.1. NCBI lineage: Eukaryota > Metazoa > Chordata > Amphibia > Gymnophiona > Ichthyophiidae > Ichthyophis > Ichthyophis bannanicus. The sequence continues at coordinate 578,739,052 of CM066033.1, forward strand.
TGGATGTACGAGAGAGCCCATAACTTTGGACAGACGGTTGGCCAAGGCTTTTGCGTAAATTTTATAATCGGCGTTGAGTAGGGAAATCGGCCGGTAGTTCTCAACTTTGTCCGGATCCCTGCCGGGTTTAGGATGTATTACAATCGTAGCTTCTGATAACGCTCCAACCGCTGGGGTTTCCTCTTTGATTCCAGTATAGTATAGCAGCAATTCAGGAATGAGCTGTTCCGCAAATGCTTCGTAATATTCCACTGGCAGCCCGTCTGGACCACTGGCTTTCCCCTTCGCCATTTGCTTCAGAGCCACTCGGAGCTCCTTGGTGGTGAGTTCAGCGGATAGAAACTGCCGCTGCGCTTCCGTGAGCTGGGGACCAGCCACAGAAGAGACAAAGCTGGAAAAAGCCGCCTCATCAAATGCAACTTCTGATTGATAAAGCTTAGAATAGAACGTTTCACATATCGCGATGATCTCATCATCAGAGACTTGCAAAGCTCCGGCCGAGTCTTTCAAACCCGTAATCCGGGTCGCCGCCGGCTTCATCTTCAACAGGTTTGCAAGGAGTGTACTCGATCTATTGCTATCATGATAATATTTTCCCTGCTGCGTTCTGATGAGCTCACTAACTTCGGCCTGCAAGAGATCATTGTACTGGTAGCGAAGCTTTTGTAGTCGCAGAAGAATGGTCGGGTCTGCCCAGCGGGCCAGGATCCGCTCACCAGCTTTAATTTCAGTCTCCAGTTGCTTCTTCCTGGATGTTCCTTCCCTGTTTTTACGGAGCTTATAAGTGGTCATCCGTCCTCGCACATAAGCTTTAAAAGCCTGCCACCATGCCCATGTAGGGGTATCACCGAAGTGGTTGATATCAAAGTATTCCACTATATCTGCCTTCATGGAGGTGCGAAATTCGGTATCCATCAGCCAATGCTTTTCGAAATGGAATCGCCTAGAGACTTTCTTTCCTGCGTCCATTCGCAGGATCAGAAGGATCGCGGAATGGTCAGAGACCGTCCTGGGTAGTATGGTTGCCGCGGTAATTCCTGATAATAAGGTCTTGGAAGTGAGATAATAATCTATTCGGGTTTGCGAGTTGTGAGGAATAGAATGAAAAGAATACTCCTTGCTATTAGGGGAGAGTAGCCGCCAGGGGTCCACTAACCCTAGAGTAGCAGTCATATTATGCAGCTCGTGAGCGGAGCGGGGCTTGTGTTGAGGCTTATAGGGCGTTCTGTCTAGGAGAGGATCAGGTATGATATTAAAGTCTCCCCCTAGGATGATATTGTTGGAGCCGGATTCAATGAGTTCTTGGGTGACCTGAGTGAGGAACTGCGGGTCATCATTGTTTGGTCCATAGACCGTCATAAAGGTGTAAAGGGCTCCTTGTATCATGACTTGCAGCTTTGCCCATCGACCCTCTGAGTCTATCTTGGTCTCTTTTACTTCCACTAGGAGGGATTTCCGGAACAGTATGATGACCCCTCCTTTCTTCTTAAGTGCAGGTGACGAGAGAACATTCTGATAAATCTTATCTGCAACTTTGTAAGACTCTACATGTGATAAATGGGTTTCTTGGAGATATACCACATCCGCTTTCTGCTGTTTGCAGTATAACAGGATTTTCTTTCTCTTGGCTGGGTTAGCGATACCCTTGACGTTTAGGGACAGTACCCGCAGTTGATCATTCACCATTCCCAGTTGCATTAAGGGGTAGATGAATATTGTTCGTGGGTGGCCACCCCGGGGATAAGGTACAAAGGGAATTAACATTAACATTCATATAACCTGACTGCAAGAAGCCATAATCAGCAACCACTTGCATGGCAAAATCCCAACCGCCCATCAGGCCCATCTGGCTTCCTCCCAACACATGTATACAAACATCAGCATTTACCTTATGAGTGGACTAACTTCAACTAACTTGCAGAAGATAACTATCTGCTACACATTTCACTCAGCTGCTTGGTTATGAGGACTGATACACATTGTAAACAACCTATTCAGCATATCTATATTGCCCTGCCTTCTAAAGTCATGCATTATAAACGAAACACCTAAGCAGAAGACAAGGAGAGGAAAAAAAAGAGTCAGACTACAGGGTAATTATAAGTCTCTTTGCTATCTAAAGTTCTCACGCCTCTTCTCTTGAGCTTCCGATGCCGGGGTTGCAGCAACGTTGTCTTTATGGAAAGCTTCAAGGCAACGGCTCACACTTCCATCTTGGCTCGATCTTGAAGAAAGGCCCGGAGCAAAGGACCCTCCGTAAAGGTGTAGGTTTTATTATCGAGAGTCACCCGCATATTGGCCGGATATAGTAGCCCAAATCGTGCTTGTGCCTGCTGTAGAAGGGGACGGCAGGCTAGGAGATCCTTCCGACGCTGGGCTGTCCGCTGACTTAGGTCCGGGAAAAAGGAAATGCGCTGCCCATCATACTGCAAGTTCTGTTTTTGCCGCGCCGCTTCCATGATTCTCAAAACATGTTGATACCGCAGGATTTTAGCAACGATTGGTCGCGGTCTCTGATTCTGTGTAGTGCGGTGTGAGGGCACTCGGTGGGCACGCTCTAGCTCCAGCGATCTCTCAAATGCAATGTCCAGTATTTCTGGTATTAATTTCTCCAAAAATCTTATGGGGTCAGATCCTTCCCGGCCCTCTGGGATCCCTACTATTCTAATATTACTTCGCCTGCTCCTGTTGGAGTGATCCTCCATCTGCTGCTCCAACATCGACACCCTTTTCGCCAGCGGATCGATTTGGCTTGTGAGTAGGGCCTGCTGTTTGACTTCGGCTTCGAGTTCCCCCATACGCATGGTCATGTTGCTTAAACGATCCTTGACCTCCCTTAAGTCCTCCTGGACCGCGGCTAACGCTCCTGAGTTGGCGGTGATTAAGTCCTTCACGGCCCGGAGTTCCTGCAGGATCTCTGCCATCCCTTCCGCTGTTGTTTTGCCCGGCGCCATTTTCTCTGGCGAGGTGAGGTCTGGTTTCGCCCGCTTGTTCGGCTGTCCCGTCGCCGGTTGGAACTCCAATTTCGCCGGTTTTAACGACGACATTATGCTTCGGGTAATAGCGGATCCGAGAAGCGTTTAGGGTGCTTCTAAATTGTTTTAGCTACAGGATTCTACAGTGTCGGGAGGGAGCGTGCGTTCTATGCTGCCATCTTCTTCCGCGGTAGACTCCGCCCCCGAGGTCCAGGAGTTTAAATTGAAGCAATCAGCAAGAGAATTTATTATGGGGAGGATTTCCTAAAGAGAATATAAACAAAGTTTATAAGAGGGAACTCTATGACAATAGATCTCTGTTGTTAGAAGGTTGAATTCTTATAGAGAATGAATCGGATGTTTCGACTTGTATGCTCAAATTACTTACCTATAGTATAGTAGGTGCTTTCCTTGACAGCAGGATTCAAGTCCTCACAAATGAAGTGATGTGGTCTGACAGAGACCGGCATACGTCTGATGCTGTGTCCTCAGAGTTTGTAGAAGACACCTTCTAGGGGATGAGAAGGCCATGCAAGTATTTTAATCTTGCAGTCGAAGTAGAACCCCCACTATAGATAATTAATTTTTTTAAATAAAGAAAAGCAGGATCCTCCCTTTCTATAGGTTACTTTCAACAAAAAGGAAACAAAGGCACTACCAATTGGCAGGCACAAACAATTGTTTATGATGGCAACCAGCTTTTTTAAAATTCCATTTTCTTTTCTTTTTTTTCTGGAAGAATTTTAAACCTCAAAGAACTTCTAGATAACAGACTAACCAAACTTATTATGGTGTCAGGAATACCTTTTTGAACAGTAAAGAGATGTGAATGTATGGACGAAAGTCCATGTCATGGCTCAGTCTCCCCCACAGAGGATGAAATCAAGTGGGCAACCGATGCTGCCATAGTTTAGAGTATTCCTGTGAAAGGAGAAGTGCCATTGATAGGCAATTTCAATATGCCAGTTGTTGATTGGGACTTCTCTGCTTCAGTATCATCTAGAAGCAAGGGGATCTTGAATTCTCTAACGAGGAAACTATTCTGGTAACAGGTAGCAAATTCCACATGGAGAGAACCATACTGGACCTGGTGCTAATAAATGGAGAAAGTGTTTCTGAAGTTATAGTGGATGAAGCACAGTTACTTACCTGTAACAGGTGATCTCTGGGAACAGCAGGAATAAGTCTTCACATATGGGTATCGTCGGTACCAACGGAGCCTGCACAGGAACGCTCCCCAGCGTCCTGAAAGAAAGCTTTTGGGAGCATCCCACAGCGCCTGCGCGCTGCCTTCCCGCCTTTCCTAACTGCCTCTCTCCAGTTCGAGTTTTAAAGCTGAGACAAAGAGAGAGAGAGAGGAAAGGAAAGATAGATAGAGAGATACAACTCCTAGGGGAGGTGGGTGGGTTGTGAAGACTTATTCCTGCTGTTCCCAGAGATCACCTGTTACAGGTAAGTAACTGTGCTATCTCCAGGAACAAGCAGGAATGAGTCTTCACATATGGGGACTCCCCAGCTAGAGATGCCTGGGAGATCACCCAGATTGTGAGTCCCTGGGAAGGGCTCTACCTCTACCCATGAATCTCAGGCATCCAGTTCAGGGATGGAGGGTAGGAGTTGATTAGGTATGGAACAGGTGTTTAAGAACAGCCTGACCAAACAAGGCATTCCGGCGGGAGTCCTTGTCCAAGCAGTAATGGGCTGTGAAGGTATGAACCGATGCCCAAGTGGCCGCTCGACAAATTTGGTCGATGGACACAGAGTTTAGATGAGCCATAGAGGTTGCCATGGCCCTCACATTGTGAGCTGTGACATGGCCCTCCAGAGAAAGGTTCTTACTTTGATAGGCGAAGGAAATACACTGAGTAATCCAATTGGACAGAGTTCTCTTAGAGACTGGAAGTCCTAAATGAGAAGGATCAAAAGCAACAAAAAGTTGAGAGGACTTTCTGTGTTGCTGTGTCCTGTGTAAGTAGAAAGCAAGTGCTCCTTTACAATCCAGGGTATGAAGATTCCTCTCTGCACTTGATGCATGAGGTCCTGGAAAAAAGACAGGTAAAAAGACCTCCTGGTTCAGATGAAAAGGTGAGAGCACTTTAGGCATAAAGTGTGGATTAGTTCTGAGGACTACCTTGTCATGATGGGACCTTGTATAAGGAGGATTAGCCACTAAAGCTTGCAACTCACTGATACGGCGAGCTGAGGTGACTGCAATGAGAAAAATAACCTTCCAAGAAAGGAAGTAGTGGCTAAGGGTTCAAAGGGTGGCTTCATAAGCTGGCCAAGAACCAGATTTAAGTCCCAGGCCATTGGAGGTGGTCTAATGGGAGGTTTGGTCAAAAGAAGGCCTCTCATGAATCTCGCTATAAGAGGATGAGAGGAAATAGGTTGTCCATTAAGAGGCTTAAGGGATGCTGCAATAGCACTCAAATGGACTCTGATTGAATTTGTTTTAAGGCCCACATGGGATAAATGCAGTAAACAGTCTAGTAAAGAATGCAAAGGTATTGCAAGAGGGTTGAGACCCTTCTCTGCACACCAAATGGAAAACCTTTTCCATTTAAAAGCATATGAGGGTCTGGTGGAAGGCTTTCTGGAAGCATGAAGGATATCCTTCACTTGCTGAGAAAGTTGTAAATCTTGAAGGTCTAGGCCTTCAGCAATCAGGGCCTGAGATGAAGAGACTGAGGATTTGGGTGCCACAAGGTTCCCTCCTCCTGGGAGAGGAGATCTGGAGCAGACCCCAGGTTTAGGGAGGGAGCTTGAGAGAGATGCAGAAGTAGAGGGTACCACACTTGGCGTGGCCAAAGTGGTGCTATGAGGATCATAGTCCCTTTGTCTCTCTGAAGCTTGAACAGAGTCTTGGGGATTAGGGGAATAGGTGGAAAGGCATAAAGGAAGTCTTGCCCCAATGAAGGAGGAAGGCATCCCTGGCCTGAACTCCCTGACATGGAATCCTGGAACAGAACTGGGGAAGTTTGGCATTCCATGGACTTGCAAACAGGTCTATGTCTGGGGTACCCCAAATCCGAAAAATTCTGGCTATCTGGTCCCCATGGAGGGACCATTCGTGCGGAAGCAGAACTCGACTGAGTCTGTCTGCCCAAGAGTTTTGAACTCCTGGAAGATATACTGCCATGAGATGGATTTGATGCTCTCTGGCGAAGGCCCACAATCTCAGAGCTTCGTTGCAAAGCGACAGAGAGCCATTTCCCCCCTGCTTGTTCACGTAGAACATAGCTACCTGGTTGTCCGTGTGGATGAGGACTGTCTTGTAGCTGAGCAGGGTGTGGAAGACTCAGAGCCAGAAAGATTGCTCTGAGCTCTAAGAGGTTGATATGAAGATATTTCTCCTGTGGAGACCAGATGCCCTGGGTCGAGAGATCTTGTAGATGAGCCCCCCAACCCTTTGGAGAGGCATCTGTTGTAAGGGTTGCTTGGGGTAACACCTGTTGAAAGGGGGACCCCAGCAACAGATTCTGAGTGGACTTCCACCAGTGGAGGGACGAAAATAGGCGACTGGAGGTTGCTATTTTGTCTGACAGGCAACCTGATGCCTGGGTCCATTGGGTGGATAGGGTCCACTGAGCTGCTCTCATGTGAAGGCGAGCATAGGGAACCACATGCACCGTGGAAGACATGTGGCCTAAAAGTTGCAACATCTCTCGAGCAGTTAAATGGGATTTTAACTGAATCTGGGAGGCTAACTGCACCAAGCGTAGGCAACGGGCCTGGGGAAGATAGGCCCTTGCAGTAAGGCCCCTATGAACTCTAGAGACTGAGTAGGGATATGATGGGATTTTGAAATGTTGATTACCAGTCCCAGATACTGAAGAACACGCCTTGTCCAGGCTAGAGAAGTCTGGGCCTCTGACTGGGATGGAGCTTGGATGAGCCAGTCGTCCAGATATGGGAATACGAATATTCCTAGAGTGCGTAGGAATGCAGCTACTACTGCCATGCATTTTGTGAACACTCTTGGAGCAGAGGCCAGACCGAAAGGAAGCACTTTGTATTGGTAGTGCTTTCCTTGGTACAGGAAGCGAAGGAATCTTCTGTGTGTTGGATGGATGAGAACATGGGTGTACGCATACTAGAGATCTAGAGAACAAAGCCAGTCCTGACTCTGGAGGTATGGAAGGAGAGTTCCGAGAGAAGTCATCTTGAATTTCTCCTTGCATAGAAACTTGTTCAATTCTCTGAGATCTAATATGGGTCTGTAGCCCCCTGTTTTCTTTGGGATGAGAAAATAGGGGGAGTAGAACCCTGAGCCCTGATGAAGAAGGGGTACTTCTTCTATTGCCCCTTGGGCAAGAAGGGTAGCAATCTCCTGACCTGGAGAATTGAACTGTTTCACCATGGTGTGAGGAGGAAGGTTTAAGAAATGAAGTTTGTACCCTTCCCTTATGATGGAGAGGGTCCACTGCTCTGCTGTGATTTGTTCCCATCTGGGAGCAAAGTGAGCTAACCTTCCTGGGATGGTGAGGGGCTCTGGATGTTCTAGAGCCAGAAAGGCTAAGTTCTCTAGTGGAAAGTCAAAGGCCCTGAGGAGGCTGAGGCTGTTGGGCCGTAGCAGTCCTCGCAGCCTGGGTTTTGGCCTGTTTTGGTTGTTGCTGCCTCTTCGTAGCAAAACGACCTTGAGAAGAGGCCTGACCATAAGAAGAAAATTTCCCTTTCTTTGGGAAAGATCACTTTTTGAACAGCCTCTTTTTGAAAGGAGCAGTAGTAGACTTTGAAAGTCTATCTAAAGCAGAATTTTCAGCATCCATCTGGTTGGCCTTTGCTTGCCAATCTTTGCCAAACAGGTTTTCGCCTGTACAGGGAAAGTTACCTAGAACATCCTGTACCCAGGATTCCAAATCAGAGGCTTGCAACCAAGCAACTCTGCATGCACCTATGGCAATAGCCGAGGCTCTATTGACCCCCTCAAAAGAATCAAAGGCTGCACGGTTGGAAAACTTGGATACATCCTGTGCCTGTTTAAGCCAGGTGATATATTCTTCTCTCTTATCTTCTGACATAAAAGGAGATAAAGTTTGCAGATGATCTATAACTTCTTTTAGAAACATCCCCATATAGAGACTATAGGAGTTGATTCTGGCTACAAGCATACTGGTCTGGAAGATTTTCCTGCCAAAGGCATCTAGGGTTCTGCATTCTCTTCCTGGAGGAGCAGAGGAGTGCCTTTTTGTACTCTTGATCTTTTTCATAGCAGACTCTACCACAATGGAGTGGTGAGGAAGCTGAGTCTTATGAAACCCAGGACAAGGGGGAACACGATACATGGTGTCCAACCTTCTGGAATGAGGGGAGGTGGTGAGAGGAGTCTCCCATATGCCCAACATGTGTTCATAAAGAATCTCATGTATTGGTAAGGTGGCTGCCTCTTTAGGAGCCTTAGGATATTGTAGGATATCTAATTTTTTGGCTCTAGGTTCAGTCTCAGAGGTCACTGAGATGGACAGGCCTTTGGCCACCTCCCTAATAAAGTCCTGAAAAGACAAGTCTTCAGGAGGAGACATTCTCCTTTTTGGAGAAGAGGGTTCCTGAGGAAGGATCCCCGATGCTTCAATTGAGGCCTCTGAAGAGTCAGAGTCTTCAGAAGAATCGAAGTATCGACTGTCTGGATGCTCTCGTAGAGCCCGATACGCGTACCGGGAGGTATCGACATCGGGAGTAATCGGTACCGGGCCAGTACTGATAGGCACCACTGGATAGCGTACCGCTGCCGTCGATGCTGATGTCGATGCAAGTGGTACTGGTATCGGAACCGGAATCGGTATGGGTACCGACAATGGGGTTTGTTGCGGTACCGTAGGCGTTGCAGCTTGAATGAATGCCGTGATGGCACGCTGCATGGTCAGAATATTCTGATCCATTGACACCACCAATGTCTGGATATCAGTACCGGTAGAAACTGCTGGTACCCCAGAACATTGTAACAGGTGATCGGTCGAGGCCGAGCCATCTATGTCAACCTGTGACCCCATAGGTAGTGCTTTGGAAGCCGGAGCCTCCCGCCGGGGTAATTTTGCCAGTGTGGTATCCTCAAGAGTAAGCCCGGGGGCATCTCGATACTTGGAGGGAGATGAACTCTTTGAGGACCGGCCAGATTTAAGTTTGGTTACCTGAGATCCATGGGATGAAGAAGAAGCCCTGGAAGACGTTGATGCCACGGAAGCTGCATCGGAGGGAAACAGGGTACTGAGCTTAGCTGCCCGATTCTGTAACCCTCTTTTGGACATCATGGAACAGGACTCACAATCCGCAATGGAGTGGTCAGGACCTAAATATTTTAGACACCAGTCATGGGTGTCGGTGACAGAAATAGTGCTACTGCACTTTGTGCATTTTTTAAACCCAGAGGCGGGTTTTTCCATGAGGGAAAAATATCTCTGTAGGCCTAAGGCCCCAGAAGAAAAATGCACTGAAAAAAGTAGAAGTTTTTTTTGTTTTTTTTTAAAGAAAGAAAATGAACCGGTAGTACCGGTGCGGAACTGAGAAGGCAGACACGCGACTAAAGAAAAATAAAAGAAAACAAGAAATTCTTCAGCGGTGACAGGAAACACGACCTGCTGGCTCCGCGGAAAAGAAGAACTGGAGAGAGGCAGTTAGGAAAGGCGGGAAGGCAGCGCGCAGGCGCTGTGGGATGCTCCCAAAAGCTTTCTTTCAGGACACTGGGGAGCGTTCCCGCGCAGGCTCCGTCGGTACCGACGATACCCATATGTGAAGACTCATTCCTGCTTGTTCCTGGAGATTGGTCTTTTATCAAGTGATCATCAGAGGTGAATTAGGTTAAGGGCTGAGATGGTTCATTCAAAAGTGAGAATTCTAGACTTCAGGAAAACGCTCAGGATGGGCAATATTTCAAGGAGACTTTAGCTGGATGGAAATGGCTGAGGGATGTGGAAAGAAAGCAGTGGGCAAAACTGAAAGGGGATACCTTTTTGTTAGGAAAATAAATAAATGTAAAAAGGAAAGGAGGACACTATGGTTTTCGAAAGATGTAGCTAAAAAGGTGAGGAAAAAGAGTGGCCATAAAATACAAGAGATCTCAGATCGAAGAAGACAAGCATCAATATTTGGAAAAGCTAAGAGAAGCTAGGCTGTAGTCAGAAAAGCAAAGACAACTGGAAGAAAAAATAAGCAATTCAGTAAAATGGGGGGACAAAACATTTTTTAGATATGTTAATGACAGAAGGAAGTGAAAAAGTGTTATTGTCAGACTCATGAGTGAAGGGGAGGAAAATGTAGAAGCTGATGAGGATAAAGCAGAAGTGCTTAACAAATATTTATGTTTTGTGCTCATAAGAGGAAATCTATAGGACCTCGGAAAACACACACAAATAGAAACAGAAGCAAGGTGGATCGTGAATGATTTCAAAAGATTATTTTTGTGAGGAGCTAACTAAACAAAAAGTAGACAAACAATGGTGCCAGATGAGGTACATCTAAGAGTACTGAAGGAACTTAAGATCAGGGGCAGCCCAAGAGGGGGGCGGGGCCATGTGCGGAGACTCGGTGTGGGGCATCATTTGCATAACTATAATGTTAACCTACACTAACTACACTAGAGTTCCAGAAGAGTTATGGAATGACATCAAGAAGGTTGTGTTGGAAGAAAGCGAGAAGTCTCTACAAAAGGTAAAAAAGAAAAAACGGCCAAAATGGATGATGGAAGAAACTCTGAAAATTGCCCAGAAACGCAGAGAAGCTAAAGCCAGAGGAGAAAGAAAGACAATCACAGAACTCAACAGAGATTTCCAACGTGCAGCAAGACAGGACAAGGAAAAGTACTACAATGACACATGCAAGGAAATAGAAGCAGAAACTATTAGAGGAAGAACAAGATCAGCTTTCCTAAAGCTACGAGAGTTAAAGAAAAAGTTCCAGCCTCGAATTGGAATGTTACAAGATGCTCAAGGTTCTATGTTGAATGATGCTGAGAAGATCAAGAAAAGATGGAAGGAATATACAGAGTTTTTATATGACAAAGATCAAGTGGACCAACAGCCGTTTCAACCTGTACCTTATGATCTGAACCATTGGTGATGAAAGAAGAAGTTGAAGCAGCATTGAAAGCCTTATCAAAGAACAACACAATAAAGAAACCTTTTGGTCTGGGTCAATCAATATTCATGCAGGAAAACCCCAACCTAAACACCGCAACCTGTAAAAAGTCTTATTTTTATTTGTCGGAGCTAGCTGTAGGAAGGTCGAAAGGGTAAAACGACCTACACTAAGCGGGTAGCTACTTTTTATTATTATTAGTTAAGGTTCTTCACCAAATTAAGAATTTTTCAAACTTATATAAAAACTTATCTCAGTCCAGAAACGTTGGTCATGTAGATTCTATAGCACGACGTGCACGTTTCGGGCACCTTTGCCCTGTTTCAAGTGCAATAACCAGAGAATTTCCTTATCTTCAGCCATTCACAAAACACCGTCATTGCAGCACAGGTCTAATTTAGAATGGCTTGACAACCATCTTTTTTAAAAAAAGAACCAACCAATCAAAACCGGGAAAAACCCCCACATGACGGGGAACCCCTGATCCGATTGGTAAAACCAGATAACAGCGACAGCTACTGTCATAGCAAGCTCAGCCAATCAATTTCTCGATTCAAGCCACCCGGCTCTACTGTTTCAAGGGAAAAAATCCAGCGTTGTACTAAACATTGAAGATGTTCTTCTCTATGCCCCCTACGGGGATCAGCTGGGACATGATCAATTATAGACCAATGTAGTTGCTCAAATTTATGAGAATGTTCCAAACAGTGAGAAACCATAGGTACGGAAGCCACTCCACGACGAAGCCGAGATGCATGTTCCATTAAACGGCGTCTCATAGGGCGAATAGTGCGACCTATATATAAAAGGGAGCAGGAGCATTTAATAAAATACACAACATACGTAGAATCGCAATTAGTATCCCAGCGACGGCGATACTAGAGGTCGGAATTTAAGTGACTGTCTTGTGAAGACATCTATGATGGAGGATCGTCTTACCTATTATGAACCTACCTGCGGCCATGTAGCATGTCAAAATGATGTATATTGTGCTTCTACTTTGACTGGTATTGAATGGAATCATCCAACAACGCATCGAACTTATCGCCGTCGCTGGGATACTAATTGCGATTCTACGTATGTTGTGTATTGTCGCGCCCTTCCCCCACCTAGGCGGCTGCCTGACGAGGTGAAGGGGGAGCGAATGTCACTTTCAAGCAACTCCAGAGCAAGGGCTTCTGGGAGTTGTAGTATTTAGAGCAAATGTAGTTGTAATCAAAGGCTGAGCCGAGAGTTGAAAGCAAACGCAGGAATATTTTTATTAGCCTCCCTTAATAGCGGGAACTTCAAAAATGAAGCTTGGTAAATCACGTGTACAAATATCCACAGGAAACTCAGGTAAGAAAAATGCTCTTGCTTACTTCAGCAAAGATTACTCATTCAAAAACAATGCTTCACTTCTCATTGCTTTAAACAAACTCAAACATGTTCATTGAAACTTCAATGCAAACAACTTCCAGCAAATAAACTTTTCTTCTTTGGTTTCAGAGCTCTAGGGGTTTTAATCAGTTGTCCAGAGACTTCCAGCAGCACTCCAGTGCACGTCTCATTTAGGGCAACAAGCACACTAATTAAAACTTCTTAGCTCTGTAAAACACCATACATATCAGAGAAATGGAATTTTCTTCAAACATATATTTCCACACACTCTTATTTCACTATCAGGGATAACTCACATTCCATAGCCTCCTCTGGCTCACTTAAAAGAATATTTTCCCCGATGTCCATGGACTCACATTCTGAACAGGACTGTTCTGTGACATCATCAGCAAACAGCTGTTCTTTCCCTCGGTGCAGAGAACTACTCTCTCCACTAATTACTTCCTGGTCTTTCAGCATACGTTGAAGCAGTTTTAAAACATTTAAACCTTCTTTACTGAGAGGCTTCCTGTAACCCTGCTTCTGGTTAAACTCCTGGAGCTGGCTGTCTGGGAACTCTTCCTGAGACCTTTGGCTAATACCTTTAGCAGCAGTACCTTTTGGAAGTTTCTTTAGCAGTGCTTCCCTGCTCCTTCCCTGGCCATGCTGTTTCCTGGTTAAAGCAGCCTTCTCGTCTCCCTTCATCCTGCAAGCATGAAACTCTTGCACTGAATGAGGCTCCCTTTCAGGCTCCTCCTCTGAAACCGAGTCAGCTCTCTTCCTCTCGTGTCCTGGCAATCTTTCCAGACCTGGCAACCTCCTTGCCTGTCTTTGCAATCTCCCTTCCTCCCCTGGAAAGCTCGAGACTTTCTCCAATCTTGCCAATCTATCTCTCTCTGTTCTCTGGGGCTTATAAACATGTGACTGGCCGGTATCTTTCCACCCCGCCCCCAGCTGTGCTGCATTACCACCCTCAGTTGCTATGGAGCTGGGGCGTGGCTTTTGAACAACAACTTTTGACAGGTTCTTTTTTTCAGCCTTAGCTGCACTTTTAAACTGAGCATTTTTTTTTCTTTCCCTCTGACTAGGGGAAATTGCCTGTACTTTTTCTACCTCCATAGGGACTTGGCCGTCTTCGCCATCACATATCCCCCCACTTAAGATATTACGGGCTGGCGTTTGTACTTCAGAACAGCTCGTAATACGCGAAAGGGCATCAGCGTTGGTGTGTAACTTCCCAGCCCTATGCTCTATGTGGAAGTCGAACGCCTGTAAGGCCATGTACCAACGGGTAAGACGGGGATTATGATCCTTCATCTGATTTAGCCAGCGTAGTGGGGCATGATCCGTCACTAATAAAAACTTACGGCCCGTCAGATAAAAACGCAAGGCGTCCACCGCCCACCTTATGGCCAGACATTCCCTTTCCTCTACCGAGTATTTCCTCTCTGGTGGTGTCAATTTTCTGCTGAGGAACATAATCGGATGTTCCTCCCCCTCAAACCTTTGGGACAACACAGCTCCTAATCCTGTGTCAGAGGCATCTGTCTGTACGATAAAGGATTTACTAAAATCCACACCCCTTAATATGGGTGCCTGGCATAGCTCTTCCTTCAAGCTAGAAAAGGCCTGTTCTGCTTCCACTGACCATTTTACCTGGTTGGGTGCATTTTTCTTCAACCCCTCTGTTAAGGCAGCGCTCTTGGTAGCGAAATGGGGAATGAATCGGCGGTAATAGCCGATTAACCCCAGAAACCCACGGAGTTGCCTTTTTGTCAAGGGCCTAGGAAATGTCCTAACACTTTCTACCTTCTCTATTAGGGGTTTTACTGTGCCCCGTCCTACCAAATGTCCCAAATACTTTACTTGCTTTCCCCCAAACATACACTTGGCCGGGTTTAAAGTAATACCCGCCCCACGCAAGGCCTTTAAAACCGCCTCAATGCGTGCCAAGTGCTCATCCCAGCGAGAGCTATGGATCACTATGTCGTCCATGTACGCGGTCGCGTATTGTTGATGGGGACGAAGGATGACATCAACTAATCGCTGGCAAGTCGCAGCCGCCCCATGCAATCCAAAAGGCATGCGATGAAACTGGTACAAACCAATAGGGGTGCTGAATGCGGTCTTTGGGCGAGATTCCCTGGTGAGGGGAATCTGCCAATACCCCTTGGTCATATCAAGGGTAGTCAGGTAAGACGCCTGGCCTAATTTGTACAGCAACTCTTCTATCCTGGGCATGGGATAGGCGTCAAACCGGGAGATGGCATTCACCCTACGGAAATCAATGCAAAACCGCATTGTCCCATCTGGCTTGGGTACCAGCACTATGGGGCTGTTCCAGGGGCTATGGGACTCTTCGATTATCCCCATCTTAATCATGTCCTGCACTTGGGAAACTACCTCTTGGCGTTTTGCCTCAGGCAACCGGTAGGGTCTCTGGCGTACTATCTCCCCTGGAAGGGTAACTATCTCGTGAGCCACGAGCCTTGTCTCACCTGGAATAGGTGTTAACACATCGGGATACTTCCCTAATAGCCCTAATACCTCCTGCTGCTGGGACCAGGAAAGTTCCTCCCCTAACCTGGGGACTGGATCTGCCTTGTAATCGGGTAATTGCGGGCCTAGATCCTCCTCCTCGGTCACCTCACAACTGGCAGCTAAACCTTTCACCGCTGTTTTACCGGTGGATCCAAAACCTCTGGTCCCCCTGGTGGTAGGAGTTAATTCCGTTGCCTCCTCCAGGGCCGGAAAACCCACCCGCTCACAAATCATCTGGGCTAAACGGTCCCCTATGTTTATCCTGAAATCCTCTTTGGCAAAGTTGAAAAGTAGGACCTTAATCGTCCCTCGGTAGTCGGGGTCGATTACTCCGGCGCCTACATCTATAAAATTCTTCCAGGCTATGCCTGAACGGGGTGCAAGCCGCCCATAACAACCCGGGGGTATTTGCACTTGTATGCCCGTTTCTACCAGGGCTTTTCCCTGATGGGGAACGACAGTCTCCTCGGCACTACACAGGTCAAATCCAACTGCCATCTGGGTAGCCCGCTTAAGAACTTTGGCATTGGGGGTTGTGCGACAAAACCTAAGAACAAAGGGGTGTTAGGGGTGTCCTCTTTCCTAGCTACCTCCCCTTTTGCCTGTCGCTGCTGGGTTCCAAACAATGGTTGAGGGACTGGCCTGGCCTTAGTGTTCCCTATACGTGTAGGTGGGGCTTGCTCTCCCTCACTCTCCTTTACCTGGGGTACTCTCCCACCCTCCAAATGAGGTGAATCCCCTGATGAGGTTTCTTTCTTGGCTTTGGGTGGTGCTAAAGTGGATGCTTTACCTGCCTTGCTTTGAAGACCCTCTGCTATCCCATGCCTGAACTGGGGCCAGTCTCTTCCCAGGACTAGGGCTTGTGGGAGCCTGGGGACTACCGCAACAGGTATTTGGCGCTTTATCACTAAGCCTTTCACATATACAGTATAAATGGGGTACGATGAGGCTGCCCCATGAATGCACCGTATCTTTATGGACCTTTCTTGAGGCTCGGGAGTCGGACCAACCCTGGATGCTATCTCTTTCCAGAGCTTCCGCGAAATCATTGATTGGTCCGCTCCGGAGTCCAACAAAGCCTCCACAGGAATACCTTCCACCTCTACCTCTAGGAGGAAACCCTCTCCGGTCTCTTCAGAGTGGGAGGTCATCAATGCTATCCTAGTTCGGCAATTTCTTTTCATATGGCCTTCCTCTCCACATGCAAAACATTTCCTGGTTACATAATCGGGTTTATCCAAAGGCAATGCTTTCACATCTTCTCTCCATACAGGTTTTCCCTTCTTTTCTGATGCTACATTTACTGCTGACGACAGACCACCTACTTTAACTGGGCTCGCCACACTGGCCTCCAGGTAACGCTCAGCCAGTGCGGTCGCTGCCTCTGTGGTCCTGCAGTCTTGTAGTATCAGGAAGGACCTCATCTCTCGCGGAACAGCGTCCATAAACTGTTCCAAGATGATAGAATCCAATAAAGACTCTTTTGTTTGAGTCTCCGGTGTTAGCCATTTTACCGCTAACCCCTTAATGCGTTGGCATAGCGCGCGCGGTGTTTCACCGGGCTTTAACCTGGCGCTTCTCAAAAGGCGGCGGTAGACCATGGGACTTAATCCTAGGCGGTCTCTTATTGCCTTTTGCACCTCCATGTAATCGGTGGCTAACTCCACGGGCATAGCACTGTACGCTGCTAACGCTTCCCCAGTTAATGAAGCGGCAAGGCGTATGGCCCATTGCTTTTCATCCCACCCTGATAACAAGGCTACTCTCTCAAATGCGGCGAGAAAATCATCCACATTGTCCTCTTTGGTTAATTGTCCAAAGGAAAATGTCCCAGTACCATACATGCCCAATGCTAGGGTATCGCCCAAGTAACCTGGTACTGTCTTTGGTGTCTCCGCTGTTGGTTTCTGCATGTCCAGCCAACCGTCCAGCTTCTCCCACAAGGGTTTCTGCTGTGCTTGGAGCATGGCTGCTATCTGGTCCAGTGTCTGCGCTGATATTTCCTGTTGTTTCTGGAACTGGTCCGCTATGCATCGCAGCAGCGCCGTCTGCTCCATGCTGGGTAGTGGCTGAAAAAAGAGAAAACGGAGAAAGAACACCAAGTGTGGCCCTCTAATGTATAGGCCCACTCTCCTTTGACCCTGCTGTACTGCTGCAGTCCCACCCGGCTCTGGTATCCGCTTGTATTCCCTTATAAATACTTATTACCTCCAGCCGGTGTAGACTCAGGCTTATCAAGCAGCAGGAACGGCCTCCGGAACTGCTCCACTCCGATCCCTCAGCTGTTGATCCGGGCCTTCTCCAGCAGCAGTTTGTATCCCAGCACAGGGAAAAAGAACCCCACTTTTTCCTCTTTTCTTTTCCTTCTTCTTCTTTCTGTAGTTCCAGTGTTTTTGTGGGACCACGTGACCAAGGCTTGATCCTTAATACTACGCCACCTGTGAACGCCCTTCCCCCGCCTAGGCGGCTGCTTGACGAGGTGAAGGGGGAGCGAATGTCACTTTCAAGCAACTCCAGAGCAAGGGCTTCTGGGAGTTGTAGTATTTAGAGCAAATGTAGTTGTAATCAAAGGCTGAGCCGAGAGTTGAAAGCAAACGCAGGAATATTTTTATTAGCCTCCCTTAATAGCGGGAACTTCAAAAATGAAGCTTGGTAAATCACGTGTACAAATATCCACAGGAAACTCAGGTAAGAAAAATGCTCTTGCTTACTTCAGCAAAGATTACTCATTCAAAAACAATGCTTCACTTCTCATTGCTTTAAACAAACTCAAACATGTTCATTGAAACTTCAATGCAAACAACTTCCAGCAAATAAACTTTTCTTCTTTGGTTTCAGAGCTCTAGGGGTTTTAATCAGTTGTCCAGAGACTTCCAGCAGCACTCTGGTGCACGTCTCATTTAGGGCAACAAGCACACTAATTAAAACTTCTTAGCTCTGTAAAACACCATACATATCAGAGAAATGGAATTTTATTCAAACATATATTTCCACACACTCTTATTTCACTATCAGGGATAACTCACAATCCATAGCCTCCTCTGGCTCACTTAAAAGAATATTTTCCCCGATGTCCATGGACTCACATTCTGAACAGGACTGTTCTGTGACGTCGTCAGCAAACAGCTGTTCTTTCCCTCGGTGCAGAGAACTACTCTCTCCACTAATTACTTCCTGGTCTTTCAGCATACGTTGAAGCAGTTTTAAAACATTTAAACCTTCTTTACTGAGAGGCTTCCTGTAACCCTGCTTCTGGTTAAACTCCTGGAGCTGGCTGTCTGGGAACTCTTCCTGAGACCTTTGGCTAATACCTTTAGCAGCAGTACCTTTTGGAAGTTTCTTTAGCAGTGCTTCCCTGCTCCTTCCCTGGCCATGCTGTTTCCTGGTTAAAGCAGCCTTCTCGTCTCCCTTCCTCCTGCAAGCATGAAACTCTTGCACTGAATGAGGCTCCCTTTCAGGCTCCTCCTCTGAAACCGAGTCAGCTCTCTTCCTCTCGTGTCCTGGCAATCTTTCCAGACCTGGCAACCTCCTTGCCTGTCTTTGCAATCTCCCTTCCTCCCCTGGGAAGCTCGAGACTTTCTCCAATCTTGCCAATCTATCTCTCTCTGTTCTCTGGGGCTTATAAACATGTGACTGGCCGGTATCTTTCCACCCCGCCCCCAGCTGTGCTGCATTACCACCCTCAGTTGCTATGGAGCTGGGGCGTGGCTTTTGAACAACAACTTTTGACAGGTTCTTTTTTTCAGCCTTAGCTGCACTTTTAAACTGAGCATTTTTTTTTTCTTTCCCTCTGACTAGGGAAATTGCCTGTACTTTTTCTACCTCCATAGGGACTTGGCCGTCTTCGCCATCACAGTATTTTATTAAATGCTCCTGCTCCCTTTTATATATAGGTCGCACTATTCGCCCTATGAGACGCCGTTTAATGGAACATGCATCTCGGCTTCGTCGTGGAGTGGCTTCTGCACCTATGGTTTCTCACTGTTTGGAACATTCTCATAAATTTGAGCAACTACATTGGTCTATAATTGATCATTTCCCAGCTGATCCCCGTAGGGGGCATAGAGAAGAACATCTTCAACGTTTAGAACAACGCTGGATTTTTTCCCTTGAAACAGTAGAGCCGGGTGGCTTGAATCGAGAAATTGATTGGCTGAGCTTGCTATGACAGTAGCTGTCGCTGATATCTGGTTTTACCAATCGGATCAGGGGTTCCCCGTCATATGGGGGGTTTTCCCGGTTTTGATTGGTTGGTTCTTTTTTTTAAAAAGATGGTTGTCAAGCCATTGTAAATTAGACCTGTGCTGCAATGACGGTGTTTTGTGAATGGCTGAAGATAAGGAAATTCTCTGGTTATTGCACTTGAAACAGGGCAAAGGTGCCCGAAACATGCACGTCGTGCTATAGAATCTAAATGACCGTTTCTGGACTGAGATAAGTTTTTATATAAGTTTGAAAAATTCTTAATTTGGTGAAGAACCTTAACTAATAATAATAAAAAGTAGCTACCCGCTTGGTGTAGGTCGTTTTACCCTTTCGACCTTCCTACGGCTAGCTCCGACAAATAAAAATAAGACTTTTTACAGGTTGCGGTGTTTAGGTTGGGGTTTTCCTGCATGAATATTGATTGACCCAGACCAAAAGGTTTCTTTATTGTATTTACTACGTACCTTTCTATATGGCTGAAGATACCTTTGCTTTTACTGAAGAACAACTAGAATTATTTCGACAGCGACCCTGTCTTCTTGATGAGGATCCAGCAGGAAATGCTGTTTCATCTTCGATAGCCGCCTATAAAACACTCTGTAAGCGGCTGGTGCGGGCGCGGATGCATGGAGCAGGTATGATCCAGTATTTAAAAACTAGAGTAATTCCGAGGGGACTTCGAATGACTCGGGCCCCTAAAATGTTTAAATGGGACACGGATTTTGTGGAAAAATGGAATAAGATATCCAATAAATGTAGTTTCGATTTGACGGCGCTAATTCTTGAGCGTACTACAAAAGAGGAATTGATATTGAATGCACAAATAGTAGAGGCTAAAGCAGCTCTGGCGAAATCTATGGGAGAGGATCCATGGAATGCTAAACTGAGTGATCTTGATCATCAACTTAAGAGTTATTCAGAGTATATTAAATCCCTCAAATCCAAGAAATTTTTGCGGGATAAAACGGATTATGATGAGAAGAGGGTCTATTATTGGATGTATGAACAATCAGAGTCTTCAGTCTCTGTTAAGAAAACGGTTACTTTTGATCGTACTTCAGATGATACTGATGAAAGTACCTCAGGCTCGGAGGATCATAAGGCTGCTCGAGGCCGTCCGGTTTTTCGGCGAGGCCGCCGCCCCCGACAATATTCTGCGGCCGACGAATGGGACCCTCCAGTTACCCGACAACGATACAAGCAAACTCTTCAATAGTGGTTAATCTTTCCAGTAGAAATCTGACTCCAGTGCAGGAACGAGTGCTCAATTATGGCCTTTCATTTGTTCCAACCAATCGCTATGATTCTTTTGAGATGCGAGTTTGTCTCTATCGATTTTTTCGGAAATTGAAGATAATACATTTTTTTCAACATCGTACTTCTATGAATGATGGTTCCGTGGTATATTCCACCTCTCGATGGATGCCCCCAGAATTACCTGCGGCTTCAGTTTTGGCAACATTCCAATCTTTAGTTTTGCGTGATCTATCTTCTATGGAACAGCATTCTATTAGGTCTTTTTCTAATTTAAATCGAGCTGAATGGCTGGCTTTAAAAGCATTGACAAGTGACCCTATGCTTGTGGTTCGGAGGGCAGACAAAGGGGGAGCACTGGTGTTACAGGATTTGTCTGCTTATAAACAGACTTTGCATGAGCATTTGAGAGAAGGTACCACTTATAAAAGTTTACCTGGGGACTCAACAGATTCTTTGATAATGGAAATAAAAGCACTAATGGGATCAGCTGTATGTAATGGTTGGATTACTAACCGTGAATGTGCTTTTTTATGTAGAACGCATCCTAAGTGTCCTGTTCTCTATATGCTCCCTAAAGTACATAAGTCCTTAACAGCCCCTCCTGGGCGACCCATTGTGTCATGTAGAAATTCTGTTCTGGAACCACTTTCTATTTTTTGTGATGAATTTTTGAAGCAAGAGGCAAGTCAAGTAAAGTCTTACATTCGAGATTCTACTCACTTTTTGCAAATGATATCAACTTTAGATATTCCGTCAGGGGCTTTTTTGGTTACTTTAGATGTAGTCTCTCTCTACACTAATATTGATCAAGGAGAGGCTCTGAATCTGTTGCAACATAAATTTCTTTATGCGCCTGACCGATTACCACGAAGGTTCTTGATTCAGTTAGTGGAAATGGTCCTTACTCGGAATTACTTTCTATCAGAAGGGATTTTTTATCAACAAATGTCTGGTATAGCAATGGGGGCTACGTTGGCTCCATCAATAGCTACACTATACCTGGCGGATATGGAAGATTCTTTGATAGAAATGTCGGGGACATACCAGCATGTATTATTTTGGAAGAGGTTCCTGGATGACATTTTTTTCATTTGGACATCAGATCGTGAATCTTTATGTGGCTTTATAACCTGGTTGAACGGGTTAAAACCGAATATAGCTTTCACTGAACATATAGCATCTGAAACTATTGAATTCCTGGATCTTAAAATTTCTGTTGTGAATGGGAGATTATTTACCTCTTTATACCGAAAATCTGTGCAAAGAAACAGTCTCTTACATTATCGGAGTTTTCATCCGGGTCCTCTACGGCGGGGTCTCCCATATGGGCAATTTCTGCGCCTACGGCGCTTATGTCAATCACTGGAGGCGTTTAAAGAACATGCTCAAGATCTTCGTAGCCGTTTGATATCTCGAGGCTACCCAGTGTCTGTGGTAACCCAAGCGTATAGAAGG
Source organism: Ichthyophis bannanicus (assembly GCA_033557465.1). Taxonomy (NCBI): domain Eukaryota; kingdom Metazoa; phylum Chordata; class Amphibia; order Gymnophiona; family Ichthyophiidae; genus Ichthyophis; species Ichthyophis bannanicus. The sequence continues at coordinate 578,760,915 of CM066033.1, forward strand.
GCACGATATACCCATAGAGAATGGCTGTTGGATCCTGCATATGGTGTCTCAAGTTCCCCTGATGTATCTAAAATTACTGGGGTATTACCTTATACAGCTCGGAGTAAAGAAGTTTTGCATATTTTAAAATCCCATTGGTCAATTCTTCAACTTCATGATTGTTTTAAGGTACCTCTACAGATTGCCTTTTCTAGAGGTCGGAATTTAAGTGACTGTCTTGTGAAGACATCAAGGATGGAGGATCGTCTTACCTATTATGAACCTATCTGCGGCCATGTAGCATGTCAAAATTGTGTATATTGTGCTTCTACTTTGACTGGTATTAAATGGAATCATCCAACAACGCATCGAACTTATCGCTGTCGCTGGGATACTAATTGCGATTCTACGTATGTTGTGTATTTTATTAAATGCTCCTGCTCCCTTTTATATATAGGTCGCACTATTCGCCCTATGAGACGCCGTTTAATGGAACATGCATCTCGGCTTTGTCGTGGAGTGGCTTCCGCACCTATGGTTTCTCACTGTTTGGAACATTCTCATAAATTTGAGCAACTACATTGGTCTATAATTGATCATGTCCCAGCTGATCCCCGTAGGGGGCACAGAGAAGAACATCTTCAACGTTTAGAACAACGCTGGATTTTTTCCCTTGAAACAGTAGAGCCGGGTGGCTTGAATCGAGAAATTGATTGGCTGAGCTTGCTATGACAGTAGCTGTCGCTGATATCTGGTTTTACCAATCGGATCAGGGGTTCCCCGTCATGTGGGGTTTTTTCCCGGTTTTGATTGGTTGGTTCTTTTTTTTAAAAAGATGGTTGTCAAGCCATTGTAAATTAGACCTGTGCTGCAATGACGGTGTTTTGTGAATGGCTGAAGATAAGGAAATTCTCTGGTTATTGCACTTGAAACAGGGCAAAGGTGCCCGAAACGTGTACGTCGTGCTATAGAATCTACATGACCAACGTTTCTGGACTGAGATAAGTTTTTATATAAGTTTGAAAAATTCTTAATTTGGTGAAGAACCTTAACTAATAATAATAAAAAGTAGCTACCCGCTTGGTGTAGGTCGTTTTACCCTTTCGACCTTCCTACGGCTAGCTCCGACAAATAAAAATAAGACTTTTTACAGGTTGCGGTGTTTAGGTTGGGGTTTTCCTGCATGATTATCAAAGAACAAAGCACCAGGCATTGATTGCACTCCCATAGAAGTATTACAGCAACCTGATGCAGCTGTTACCATACTTACAAGGCTCTGCCAAGAAATATGGAAGACAGCATCATGGCCAACTGACTGGAAAAGATCTGTGTTTATACCAATACTAAAGAAAGGTGATCCAACTAAATGTGGAAATTATCGCACAATCGCTCTGATCCCACATACCAGCAAGATTCTACTGAAGATTATTCAAAAGAGACTACAATCATACCTGGAACAAGAACTACCTGAAGTGCAAGCAGGGTTCAGAAAAGGGCGAGGAACGAGAGACATCATTGCGGATGTGAGATGGATCCTTGAAAAGACTAAAGAATACCAAAAGGATATCTATTTGTGCTTTATCGACTATAGCAAAGCTTTTGACTGTGTAAACCATGAGAAACTCTGGGCCACATTAAGAAGCATGGGTATACCAGAACACCTGATCGTTCTCTTGCACAATCTGTACATTGATCAAGAAGCAACAGTTCGAACAGAACAAGGAGAAACAGAATGGTTTAAAATAAGCAAAGGTGTAAGACAAGGTTGCATACTTTCCCCCTACCTGTTTAGTTTATATGCAGAACAAATCATCAGAGAAGCAGGATTGTATGAAGACAACAGAGGTGTGAAGATTGGCGGAAGACTCATCAACAACCTTCGCTATGCTGATGATGCCACATTACTGGCGGAAAGTGAAGATGATCTGAAACATTTGCTTCTCACAATCAAAGAACATAGTCTCAAAATGGGCCTGCACCTTAATGTAAAGAAGACAAAGATCATGACAACTGGCATAATCAACAGGTTCATCGTCGAAGGAGAAGAAATTGAAATCGTGAATAACTTTAACCTACTTGGATCAACTATCAATAAAGAAGCAACAAGCAGTCAAGAAATCAGACGACGCATTGCTCTTGGCAGAATGGCTATGAAAGACCTAGATAAGATTCTCAAGAGCAGAGATGTCTCTCTCTCCATACAAAGATTCAACTTGTTCAAGCCATAGTATTTTCAATAACATCATATGGATGTGAAAGCTGGACAGTGAAAAAGATAGACAGGAAGAAAATTGATGCCTTTGAATTATGGTGCTGGCGGCGAATACTGTGTATACCATGGACTGCCCGAAGAACAAACCAGTCGGTACTAGAGGAGATCAAACCTAAGCTTTCTTTAGAAGTTCAGATGACAAGACTTTGACTTTCATATTTTGGACACATCATGCGGAGAGAGAGATCATTAGAGAAAGACATCATGCTTGGCAAGATAGAAGGTCAACGCAAAAGAGGAAGGCCAGCAATGAGATGGATTGATACAATAACAGCAGCTACGGGTACCAGTCTGTCAACAATAAGCCGCCAGACTGAAGACCGAACACAATTTAGGATAGCTATCCAGAGGGTCGCCATGAGTCGACTCCGACTCGACGGCACTTAACAACAACACACTAACTTTTAATAAACATACCTCTTAATGAGTATATGGATAAAGAAAGACAAAAAGATTTTTACATTACTATAATCCAGTGCCAACTGCCAGTCACATTAGGAACTACTACAAACACTGCCCATTTGGACCCCTTAGCAAACCCACCATATCAATAACAGTACTACCTGGATTCATAAAACACCATATCCTACCTATCAAATGGCAACATTGAAAATATTAAACCAATACATCTCAGAGAATACCAATACATCTCCTACTGGGGAAAGAGAATAAGTGGCACTGTCAAATAGAAACTACATAAACAGAATACCTCAGCTCGTTTACACATGCAGAACATAAACCATCACCAAACAAAGAGCAAGGGATCACAATTTAGAAATAGGAAGACAATAAATAAACTGGAAACCCCAGAAGCCAAACTTGGAATGTACAACAATACTGCAGAAATAAAACTATAAATTAATTTCCACTTGTACTAAACAAAATGCAAACGTTAAAGATACACATTTCCCAGAGCTGACATATTCCACTTAATAAATTCAAAATAAAAAAGTATTTTTCTACCTTTTGTTGTTTGTGCATTTTATTTTTCAGTTGCAATTGCTCAAGTCACTTTCTTCTGGTTTCTTCTTGTCTTCTGCTATCTCTCCATTGTCTGCTGTCCATTTGTCCTTTCTTCTCTCGTCTAGTTTTTTTCCATTCTCTCTCTACATCTGCTTTAACATACTAATCTTTCTCCTTTTGCTCTTTCCTCCATCTTTCTTTATTCCTTTTTCATCCACTCAAATTTTGCCCCTCCATCCTCAATCCTCACTTACTCTCCCAATACCCGGCCAATCATAGATTTTTCTTTCTCCCCACACAAAATATTTTCCCCTCTCCATTTCACTCTCCCAGCCCCATCCCATTCTAGTCTTCCCCCAACATCAGTTCCCTTCTAGTTCCAGCCCCACCCAGCATCCACTCCCTTCTAGTCCCCGCATCAGCCCATTTCCAGTCCTACCTCCCTCATCCATTTCCAGTCCTATCCGAGCCCCTCCATCAGCTCATTTCCAATCCAAGCCCCCCATGAGCCTATTTCCAGTCCTAGCCCCTCCATGAGTCCATTTCAATCCAAGCCCCCCCCCCCCACAGCCCATTTCCAATCCTAGCCTCCCCAACAGCCTATTTCAGGTCCTATTCTAGCCCCTCTATCAGCCCATTTCCAGTCCTAGCTCCCCCCCAATCAGCCCATTTCTAATCCAAGTCCCTCTATGTGCCTATTTCCAGCCCTAGCCCCTCCATGAGTCCATTTCAATCCAAGGCCCCACCACAGCCCATTTCCAATCCTAGCCACCCCAACAGTCCATGTCCAGACCTATCCTAGCCACTCCATCAGCCCATTTCCAGTCCTCGCTCCCCCGTCAGCCCATTTCCAGTCCAAGCCCCCCTCCCCATCAGTTATTTCCAGTTCAAGCCTCCCCTTCCACAACCCATTTCCAGTCCTAGCTCCCCCCACAGCCCATTTCCATTCCAAGCCCCCTCCCCATCAGCTATTTGCAGTTCAAGCCCCCCCTCCACTCAGCCCATTTCCAGTCCTAGCAACCCCCCCAACCCATTTTCAGTCCAAGCTCCCCTCTCCCCTCCCCTCCTGAAGAGCTCCGCGGCTAGCTAACAGGCATAAGAGGGAGCCAGAGAGGCCACAGCTCACCTCTACAGCTGCCAAAGTGAAGCACATCTTTTTCTTCACTTCGGCTGCCGCGCTGAGGTCAAAAGGGGACTTCCTGTTTCTCGGCGCTGAGCACGGCAGCGTTCTAAACTTCAGTACAGCTGCCGAAGTGAAGGAAAAAGACGTGCTTCAGTTCGGCCACTGTTAGAGGTGAGCTGGGGCCTCTCCGGTTCCCTCTAAAGCCGCCTGCCTGCCTGCCATTCATTGCAGGATGTTGTTGGCGTGGGGCCCCCCTGAAGCACGGGGTCCTGTGCGAACAACATTCTGGCACAATGGACGGGCCGTCACTGTTAAAGATGTTCTGGCATCTCTGCTATCTGACCTTTTCAATGCTCCTTTAGAGTCAGGATTGGTCCCAGAAGACTGGAAAAGGTCACATGTGGTCGTTCTAAACAAAAGAGGAAGTAAGAATGAGGTTAGGAACCACAGGCCAGTTAGTCAGACCTCTGTGGTAAATAAATTAATGGAAATTGAGGATATTGAGGTTTCTGGAATCCAATGAATTACAGAATCTGAGGCAGCATAGTTTTACTAGAGGCAGGTCTTGTCAAACAAATCTGGCTAATTTCTGTGAATAGCTGACTAGAGAGTTGAACAGAGGAGATGGCACAAGATGTGGTGTACTTAGATTTCAGTAACGCATTTGACACTCTTCTGCACAGGTGTTATAAATAAATTGAGCACCTAGGGATGGATGCTAAAGCGATCAATTGGGTTAGGAATGGAGTGTGAGGCAATAAAGGGTAAGGTGGATGGTGTAGATAACATGAAGAGGGTTCTATCAAAGCTTCAAGAATGGTCAAGATGCTGGCAGGAAAAAGAATACAAAATGCACTGTAGAGTCTCTATGGATTGAAATTACATGTAAAAAGGGGAAGGTGATGGCAGTTGGGGTGTACTGACTGCCTGGCCAGAATGAACAAATGGATGATGAAATGCTCAAAGAAATCAGGGAAGCTAACAAAAATTATAAGACAGCAATAATAATGGGTGATTTCAATTACCCCGGTATCGACTGGGGCAGTGTCATGACAGGACATGATAGGGAGATAAAGTTTCTAGATTAAATAAATGTTGGAGCAGCTGGTTCATGAACTGACAAGAGGGGAAGCCATTTTGAACCTAGTCCTTAGTGGAACACAAGATCTGGTGCAAGAAATAAGGGTGTTGGGGCCATATGGCAATAGTGATCATAGCATGATCACGTTTGATTTAATAAATGGAGGAAGGACAGCAAGGAAATCCACAAACTTTCAAAAGGGAGACTATGATAAAATGAGGAAAATAGTTAAGAAAAAACTAAAAGGAGCAGCTGCAAAAGTTAAGGATTTACATCAAGCATGGGTGTTTAAATATACTATCTTGGAAGCCCAGATCAACTGTATTCCACACTTTAAGAAAAGTGGAAGGAAGTCCAAAAAACTGCCAGCATGGTTTAAAGGTGAGGTCAGAGATGCTGTTGTTGCCAAAAATGCATCTTTCAGGAAATGAAAAAAGAAGCCAAATGACAAAAACTGGAAACATAAGCACTGGCAAGTTAAATAAATACATCAATCAATGCCTTGCATCTAACAGTTTTTTTATACCACTTTATCCTATGGTCAAAGTGGTTTACATCAAACAGAACTTAATACATTGTAACAGGGTAACGATCTTGGAGAAAATAAAGGAGGATCATAGATAGAGGGGAGAGTGGGAAGGGAGGGGGTTAACAGTGGATTCAGGAAGGGGTAGGGGACAAGGGGACAGAGGTAGGTGTGCAGTGGGATCACGTCTTGTCTTCAGTGAAGTAGGCTGTAAATAGGTGAGTCCTGAGGGCCCTTCTGAATGATAATAGGTCCTTTGTGGCCCATAGTGTGCATGGGATTAAGTTCCAAAGGGTAGGTGCATAAAGAGAAAAGACTCTTCTGGATGTGGTACTGCTGGATCTTGTGAAGAGTGCTGGGATGATTAGGGTGTTCTGGGATCTGGTTTGTCTTGTACGGTTGTCTTTGGTTTCTTGTATTGTGTTTGAAGGTGGTGGACGACAGGTTGTTGAGGACTTTGAAAATTGTAAGGATGGATTTGAATCTTGTGTGGTCAATTATGGGTAGCCAGTGTAGCTGTTTGAGTAAGGGAGTTATTTGTTCAGTTGTATGCATTGCAGAGGGTGCATGCTGCCATGTTGAGGGCTAGTTGGAGGGGGTGGGTTGCTGTCTTTGGTAGGCCTTGAAGGATGAGGTTGCAGTAGTCTAGATGTGGGAAGATGAGAGCTTGAAGGACTGTGCGAAAGGTTTGGTGGTTTAGGAGAGGCTTGAGAATTTGTAGTGATGTTTCTGGTAATGTTTTTGATGTGCGTAGAGAATGTTAGGCGTTGATCAAGGGTGACACCCGGGTATTATACTTCTTGTTGTACTTGAAGCTGGGTTCCATTTAGGTTTATGGTATTCGGTGGAGTAAAGCTGGTGTCTCTGGTAATGAATAGGACTTTGGGTTTTTTGAGGTTTATGGTCATGTTGTGGGTGATGAGCCAGAGACTGATGTTAATGAAACAGTTAGTTATCTTTGTGATGTCAGGGTTGAGTGTGTTGATAGGTGCATAAATCATGACATCGTCGGCATATAGTGGTAGTATGACTGAGCAGATTGGTTGGATGAAGATGCTGAATATCAGTGCAGAGAGGGCTGACCCTTGGAGGACTCCTTGGATTTGGGTGTATGGTTTTGACTTTGTAGAGCCTGAGTTTACCTGGAGTCGTCGGTTTGACAGATATGATTTGAACCAGTGTAGGGGAGTTTCTGATAGTCCAATTGTTTGCAATCTTTTGATGATTAAAGCGTGCAGTATTGAGTTAAATGCTGCCTTGATGTCTAGGAAAATGAGTAGATATCCTGTGTTCGGTCTGTCAGTGCCTGTTATCAACTTGTCTAGGAATGCAGCCATGAGGAATTCAACTCCGTGGTGGGGTCGAAAGCCATATTGCTGAGGAACGAATGGGGAGTGTGTATCTGTGTGATTTTGTAGTTGGTGGAGCACAATCTTTTCTAGTATCTTCACTGGGAATGGAAGGCTGGCTATGAGTCTGTAGGATGTTGGTTGGTTAATATCATTGCCTGTTCCCTTTCTTACTGGACGGATGGAGGCCATTTTGAGTTCGGATGGTTGGTATCCTTGCTGAAGGGAAAGCTGGATGATCTTGTTGGTGTGAGCTCTTGTCTGGCAATTTTGATCCAGCTGATTGGGCATGGGCCAAGAGGGGACGTGGAGGAGTAGCCTAGTGGTTAGAGCACTGGACTGGGAACCAAGAGACCAGGGTTAGATTCCCACAAGCACTCCTTGTGGCCTTGGGCAAGTCACTTAACCCTCCGTTGCTCAGAAAAATCCGTTATCAATGTCCCTGTTTAATGCACGTTTACCAAGTTTAAGTTACAATGTAAACCGCTTTGACTGAAATGATAAAGCGGTATAAAAAAACCTGTTAAATAAATAAATTGTGGTGATGTCTTCTATGCGTTTGGGTGTGATTGATGAAAATGCTTTCCACGTGTGGAGGGGTTTTGAGCACTCTTGTGGTGGGGAATTTATAGGGCAGCTTATGCTGTTATTGTTGGGGGAGGTTAGGGTTTGAAAGTAGTTATCCATCTCTTGTGAGGTCAGATGTGTTCCTTCTGATTGCTGGGAGTTGTCCTTTTGGAGGGACTTGACTACCTCAAAGAGTTCACAAGGGCGGTTGATAGAGTTTTGTATCAATTTTGAGTAGTATTCTTTCTTGGCTTGTAAGGTGGCTGTTTGGTTTTATAGGAGGCAAGGTTATCTGGTGTTCTGGAGTTTCTCCACTTCCTTTCAGAAGCTCTTAGGGTGAGCTTCATGTCCTTTAGTTGTGTTGAATACCATATAGCAGGTCCATGTCTTTTTTGAACTCAGTGCTTGGGTGGCATTTTTGCTACGTCAGATGGGATTTTGTCCAGACTTGCACTAGGGAGTCGAGATCATCAGGAGAAGACTGGAGGTTAGGTAGGATTTTGTCCAGAAATTCTTTTTTTTCAAGGTTAAGGAAACTGCAGTGCAGGGTTTAGTACTGAGTGGACTCCAATCCAGTGTGTTGTGGGCTATGAGAATGGAGATAAGCTTGTGGTTGGACTAGGGGACATCAGTGGTAGTGGGGGTGAGATGAGGTGGTTTTGATGATGTTCTGAGGTAAGAAAATCAAGTCAAGAGTGTTTCCTTTGTTGTGGGTGGGTTGATGGATAATTTCAGCATAGTCCACAGCTTCCATGGCATCCAGAAAGGTATTTGCTTTGTTCAGTGTGGTGGAAGCAAGGTTGAGGTTGCCGAGGAGAGCGAGGGAGATAGTTTGTGATCTGTGATTGCATGTTGCTTCTAGTAGCATGTCTAGGTGTTCTGGGCTAGCGCTGGGTGATCTGTAGGCAAGTAAGATGATTATGTTGCCGTTTGTTATTGCTATTGTGTCTAGACCTTTGTCTGAGATCTTTGTGAGGGTGCGGAAGTTGAGGTTTTTCCTGGCTAGGATAAATACACCACCTCCTCAATGCTGAGTGCATGGAGAGTGAAAAAGATTATAGTTGTGTGGGGTTAGTTGGCTCAGCAGGATATCTGTCTCACTGAACTAGGATTCTGTAATACATAGTATATGTCTATGTTCTTGTCTATCAGAAGATCTGTGAGGAGCTGGATTTTGTTTCGAGCAGACCTAGCATTAAGCAAGGTGCATTTCAGGTGGGTGTGCTGTTATTGCTTCTGTGTATGAAAGAAGCGGATGTGGGTGGTTTAGTTTTAATATGTATGATGTGGTGTGTGTCTGGGTTTGCTTTTGTGGAAAGTGTGGGGCGTTGGGATGAGTCTGTATGAGCGAATGATGGGCGAGAAGGTTGCTGTGGAGGTTAGATAAGGCAGGTAAAGAGAGAATTTGAAAAAAAATCTTGCTGTGGAAGCAAAAATGCAGAATAAAAACTTTTTCAAGTACACTCTTTGCAAAATGTCTGTGAGAGAGTCAGTTGGACCATTAGATGACTGAGAGGTAAAAGGGGCACTAAGAGTGGACAAGGCCATAGCGAAGAGACTGAATGAATTCTTTGCTTCATTCTTTACTGAAGATATAGGGAAGTTACGAATGACTGAAATGGTATTTAAAAGTGATGCATTGGAAGAATTGAAAGAAATATTGATAAACTGGGGGAGATGTATTTGATAAACTAAAGAGTAGCAAATCAACTGAACTGGATGGTGTACATCCAAGGGTGTTGAAAAAACTGAAATACGAGATTGCAGATCTCCTATACACAATCTGTGAACTATCATTAAAATCATCTGTAATACCAGGGGAATGGCGAATGGCCAATGTAACACCAATTTTTTAAAAGAGTTCCAGGGGTGATCCAGGAAACTACAGATCGGTGAGCCTGATTTCAGTTACAGGCAAAATGATAGAAACCATTAAAAAAGAACAAAATTACTGAACATGTAGATAGTCATGGTTTAATGGGAGAAAGCTAACATGGCTTTAGCCAAGGAAGGTCTTGTCTTACTAATCTGTTATATTTTTTTGAAGGTGAATAAATAGGTAGACAAAGGTGAGAGGGGCACGTCCGGGCCATCCGGATATCCCCAAGAAATATGGGGCTGTTAGGAGCTGATTCTGGACCGCGGGAACAAAACGTTCCCATGGTACACAGAATCGGGCTGTGGGTGGCCCAATGTGCCCCTACTGCCTGCGGGAACACCCTCCCCGCAAGTGCCCCCAACTCCTGTGGCTTAGGCTCCCCCTCTTCCCCGCTGCCTGACCCACGGCTGGCCAGCCGGGGCCTAAATTGGACAGCGGGGATCCCTCCGCACCCGGCCCCGAGGGGATACCCGAGCTCGATCGCAGTCAGTGCTGCTTATTCCACCTCGAAAGTGGAATAAGCAGCACAACCACATGAGCCGGCAGGATGTACAGGGCCATGACCTGTATTGGTCCTGTACATCCTGCCGGGCTGGCCCGTCCCCACTCCGCCCAGACCCTGCCCCCCGCCGGCTCTCCCTGTCCTACGGCTCAGGACGTGCGGGGAGAGCAGGAGGGGGAATAGGGTCCGGATGGCTTGCAGGGCTGCACATCCCGCAAATGGTGACTCTGAATCAGGCCCATAGTGTATCTGGATTTTTAGAAAGCCTCCGACAAGGTCCCTCATGAGAGGCTCTTGGCAAAATTAAAAATTAAGAAGCCATGGGATAGGAGACAGTGTACTATTGTGGATCAGGAACTGGTTAAAAGATAGAAAGCAGAGGGTAGGGCTAAATGGACAATTTTCTCAATGGAGAAAGGTGAACAGTGGAGTACCCCGGAGATCTATGCTGGGTCTGCTGCTTTTTAACATATTCGTAAATGACCTGGAAATGGGAATAATGAGTGAGGTAATCAAATTTTCAGATGACACAAAATTATTCAAAGTTGTTAAAACCCAAGAAGATTGTGAAAAATTGCAAGAGGACCTTGATAAATTGGAAGACTGGGTGTTCAAATGGCAGAGGAAATTTAATGTGAACAAGAGCAAAGTTATGCACCTAGGAAAGAACAACCCAAACTATAGTTACATGATGCAAAGTTCCATATTAGGAACCACCACTCTGGATAAAGATTTAAGCATCATCAGGATAATGCGTTGAAACTCTCTGCCCAAAGTACAGCGACAGCCAAGAAAGCCAATAGAATGCTAGTAATCATAAGGAAAGGAATGGAGAATAAAACAAAGGATATTGCAATGCCTCTGTATTGTTCCATGATGCGACCGCACCTTGAATATTGTGTGCAATTCTGGCCGCTGTATCTTAAAAAGGATATAGTGAAATTAGAAAAGGTACAGAGAAGAGCGATCAAAATGGTAAAGAGAATGGAAGGATACCCGTTTGAGAAGAGGCTTAAAAGGTTAGGACTCTTCAATCTGAAAAAGAGATGGCTGAGGGGAGATTTGACAGAGATATGATAATTACACTTACCTGGTAATTGTAGTTCCTTGAGTGAGGACAGTTCAGTCCTCCACCTCTGGGTTGTGCACCTCCTCCTGCAGCTGGAGACTGGACCTGTCAAACGCTGACGTCACTGGATAAGGACTGGTGCACACTCCACTTCCCTCCAGTGAACTATTGACAAAGCACACTCAAAGGAGCAACCAATAAGTAGCCAATAATGAACAATATCATAACTATCTAAAAAGGTAACCCCAACAGGGATGAAACGCTGCACAGTACCGGTTCCTGCAACCCCCCTCAGAGCAAGAAGAGAGAGACAGACAGAAACAGGACAGAAAGGAGACGGACCTACCTGTGACTGAATCAGGCGATCCAAGAGAAAAAACATCCCCCTCAATATACCTGGGCGGGACTGAGGACTGAACTGTCCTCACTCAAGGAACTACAATTACCAGGTAAGTGTAATTATCATTTCCTTATCGTTCTGGGATGTAACAGAGCAGTGTTCAACTGGAGGGGACGTCCATCGCGGCCCGCAAGACCGCGGAACCGAAAACGGCATCCCCCGCCGCAAGGACATCAAGACGATAATGTTTACTGAACGTGTGCAGAGAAGACCATGTGGCTGCATTGCAAATATCCACCGGAGGGACGGAAGCGAACTCCGCCCAAGAGGCCGCCTGCGCTCTAGTAGAGTGTGCCCGTAAGCCCGAGGGCACCACCCGACCCTGAAGAAGATACGCCGATGCGATGGTCTCTCTAATCCATCTAGAAATGGAAGCTTTAGCTGCCGCCTCACCTTTGCGAGGCCCGCCGAACAGCACAAAGAGACGATCCGACTTACGAAACGACGTGGACACCTGCAAATAACGCCGCAACACTCTCCTAAGATCCAACCGACGTAACGGGTCCGCCGAAGAAGAATCCCCTCCCGAAGAAAGCACCGGGAGGGATACCGACTGATTAAGATGAAACGGAGAGATGACCTTAGGCAAAAAGGAGAGTACGGGCCGCAGAACCACCTTCTCCTTCGAAAAAACCAGAAAGGGTTCCTTGCACGAAAGCGCTTGTAACTCCGAAATGCGCCGCGCAGAACAGATGGCCACTAAGAACACCGTCTTCAAGGTTAGATCCTTCACAGTCGCCGAACCCAAAGGCTCAAAGGGTTCCCGAACTAGCGCTCGCAAAACCAGGTTGAGGTCCCAAGGAGGTACCATAACCCGGCGGCAAGGACGCAGATTCGATACCGCCTTCAGGAAACGCAACACATCCGGGTGCGCTCCCAACGGGACATCCTGTATCCTGCCTCTATAGCAGGCCAACGCCGCCAATTGGACCTTCAAGGAACTAGCCACCAGACCCTTATCGAAACCGTCCTGCAGAAAGCTCGACCACAGGCACGGAGGCCGTAGCCGCGCGAACCTGCCGCCGCGAACACCAATCCTCAAAAACGCGCCAAATCCGAACATAAGCCAGGGACGTTGACCTCTTCCTGGCGCGCAGCAGCGTCGCCACCACCAAGCGGGAGTATCCTTTCTTCCTCAACTTTGCCCTTTCAATGGCCAAACCGTAAGCGAGAATCGATTCACGTGAGTCATGCGAAGAGGACCTTGGAGCAGGAGGTCTTCCGAAGCTGGCAGCCGCCATGGGTCGCCGTCCAGAAGACGGACAAGGTCCGCGTACCATGGACGGCGCGGCCAGTCCGGAGCCACCAGCAACACCCTCCTGGGGTGAGCCTCGATCCGTTGCACCACGCGTCCTATCAGAGCCCACGGCGGAAAAACGTAGAGAAGGCCGTGACTCAGCCATCGCTGCATCAAGGCGTCGATCCCTTCCGACATCCGTTCCCGCCGTCTGCTGAAGAAGCGGCCCACCTTCGCCGACTGGAAGGTAGCCATGAGATCCATAACCGGGGTTCCCCAGCGACGAACTATCTGGGCGAACACCTGGGGATTGAGCTCCCATTCCCCGGCATCCACCTGGACCCTGCTGAGATAATCCGCCGTCACATTGTCTTTCCCCGCAATGTGCGCCGCGGAAAGTGCCGGGAGATGCTGTTCCACCCAGGAGAACAGCAACTCCGCCTCCTCTTCCATGGCCACGCTGCCGGTCCCCCCCTGACGGTTGATGTAGGCCACCGTCGCGGAGTTGTCGGACAGTACTCTGACCGGCCGGCCCATCACAGAGGACTCGAAGGTCTGGAGCGCCAGCAAGACCGCCCTCAATTCCAGACGATTGATGGACCAACCTCCGTGCTGGGCGGACCACCTCCCCTGCGCGAACTGATCGCAGCAGTGGGCTCCCCAGTCCGCGAGACTCGCGTCCGTCATCAGCGGAACCCAGACGGGCTGCTCCAGTGGCATTCCCGCCTGCAGAGAAGCAGGCACGAGCCACCACCGCAACGCCCGCCTGACCCGCGGGGGACAGGGAAGACGCTTGCTCAATGAGTCTGACTGGTGGGACCAGCGGCGAAGAAGCGCCCTCTGCAAGGGCCGCATGTGACCCCGAGCCCAGGGCACAACCTCGAGAGTCGCAGCCATCGTTCCAAGCAGGCGCAGGTACTCCCACGCCGAGGGAGCCGGGGCTGCGCGAAATCGGCTGACCAGGCGCCGCAGGCCCAGGACCCGGCGAGGTGGCAGAAACACCAACCCCGAGCGGGTGTCGAACCGCACCCCCAGATACTCGAGCTCCTGGGTCGGCACAAGCTGACTCTTGGCCGGGTTGACCACCCAACCGAGATGCTGCAAGAACTGCACCACTCGGTTGGTCACTCGCATACTCTCGTCTGCGGACTTCGCCCGAATTAACCAGTCGTCGAGATAGGGGTGAACCAAAATGCCCTTCTTTCGCAACGCCGCTGCCACCACCACCATAAGCTTGGTGAAAGTACGCGGAGCCGTAGCGAGGCCGAAGGGCAACGCTTGGAATTGAAAGTGCCCCCAGGGGAGAGCAAACTGCAGAAACCGTTGGTGACTTTCCCTGATCGGAATATGAAGATACGCCTCTGTGAGGTCTAGAGAGGTCAAAAACTCCCCCTTGCGCACTGCGACAATTACGGAGCGCAAGGTTTCCATTCTGAAATGGGGCACTCGGAGACAACGATTTACGCCCTTCAAATCCAGAATGGGGTGAAGGGACCCATCCTTTTAGGGCACCACAAAATAGATTGAGTACCGTCCCAAGCCGTAGTCTGCCAACGGTACAGGCCGGATGGCCTGCAAGTCCAACAGGCGATCGAGAGTTTGACGAATCGCCAGGGCCTTTACCTGATTTCTGCAGGGAGACATCACAAAGGAATCGCGGACAGGACGGGCAAACTCCAGGGCATAACCGTCGCAGATGATTTCCAACACCCACTGGTCCGTGGTGATCTGGGTCCAAGCAGAAAGAAACTCCCTCAGCCTTCCTCACACCGGGGCGCTTTCCACCGGGACCCGCAAACCTTCATTGGGGCTTTCTGCTAGCCGGGGAGGCTGAGGAGGATCCAGCGAACCCTCTGTTCGCTCCCCGAAAGCCACGAAAATTCTGGCCCTTGGACGGAAACCTACCTCTCTAGGCGCCCCCCAGTCGAGATGTCCGAAACCGTCGAAAATCCCTGGACTGACCCCGAAAGGAGGACGTAGCCCTACCCGGCCTTGGTTTGTCCTCTGGGAGCCTGCCGCCCTTGGACTCCCCCAAATCTTTCACTAGCTTATCCAGATCTTCCCCAAAGAGCAACCGGCCCTTAAATGGCAGCTTACTCAAGCGGGATTTGGAGGATCCATCAGCCGCCCAGCTCCGCAACCAAAGGGAGCGGCGCGCCGCCACCAAGGAAGCCATGCTATTAGTGAGGGCCCTGATCAAATCATAATGGACATCCGCCAGGTATGCCGTACCGGACTCCAAGCGATCCAGCTCCGCCGTCCCCTCCTGGTCCAAACCAGAAGACTGTCGAAGCCGCTGGGACCAGCGAAGGCACGCTCTGGCCACCCAAGCTCCACAAATAGAAGCCTGCAAGGACAGAGCGTCAGCCTCAAAGGACTGCCTCAAAAGTCCATCCACCTTTCTATCCTGCGCATCCTTTAAGGCGGCACTACCCTCTACAGGGATAGTGGTCTTCTTGGTAACCGCCGAGACCGCCGCATCAACGCGGGGGGATTTAAAACGTTCCTTATCCTTATCGGCCAAAGGATATAGCCGGTTCATCGTCCGGATACCTCTGAGGGCAGCCTCCGGCTGATCCCACTCATCCTGGATCATCTTCTCTACCACCTTGTGGACAGGAAAAACCACCTGTGTTTGCCGCTCCGCTTGGATAATGGGGTCTTCCACCCCCACGTCCTCTGCCGGAGAAGCCGTTGCCAGGTTCAACATTTGGAGGGATTCTGTAACCAGAGCAGAGAGCTCCTCCCTGCGGAAAATCCGAATAATCTTGGCCTGATCTTCCGGCTCCGGAATCTCCCCCTCCTCGAGATCCTCGATATCCGCCTCCAAATCGCGGTCCTCCCCATCAGACGCGATCGCCTCCCTGAAGGGAGGGGAGAGGTCGCCCGACCGAGATCTCTTAGAGGGCCTGGGGGAAACTGTGGGGCCACCAGCCACCGAGGCCGGAGGGACGGCCAAAAGCTTATCCCCGGGCTCCTGTGACAACCCCTGGCGGTGTCTGCAGTACGCCTGATGCATAAGCAAGATAAAGTCGGGGGAGAAACCCCCGCCCGGGTCAGGAGACTCGACGACCGGAGTCAACGTGGCCGGAAACCCGGCCTCCTGGGTAGCCCCCGACGAGGAAGCCATCGCCAAGTCTTCCTCCGGAAGCGCGACCACCGGCAGGCTATCTTGACACGGCCTGGCCTCAATCTGCCGTTCCATGCTCGCAGACCCCGAGGCACAAGCCCTGCAAACCCCGGATTCTGCCTCCGTACCCCTGCGAGAACCACAGAGGACACACTGGGGTCGGGAAGCCATCCCAGCACCAGAAAGACAGACTTGGGCTCAGTAGCTCTGCTGTTTGTTTTAGCCTTTTTTTTTTTTTTTAAAGGCTGGTGGAGCTAGAAATGAAGTTCACAAGGAATGTTCCAATGAAGGGAAACCCCTCCCTTCCCGGGACAAGGGCAGTACAAGGAAACTGCTCACTGACGCGGCCCGGGAGACATCGCAAAAAACAAAAAGAAACCCAAAACGAAAATGAAATAAAGAAAGAAAGAAAGAAACTTAAGCAACTGAAGCAAGTCGGAGTGCAGAGCCTCCGCCGCCGCGCTCCCCTTGCCAACCGCTGAACGGAGCCGCTCCGAAAAAGCACACCCAGAGCTAAAATGGCCGCCGGCACCTGAGCGCGGCCGAAAAGGGCGCAAAAACACGCCTCGTGAGCCGAGCAAGTAGGCAAGGCTTTCCACACCGCCGAGGACCAGGGCAACGATCCCCCCAACCCAGCGGGAAAGAAAAATGCCCGAAGAAAAAACTCACGTGTCTTCCACGGGGCTCCAGCCGGCGGGACTGCTTAGCAGCAGAGCAGTCTCCCGCTAGCGAGCCTCCCATGCAACCGCTGCTGCCCTGAAGCGCAGGCCGGCTCCCTGACCCGACAAGGATGCCGCCTCGGTCCTGCTCGAGGGCTCTCCCCCGTGCAGTCTAGGGAGAGAGACCTGAAGATGAGCCCACAGCCCCAGAGATCAGGGGCAGGCAGGAACCGGCACTTAAGGCAGTGCTCATTCACGAGTCCCCCTAGTTCTTTTTTTTATTATTTTTTTTTTTATTTAAAGGAATAGTAGCTAACCCAAAGAAATAAAGGCAGTGGGAAAGAAAATCAAAATCCCCACTAAACTACCCTAAACTAACTACACTAAGGCTCCTTATGAGTTCCTCAAGTGAGCCCAGCACCTAGGCTCACTAGTCCACCTGCTGCATGGAGATTGGACACACTGGAGGGAAGTGGAGTGTGCACCAGTCCTTATCCAGTGACGTCAGCGTTTGACAGGTCCAGTCTCCAGCTGCAGGAGGAGGTGCACAACCCAGAGGTGGAGGACTGAACTGTCGGAACGATAAGGAACCATAAATTAATGAATAGGAGTGGACGGGTAAATGCAGATCGATTGTTTATGCCATCAATAAGTAGAAAGACTAAGGAAAATGCAATGAAGTTACAGTGTAACCCATTTAAGACTAATAAGAGAAAATATTTTTTCACTCAACGCATAATCAAATTCTGGAATTCGTTACTAGAGGATGTAGTAAAGGTTGCTAGTGTTGTCGGGTTTTAAAAAGGTCTGGACAAGTTCCTGGAGGAAAGGGCCATAAACCATTATTAAAGGGGACCCGGGAAAGCCACTGCTTGCCCCAATACAAGCACTGTGGAACCTAAGTGTCTTTTTCGGAAACTGCTAGGTACTTGTTACCTGGATTGGCCACTGTTGGAAACAGGATACTGTGCTTGATGGACCTTGGTCTGACACAGTATGGCATATCTTCTGTTCTTATATACATGTTCTTATGAGATTTAATGCTAAAAAATGCAGTCATGCATTTGGGTTGCAAAATTCCATGGAAGCGGTTGAGTATAGGAGGTGAAGTACCCCTGTCCATGAAAGAAGAGCAGATCCTGGGGGTGGTTGTTTTCTTAAGGTGGCTAAACAGACAGAAGAGTTGACAGTGAAAGCTAGAAAAATAATTGGGTGCAAAGGAAGAGGAACAGCCAACAGAAAGGACGAAATGATAGTGTCTAAATAAGTCTTTGGTGGAGACCTTACTTGGAGTATTGTGCGCAATTCTGGACACTACAACTTTAAAAGGATATAAACGGGATGGAGTTTGTGCAGAGGGCAGCTACTAAAATGGCCAGTGGTCTTAGTCATAAAGTACATGGGGACAGACTTAAAGATCTCAATATGTATACTTTGGAAGAAAGGCAGTAGAGGAGAGATATGATAGAGACATTTAAATACCTCAGTGGCATAACTGCACAGGAGTAAAGACCCTTTCAATTGAAACAAAGCTCTGCAACGAGGCGTCATCAGATGAAGGTGAAAGGGGATAGTCTCAGGAATAATTTTAAGAAAGATTTTTTTCATGGAAAAAATGGTATATGTGTGGAATAGCCTCCCAGTGGAGATTATAGAGATGAGGACTGCATATGAATTCAAGAAAGCATTGGACAAATACAGAAGGTCCCTAAAGGAAAAAAGGGACTGAAAATCATAGTTGTTTTTATGGAAGGGCAGACAGGTATGTTGTTCTCTGCCTGTATGCTTTCTCTATTTCTAAATTGGTTAGTTTAGTTTTGCATATGACAGTAATGAACCTCTTGAGTCAGGATATGCAGAACATAATCTGAGTTTCTCAAATTCACTACTGACATTCACTGCTCATGTCAAGGACAGCTATTTTTTGGCGTTTATAAGATATAACACGTATAGGCAATTTATTAAAGTGTGCTTAGAAATTCCTCTTAATCAAGCCTGGGAAATATTTCAGTATCTTTCTGCCACATTTTCATGTTCTCTGACTACATGTTTAGGTACTTAAAGATCTTATTCCTCTCCACATGATTCACAAAATATTATTTGACAGTAACACCTCTATGTTCTCCTGTTTTTCTCTTTTATCACTATGTCAAATTTCCTTGCATCCAGCTTTTTATTGACTGAAATGGAATGTCCCAGGTGAATATAACCTCTTCATTCTCTGCTATTCTTTTAGGAGCATGATCCCAGTGCTTTGCTAGAAGAGTAATGCTGTAGTGTTCACAGAGTTTCTAGTGGATAAGCCCATACCAAGGGCTGTGCAAATGGAGCGGCCGTACAGGGCGCAAGCACAGAAGCGACGCTGATATCATCACAGAGCGTCCATGAAGTGAGTTACTAAACATGGCTGGGTGGAGGAGCTGGCGGCATCAGAGTCATTAGTCGCACAGGGCGCATTTCACGCTTGGTACGGTCCTGCTAGTGGAAGAGATGTGCCACTGTAAGTATTATGCCTTTTGTTTTGAAGATTCTTTTGCTTCCTTCTCTGTGTGTACTGGTGGAATCTTATTCCTACTGGTGGAATGCCTTCTGTTCACTGGAATACCTGTCTAAGTTTGATAATGGTGATGGATTCTGGATATTTACCTCTATATTCAACACTTTTTAAATGTTTAAATCTGTTAACAATGTTAAGTAGGCCTGGAAGACTATGGCAGTACCTCTGTAATTATAATCTATTTCTATAAATCTCATTCCTCCTTCGGGTTCACGGAATTTAGCATACACTGGTTCTTATAGATTACCTTGTGGGCATGGAGGAGTTTTCTTGTTCATATATCCAGTTTTTCAAGTTTCTAAGAGGCTAGTCTACAATTTCCAATGTATATGGGAGTAGGGAATCACCTGTTGATTTAATGGCTTATATCTTATTTCATGACAAAAATATTTTCAATAACAATTTTAATATCCTATAATATTCTTTACTGATCTTTTCTCTTAATTTCTACTTGTCTGTCACTTCTTCTATTCCTTCCTAACTACATTCCTTAATGTCTGTCAGGGAAATATTTTCAGTTTTGCTCAATTTTCCTCTAAGAATGATTGTCTTAGCATATTTGTCAAGGACAAAAGTTATCCTAATGTCATCTGAGAAACTTTTCATTACAGTGAGTTATGCTAATTGTTGGTCACTGGAAGTCTAGAGTTTCTAGTAATCTACAAATAGTAAGAGAGTTATTTTAGAAACTCTATTTAATTGTATATAAAGCAGCCATATACATGTGCAAATTGTATCCACGTGTAAACTGCTATTTTAGAAAGGGTGAAATATATTTGTGGCTGACTATACCATGGTTGAAAATAGTGTCAGGAGGGGGATGTCTGGGGTGTGCTCTGGACAGGACAAAAATCTACACATGTATTCCCCATTTTATATACGGTATATACATGTAAACCCCAAATTCTCTATGTCTGTATTTACACCAGCTCCCTGGCATGAATAGAGTTTTAAAAAGTGTTCCTTTTGGCCATCCTTTTACAGAAGAGATTAAGGGGGATATACCCAGGGACGGTTATATCATGAGGCAGGGTGAGACAGCTGCCTCAGACGGCAAATTTTGGTAATGGCAAAAAATGTCCACCAAAACAGGCTAGTGGCAGCCACCTCACACTACCTAAAAAACAAACATGATGATCCTGGCTGAAGCGTCCCCTGACCTGAGACTTGAGACACAAAAAAAAGGCGTGATCTTTGCAACTCCATGCCTGGAAGTACTGCAAATGCCTGCCCTCTCTGCCGCATCACATCACGTCAGAGATGGCAGGTATTTTGTAGCTCATGCCCTAAAAATTAATAAATAAATAATCGCTGAAATGTGGGAGTCTGGGGTCGTGGGCAGAAACAGTCTGTGGCAGGTTTGGGGCTCAGCTGGAACCGGGCAGTCAGCGGCAGTAAAATTTGGGGTTTTTTCACCCAGTAAAGTTGCCCGATTGTGGCTAAGTGCTGACGCGAAGATCGTGCAGACTGAACAGTGCAGTTTGGGGGCTTTGCTGCACTTG
This sequence comes from Ichthyophis bannanicus, assembly GCA_033557465.1. Lineage (NCBI taxonomy): Eukaryota > Metazoa > Chordata > Amphibia > Gymnophiona > Ichthyophiidae > Ichthyophis > Ichthyophis bannanicus. The sequence continues at coordinate 578,781,710 of CM066033.1, forward strand.
GGACTGTCCAATGTGGTTGTAGTCCCAATTGCAGCAAAGAACAGTGGCGGCAACATGTTGTTTTTTTTTCTTCATTTAAGCTGAACACAAGCGCGATCGGGCAACTTCCTTAGGTTGTTTTTTTGTTTGTTTTTTTTTAAACTGCTGCCGTTGCTGCTCTTTGCTGCGAATAGGACCGCAATGGCATTGGACAGTTCGGAGTGCAACAAAACCCCCAAACTGCACTGTTCAGCTTGCGTGATCTTTGCCACAGCACCAGCCGCGATCGAGTAGCTTTACTGGAGGGAGGGGAATTTACTGTCGCTGACTGCCTCTGCCTACAATCCTGGACCTCTGGAGCCCAGTAATTATTTATTTATTAACTTTTACCACATGGGTTACAATTGGCCCACCCTTCTGACACTATGTGATACATCAGAGGGGGCAGGCATTTGCATTTCCAAGTGCGGTATTGAAAAGACCCGTGCTTTTTTTTTTGTGTGTGTTTCAAGTCTGAGGCCCGCCGCTGTAGACAATGGACAAGCAACAGTGGCAATGGTGGGAGTGGGGATGGGGGAAAGAGAATGGCTAGAAGGGGGATTCAAGACATGAAGGGGGTTGGGGGCTATGATAGGAAGGGGGATGCAGGACACAAAGGGAGATGGTGGGCAATGGTTGAAAGGGGAAGGGGGATGGAGGGCAATGGCTGGAAGGAGATGCAGGACACAAAGGGGTTTGGGGCAATGGCTGGAAGGGGGATGCAGGACACGGAGGGGGATGGGGTAATGGCTGGAAGGGGGATGCAGGACACGGAGGGGGATGGGGTAATGGCTGGAAGGGAGATGCAGGAAATGAAGGGGGATGCAAGGCATGGAGGGCAATGGCTAGAAGGGGGATGCAGGTCAAGAAGGGGGATGGGGCAATGGCTGGAAAGGATATGAAGGAACCACAAAGAGGAGCGCCTGATCTTGCAGTCAACCACAGGAGAACACAGGAAGCAAGAGCCGTAGTTAGGTGAACCAGGTATATTGGTTTATTGAACCCCTACGCGTTTCGGCCGTAGCCTTCTTCAGGGGGCACACAGCTAAATAGAGTAATATTTAATACAAAATTTAAAAATGTGAAAATATGAAATAAAAAGCAAAACTCATTAAAACCATAAAAATACATAAATTGTTAAAAACATGAATGTAAACAAATAAAAGGACTACTTAAGAACAAGTCAAAAAGTGATAAAAGGTGCTCATAAGAATAATATAAATCACATAAATATATTGTGAACAGATTAAAATGTATAAAACCAAAACGCAGATTGGAAAGAACACAAATAAATAAGCTACATCAGACAGGCAAGGTTTGGGATGAACAGACTACATGATGTACACCAAATATGTGGGTCCAATAAATATGTCTATTGAAGAGCATATTTTGGAAAATGTGAGATCTCGTACATAATCTTCATATGCTAAATAACACAGGGAGGAGAGGGGAGGGGGAAGGGAAGAGTGGAAGGGGGGGAGAGAGAGGATGAGAGGGACGGGGAGGGAGGGAGGGGAGAGGGGCGGGGGGAAGGGGGAGGGGGAAGGGGGAAAGGGGGAAGGGGGGAAGGGAAAAAGGGGAGGGAATGGGAGGGGGAGGGGGACGGGGAGGGGGAAGAGAGGGAGGGGGAGGGAGGGGGAGGGGGGGAGGAGGGAGAAGGAAGAGGAGAGGGAAGGAGGGGGAGGGGGGGAAGGAGGGGAGGGGGAGGGGGAAAAGGAAAGGGGAGGGGGAGGGGGAGGGGGAGGAGAGGGGAAGGGGAAAAATGGGGGAGGGAAAGAGGAGAGTGAGATAATTGTGAAAGGATAGTGAATAATAGAATTGTGTTCGTAGAATAACAACCTTGCATATTTTTATGTATTACTCACATGTGTGACACTTGAGAGAACGTGCAGACGCGACTGTGCGTATGAGAGAAGTGACTAAAAAATAGAGATAGCCCATTATAAATTAAACTCACTGACACCTGAGCCTATCTCATTGGATACCACTTAAAAAGTTTTTGACACACTGAGTGAGACCCTAACTTTAATGTTGAGAAAATTTTACCGTGCAATTAGACACTATATCGTCGCCAAATACGCACTGCTAAGGATAAGTTGGAGAAGGCCAATTACAAATGAAACTTGCTGACACCTAAGCCTATCTCTTATGGAAACCACTTTAAAAAATGTCGTACTGTGTACGAACACAACTCTAATATTGAAAGAACTTTACTGTGCAATTAGGAACTAAATCGGTAAAAACTAAGCTCTGCTAGGGACAAAATATTGAGGCAGTGCAGCACAGCACAGTGGTGCATAAGCGAACACGAATGAATAATTAAAATATTATGTAAGATGAGAAAAGGGATCAAATATGCATCTTCTTACTTACATATCAAACCACTGGAAGGGAACGCAATAATCACAATGTGATGATTCGCTAAAAAAGAAAGAAAGAAGAAGAAAACCAAATACATCATCTCGTTAAGGGGGACACAATCACATAGTTTGTGTAAAGAAAATATCAAGGCCTTAAAGGCTGAGCTCATTGGACCGAGAATTAGAAGGGATTTGACTCCGAGGGTGTAAAAACACTAGAATACGCGCCAAAAGGGGGTGACGTGGCAATGTAGAAAAAAACGTGTAACCCTCTGCTGTCTTGGTACATGTTGGTACCAATGACATAGGAAAATGTGGTAGGGAAGTTCTGGAGGCTAAATTTAAGCTTTTAGGTAGGAAGTTGAAATCCAGAACTTCCAGGATAGCGTTCTCCGAAATGCTTCCTGTTCTACGTGTAGGACCCAAAAAACAGGCAGAGCTCCGGAGTCTCAATGCGTGGATGAGACAATGGTGCAAGGATGAGGGTTTTGGATTTGTTAGGAATTGGGGAACATTCTGGGGAAAGGGGGTGCTCTTTCGAAGGGATGGGCTTCACCTTAATCAAGATGGGACCAGACTGCTGGCATTAACCTTTAAAAAAGAGATAGAGAAGCTTTTAAACTAGAAATTAGGGGAAAGCCGACAGTCACCCAGGAGTGCATGGTTCGGACAAAGGTATCCTTGAAGGATACTACCAAAAGCAGTGAGGTTCCAAAAGGGAGTATAGTAGCCCAAATGCCCTTGAGTAAGGAGCAGACAGAGCATAAAGATTCCCAAATTACCCCTGCCTACCAATAGCCAGATTAATATGAATAAAATACAGTCTCTAAAATGCTTGCTTGTATTGCCAATGCTAGAAGTCTAAACAATAAGATGGGAGAGTTAGAATATATAGCACTAAATGAGAGGTTAGATATGATTGCACTCTCAGAGACATGGTGGAAGGAGGATAACCAGTGGGACACTGTGATACCTGGATACACACTATATCGTAATGATAGAGCTGATCAAATTGGTGGAGGGGTTTGCGCTCTATGTTAGAGAGGACATTGAGTCAGAAAGGATTAAAGTTTTGCAGGGAACAAAATTTGCTGTAGAATCTCTATGGATTGAAATTCCATTTATGAAGGGGAAGGTGATGGCAGTTGGAGTATACTATCGACCGCCTGGTCAGAATGAACAAATGGATGATGAAATGCTCAAAGAAATCAAGGAAGCTAACAAAAGTCACAACAGAGTAGTAATAATGGGTGATTTCAATTACCCCGGTATCGACTGGGTCAGTGTCACAGCAGGACAAGCTAAAGAGATAACGTTTCTAGATGGAATAAATGACTGCTTCTTGGAGCAGCTGGTTCATGAACCAACCAGAGGGGAAGCCATACTGGACCTAGTCCTTAGTGGAACGCCAGATCTGGTGCAAGAAATAAGGGTGTTGGGACCACTTGGCAATAGTGATCATAGTATGATCATGTTTGATTTAATTAGTGGAGGACAGATAGTAAAGGCATCCACAGTACTACCTTTTAACTTTCAAAAGGGAGACTATGATAGAATGAGGAATATAGTTAGGAAAAAACTAAAAGGAGCGGTTCCAAAGGTTAAAGACTTACAGCAAGCTTGGGTGTTATTTTAAAATACTATCCTCGAAGCCCAGACCAGCTGTATTCCATGCATTAGGAAAAGTGGAAGAAAGTTCAAAAAACTGCCAGCATGGTTTAAAGGTGAGGTCAGAGAGGCTATTGCTGCCAAAAAAACAACCTTCAGGAAATGGAAAAAAGAGCCAAATGATGAAAACTGGAAACAGCACAAGCACTGGCAAGTTAAATGCAAAGCATTGATAAGGCAGGCAAAGCGGGAATTTGAGAAGAAACTTGCTACGGAAGCAAAACACGAAATAAAGACTTTTTCAAGTACATTCGTAGCAAAAGGCCTGTGAGAGAGTCAATTGGACCATTAGATGATAGAGGGGTAAAAGGGGCAGTAAGAGGAAACAAGGCTATAGCAGAGAGACTGAATGAATTCTTTGCTTCGGTCTTTACTGAGGAAGATGTAGGGATGTTACCCAAGACTGAAGTGGTATTTAAAGGTGATACTGCAGAGGAATTGAGAGAAATATCGCTACAACACCGTGAAGATATATTACAACTATTTGATAAACTGAATAGTAGCAAATCACCTGGACCAGATGGTATACATCCCAGAGTGTTGAAAGAACTGAAATATGAGATTGCAGACCTGCTATTGGTAATCTGTGAACTTTCATTAAAATCATCTGTAATACCTGAAGATTGGAGGGTCACCAACGTAACACCAATTTTTAAAAAGGGTTCCAGGGGTGACCCAGGAAATTACAGACCGGTGAGCCTGACATCAGTACCAGGGAAAATGGTAGAAACCATCATAAAGAACAAAATTACACAGCATGTAGATAGTCATGGCCTAATGGGAGACAGCCAACATGGCTTTAGACAAGGAAGATCTTGTCTTACTAATCTGTTATGTTTTTTTGAAAGTGTGAATAAATAGGTGGACAAAGGTGAGTCGGTTGATATAGTGTATCTGGACTTTCAGAAAGCTTTTGACAAAGCCCCCCATCAGAGACTTTTGGCGAAGCTAAAAAGTCATGGGATAGGAGGCAGTGTACTATTGTGGATCGGGAACTGGTTAAAAGATAGAAAGCAGAGGGTAGGGCTAAATGGTCAATATTCCCAATGGAAAAAGGTGAATAGTGGAGTACCCCAGGGATCTGTACTGGGTCCGCTGCTTTTTGACATATTCATAAATGACCTGGAAAAGGGAATAACTAGTGAGGTTATCAAATTTGCAGATGACACAAAACTGTTTAAAGTTGTTAAAACCCAAGAGGATTGTGGAAAACTGCAGGAGGATCTGGATAAATTGGAAGACTGGGCATCCAAATGGCAGATGAAATTTAATGTGGACAAGTGCAAAGTTATGCACCTAGGAAAGAACAACCCACACTATAGTTACACGATGCAAGGCTCCACATTAGAAACCACCACCCAGGAAAAAGATTTAGGAATCATCGTGGATAACATGTTAAAACCCTCCGCCCAGTGTGCAGCGGCGGCCAAGAAAGCAAATAGAATGCTAGGTATCATAAGGAAAGGGATGGAGAATAAAACAAAGGATGTTATAATGCCTCTGTATCGCTCCATGGTACAACCGCACCTTGAATATTGTGTGCAATTCTGGTCACCATATCTTAAAAAGGACATAGCGTTATTAGAAAAAGTACAGAGAAGAGCCACCAAATTGGTGAAGGGGATGGAAGGCTACTCCTATGAAGAGAGGCTAAGAAGGTTAGGGTTCTTTAGCCTGGAGAAGAGACGGCTGAGGGGAGATATGATAGAGGTCTATAAATTAATGAATGGAGTGGAACGGATAAACGTGGATCAATTGTTTACGCTATCAGAGTATAGAAAGACTAGGGGACATGTAATGAAGCTACAGGGTAAACTATTTAAGACAAATAAGAGAAAATATTTTTTCACTCAACGTGTAATCAAACTCTGGAATCTGTTACCGGAGGATGTAGTAAGGGCTGTTAGTATAGCTGGGTTTAAAAAAGGTTTGGACAAGTTCCTGGAGGAAAGGTCCATAAACCACTATTAAAAAGGGACCCAGGATATCAATGCTTGACCCAGTACAAGCATTGTGGAACCTGTGTCTTTTGGGGATATTGCTAGGTACGTATGACCTAGATTGGCCACTGTTGGAAGCAGGATACTGGGCTTGATGGACCTCGGTCTGACCCAGTATGGCATGTCTTATGTTCTTACGTTCTTATGTTCATAGATAATTAACTTAGCTCACGTACTTACAGGAATGCATGATAATGCATAACTTAATGCTTGATCATTTTGAATTTTTACAAACTAGGTGAAACTCATTAGATCAGGATATCAAGGAACTATTGAAAAACATCTCCTTATGCAATCAAAAGGGAAAGTGTATCACGTACTATAAAATACCAATCTGACAAATACGAAGCTGTAATGGGGAAACCAGTTGTGTCAATAGGCAAAGGGGATAATAATACCAATTTTAATAAAGAAAATCTACAGACCTATGGAGTGTTCAAAGAAAAAGCTTCTTCTACCAACATCGAAGGAACTTAGACCGAATGGCTCCGGACTTTAAAAACGCTGGAGATCGCACCAAAATTGATTGACGCGGCTGCCGAGGGAGGGGCTAAAGAGACGTGTTGGAACTACATTAGGCAGAGTACTGAACTGGTTAAAAACTATGCCCACAAAAAAACCACGATAAAGAAACTCAATTATTCTTTTTCTTAAAAGGTCCTTTTTTAGGGGGAAAAAACATGTGATGTGAACTAATGTGATGAAGGGTGAAGCATTTCTAGCGCGAGTCCAAAGATATGAAAACTTTTTAAAGTGCCCTTTGCATCTTATACTGTTGATGAACAGAGACTGGATAACGTGAGAAAAACTAAACATGCTTTTACTGCATGAAGCCAGTGTGTAAAATAATCAAATCAATACGACTCACAAAAAACCAATTGAATAGTTCATAAATTAACTCAATGTAACGTAAGAAGGAGAGAGAGACGAGAGAGAAGAGGGGGAGGGGGGAAGAGAGAGAGGGGGGGAGAGGGGGAGGAAAGGAAAGGGGGGAGGGGGGAAAGGGGAGGGGGGAAAGGGGAAGGGGAAAGAGGGGGGAAGGAAGTGCGTATTTGGCGACGATATAGTGTCTAATTGCACGGTAAAGTTTTCTCAACATTAAAGTTAGGGTCTCACTCAGTGTGTCAAAAACTTTTTAAGTGGTATCCAATGAGATAGGTTCAGGTGTCAGTGAGTTTAATTTATAATGGGCTATCTCTATTTTTTAGTCACTTCTCTCATACGCACAGTCGCGTCTGCACGTTCTCTCAAGTGTCACACATGTGAGTAATACATAAAAGTATGCAAGGTTGTTATTCTACGAACACAATTCTATTATTCACTATCCTTTCACAATTATCTCTCTCTCCTCTTTCCCTCCCCCCTTTTTCCCCTTCCCCTCTCCTTCCACTCCTCCCCCTCCCCCTCCCCGTCCCTCCCCACCTCCCCCCTCCCCCTCCCCTTTCCTTTCCCCCCCTCCCCCGCTCCTTCCCTCTCCTCTTCCTTCTCCCTCCTCCCCCTCCCTCCCCCCTCTTCCCCCTCCACGTCCCCCTCCCCCCTCCCATTCCCTCCCCCTTTTTCTCTTTCCCCCTTTCCCCCTTCCCCTCCCCCTCCCCTTCCCCCGCCCCTCCCCTCCCTCCCTCCCCGTCCCTCTCATCCTCTCTCTCCCCCCCTTTCCCCTCTTCCCTTCCTCCTTCCCTCTCCTCCCCTCCCTGTGTTATTTAGCATATGAGGATTATGTACGAGATCTCACATTTTCCAAAATATGCTCTTCAATAGACATATTTATTGGACCCACATATTTGGTGTACATCATGTAGTCTGTTCATCCCAAACCTTGCCTGTTTGATGTAGCTTATTTATATGTGTTCTTTCCACTCTGCGTTTTGGTTTTATACATTTTAATCTGTTCACAATATATTTATGTGATTTATATTATTCTTATGAGCACCTTTTATCACTTTTTGACTTGTTCTTAAGTAGTCCTTTTATTTGTTTACATTCATGTTTTTAACAATTTATGTATTTTTATGGTTTTAATGAGTTATGCTTTTTATTTCATATTTTCACATTTTTATATTTTGTATTAAATATTACTCTATTTAGCTGTGTGCCCCCTAAAGAAGGCTACGGCCGAAATGCGTAGGGGTTCAATAAACCAATATACCTGGTTCACCTATCTACGACTCTTGCTTCCTGTGTTCTCCTGGAAAGGATATGAAGGACATGAAGGGAGGAGTGGCTCTGTGGTTGGGACAGGTTACCTCAGGCCAGGGGTTCAATTCCCGCATGGGGACAAGCAACCTCAGGCCGGAGGGACTGGGCCACTCCTTGTGGCCTTGGGCAAGCCACTTAACCCTCCATTGCCTCAGGTACACTTAGATTGTGAGCCCTTCGGGGACAAAGGAATAAAAAGTACCTGTTAGTATACAGTCAAACCTCGGTTTTCGTATGCCCCAGTTTTCGTTAGCTTCGGTTTTCGATGATTTTTTTAATTGCTATGTTGTCTCGGTTCTCGTACGTCCACTCGGTTTTCGTAGAATTTGAAATGGTCCGGTGACGTCATTGGGCTCCACGGCGGGGCTGTAGAAGAGCTCCATTACAAAGCCTTGTGCTTCCCTAGCAGCGATCGGGCAGCGGAGCAATGAAGGGGCCGCAGAAACCAACGGAGGATTCATAAATTGAAGATTGTGGCAGCGGAGAGGGGAACCGCGTGATAGTGCAGATGACAAGGCAACGGAGTGCTGGGGAGAGCGTCGGAGAACAAACGTGCACCAGGAGCCACGTAAGAGAACCGGCGGGGAGCGGGACTGCCTAGCAGACAGCCTTGTGAATAGGCGAAGTGAGTCGGGGGACTGCTGCGGGGAGAGTAGCGAGAGCAAGAACAAGGCAGGAAGATCGGAGGGGAAAAAAGGAGCAGTGAAACCCGAGTGGCATCCAGCAGCGAAGGGGAAGAAAGAGAAAGCTCATACCAGGAAGTAGCAGGAAACCACCCTCGGCACAGAATAAGGTACTGTAGGTTAAGCAAAAATAATTTAAAAAAAGAAGAAATATAAAAACATCTGGTACCAGTTAGCCAGCTCAAAGCCCTGTGGGATCCAGCCTTAAAGCAGCCACTACCCAAAGGAATACAACCTAACCTATTCTCTATAAAATGTATTTTTTGTGAATATTTTTGGGTGTCTGGAACGGATTAATTGGATTTACATTATTTCTTATGGGAAATATTACTTCGGTTTTCATACGTTTCGGTTTTAGTCAGACTTTTTTGAACGGATTAATCATGAAAACCGAGGTTTGACTGTACATGTAAACCGCACTGATTCTAAAGAGCGTGGTATAAAAATATATATATAGTAGAGGGGTAGACAGTGGACATGAGGATAGAGGGCATGTGGTGGATACAAAGTGGGGTAGAGGGATGAAGGGCAGATGTTGGACATGGAGTTCAGAGCAGAGGCTGGACATGGGTGGGGGCATAAGGAGGGCAGATAGTGGATATAGGGTAGGGAAGTGGAGGGGCAGAGGGCAGATTCTGGGCATGGGGTAGGGGTTGGGCAGATATTGGACAGGGGCTGGCATCATGGGGGTGGCATGCAGATGGACATGGGATGGAGGGGTGAACAGCAGAAGCTGGGCATAGGGTAGAGGTCATAGGGGTAAGAAAGGCAAATGCTAGACACGCGATGGGGATATAGGGTATAGAGAGCAGAGGCTGGACACAGGGTAGGGATTGAGGGCAGATGGTGGACATAAAATGAGGTGTGTGGAGGGAAGATGCTGAACATGGGGAAAGAGGAGATGCTGGACATGGGGTGGGGGAGAGAGGGGGATGCTGAACATGGAGGGGACAGGATGAGAAAAAGGGGAGAAGTACTAGATGGTGAGAGAGGGGGAGAGATGCTGGATACAGGGAGGGCAGAAGACAGAGAGTTAAAGAGTGGAAATAAATTGGCTGGGGAAAGATAGAGAGCAGGGGGGTGAGAAGACTGCTTAAAGATTGAACAGTGGTAGGAAGATGCAGATAAAGCACAGTTACATACCTGTAACAGGTGATCTCTGGAAACAGCAGGAATAAGTCTTCACATATGGGTACGTCGGTACCGACGGAGCCTGCACGGGAATGCTCCCCAGCATCCAATCAGAAAGCTTTTGGGAGCATCCCTCGCGCCTGCGCGCTGACTTCCCGCCCTTTCCACTTCTCCTCAGTTGAGTTTCATAGCTGAGATAAAGGAGAGAAAGAGGAAAGGAAGATAGATAGATAGATACAACTCCTAGGGGAGGTGGGTGGGTTGTGAAGACTTATTCCTGCTGTTCCCAGAGATCACCTGTTACAGGTAAGTAACTGTGCTATCTCCAGGAACAAGCAGGAATGAGTCTTCACATATGGGGACTCCCTAACTAGAGATGCCAGGGGGAGATCCCATAAAATGCATGTTCCTGGATCAGGAGTGCATTTCCCACACAGGAATCTCCGGCATCCCATGAGGGAATGGAGGGTAGGAGTTGAGAATAGAAGAGCTGTAAGGAAAACAGCAAATTCAAGGACTACAGGAGAGGAGTCCATGGCATGTATGATAAGTACCATTAAAATTATAATATGGAGCTTACCTACTGGATTGTAGGAAGTAGAAAGCGTGATGGAGTCTACTGGATATGCAGTAGCGGAATCCTCAAGGTGACCTCACAGCAGTGAGGGTGAAGGTCCAGACCTGGAATTAGGAGATGATCCAGGTGTCAACTGGGGTAGGATTAGAACGGCAGGTCTTCAATGGAAAGCTTTATGAGAAAAGCTGAAAACTCTTTTAGGTACAGTCATAACATTGAGGACTAAAAGAAGAAGACTGACCGATTTGGACAACTAGCCCAGTCTTGGAGGGAAGAAGGGGTATGGAAAAAAGGCCCATATTCCCAAGGAGAACAACGTGTACTCAAAACAATGAAGATGTATACTGTCTTTCCTAGCTGATGAGAGATAGGAAAGATATTGAAGCTTGAATCTTCAAGGATAGGGAGACCTAGAGCAAAGCGGAAGCTGTTATCACCACAGTAGTGGTTGTGTGCAGAACAGTCCCCACATACTAAGTAACAGTATGAAAAAGGGAGCTCACTGTCTGTAACCTCTGAGAAAGGTACAAATTGCTATAGCATAGACGGTGAGGAGATAGTATGTAATACATATCGATCTATAAAAAGTCTCCCAACAGATATATATATATATATATAGGGAGATATACATATATATATAGGTATATATCTATCTATTCTAGATATGCAGAAATATGTATCAACATGTATATATATAGGTGGATATATATATACATAAGGGGCATAAATTATGCACACACAGCTTACAGACATATGTATGTAGAGGCATATATAGAGATATTTACATACATGACAATAAGTCTGAAGATACACTAAGCCCCATAAGAACATTCACATGGGGAATGTGAAGGGGAAAGATTCATCCAATAACAAGAGGGTGAAACCCACTTGACAGATATATAGAGAATCTATTTCCGTGGGCTAAGAGGATGCAGGAATGCAATCCAGTAAAATAATCAGGATGGTTGCGTGAAAACAGAGGATAATATCAGTCTGTAAAGAGCAAGTCGGGAGTCCTTTAGAACTCTGACATGATAGATGGGTAGAAACGCATAGAGAAGATACCAGGAGGACCCACTGGAGGGACATAGGGGTATCATGCATTACTAATAGCCTTGGAAATTCACGCAGAAAAAGCTTATATTCTGAATTATAACAAGAGACAAGAGGGTGTGGAGAACCCTCACAGTCATGGGAATGATTTATAAGCTTTTTTCTACTATATAGAATAGCCCTCAGAGACAAAGATCAATGCTCTGTAGCAAGGGCCCATAGTAGAAAGCTTCTCTGAAGATTGCAGAGAGCATTGTGCAGAATTATGAGATAAAACTGACTGAAGTCAGGTGTGTTGCCACATCCTAGGAAAAGGAGATGGCTAGAAAGAAGAATAATGTGAGAAGCCTAAAGTGAGTAGGATTATCCAAGATAGATGAGGACTAGCTTGGAATCACTACTGAGGCTAGACAAAAATTGTGGAAGATAGACTGGAACTTGTGGGAAAGTACCAGTAGTCCAATCACTGGAACTCCTGCATGCACAGCAGCTGAAAAGACAGCAGAGAAAATCTTCCTGTGCAAAACAAGAGAAACAGACTAAGGGAGAGGAGATATTCCTGTCCCTGCCTGATGAGTTATCTTGAGAATGTATTCAAGGAAACAAAAAGTCTATACTGGAATGAAAGGCTAGAGAAGCTTTTCAGTATGGTACCACTCAGTCAGGGGAAACCCTGGATGAGAGAGTAGAGAAAACAGGTAATTGGAGGGTGACTTACCCATATGGCAAGTCAGCTGAAGGAAAAAATGTTCATGTTGGGACAGAAACTATCATGGGATAGTTGTAACTTCCCTTCTTGGTAGTAAGAAGAGGAGAATTCTGTAACCCATGGACAAGAATATCCTGACAGCTTAGCATACTGAAAAAGGAAAACCCCAGTGTAGAGCTTAAGAAAAAACAGTGAACAAACTTCTGTTAAGAAGAAGTTAACTGTAGATTGTAACCTTCAGAACCTATGGTTGCTGGGTATGTTGAGACTGGCTAGAATTTGGAAACTTCAGACTAAGACGAGGTGTCCCTTGCTTGGGCACCTCTGGATGATGGGCAGGTTTAGAGTGAAACCTTCTTTTCTTAGGGAAAGAAGGCTTGGTAGGACATTTCCTACCTCCTGGGGAAGAAGAAGGCTTAGAATGGTCTGCAGAACCAGGGAAGTCAGTGGAGCAATGAGCAACCTGACGTAAAGCCTCCTTATTGAAGAGATTTTCTCCAGTACAAGGAGAATTACCCAGTGTATGTTGTGCCCATCTGCTCAAGTCAGAAGCTTGGAGCCAGGCTCTACGACGTGCTCCAATGGCAATAGCAGAGGATCTGCTAACAGACTCAAAAGAGTCTAGAGAAGCACGAGAAAGAAACCAAGAGATATTCCGGCTATGACTAAGAAGCAAGGAATAGTCAGCAGCCTTAGGCTCTGACAAAAAAGGAGTCAAAAGAGATAATTTCTTTGTGACCTCCTGGAGTGTTAGACTCATATAAAATATATAAGAAATAATTCTTGATGCCAGCATAGATGTTTGGAAGGTTTGACGTCCAAAGGCATCAAGTGCTCTAGAAGCACGACCTGGCGGATAAGAAGAATGCTTCTTCTTGCTTTTTTACCTTCCTCATTGCTGATTCCACTACAATGGAATGATGGGGAAGTTGAGTCTTTTGAAACCCTGGAGAGGGGGGCACCTGATACAGAACATTAGTTGCTGTAGAAGGTGAGGGAACCCTCAAAGGTGATTCCCATATCCTCAGAAGAAGATCCTGCAAAGAATGATGTAAAGGAAGCATTATATTTCCCTTTTCTGCAGAAGAGCCTTGGTTAAGATTACAGCCAGGGATAGGAATAGCCAGAAAGGTTGCCATGTCAAGGATAAACTTCTGAAAAGAAGGATCTCCAATGGGAACCATCCCTGGGAAGGCTAAGGTTGAAGATGCAGCCTGAGCACCAGAGGATGTACTGGTCTGGTGCAGAAAAAGAACCTTACTAGATGGATAATGATACTGGCAGTCACGACTTGAGGCAGTTAGTTCTGCATCGTCTATGCCAGGTATCGATTCCAAACTAGGCATAGAAAGGATCGATGGCACCGATGTAACTGCAGGAATCGACATCGATACCGATACCGGTAATGGCATCGAGGCCGTCATCGGAGGCTGCTCAAGCGGTACCGAGGTAACCAGAGAGTCTTGGTAGGTATCCTCGGTACTGCGTATCCGGAAATGATAAGGGTCGGTTCCAAGGCGCGTCGGTACCCAGTCATCTAGACTAGATATCGATTCCAGACTCGGCATCGAAGGGAGCGAGTTTATCGATGCATGTCTAGAGTGCACCGACGTCGGTAGTGGTACCGGCGATGCTGATACAGGGAAGTCAGTCTGGGTTGTATCAATCGGTCCCGAAGGTACCGAGGACGCCAGATGACGATTCCTGGTGAAGAGTGGAACACTCGACACTGGTGACGATGCCGGGGTATCGGTACCGCTCGAAGCGGATACCACCCCCGAGCATGGCTTAGATACAGGAAAGTCAATCTGGAACGTATCGAGCGGTCCCGAAGGTACCGAGGATGCCAGATGACGATCCCTGGTGAAGAGTGGAACACTCGACACTGGAGCCGATGCCGGGGAAACGGTACCGCTCGAAGCGGATACCACCACCGAACATGGCTTAGGAAAGTCAAACTGGAACGTATCGATCGGTCCCGAAGGTACCGAGGACGCCAGATGACGATCCCTGGTGAAGAGTGGAACACTCGACACCGATGCCGATGCCGGGGTATCGGTACCGCTCGAAGCGGATACCACCCCCGAGCACGGCTCAGGTATGTTCTGTGAGGGGTGAGCCCCAGGAACAACCTGAAACCTCTGAAATGCTTTGGAGCCCGAAGACTCCCACCGGGGTTTTAATGCCAATGGGGTCTTGAGGGCAAGGCCGGAGCCGTCATCATGCATGGCATGAGACCTACTACTCAAGGATTGGCAAGTCTTAACAGACTGTTTGTGGGTTACCTGATCCTGTAGAGAAGAAAAACCCGGTGCCCTCACTGCAGGAGGGAAAACGGTATCGAGGGAAACTCGAAAGAGGGAAGGTCTTCTCTCAGTATTGCAGCCTGATAGTTCAGGGGAAAAAGGGTCAGGACCCAAACAGGTTAGACACCAGTGATTGGAGTCTAAAAAGAAAACTGTGTTTCCACAGTGGAGGCACTTCTTAGGAGAAGAAGGCTCCATGATGGAGAGGCCTTGTAGGCCCAAAAGGTTAAGACAGAAACAGAGGGAAAAATCTCTCTGAGTTTAAGAAAAAAGAAAAGAAAAAAACCACCGGCGGTACCGGTGTCGGCGGGAAAAAACAGCCGCGACCACAAGAAAACAAGAAAAAAGTTTCTGCGGTGACAGGAGGACATCCTGCCGGCTCCGCGGAAAAACAAAAACTGAGGAGAAGAAGTGGAAAGGGCGGGAAGTCAGCGCGCAGGCGCGAGGGATGCTCCCAAAAGCTTTCTGATTGGATGCTGGGGAGCATTCCCGTGCAGGCTCCGTCGGTACCGACATACCCATATGTGAAGACTCATTCCTGCTTGTTCCTGGAGATAAGATAAAGATTGAGAACTGGATAATACGAAGAAGAAATGAAATCTGAGAGAAAAATGGAAGACAGCCAAAAGGAAAAGATCAGTGTCAGAGGGAAGGAAATGAAGGAAGGAAGGAAGAGAAGTGGCAGATGGACCAGACCCTAGAGTGAGTTAAGGGAAGATGAGGAAAGCAAAAACCAGAGACTTGGATCAACATGATTAGAGAATAAAATGGTCAGACAGCAAAAGGCAGAAAATGTAAATTTATTTTCAGTTTAGTGATTGGAATATGTCTGGCTTTGGACTTAACAGGCCTGATATTCAACCTGCGACAGTTAGTATTTTAAAAGTGTCTGACTGCCACGTTCAAAAGTGAAGCCAGATATTCAGCACCAGAATCTGAATATCCTCTGGCACTGAAAATCTGGTTTCAGCCCTGACTGGTACAGCTATCCAGACAGCTATTTGGATAGCTGAAATGACATAAAGTTAGGACAGCTATAGAGATGCCCTGACTTCATAAGGGCACTTATTTCTTTAGCAGGCTGAAAATTGCTGCTAACTAGCTAATTGCTGGGACTACCCTTGCCCCATCCATGCCCTGGAGCTGTCCAGACAGTGCCACAGTGTTTGGAGGGGATGTTTATTTCCCCTTTCAAACTGAAATTGGGGCAAGAGAGTGTCCTTTTTACTTAATTAGGAACACTTGCATGTCCATATTGCAAATGGTCCAGATACACATGTAAGTACTAACATTTACAGATGTTCATTTTGAAATGTCATCAGTTACATGTATAAATTGCCGCATTCCCCACCATTGATTTTCACCAAATGTATCTTTCTGAAATGGCTCTGCCTACTGCAGGTGGAAGTGTATTTTAGAAACAGTTCCACATTTAGCAGAACTGTTCCTAAAATACTATCAGTATTGAGCATGTCCTGACCTCGATGTCTCATTATTGATCTTCATGTCATATCTAAAGTGTGCTTTCACAAGTGGCATTTCCTCTGAATTGTTATCTTTGGGATTAAAGCTAAATAGGTATCTCAAATAATAGAGAGTGTTCAGTGGATTAAGTGACAGACAAAACAGAAGTAATGGTAGGAAATCTCCCTGAAAT
This sequence comes from Ichthyophis bannanicus, assembly GCA_033557465.1. Taxonomy (NCBI): domain Eukaryota; kingdom Metazoa; phylum Chordata; class Amphibia; order Gymnophiona; family Ichthyophiidae; genus Ichthyophis; species Ichthyophis bannanicus. Next base: position 578,798,068 of record CM066033.1, read on the forward strand.
ATTCCTCACTGTTAGGAATAATAAACTGTTCAGCTTCATACTTTTAATAGAAAATGGTTTTCTGTATTTTCATAGTGAACGTGATGTACTCTATCAAGTCAGAGTTTATTTTGTGCATTTCAAGTTTAATTTATTATCCAAGAGTGTGAGATGTTATCAAAGGCTTTCATATAGCCAAACCATATTATACTGAGATTTCTGATTTTTTTTTTAGCACTGGCCATGACGGCTGTATTAAAATAGATATGACTGCATATTCTGTCTGCATCTTTTGCAGTGAACAGCTTATAAATTATAGGTAGACAAGTTATTGGTCTGTAATTTATGGAAATGATACTTGGATCTTCCTTTGGAAGAAAAGGTTTTCTTGCTGTTATCAGCCATTGTGGTGTTAAGTATGGCTGCTTGATTAATTGATTTTTGCAGTTTGACATATCTTGGTAAAATGATGTGAACTGTTTCAGCCAAGAATTGGTTACTCCATCTGGACCAGGACTTTTCTATCCTGGGGCTCCTTCTGACCTGCTTTCTAACTTTTTTGTTGTTACTTCAGGCTATTCCACAGTTTTGATGTTCTACAGGGTCCTCATATAGATTTCTTCAGATGGTTTCTATTCCAGCTTTGGTTGATTGTGTTTTTACCATAGTAAAGTGTTTTTTCCCAATTTCCAGTAAAAATGTTTTGGGCTCTCTGAGCAGTTTATTTTGATCTCTCTTTTTTAATTTTCCTAATATCTTCATAGATTTATGCTTCCGCTGCTACTTTCAATTTATTGTTGAAACATATAAATTTAAGTTCATCTTCTGTTAATGTAGCATGTTTCAGGTTTTTCTTTCCTCCTTATCTTTCATGATCTTAGGCTTTTTTTTTTTTTTTTTTTAAGATACCCCTCTATCATACCTCCTTTTCCAAAGAAGAGTTGTTATCTTTTTCTTCTCAACCTGCATTTTCATTGGTAGGATTCTTTCAGTAATATGTATTTATTTATTTAACAGGTTTTATAAACCGCATCATCCTTAAATCGAAGCGGTTTACATTGAACTCAACATTTTACATTATAACAGTGTTATTAATTTACAGGTAACATTGTAACAGTATAACATATTAGATGTCTAAATAGAGAATACTTAAAAGTGAGAATAATTTAACTCATGCTAGAACTATTTACAAGGAGGTTGTTCATGTGTTAGGTGAAACATTATGTGGTAGGATCTTATGCAAGTTGCTGTGGGTGCTATGTGACATTTCCAAAGTGTTCTTTAAAAAGGTGAGTTTTTAATTTTTTTCTGAAGTCTTTTAAGTCCTGTGTCGATATTACCTCCTCCTGTAGTGTGTTCGAAGGAGCTGCAAGTGAGAGTGCTCTCCTGGTTGTGACATCCTTGAAATTTGTGTAGATACTGGGGGTTAGTATTCTGTTCATGTTGATGTTCCGTTTTGGTTGGGTGTTGAGGTCTTTAGTGATGAGTTCCTGTAGCACCTCTGCAGTGTTGTTGTTTAGTATTTTAAATAATGTTGGTTATTGTCTTGAATCTTATGCAAAAGTGTATAGGCAACTAGTGTAATTGTTTCAGAATTGGTGTGATGTGATTGTACCTTGCTACGCCAGAGATAATCCGACCGGCGGTGTTCTGTGACATCTGGAGCGGGTGGATATTGGCTGCACATTATTGTATTTGACTTATTTATGCAATGCCAACAAATGATTTTATTTATACAAGCTATGGCCTTGTTTAGCGTACTTATATTCTTAACTTTAGATGTTAAATTCAACTTGGGTAATCTTTTCCTCATCTGGAACCCAGCAAACTCCTCTTTTTTCCACATAGGCTAACAGCTCAACCATTAAGTTCTCCACCTCCTTGTCTTTCTCCTGCCTTTATTTTTCCTCTTCAGTTGACTTCTTGATCTGTCTTTTGTTTTTCTTGTTCTCCTGCACTTCCAAATATCCCAGCCTTCCTTCCGACCTTCCTCATCAACCTCCTTTCTGGATCCCCTCCTCCTTGTGCACCAGACTTTCTTTTGGTGCTCCTTTCCAAAAACCCTTACTCTTTCTGCACTAGCTGTTCTTCTGTTTTCTTTCTATTTCTTTGTATACTTTTCTTCTGGTGTGCCCACCTAGGTTTCTTTTTTTCTCTTTTTCTTTTTCTACAGAAATCCTCAATGGATTTAAGATGTTATCATTTATATATTTTTTTGATCTGTGAAATCAGCCATCAGTTGCTTTTTGCTGGTTTTTTTTCCATGTGAAAATAGTCCTTTTCTTCCAGTTTTGATGGATTCTTCTTTGTATACCCTCTCAATTTAAAAATAGGTCATGTAGGGCTCTGACATTATGAGCCATCACATAACCCTGCACTGTCAGGCCTCCTCAGGCATAACCAAAGAAGAAGTACTCTGCTAGCCAACTGGATACTGTATGCTTGGGAAGACAGTCTCAAGCTTCTTGGGATCAAAGGAAACAAGAGAAGGGTGGAATTTTCCAAGGGCTTTAGACTGTTTTAGAAGGCTGAGGCACTTCTGCAATCCAAAGTGTGTAAGATATTGTTTACTACAATGAGCATGTGGCTTTGGAAAAATGTTGGTAGGATGATTAAGATGGAACTTATATATCACCTTAGGAAGAAACTATAAATGTGTGCGTAAAACTGCTCTATTATTGAAACACCTTTGCTAAGAGTGGCTTAACCACTAATGCCTGGAGCTCACTGCCTTTCCATGCTGAAGTGACAGCTACTAAAAATATGACTTTCTAGGTCAGGTACTTAGCTCACAAGATTCTAGTAGCTCAAAGGGTGCTTTCATCAGCTGGGTTAGAACAATGTTGATATCCCACAAATCAAACAATCAAAAACTATACAGAAAAGGGTTTCTCATCTACATGGTGATGATAAATGCCAACTGCACTGAGATAAATCCTAATAGAGTTGGTTTTTAAACCTGAATTGGAGATTTTTAGAAGGTTTTCAAGCTGACTTTGTGAGGGCAAAGAAAAGGGATCTAGGGCCTTAAAGGGGGATTTTCGGAAGGACATGCAAGTGCAATCTTGGATGTCTAAGCCAGAATTTGTGAAAAAAGCAGACACATCCAAGTATAGACATGATTTCACAAACATGGATGTGCCCGATATGGATGTCTGTAGGGGTGTCTACATAGGCATCAACAGAATAGTATTCCAGAATCTGGACATCTAGAAATAGCTTAATGGCTAGAATAGTGGGCTAAGAACAAGGAAGCTAGAGTTCAAATCCCACTGCTGCTATCACTGAAATTGTCCTGGGGATGATGGAGTGCTTTCTCCTCTTCACCCTCTGGATGATTTTCAGCCAAAACAAGCACTTTACAGGTGCCTGGAGCAGGTCTAAACACAGACATGACAGTGGATGTTTCTGAGATCAGGCAGTGATATTCTGGTTCCTGGGAATGCCTCCACCATGCCCCCCCCCCCCCATTCAGAATGGGGCTTCCACAGACCCAGCTTCTAAAATGGTTCTGAAGATGTCTCTGTAACTGTTTTCAGATGTCCAGTACATGAATAGGGCTTCCAAAATGATTCCATTACTATTACACCAGACTTGCAAACCACTTCCATTTAGAACAATAAGACCATCTAGTGGAGTCTATCATAGATGCCAAGAGAACTTGTGATACATCATCAGGTAGATTCAGAGCACCTATGTTGACCTGATACTGAGATGCAACATATTACCCTGAGCTTGCATGATCGGTGTTAGAGAATTCCCCAATCTGAATGGTTTCTTTATGAATAATTCCTGAAAGAAGGGAAATTAAACTTGCTTGGCCTATAGAGGGCTATGAGAAACGTAGTCTCATGATCCTGTTTAAGTTTTAAGACAGTCTTGTCAAGATCAGCATTAGAGGATTCTCATACAGAAGACCCTTTCCCAAACCAAGAAGAAAGCATCTAAGGCTAGTTTGTCATGAAACCCTATTTGGGAACAGATATGAGGGAGCTTTACTTTAAAAAGACATGGAGAGCTTACAATCTAAGTTTGTACCTGAGGCAATAGAGGGTATGATTTGCCCAAAGCCACAAAGAGTGCCAGTGGAATATGAACCCTGGTATCTCTGGTCACCAGGCCACTGCACTAAACAGCGGGCTACTCCTCCACTCTATAGAGGGCTATGAGAAACACAGTCCTCTGAGACTGTTTGGAGAAAAAACTGGGTCTTTTGTATGAGCATCCTCTAATGCTAATCTTGACAAGACTGTCTTAAAACTTAACCAGAATCAGGGACTATGTTTCTTATAGTCCTAAAGAGTGGAGTAGTAGTCTAGTGGTTAAAGCAGTGATCTGATAACCAAAAATACCAGCATTCAAATCCTATTGGCACTCTCCATAACTTTGGGCAAGTCACTTACACCTCTATTGTCTCAGATACAAACTTGAATTGTAAGCCCTCTGGGAAAAGGGAAATACCTACTGCACGTGATTATAACTCACCTTGAAAGGTGGAAAAGTGTAAGCTAAATAAATGGTGAAAGTCATGAAAAATGCAGACTATGTCCTGTGAGCATAAGGTCCCTATTGATCTTGTCTCATTTTTTAACATGCCGGGAGGATCAGATATACAGTTGATGCCATGTGAACCCCCAAAGTAAATATGTCCCAAGCTGATACCTGCTGACTCATTAAAATCTCCTAAACTATGGACACCAGAGACTTTCAATTAAGTCACATCTAAAAGAGTTCCTATAAAATCCAACTGAGGTCATGGGCTCAGATATGATTCTGGATAATTGATGGTGAGCTCCAAAGACTCCAGCATCTGAATGGTTATGTGCAAGCTCCTCTCAAGATGGGCACTTGACCAAGCAATTGTCCAGATAAGGAAACACAATTACTTCAATTGTCCAGATAAGGAAACACGGGTAGACATTTTGGGGGTAATATACAGAGGTAAAATGCCTCATATAAAATTGTGGTAGGCATAAAAGTATGCCGGATGACATACAGGTGTGTACTTTTACTGTAGGTGTTGCTGGGCCATATTCTGGGTGGAATGCAAATAGAAACATGAAGTACACGCATAGATCATGAAATTTCTTAATTTATGTATGTACTTCCAAAATGTAGGCATGGGCATTTAGACTGCTCTCAAGCAGGTATAATATCCATGTCGGGAATGTAGCCACAGGTTTTTGTATTTAATAAAAGCAAGTAGGAACTTATTTGTCTTGATAAAATAGGCCCCTGCCAAGCCACTTAATTTTGGCATCTGTTATACAATTAACCACTATGGAGGTAATTTTGAAAGACTTAGTCATAATGTAGGATGTCTGAAGACATGCACGTGGACATCAAAATCATGGAGATGTCTCCACAGTCATTCCACAAACGACATTTATAGACATCTCTGGTGCAGGGACGTCCAAGTAGGCGAGGGGGAGTGGTAGAGGCATGCCCAGGGAGGTGCTATCAACTTACATGTCTCCATTCAATTTCAGGAACAATGGGGACATCCATATTTATACCTGCTGCAGGCACGAAAAGGCATCAGGAAACTGCTTGTTTTGGCCTTAAAACATCCAGAGAGTGTACAGAAGATGGAGAGTTAAGTGACTAGTCTAAGATCACAAAGACCCACACTGGGATTCAAACCCTGGCCACCATGCTCCCAACCCACTACTTTTACCATTATGCTGTTAGGTATCCACATTCTGAGAGGCTATTTTGGGGACATTTATATAGACATCCATATCAGGCACGTCCACGTTTCTGAAATCGTGCCCGAACTTACATGTGCCTTCATTTTTTTCAGACGTTCTGGCTTTGACATCCCAGATTGCACTTAAGAACATAAGAACATAAGACATGCCATACTGGGTCAGACCGAGGTCCATCAAGCCCAGTATCCTGTTTCCAACAGTGGCCAATCTAGGTCATACGTACCTAGCAGTTTCCCCAAAAGACACAAGTTCCACAATGCTTGTACTGGGTCAAGCATTGATATCCTGGGTCCCTTTTTAATAGTGGTTTATGGACCTTTCCTCCAGGAACTTGTCCAAACCTTTTTTAAACCCAGCTATACTAACAGCCCTTACCACATCCTCCGGTAACAGATTCCAGAGTTTGATTACACGTTGAGTGAAAAAATATTTTCTCTTATTTGTCTTAAATAGTTTACCCTGTAGCTTCATTACATGTCCCCTAGTCTTTCTATATTCTGATAGCGTAAACAATTGATCCACGTTTATCTGTTCCACTCCATTCATTAATTTATAGACCTCTATCATATCTCCCTTCAGCCGTCTCTTTTCCAGGCTAAAGAGCCCTAACCTTTTTAGCCTCTCTTCATAGGAGTAGCCTTCCATCCCCTTCACCAATTTGGTGGCTCTTCTCTGTACTTTTTCTAATAACGCTATGTCCTTTTTAAGATACGGTGACCAGAATTGCACACAATATTCAAGGTGCGGTCGTACCATGGAGCGATACAGAGGCATTATAATATCCTTTGTTTTATTCTCCATCCCTTTCTTTATGATACCTAGCATTCTGTTTGCTTTCTTGGCCGCCGCTGCACACTGGGTGGAGGGTTTTAACATGTTATCCACGATGACTCCTAAATCTTTTTCCTGGGTGGTGGCTTCTAATGTGGAGCCTTGCATCGAGTAACTATAGTGTGGGTTGTTCTTTCCTAGGTGCATGACTTTGCACTTGTCCACATTAAATTTCATTTGCCATTTGGATGCCCAGTCTTCCAATTTATCCAGGTCCTCCTGCAGTTTTCCACTTTCCTCTTGGGTTTTAACAGCTTTAAACAGTTTTGTGTCATCTGCAAATTTGATAACCTCACTCGTTATTCCCTTTTCCAGGTCATTTATGAATATGTCAAAAAGCAGCGGACCCAGTACAGATCCCTGGGGTACTCCACTATTCACCTTTTTCCATTGGGAATATTGGCCATTTAGCCCTACTCTCTGCTTTCTATCTTTTAACCAGTTCCCGATCCACAATAGTACACTGCCTCCTATCCCATGACTTTTTAGCTTTGCCAAAAGTCTCTGATGGGGGACCTTGTCAAAAGCTTTCTGAAAATCCAGATACACTATATCAACCGACTCACCTTTGTCTACCTGTTTATGCACACCTTCAAAAAAACATATCAGATTAGTAAGACAAGATCTTCCTTGTCTAAAGCCATGTTGGCTGTCTCCCATTAGGCCATGACTATCTACATGCTGCGTAATTTTGTTCTTTATGATGGTTTCTACCATTTTCCCTGGTACTGACGTCAGGCTCACCGGTCTGTAATTTCCCGGGTCACCCCTGGAACCCTTTTTAAAAATTGGTGTTACGTTGGCGACCCTCCAATCTTCAGGTATTACAGATGATTTTAATGAAAGTTCACAGATTACCAATAGCAGGTCTGCAATCTCATATTTCAGTTCTTTCAACACTCTGGGATGTATACCATCCGGTCCAGGTGATTTGCTACTATTCAGTTTATCAAATAGTTGTAATATATCTTCACGGTGTAGCGATATTTCTCTCAATTCCTCTGCAGTATCACCTTTAAATACCACTTCAGTCTTGGGTAACATCCCTACATCTTCCTCAGTAAAGACCGAAGCAAAGAATTCATTCAGTCTCTCCGCTATAGCCTTGTCTCCTCTTACTGCCCCTTTTACCCCTCTATCATCTAACGGTCCAATTGACTCTCTCACAGGCCTTTTGCTACGAATGTACTTGAAAAAGTCTTTATTTCGTGTTTTTGCTTCCGCAGCAAGTTTCTTTTCAAATTCCCGCTTTGCCTGCCTTATCAATGCTTTGCATTTAACTTGCCAGTGCTTGTGCTGTTTCCAGTTTTCATCATTTGGCTCTTTTTTCCATTTCCTGAAGGTTGCTTTTTTGGCAGCAACAGCCTCTCTGACCTCACCTTTAAACCATGCTGGCAGTTTTTTGGACTTTCTCCCACTCTTCTTAATGCGTGGAATACAGCTGGTCTGGGCTTCGAGGATAGTAGTTTTAAATAACGCCCAAGCTTGCTGTAAGTCTTTAACCTTTGGAACCGCTCCTTTTAGTTTTTTCCTAACTATATTCCTCATTCTATCATAGTCTCCCTTTTGAAAGTTAAAAGGTAGTACTGTGGATTTCTTTACTATTTGTTCTCCAATAATTAAATCAAACATGATCATATTATGGTCACTATTGCCAAGTGGTCCCAACACCCTTATTTCTTGCACCAGATCTGGCGTTCCACTAAGGACTAGGTCCAGTATGGCTTCCCCTCTGGTCGGTTCATGAACCAGCTGCTCCAAGAAGCAGTCATTTATTCCATCTAGAAACTTTATCTCTTTAGTTTGTCCTGCCGTGACACTGACCCAGTCGATACCGGGGTAATTGAAATCACCCATTATTACTACTCTGTTGTGACTTTTGTTAGCTTCTGTGATTTCTTTGAGCATTTCATCATCCATTTGTTCATTCTGGCCAGGCGGTCGATAGTACACCCCCACTGCCATCACCTTCCCCTTCATAAGTGGAATTTCAATCCATAGAGATTCTACAGCAAATTTTGTTCCCTGCAAAACTTTAATCCTTTCTGACTCAATGCCCTCTCTAACATAGAGCGCAACCCCTCCACCAATTTGATCAGCTCTATCATTACGATATAGTTTGTATCCAGGTATCACAGTGTCCCACTGGTTATCCTCCTTCCACCATGTCTCTGAGAGTGCAATCATATCTAACCTCTCATTTAGTGCCATATATTCTAACTCTCCCATCTTATTGTTTAGACTTCTAGCATTGGCATACAAGCATTTTAGAGACTGTATTTTATTCATATTAATCTGGCTATTGGTAGGCATGGGTAATTTGGAATCTTTATTCTCTGTCTGCTCCTTACTCAAGGGTATTTCGGCTACTATACTCCCTTTTGGAACCTCATTGCTTTTGGTAGTATCCTTCAAGGATACCTTCGTCCGAACCATGCGCTCCTGGGTGACTGTCGGCTTTCCCCTAATTTCTAGTTTAAAAGCTTCTCTATCTCCTTTTTAAAGGTTAATGCCAGCAGTCTGGTCCCATCCTGATTAAGGTGAAGCCCATCCCTTCGTAAGAGCCCCCCCTTGGACATCCCATTGTAAAATGTATCTTCATGTGAACACATGTGGAGAAGACTCTAAGCTTAAGAACAAAACATGATATTGGTAGTGATGGTTTACTGATACAAATCCGAGTCATTAGGATATATCTCTATATAGGCATATGAATCTTACAGATCCAGTAAACAGAATCAGTTTTCTTTGTTAAAAAAAAAGAATTATAGTGCTCTCAGATAAACCTTTCTTGAACCATAAATTTGTTCAAGACGTTTAGGTCTAGAATGGGAAGGAATCTGTTTTTTTGTAACCAGGAAAGAATTGGAATAAAATCTCTACCCTTTTTCCCTTACTGGAATGAGTTTATTTACATTGGCCTTTAAGAGGAAAGAGAGCTCCTTCATAAGCATTTCCTAGTGTAGAAAATTTAACCAAGATACTCTTGGAGGGTGATTTGGTGATATGTCAGATAAAGCATAGCTATTCACCTGTAACAGATGATCTCCGGGAACAGCAGAAATTTAGTCTTCACATATGGGTGATGTTGGTATTGACAGAGCCTGCGTGGGAACACTCCCCAACATCCAGTAGGAATGAGAGCACTCCACTGCGCCTGCGCGACTGCCTTCTCGCTCTCCCAACTTCTTCTCTTCAGATGAGTTTGTAGCTGAGAAAAAAAAAAGATTAAAAACAACCCTACAACTCCAGGGGAGGAGGGTGGGTTGTGAAGACTAAATTCCTGCTGTTCCCAGAGATCACCTGTTACAGGTGAGTAACTATGCTATTTCCAGGAACAAGCAGGAATCTAGTCTTCACATATGGGATTCCCTAGCTCCCAACTCTGAGCAGGTGAACGAACAAGGCCAAAAAGAAGTATTTGAACAGGGTTCCTGGACACATCATCCCCGCCACGGCGACCTGGTAACAAGAGTTTTGGATGGGGGGAGGAGTTGTAGTTATGTGCCAAATAGATGTTGGAGGACTGCCTGGCCGAAGAGTGCATCCTGCGGGAGTCTGTGTCTAAGCAATAGTGGGTGGCAAAGATATGTATGGAAGACCAGGTAGCAGCCCTACAGATTTCATCAATAGCGATGGAGCATAGGTTGGCAATGGAAGTTGCCATGGCTGTGGCATTGTGAGCAATGACATTGCCCATAAGGATGAGGCGTGCTTGATCATAAGCTAAGGAGATAAGTCTGCTATCCATCTGGAAAGTGTTCATTTCAACACAGGAAGACCCAAGCCGGCGGTGTCAAAGCAAACGAATAACTGAAGATTTGCGGAGATCCTGGGTCCTTTGGAGATAGAAGGCCAGGTCTCGTTTACAATCAAGGGTGTGCAGAGTTGCTTCTGCACAAGAAGAATTTGGTCTTGGAAAAAAGACTGGAAGAATCATGGATTGATTGATATGAAAAGGTGAGACCACTTTCTGTAGGAAGTGGGGGTGTATCCATAGGATGACCTTATCATGGTGGAACCTGGTATATGGTGGATGTGCCACCAAGGCCTGTAGCTCACTGATGTGGTTGGCTGAGGAATATGACCTTCCAAGACAAGTACCATAGGTGAGTGGTAGCCAATAGCTCAAATGGTGGTTTGAGGAGCTGTGCCAAGACAACATTAAAATAGTTATCTCCAAGTTACAATGCCCTGTTCAATGTAATTTCAGCTTGTTCAATGTAAACCGCACTGATGCAGAATAGCACGGTATATAAGAGAATGTAAATAAAAATAAATAAATAAATAAACATTAAGATCCCAAGCCACCGGAGGTGGTCTGGGGGGTGGCTTGGAGAGGAGGAGACCTCTCATGAAACATGCCACTACTGGATGCAAGGAGATGAAGTGACCATCAACTGGTTTGTGAAAAGCTGCGATGACAATAAGGTGGACTTGTACCGAATTGTTTTTTAGTCCTCAGGAGGACAGATGAAGCAGATACGGAAGAAGCAAAGCTATTGGTGTGTTAAAGGGATTTAGATTACTGTCTGAGCACCATGACACAAATCTGTGCCACTTGAAATAGTATGCTTGTCTGGTAGAGGGTTTCCTGAAAGCTATGAGAAAATCCTTCACTGCTTGCGGAAGGTCGAGATGCTGTAGCATCAATCCTGTCTGGTATGCTTGGTTACACTATCCTCTGTCCTCTCATACATTGTAACTTCTTTTCACTTTCTTGGCCATTGACCACTCTTGTATTTTGGAAATTGTACACTGCTCTGTTTTTAAATGAAGGGCGATATATCAAATATAATAAACATAACATAACCCTTCAGCAGACATGCTGTCAAGTGTAGAGATCGTAGATTGGGATGCAGGACTGTTCCATTGTTCTGGGCAACCCCAGCTGATTGATTGAGTCTGTGGTAGTCAAAGGACTAAGGGAAACCATGGCTGACGAGGCCAGGAAGGGGCTTTTGAGAATCATCTTGCCTCTGTCTGTTTGCAGTTTGAAGAGTGTTTTTGGGATCAGGGGTGTGGGAGGCAAGGCATACAGCAGACCCTGATCCCAATGAAGGAGGAAGCATCTGGTGCCTGGCTGAGTTTGGAGGGTACCCGGGAACAGAAGAGTGGGAGCTGTCTGTTGTGGGGGGTGGCAAAGAGATTGATGGACAGGGTTCCCCAACTCCGGAAGATCCGAACCATGACATGTGGATCAAGGGTCCACTTTTGTGGGTGGAGGATCCGACTCAGCTTGTCTGCCAGGTAATTGAGGTCTTCCAGCAGATACACCACTCAGAGGTGAGAGATTGCGAGTTTCTAAAGACGACAGGCTTCCTTTGCAGAGGGGAAGAGAGCCCGTCCCTCCCTGCTTGTTCATGAAGAACATTGCCACCTGGTTGTCTGTTCTGATCAGCACCTGGGAGCCGCTGAGGTGGTATTGAAAGACTTGAAGGATGTTTGTGATTACCCTGAGCTCTAAGAGGTTAATCTGCAGAGCTGATTCCTGAGTTGTCCACAGGCCCTGTGTGGAGATTGAGTCCAGATGGGCTCCCCACCTGAGTTTGGATGCATCTGTGATAAGGGTGTGTTGAAGTTGAGGCATCTGAAAAGGTGATCCTACGAGGAGATTATCTGGGGTACACTACCAGAGTAGGGACTTGGAGAGGGGGTGAGTCAGTTGGATTAGATCCCATAAGTGTCCTGTGGCTTGAGTCCACTGGGAGGATAATGTCCACTGTGCTAGGCGTATATACAGTCTTGCATATGGAACCACATGCACTGTGGATGCCATGTGGCCCAGGAGTCTCAGGAAGTCCTGAGCTGTTAAGGTTGCTTGTTGCCACATGTGGCTGGCTAGGCCCACAAGGCGGTTCATTCAGTCTTCTGGAAGGAAGGCTCTGGTTTGTTAGGTGCTTAGTACCTCACTTATAAACTCCAGCCTTCATGCTGGTGTGAGATGGGATTTGGGGAAATTTACAATTAATCCCAGGTGTTGCAAACCTGTGAGGGTTCACTGAAGTGAAGTGTAGAATGCTCCTGGAGAGTCTGCCTTTATCAGCCAATCATCCAAGTAGGGGAAAGCACAGCTACTTACCTGTAACAGGTGATCTTTGGGAACAGCAGGAATAAGTCTTCACATATGGGTATAGTCGGTACCGACGGAGCCTGCGTGGGAACGCTCCCCAGCGTCTAAAAGGAAAGCTTTTGGGAGCATCCCACAGCGCCTGCGCGCTGCCTTCCCGCTTTTCCTAACCGCCTCTCTCCAGTTCGAGTTTTAAAGCTGAGAAAAAGAGAGAGTGAGGAAAGAAAGAAAGATAGAGAGATACAACTCCTAGGGGAGGTGGGTGGGTTGTGAAGACTTATTCCTGCTGTTCCCAGAGATCACCTGTCACAGGTAAGTAACTGTGCTATCTCCAGGAACAAGCAGGAATGAGTCTTCACATATGGGGACTCCCCAGCTAGAGATGCCTGGGAGATCACCCAGGTTCTGAGTCCCTGGGAAGGGCTCTACCTCCACTCATGAATCTCAGGCATCCAGGCAGGGATGGAGGGTAGGAGTTGGTTAGATATGGAACAGGTGTTTGAGAACAGCCTGACCAAACAAGGCATCCCGGCAGGAGTCCTTGTCCAAGCAGTAAGGGGCTGTGAAGGTATGAACCGAAGCCCAGGTGGCCGCTCGACAGATCTGGTCGATGGACATAGAATTTAGATGAGCCATAGAGGCTGCCATGGCCCTCACATTGTGAGCTGTGACATGGCCCTCCAGAGAAAGGTTCTTACTCTGGTAGGCGAAAGAAATACACTGAGCAATCCAATTGGACAGAGTTCTCTTAGAGACTGGAAGTCCTAAATGAGAGGGATCAAAAGCAACAAAGAGTTGAGAGGACTTTCTATGTTGCTGTGTCCTTTGTAAGTAAAAAGCAAGAGCTCTTTTACAATCCAGGGTATGAAGATTCCTCTCTGCACTTGAAGCATGAGGTCCTGGAAAAAAGACAGGTAAATAAACCTCCTGGTTCAGATGAAAAGGTGAGACCACTTTAGGCATAAAGTGTGGATTAGTCCTGAGGACTACCTTGTCATGATGGAACCTTGTATAAGGAGGATTAGCCACCAAAGCTTGCAGCTCACTGATGCGGCGAGCTGAAGTGACTGCAATGAGGAAAATAACCTTACAGGAAAGAAATTTCAAGGAGGTAGTGGCTGCGGGTTCAAAAGGTGACTGCATAAGCTGGCCAAGAACCAGATTCAAGTCCCATGCCACTGGAGGTGATCTGATGGGAGGTTTAGTCAAAAGAAGGCCTCTCATGAAACTTGCTATAAGAGGATGAGAGGAAATAGGCTGTCCATTGAGAGGTTTAAGGGATGCTGCAATAGCACTCAAATGGACTCTTACTGAATTTGTTTTAAGGCCTGCATGGGATAAATGCAGCAAATACTCTAGTAAAGAATTCAGAGGTATTGCAAGAGGGTTAAGACCCTTCTCTGCACACCAAATGGTAAATCTTTTCCATTTAAAAGCATAGGAACGTCTAGTGGAAGGCTTTCTGGAAGCATGAGGGATATCCTTCACTTGCTGAGAAAGATGCAAATCTTGAAGGTCTAGGCCTTCAGCAACCAGGCTCTGAGGTGAAGAGACTGAGGATTTGGGTGCCACAACGTTCCCTCCTCCTGGGACAGGAGGTCTGGAGCAGATCCCAAGTCCAGGGAAGGAGCTTGGGAGAGATGCAGAAGTAGAGGGTACCACACTTGGCGTGGCCAATGTGGTGCTATGAGGATCATAGACCCCTTGTCTCTCTGAAGTTTGAAGAGTGTCTTGGGAATTAGGGGAATGGGTGGAAAGGCATAGAGGAAGTCTTGCCCCCAATGAAGGAGGAAGGCATCCCTGGCCTGAACTCCCTGACACGGAATCCTGGAACAGAACCGGGGAAGTTTGGCATTCCACGGACTTGCAAAGAGGTCTATGTCCGGGGTTCCCCAAATTCGGAAGATCCTGGCTATCTGGTCCCCATGGAGGGACCATTCGTGTGGAAGCAGAACTCGACTGAGTCTGTCTGCCCAAGAGTTTTGAACCCCTGGAAGATACACTGCCATGAGATGGATTTGGTGCTCTCTGGCGAAGGCCCACAATCTCAGAGCTTCGTTGCAAAGCGAAAGATAGCCAGTCCCGCCCTGCTTGTTCACGTAGAACATGGCTACTTGGTTGTCCGTGTGGATGAGGACTGTCTTGTAGCTGAGCAGGGTGTGGAAGACTCTGAGAGCTAGAAAAATTGCTCTGAGCTCTAAGAGATTGATATGTAGAGATGTCTCTTCTAGAGACCAGATGCCTTGAGTGGAGAGATCTTGAAGATGAGCTCCCCAACCTCTTGGAGAGGCATCTGTTGTAAGGGTTGCTTGGGGTAACACCTGTTGAAAGGGGGACCCCAGCAACAGATTTTGAGTGGACTTCCACCAGTGGAGGGACCAAAAGAGGCGACTGGAGGTTGCTATTTTGTCTGACAGGCAACCTGATGCCTGGATCCATTGGGTGGACAGAGTCCACTGAGCTGCCCTCATGTGAAGGCGAGCGTAAGGAACCACATGCACAGTGGATGCCATGTGGCCTAACAGTTGTAACATCTCTCGAGCAGTTAAATGGGATTTTAACTGAATTTGTGAGGCTAACTGCACCAAGCGTAAGCAACGGGCCTGGGGAAGATAGGCCCTTGCAGTTGTGGTATCCAGCAAGGCCCCTATGAACTCTAGAGACTGAGTAGGGGTGAGATGGGATTTTGGAAAGTTTATTACAAGTCCCAGATACTGAAGGATACGGCTTGTGCAGGTTAGAGAAGTCTGGGCCTCTGACTGGGATGGAGCTCGGATGAGCCAGTCGTCCAGATATGGGAATACGAATATCCCTAGAGTGCGTAGAAATGCAGCTACTACTGCCATGCATTTTGTGAACACCCTTGGTGCAGAGGCCAGACCGAAAGGAAGCACTCTGTATTGATAGTGCTTCCCTTGATAAAGGAACCGAAGGAACCTTCTGTGTGTTGGTTGGATGAGGACATGGGTGTACGCATCCTTGAGGTCTAGAAAGCAAAGCCAATCCTGACTCTGAAGGTATGGAAGTAGAGTACCGAGAGAAATCATCTTGAATTTCTCCTTGCATAGAAACTTGTTCAATTCTCTGAGATCTAATATGGGTCTGTAGCCCCCTGTTTTCTTTGGGATAAGAAAGCAGGGGGAGTAGAACCCTGAGCCCTGTTGAAGAAGGGGTACTTCTTCTATTGCCCCTTGGGCAAGAAGGGTAGTAATCTCCTGACCCAGAAGGTCGAGGAGAGATGTCTGAGAATTGAACTGTCTCACCATGGTGTGAGGAGGAAGGTTTAAGAAATGAAGCTTGTACCCCTCCCTTATGATGGAGAGGGTCCATTGCTCTGCTGTGATTTGTTCCCATCTGGGAGCAAAGTAAGCCAACCTTCCTGGAATGGTGAGAGGCTCTGGATGTTCTAGACCTAGAAAGGCTAAGCTCTCTAGTTGTAAGTCAAAGGCCCTGAGGAGGCTGAGGCTGTTGGGCCATAGCAGTCCTAGCAGCCTTAGGCTTGGCCTGTTTCGGTTGTTGTTGTCTCTTTGTAGCAAAACGACCTGCAGTAGATGACGGCTGACCATAAGCAGAATAATATTTCCCTTTTTAGGGAAAAAATCCCTTTTTGAACAACCTTTTCTTAAAAGGAGCAGAAGTAGACTTTGAAAGTCTATCTAAAGCAGAATTTTAAGCATCCATTTGGGTGGCCTTTGCTTGCCAATCTTTGCCAAAAAGGTTTTCACCTGTACAAGGAAGGTTTCCTAGTCCATCTTGAACCCAAGGTTCCAAATCAGAAGCTTGTAACCAAGCAACTCTGCGTGCACCTATGGCAATGGCCGAGGCTCTGCTGGCACCTTCAAAAGAGTCAAAGCTGCACGGTTGGAAAACTTGGAAATATCCTGGGCATGTTTGTGCCAGGTGAGGAACTCTTCCCTTTTATCTTCTGAAATAAAAAGAGATAAAGTTTGCATGTGATCTGTAACTTCTTTTAGAAACATCCCCATATAGAGACTATAGGAGTTGATTCTGGCAACAAGCATACTGGCCTGGAAAATTCTCCTGCCAAAGGCATCTAAGGTTCTCCATTCTCTTCCTGGAGGAGCAGAAGAGTGCCTTTTTGTACTCTTTATCTTCTTCATAGCAGATTCCACCACAATGGAGTGATGAGGAAGCTGAGTCTTATGAAAGCCAGGACAAGGAGGAACACGATACATGGTGTCCAACCTGCGAGAATGAGGGGAAGTGGTGAGAGGAGTCTCCCATATGCCCAACATGTGATCATAAAGAATCTCATGTATTGGTAAAGTGGCTGCCTCTTTAGGAGCTTTAGGATATTGTAAAATATCTAATTTTTTGGCTCTAGGCTCTGTCTCAGGGGCCATTGAGATGGAAAGGTCCCTGGCCACTTCCCTAATGAAGTCTTGAAAAGACAAGTCTTCAGGAGGAGACATTCTCCTTTTTGGAAAGAGGGCTCCTGAGGATGAATCACCGATGCTTCGACAGAGACCTCTGATTCATCAGAGTCTTCAGAGGAATCGAAGTATCGCCTGTCTGGATGCTCCTGCAGAGCCCGATACGCGTACCAGGTGGTATCGACATCGGGAGTGATCAGTACCGATTCGGTACCGATGGGCATCACAGAACAGTGTACCGCTGCAGTCGACACCGAAGCGGATGTCGATGCAACTGGTAACGGCACCGGAACCGATGTCAGTACCGGTGCCGGAGTCGGTACCAGCAACGGAGTTTGTTGCGGTACCGAAGGTGTCGCAGCTTGTATGAATGCCGTGATGGCACGCTGCATGGTCAGGATATTCTGATCCATTGATGCAACCAATGTCTGGATGTCGGTACCAGTGGGAACCACCGGTACCCCAGAACATGGCAACAGGTGATCGGTCGAGGCCGAGCCATCGATGTCAACCTGTGACCCCATAGATAAAGCTTTGGAAGCCGGAGCCTCCCGCCGGGGTAATTTTGCCGGTGCGGATTCCTCGAGGGCAAGCCCGGAGGCATCTTGATACTTAGAGGGAGATCTACCCTTCGAGGACCGGCTGGATTTAAGTTTGGTTACCTGAGATCCATGTGAGGAAGAAGCAGCCCTGGAAGACGTCGATGCAACCAAAGCTGCATCCGAGGGAAACAGGGTACTGAGCTTAGCTGCTCGATTCTGTAGACCTCTTTTAGACATCATGGAGCAGGACTCACAATCCGCAATGGAATGGTCAGGACCTAAACATTTTAGACACCATTCATGGGTGTCAGTGACAGAAATAGTGCTGCTGCACTTTGTGCATTTTTTAAACCCAGAGGCGGGCTTTTCCATGAGGAAAAATATCCTAGGCCTAAGGCCAAAGAAGAAAATGCACTGAAGTGAGAAAAAACAGTAGGGTTTTTGTTTTGTTTTGTTTTTTAGAATAAAGAAAGAAAAGACTGGCGGTACCGGTCCAGCGTCGAGAAGGCAGACGCGCGACCAAAGAAATAAAATAAAATAAAGAAATTCTTCAGCGGTGACAGGAACACGACCTGCTGGCTCCGCGGAAAAGAAGAACTGGAGAGAGGCGATTAGGAAAGGCGGGAAGGCAGCGCGCAGGCGCTGTGGGATGCTCCCAAAAGCTTTCCTTTTGGATGCTGGGGAGCGTTCCCGCACAGGCTCCGTCGGTACCGATGATACCCATATGTGAAGACTCATTCCTGCTTGTTCCTGGAGATAACAAAAATCCCCATATTGTGAAGGTAAGCGGCTACCACCACCATGCACTTTGTGAAGACTCTTGGAGCAGAAGCAAGGCCGAAGAGGAGAACCCAGTATTACAAACGAGTTTCTTGAAATGTAAACTGGAGATACTGTCTGAACTCTGGATGTATGAGGATATGGGTATAGGCCTCCTTGTGGTCCAGAAAACAAAGCCAATCTTATTCCTGAAGATATGGTAGGAGAGTTCCTAGAGAGATCATTTTGAGCTTCTCTCTGAACAGGAACTTGTTGAGGTCCCTGAAGTTGAGTATGGGCCTGTATCCTCCTGACTTCTTGGGGATGAGGAAGTAA
This sequence comes from Ichthyophis bannanicus, assembly GCA_033557465.1. NCBI lineage: Eukaryota > Metazoa > Chordata > Amphibia > Gymnophiona > Ichthyophiidae > Ichthyophis > Ichthyophis bannanicus. Next base: position 578,816,690 of record CM066033.1, read on the forward strand.
GGAGAGTAGAAACCCTTGAGAAGTTGGTCTGGTGGGACTGCTTCTATGGTCCCTTGGGAAAGCAGTGTAGTCACCTCCTGCTGCAGCAGAGCCCCTAGAGGAGGCTGAGTAGGGTATTCCCCTCTGAGGTGAGTAGGGGGATACTGTTGGAAGTTTAACTGGTAGTCTCCCTGGATGATTTGGAGGGTCCACTGTTCTGTGGTGATGAGGTGCCAATGGTGTGCATAATGGCATAGTCAGCCTGCTAATATGGGGAGGACTGGGAGTCTTCTGGGGCAAGGTGGCAATGCTCTCCAGAAAAGAGTCAAAGACTAGGTGCTGCTGGTGCCTGTGCAGATGGTTGTGGCTTAGTGCCCTTGGGCTTCTTAGCTTGCCTTGGACCCTGCTGTTTCTGCTGAGACTGGTAGGCTGCAGGCTGAGGGATAAAATCTCCTCTTCTTGGGGCAGAAAGACCTCTTGGCTGCTGACTTTTTCTTTGCTGGATCAGCAGTCTTCCTGGAGAGTCTCTTTAGGGTAGTGTCATCAGTCTTCAGCTCTCCAGCTTTCTCCCTCCAATTTTTGCCAAACAGGTTTTCACCGTACAGGGAATGTTGTCTAGTTTGTCCTGGACCCTTTGTTCCATGTCTGAAGCCTGAAATCATACTAGTCTACAAGCCCCAATGGCTATTGCAGAGGCCCTGCTGCTGGACTCAAATGCATCGAAGGCAGCTCTGTTGACAAACTTTGAGAAATTTTGGCTATGTTTCAAAAGAGTTTAGAAAGCTGGTCTTTTCTCCCAAGGAATGAATGGGAGGAATTCTTCCCAATCTTTGTTAATTTCCTTGAGGAACATGCCCATGTAGAGGGTGTAGGAGTTAATCCTACTTGCTAACATTGAAGCCTGGAAGGAACAGCATGCAAAGACATCAAGGGTTCTTGATGAGTGGTTCATACCATTCTTTATCCTGTGCATTGCTGATTCAACTACCAAAGAATGGTGCGGTAATTGTGGCTTCTGAAAGCCTGGGCAGTCCGGTACTCGATACATGGTGTCCAGTCTCCTACTGAAAGGTTACCTGCTTCCTTTGGGGTGGTTGGATACAGGAGAATTTCCAGTTTTACTGCCCTTGGTTCCGATTCTACTGCAACTGTAATCGATAAGCCTGCCGCCATGTCCCAGATAAATTCCTGGAAGGACATGTCTTCTGGTGGTGACTTCTTGTGGGTAGTGATAGTGGGAGGAGAATGGTTCTGAGGCAACCTCCTGGAGCTCTGTGGAGTCAAGGGAGCAATGATCGGAATCGGAGGACTCATACTCCGAGTCTGGTGACTATCGACGGTGTCGATGCTCTTGGAATCGGTGTCGTTGATACCGAGAATCCTCCTCATCCTCATGGTGCTGCTCTGGGAAAGGCGTGCACACCTCAGATGCAGTCGCTACCAACCTGGTTGATACTGGGGATGGAGTGCAGGGACATGAAGCATCAGGTATCGGTAGGGAGACCGATGCTGATATTGATGTAGGTAGTCCTCAAATTATCGGTGCTATGGAGACCGATGCTGCGAAGAGTTCTGCTAATGTCCTTTCCATGGACAGCAAGCACTAGGTCCAGAGAGGTTGCCGTGTCTGGTCAATGAAAGAACAGGGCTAACTGCCACCATACCAGAACACAGCACCCAGGGCTCTCCAGAGACTGATGTCTCGGGAGCCTCCCAGGTCCCCACAGGGGCTTTTAGAGGATGATTCCTCCTGCCAGGGATGCTTGGCCGGGCAGCAAGAATCTGAGGAGACCTTTGGAGAGTCTCGGTATTTGGAGCGAGACCTCTCCCTCGATTCACAGGACCTCTCTTTCAATTCTCATCATTCGAGACTTCTCCTTTGAATCCCGAGGTGTCTTCGATGGGGATCTCAATTTTTTGAGAGAGTCCTTTTTGGATACTGCTCCATGTTTTGAAGTCTTGGACACCTTAGACGCCTTGGAGGATGACAAAGCCTTCGAGGATGTTGATGCCAGGGATACCATGTCCAGGGAAAGAGTTCTCCATATTTTTTGGCCCAGTACCCCCAACCCCTCTTGATCATGAGCTTACAGAGGGAGCAGGCATCTGGTAAATGATTGGGACCAAGGCATTTTAAGCACCAGTCATGTCTGTATGTGACTGAGATTGTACTGGAGCACTTAGTACACGTCTTGAAACCACTGGTGGGTTTTTCCATGGTGAAGATGCTAGACCAGGGGTCGGCAACCCGCGGCTCCGGAGCCGCATGCGGCTCTTTCTCACCTTTGCCGCGGCTCCGGAGCACACTGCCCGCCCGGTATTTATGGCGTTATGGGCTCCCTCCCTTCTTCTGCAGCCGTGGTTACCCTGCCTCTTAGGGAACCGCGGCTGTGCTTTTAAAATCATCTCGGAGCCCTTCCTGTCTTGACGGGCTCCGTGCAGCATTGTCCCGCCTCTAAAGGAAGTTGTTTACCACTTCCTTTGGAGGCGGGACAATGCTGCACGGAGCCCGTCAAGACAGGAAGGGCTCCGAGATGATTTTAAAAGCACAGCCGCGGTTCCCTAAGAGGCAGAGAGCCGCGGCTGCAGAAGAAGGGAGGGAGCAGATATGGATGGATGGAGGGGGCTGACATGGAGGGAGGGAGCTGGGAGGGAGGGAGCTGGGAGGGAGGGAGGGGGGCTGACATGGAGGGATGGGGGGGGCTGACATGGAGGGAGGGAGCTGATATGGATGGATGGAGGGAGGGAGGGAGGGAGGGGGCTGACATGGAGGGATGGAGCACTGGTAATGGGGTTGAGGGGACGAGCACTGGAAATGAGCTGATTAGGGGAGGCTAGGACTGGTAATGAGCTGATGGGGGGGTAGGACTGGTATTGGGCTGATTAGGGAGGCTAGCACTGGTAATGGGGTTGAGGGGGATTAGCACTGGAAGGTACTGGGAGTGAGGACTGGAAAGGGGCTGATATTGGGGAGGGTTACTGGGACTGGAAATAGGCTGATGGAAAGAAGTGAAGAAAACGAAAGAAGAGATAAGAAATGGCAGATGGACCATAGACCACAGAAAGAGAGCTAAGAGAAGACAGGAAAGCAGAAGCCTCAGATCGGGACCAGCATGATCAAAGAATAAATTGGTCAGACAACAAAGGTAGAAAAAATAATTTTATTTCATATTAGTGATTTGACTACAAAATCATCATAATTTTGAAATCAAATATTGTTACTTGTTGTTGTGATATTTTCTGGCGTTTTTTTTTTTTGGTGTGTGAAGGAAGAGGGGTAGTCTTATACAGCGAGTATAGGCCAAACACCTATATTTTAACAGGAAAAGTAGGGGGTCGTATATAGCATTAAGGTAAGAAACAATATATGCAGTGTTAGATTTGTTTTAAATGTCGCAATGGTTTTGCGGCTCCCAGTTTTTTTTTCCCCTTCGGAAACGGGTCCAAGTGGCTCTTTACGTCTTAAAGGTTGCAGACCCCTGTGCTAGACCTAAGGCCTAATAAAAAAAATATTTTTTAAAGAAATTTTGAAAATAATTAGAAATAAAATAGAAAGACAAAACAACAGTACCGGAATTGCATACACGATACTGGTAGGTGAACGAAAAGGCAGAAGCACTTTTAAAGAGGATTTTCTCTGCGGTGACAGGAATTTTATCCTGCTGGCTCTGCGGAAAAGAAGAACTGAAGAGAAAGAGTTAGAAGAGCTGGAAGGCAGTCAGGCAGGCACGGTGGAGTGCTCCCAAAGGCTTTCCTATTGGATGCTGGGGAACGTTCTCACGCGGGCTCCATCAGTACCGACGTCACCCATATGTTAAGACTAGATTCCTGCTTGTTCCTGGAGATAAAGAGTTTGTACTCATGAAGAATGATCTTTAGAACCCAACAGTTAGAGGTTACAAGAGGCCAAGAGGCCTCTCACCTACTGGAAAGCTTCCTGGCACAGATACTGGAACCTTTCTCAAGGAGATAGTCAAAACTTTGTTCTGCATTTTGGCTGAAGGGTAGACTAGACTTCTGGGTCATTTGCTATCTGGGATGATAGTAGGATCCCTATTGCATTTGTCAGAAACAGGAGAGAAGAGGGAATCTATGACTTTAAGATTAGTAAGTTCTCCTCTGTTTCTCACACACAAACCTCCTAGAAGAGAAAGATGGGTCAAAGATGTTATGGATCAGGAGAGGACAAAAGAACATAAGATATGCCTTATTGAGTTAGACAAAGGGTCAGTCAAGCCCAGTATCCTGTTTCCAACAGCAGCCAATCCAGGTAACAAGTACCTGTCAGGTCCCAAAAAAGTACACAGATTCCATGCTACTTATTCCGTGGATTTCCCTGGTCCTCTTTAATAATGATTTATGGGCTTTTCCTCCAGGAACTTGGTCCAAACCTCTTTTGAACCCAGCTACACTAACAACTTTTACTACATCCTCTGATAATGAATTCCAGAGTTAGATTTCATGCAGAGTGAAAAAATATTTTCTTTGATTAGTTTAAATGTGCTACATTGTAGCTTCATTGTGTGTACCCTAGTCTATCTACTTCTTGAAGGAGTAAACAACCAAGGAGGATCCCCTTCTTACCCGTTGCCTCCCTCCCAATTATGCGGCCATTTCTGTCCCACGCATTGCGAGAGTAGGTGGCGGGGTTGCAGTTATCTACCGCTCTTCAATTCCTCTCTCTAGAATTTCCTCTGCCTCCCTATGTTATCCTGAATCCCTTCTTCTTCAGCTTAATAGCCTGCCTGCCCTCCAATTTCTTTTAATCTACTGTCCTCCATCCTCCCCGCCCGCTCTCTGGGACTCTCTTCTTGCCTCTTTCTCTGATCTGACCTTTCAATTTCCGCAGCTTCTTATACTCGGTGATTTCAATGTACATTTTGACGCACCCACCTTGTCTAGAGACACTGCTTTCTCTGCGCTTTTACAGGATCTCGCTCTCACTCAGCACGTGACTCTTCCTACCCACATTGCTGGTCACACTTTGGATTTGGTTATCTCCTCAATAAATTCTTCCTTTCAAATCTCATCACTCACGTCAGTGCCACTTCCTTGGTCAGACCATTTTTTTATTATGTTTACCCTTCAATCCATACCCCCCATCCCTTCTCCCCCCCATCTCCCACCCGTTTGTCCCGCCACCTCAACTCGACAACCTTGCAGAGTTTCTTTACTGCGTACCGCCCCCCCCCCCCCTCCTGATTTTCCATCCTTGTCACCATCGTCCCAGGTTACCTTCTGGAATACTCAACTCTCACAAACTCTCGATCAGGTTGCCCCTGCCAGACCTTATCATCCTCAACATCGCGCCCGCCACCCCTGGTTCCATGCAGGACTTCGTCTTTGTCGCTCCCAGGTGCGGAGAGCTGAACATCTCTGGCGAAAAACCCGTTCTACAGCCTCCTATCAGCTCTTTAAGTCTAGTCATGCCCACTATCGGTCTTGCATCCATCAAGCTAAATGTTCCTTCTACTCCGCCTCCATTGCTTCAGCCCCCAATAAGTCACGGTATCTTTTTGCCACCTTGAACACACTCTCTCAACTACAATCCCCTTCCACTCGAGACTCCTGTTCTTCCACGCAAGCCCCTAGCCCTACCAGCTTGGCTTCGTTCTTTACCTCCAAGGTCCAAGACCTTCGTTCCTCCCTTCCCCTTTGTCCCCAGGCCCTGACTTCCCCTCCCCCTATCTCACCCCATCATCCCCGCTGTTATCTCATACTTGGGCCAATTTCTACCCTATCACATCTCCGTAACTTATTCAGCTATACTGTCTACTACTCACAAAACTACTTGCCCTCTGGACCCCATTCCCTCTTCATGGTTCTCTGAGCCTCCCGCTGAGCTACTTCAACCTCTCCTGACCATCATTAACTCCAGTCTGTCATGTGGCACCTTTCCTCACCCTTGGAAACGCGCCGTAGTCCGCCCCCTTCTGAAAAATCCCTCACTTGACCCTTCCGTACCCGCAAATTATCGTCCGGTGTCCAACCTCCCTTTTGCTTCTAAACTTTTGGAGAAGGTAGTCTTTTCGCAACTCTCACACCATCTGGATTCCACGCACTTTCTGCACCCCCGTCAATCCGGATTTCGTCCCGGCTACAGTGTCGAGACTACTATCACAGCGGTCATGAACGAAATCCACACTTCCCACGACCAAGGTAACATCACGGTGGCGGTATCCCTTGATCTTTCAGCCGCCTTCGATCTAGTAGACCACTCTCTTCTTCTTTCTCGTTTACGGGATGCAGGTATTCGTGGTGTTGTTTATCATTGGTTTCACTCCTTCTTCTTCTCCAGGTTTTTTGCAGTCACATCCATCTGTTCTACTACAGACCTTTTTCCCCTCCCCTGCGGTGTCCCGCAAGGCTCCATTCTGGCCCCCTTATTATTCAATGTTTTTTCGGCTCCCTTGGCAGTACTCATTCAGCAACTTGGGATTTCAGGCTACTACTATGCCGACGATATCTTTCTTTTGCACCACACTTAGTCGGCCCATCCAGATATAACCCCGCTAGAAATATGTCTATCTTCAATTTCCTCATGGCTCGCCTCCAACTGTCTAGTGCTCAATATTGCTAAGACCGCTGCAATCTGGTTCCCCCACAGCTCCCCCTACTCCGTCACTTACTCCTTCTTTTTCAGGAACCCATATCTCTCTGGTTTCTAAACTCCACTACCTTGGTGTCATTCTCGACAGCAACCTTACCTTCCATGATCACATCTCCCATATTTCTCGTCGCTCTTTCTTCTGTCTCCGACAAATTCGGGCCATTCGACCGTTCTTATCCTCTCAAGCCCTCACTACCCTTCTACTTTCCCTGGTCATCACTAGATTGGATTTTTGTAACACCATATATGCAGGTATCCCCCAATATCAACGGCACCAACTACAGCTAATACAGAATACAGCCGCCCGGATGATATTACACGCCTCCCCTCGTGACCATATTACCCCGCTGCTGCAACATCTTCACTGGTTACCACTGGAATTTCGGATTTCTTTCAAGACCCTTATTAGTACATCGCGCCATCTATCTTTCCCAACCTCAATACCTCTCAGATTTATTAACCTTCCATACTCCCACTCGCAGCCTTCGGTCTATCCATGTCAACCGTCTTCACCTACCAGCTCCCTCCAAAGCTCACTTACAATCTACCCGGAAATCAGCTTTTTTCAACTTGGGCCCCTCCCTCTGGAACTCCCTTCCCACTTCCCTCCGATTAGAAGAATCCTACCCCAAATTTCGTTCCCTTCTTAAAACCCATTTTTTTTCCTTAGCTTTTAATGTTTCTCTATAAATCTCCTCTGACCCCTCTCTTCTCTCTCAATTGCTGTCCTTTCCTCTTGTCTCCTGTACCTCTCAGATTATTGTAACTTTCTTTTTCTTTTCTAATTTTGAATTTATTTTTGTATTGTAAACTGCCCCGATGTAATGGGGGGCGGTATATCAAATGTAAATAAACAATAAACAATAAACTTACTTTACCCATTCCACTCCATTCATTTTATAGACCTCTATCATATCATCCCTCTGGGTTTTTTTTCCCCAAAGTAAAGAGCCCTAACCTTTTAAGCCTTTCCTCGTAGAGAACTCAAGTCTTTTACACTGCTCTTTAATAAGAGATGCTGCCTCTCTCCAAAGATATTCTCCACTTACCATGGCACTTTAGAAAAGGTTTTTGTTTTTTTAAGTGCCTTCAAGTTAATGCTGACTCCTGGCAAACTAGGAACCCCTGGGTTTCTTGGCAAGGTATGACTGGTAGTAGATTGCCAGGCCTTTTCTTCCAAGGCAATTGAGAGTAAAGTGACTTGCCTAAGGCCACATGGAATGCCAGTTAGAACTCAACCCAGATCTCCTGAGTTGCTCTAATCACTAGGCTACTCCTCCACTCATTAAGGTCTGAAGCTCACAGCCATCTCAAAAGCTTCAAAGGTCGATCTGTTTATGTACTTCCCATGCGTCTTCCCTTTTTTCAGTAGTGATCTGAGTTAGGCATGCTTGGCCTGAGGGAGAAAATATGAAAACTCCTCAATCTTATGCAAAGTGTTCCACATCTACTAGCCCATGAGGAACTGTTAAGAAGCTATATGGAAAGAATGCATAGCATTTTGAAATACTTCCCTTCCAAGAGAATCAAATGTCTGAGCATATTTCCCTGGCAGGACCAAAAAGCAGGACTTTGAACTTTTGGCTACTGCAGAGTAGCGAAAAACTGCTAGTTATCAAATGCAGGAGTCTTTGGGACTCTCTACAAGAAGTCTACCTTCTTATTGACAGAGTTCACAGAGAGAGGTGTCTCCCACATTAATATCTATGCATCCCTCAGGATTTTGTGAATGAGCATTGCTCCCTGACAACTCCTTTGGGGGTTCAAAGAATTGGAGGTTATCTTTTTCTAATTTAAACAGAATGACATAAGTCAACTGAGGTCCTTTGGAGAAAACTTTCTCTTTCCTGTGGAGGAGAAGCTAGTCAAGCCCTCCTCTTCAGTTAACTCTGTTGGCTCATAGTCATAAACCCAGGAGTCCTTCAACTAAGATCCAGAAAAGTACTCTAGTGGAGAGGTTTGGGTCTATACCTGGCTAGAGGTCAAGATCCCAAGAAGAATAGCCCTTGAATTTGTGTTTCTAGACTAATGCCATTTCAGGCCTTGGAGATTGAAATTTGGACTGCTGTCATGCCCTCTGATGCCTTTTAAGGTCCCTGCACTGATGAAGTACCTTCAGGCAGAGATTGGATCTTAAGGATCAGCTGCATGACTGTATGCATTGTTGTATAAGCTGAAGCACTGCAGCGAGCCAGGAATCTAGCCAGTCTCTGATTTTCCTATTGATTTCCTCCTCAACAGCTGCTGATGCTAACGTGAAAGAGGACATATTGGGTGAACCTACATCCTCCTTAATCACTTGAGGAGTATCAATAGCTTTGTTCCAAGTCCTTGGAGGCTGATACAACCCTTCCAACACTGAGGAGGTTGAGCGGTCCTTTAACCAGTAGTATATCTAAAATACAGTGGCTGCCAGTATCTCTATGCTCTCATCACCATGCTCCGATGAAGCCTGATTGTTTTCAATTTTATATTTATGGAGGTCTGTTGTTGATGCTTCTTTGCCAATACTCAACATTAATAGACTTTATAGTTGACGAGGAAGCAACCAAATCCTTCCTTGAATGGGTATTGATCTATGTCCAAACTCACTGCCTCTGTTAGTGGTCATCATCAAAGTAGATTTATAATTCTTGACATCTATGCATCTTTAACTTCCACTGCAGCTTCTGGAACCTTCCAGACCAATGACTCCTGCTCTTTACAGGCACTAATGCCTCTGAGTCATCTGGGAATGTGAATGGGACTGAAAAGGTTTATGAATGGGACAAAGACACTAGAAGCACCAATTATATCTACTCTGGATATGGTCTTGTTACACTACCCATATGTTTAAAGATACTGAGGTATTTTATCTGGGAAATAGCACTGAAAAAAAACAGCGAAATAAAAAAACTCTGTTTTCAAAAGAGAAGGCCCTCCCAGCCTCCCAGAACATGAGGCATTGAGAAAATGCTGACAAAAGCAAAAAAAAAAAAAAAGAATAAAAAAGAAAACTTCAAAATAGCTGAAAAGCATAAGAGAACTAAGGGCCCTTATTGTTAACATGTAGCATGTGCTAATCTGCGAGAAAGCCCATAGGAATAAAATGGACATTCAGCAGATAGCACATGCTAAGTGTTAGTAAAAGGGGACTCAAGGAGAAATGAGGCCCTTGTATGCAACACAGAAAACTGTGAAAAAGACTGGAAAAGGTATGCAAATTGGTACTTGAGAGATCACTATGGGACATATATCTCACTAGCTTCAGGGAAAAACAAGAAATGAGGGAGGCCCCACATGACAGTGCAGCCTTGGGAAATATGGCACGTTTGTTGTTGAGATACTAAAAGCTTCTAAGTTAGCTGAAGTTAGAGAAACTTTTTCTTGTACCGGGCTCTATCTGATAACATTATCCCACTCTGAAGACCTGTAATCCTGCTTTTCCTCAGAGAAACATTTACATCATCAATAATTAAACACTTTTTAAATAAACATGCACATATTAAGAACATAAGAACATAAGATATGCCATACTGGGTCAGACCAAGGTCCATCAAGCCCAGTATCCTGTTTCCAGCAGTGGCCAATCTAGGTCATACGGACCTAGCAGTTTCCCCAAAAGACACAGGTTCTGCAATGCTTATACTAGGTCAAGCATTGATATCCTGGGTCCCTTCTTAATAATGGTTTATGGACCTTTCCTCCAGGAACTTGTCCAAACCATTTTTAAACCCACCTACACTAACAGCCTTTACTACATCCTCCGGTAACAAATTCCAGAGTTTGATTACACGTTGAGTGAAAAAATATTTTCTTTTATTAGTCTTAAATAGTTTACCCTGTAGCTTCATTGCATGTCCCCTAGTCTTCCTATATTCTGATAACGTAAACAGTCGATCTACGTTTACCTGTTCCACTCTGTTCATTAATTTATAGACTTCTATCATATCTCCCCTCAGCCGTCTATTTTCTAGGTTAAAGAGCCCTAACGTTTTTAGCCTTTCTTCATAGGAATATGCTTCCATCCCCTTTACCATTTTGGTGGCTCTTCTCTGAACCTTTTCTAATAACGCTATATCCTTTTTAAGATACGGCAACCAGAATTGCACACAATATTCAAGGTGCGGTCTCACCGTGGAACGGTATAGAGGCATTATAATATCTTTTGTTTTATTTTCCATTCCTTTCCTTATGATAACCAGCATTCTATTTGCTCTCTTGGCTGCCACTGCACACTGGGCCGAGGGTTTTAACATGTTATCCACAATGACGCCTAAATCTTTTTCCTGGGTGGTGGTTCCTAATGTGGAACTTGCATCGTGTAACCATAGTTTGGGTTGTTCTTCCCTAGGTGCATAACTTTGCACTTGTCCACATTAAATTTCATCTGCCATTTTGATTCCCAGTCTTCCAATTTATCAAAATCCTCTTGCAATTTTCCACAATCCTCTTGGGTTTTAACAACTTTAAATAGTTTGGTGTCATCTGCAAATTTGATAACCTCACTCGTTATTCCACTTTCCCGGTCATTTATGAATATGTCATAAAGCAGCGGACCCAACACAGATCCCTGGGGTACACCACTATTCACCTTTCTCCATTGGGAAAATTGGCTATTTAGCCCAACCCTCTGCTTTCTATCTTTTAACCAGTTCCTCATACATAGTAGTACACTGCCTCCTATCCCATGACTCTTTAGTTTTGCCAAAAGTCTCTGATGAGGGACCTTGTCAAAGGCTTTCTGAAAGTCCAGATACACTATATCAACCGACTCACCTTTGTCCACCTATTTATTCACACTTTCAAAAAAACATAACAGATTAGTAAGACAAGATCTTCCTTGTCTAAAGCCATGTTGGCTGTCTCCCATTAGGCCATGACTATCTACATGCTGAGTAATTTTATTCTTTATGATGGTTTCTACCATTTTTCAAGGTACTGAAGTAAGGCTCACCGGTCTGTAGATTCCCAGATCACCCCTCGAATCCTTTTTAAAAATTGGTGTTACATTCGTGATCTGCCAATCTTCAGGTATTAGAGATGATTTTAATGATAGTTCACAGATTACTAATAGCAGGTCTGCAATCTCATATTTCAGTTCTTTCAACACCATCCGGCCCAGGTGATTTGCTACTCTTCAGTTTATCTAATAGCTGTGGAGTGGAGGAGTGGCCTAGTGGTTGGGGCAAGGTACTTCAGGCCGGAAGGTCGGGGGTTCAAATCCCACTAGAGGACAGCAACCTTGGGCCGGAAGGACTGGGGTTTCTAGTCCCACAGGTGCTTTTTGTGGTCTTGGGCAAGCCACTTAGCCCTCCATAGCCCATGTCCCTGTAAAATAGTTATCTCCAAGTTATAATGCCCTGTTCAATGTAATTTCAGTTTGTTCAATGTAAACCGCACTGATGCAGAATAGCGCGGTATATAAGAGAATGTATGTAAATGTAAAATACATCTTCTCGATGTATCGATATTTCCTTCAATTCTTCCGCACCTTTAAATACCACTTCAGTCATGGGTAACATCCCTACATCTTCCTCAGTAAAGACCAAAGCAAAGAATTCATTCAGTCTCTTCACTATCGCCTTGTCGCCTGTTAGTGCGCCTTTAACTCCTCTATCATCTAATGGTCCAACTGACTCTCTCACAGGTTTTTTGCTACGAATGTACTTGAAAAAATCTTTATTTTGCGTTTTTGCTTCCGCAGCAAGCTTCTTCTCAAATTCTTTCTTTGCCTTCTTTATCAATGCCTTGCATTTGACCTACCGGTGCTTGTGCTGTTTCCAGATTTCATCGTTTGGCTTTTTTTTCCATTTCCTGAAAGATGCTTTCTTGGCAACAACAGCCTCTCTGACCTCACCTTTAAACCATGCTGGCAGTTTTTTGGACTTCCTTCCACTTTTCTTAAAGCGTGGAATAAAGCTGGTCTGGGCTTCCAAAGTAGTATTTTTCAACAACACCCAAGCTTGATGTAAGTCTTTAACCTTTGCAACTGCTCCTTTTAGTTTTTTCTTAACTATTTTCCGCATTTTATCATAGTCTCCCTTTCAAAAGTTAAAAGGTAGTTCTGTGGATTTCCTCCTCCACTAATTAAATCAAAGGTGATCATGCTATGATCACTATTGCCAAGTGGCCCCAACACCCTTATCTCTTGCACTAGATCTGGTGTTCCACTAAGGACTAGGTCTAATATGGCTTCCCCTCTTGTGGATTCATGGACCAGCTGCTCCAAGAAGCAGCCATTTATGTCATCTAGGAACTTTATCTTCCTAGCATGTACTGCCGTGACAATGACCCAGTCGATACCGGGGTACTTGAAATCGCCCATTATTAGTACCGCGCTGTAACTTTTGTTAGCTTCCTTGATTTCTTTGAGCATTTTATCATCCATTTGTTCATTCTGGCCAGGCGGTCGATAGTACACCCCCACCGCCATCGCCTTCCCCTTTTTACATGGAATTTCAATCCATAGAGATTCTACAGCAAATTTTGTTTCCTGCAAAACTTTAATCCTTTCTGACTCAATGTCCTTTGTAACATAGAGCGCAACCCCTCCACCAATTTGATCAGCTCTATCATTACGATATAGTTTGTACCCAGGTATCACAGTGTCCCACTGGTTGTCCTCCTTCCACCATGTCTCTGATATTCCAATCACATCTAACCTCTCATTTAGTGCTATATATTCTACTCGTAACTCTCCCATCTTATTTTTTAGACTTCTAGAATTTGCATACAAGCATTTTAGAGACTGTATTTTATTCATATTAATTTGGCTATTGGTAGACATGGGTAATTTGGGATCTTTAAGCTCTGTCTGCTCCATACTCGAGGGCATTTGGGCTACTTTACTCTTTTTCTGGAACCTCTCTGCTTTTGGTAGTATCCATCAAGGATACATTCTTCCGAACCATCTGCTCTTGGGCGACTGTCGGCTTTCCCCTATTATCTAGTTTAAAAGCTGCTCTATCTCCTTTTTAAAGGTTAATGCCAGCAGCCTGGTTCCATCCCGGTTAAGGTGAAGCCCATCCCTTCGGAAGAGCCCCTCCTTTCCCCAGAATGCACCCCAGTTCCTAACAAATCCAAACCCCTCATCTCTGCACCATTGTCTCATCCACGCATTGAGACTCCGGAGCTCTGCCTGCCTTTTGGGTTCTGCACGTGGATTTCAACTTCCTACCTAAAAGCCTAAATTTAGCCTCCAGAACCTCCCTACCACATTTTCCTATGTCACTGGTACCGACATGTACCAAGACAGCAGACTCCTCCCCAGCACTATCTAAGACCTTATCTAGGTGACACGTGAGGTCCGTAACCTTCGCACCAGGCAGGCATGTTACCAGGCGATCCTCACGTCCACCAGCCATCCAGCTATCTACATGCCTAATGATCGAATCACCAACTATAACGGCTGTCCTAACCCTTCCCTCATGGGCATATGGCCCTGGAGAAACTTCCTCGGTGCTAGAGGGTTTTACATCACCTGGAGGACAGGTCCTAGTTACAGGATCATTTCTTGCCACACCAGGGTGATGCTCTCCTGTCACGTGACCTCTCTCCTCCATGGCAACAGGGATGCTGCCAGACTTGAGGTGGGACTTCAGGACTATATCCCTGTAGGTCTCGTCTATGTACCTCTCTGTCTTTCTTATGTTTTCCAAGTCTGCTACTCTAGCCTCTAGAGAATGGACTCGTTCCCTGAGAGCAAAGAGCTCCTTGCACCTAGTGCACATGTAAGACCTCTCATCAACTGGGAGAAAATCATACATGTGACACTCAATGCAAAAGACTGGAAAGCCCCCATCCCGCTGCTGGACTGCTGTCTGCATGTTAGTTTTAAGTTTTTGTTTAGATCTTTAAGTTCTTTACTTACTAAGGGTTGCTATGGATATTTATACCAATAAAACTGTACCTAATACATGTAATATACCTTGTTCACCTGAAGCTTAATTAATCTCAGGTCATTAGTGTATGTCTGATTTGGGTAACAAGCTTCACCTGAGAGCACCTCCTGTCTTTTAAGATGTGTAAGTACCTATAAAGCTACGATTATCCCAGGAGTGGGTGGGTGTGGGGAGCTACACAGTACCCTGTCCTGTGCTGCTGAGGTAAGCTATATTCTTATTTGATTTAAATTATAGCTCTTTGCTGCTGCTAGGCTCTAACTTATTATGAAATTTATACTACAAGCTCTCTGCTGGGTTCTAAATTTAACCAGAAAGCTCTCTTCTGTGTTTTAAATTTAAACTAAAAGTACTTTACTGATGCTAGGCCCTGAGTGACTATTAAATTAAAACTATAAGCTCTCTGCTGGGTATGAAATGTAACCAGAAAGTTCTCTTCTGTGTTTTAAATTTAAACTTAAACTGCTGCTACTAGGCCCTGACTGATTTAACAAAAAATAGTGGGTTTACAGATTAAATAACTTTAATAGAAAGAATTCCTTTCAGAAAATTCCCAGAAGTATATACTCACAATTGCAGATCTCTCTCCAGAAGTAACAGTCCCTTTTTCTAGTCCTTCAAGACTAGAAAAAGATTTAGACTATTATAGATTTATATCCATGTTTTAAAAAAAAAAAACAGAATTAAGATTTGCTTGGGCTTGCATAACTTTCTAGGGGGTTGAAAAGTTTTTTCGGCAAACTTCAGCAGCTGTTTCTTTTCTTATTAAACACAAAGACAAATGGGATATGGACTAACTATAAGAAGATAGGAAAAATATGGACTCCAAGGTTTTCAACTTTTTGGCAAGTTGTTTACAACTACACAATCTCAGTTATTTTCTACCAATATTGTTTAGAACTGTAGGGCTAGCTTTGGAAGGCATTAAGAATGATGTAAGAATAGTTTAGCGATTTCACAAATGCATTAGGACATGAAAAAACTCTTGAAAAAGCTTAACTTACACTTTCAAAAAACTTCTGTTACTCTTATTACACCTTAACCTATTTAACCTCTATGTTCACTCCACTCTACGTGCCTTTTACTCTTTGTTCCATCTGCCTGAAAATGTATTATAATTTATTATAACATATACACAAATTATATTGTATTGTATTGATTTTTTAGATACAGTGAAGTATAAATGCCAAAATGACTTCAACAGCACAACAAATGCCATTTATGTTCTAGTTTAAAGAGCAGGCTGACATTTTAATCAATGTAATTCAAAGTCTGATAAGGAGAATACAATCACCAGAGTTGGAAAGATAATTTTGGGGGTATTTTACTTTTATTTCATTTTTGTTTCTTCTGGCTTATTTTCTGAATTTATAAAATATATTTTGCTCGTCTTTGCTTACTTCTTCCTTCTCTCCAGTCTCCTTCATCTCCTATGCAGTCCAGCAACAGGGTATTCCCTAGGGCTGTGGTGGAACTCCTCCTAACACCATGAGCATGAGACTGATTAGGACCATTGCTCCTCCTCTGTATGGCCTAACAGCAGGGGCCCACAGATATCAGAGGTTCCAGCTACATATAGAGCAGGTAATTTTCAAAGCCATTTCCTCAGGGAGAAACTACCTCACCTGTGGAACAAAAGTACATACTCTAAGATGTACCATACTGAGTCAGACCAAAGGTCCGTCAAGTCCAGCATCCCAAGGAGTAGATCCATTCCTTATTGTTCATACTCAGTGGTAGGCACTGGCTTTTCCAAGCCTAAATTTCTTTACAATAAATTTTCATTACATCTTATTGACCAGTCACTCAAAATGGTTTACAAAACAAATACAATAAAAAGGAGGAAAGTACAAATAAAAAGAGAGTGGAGGAGTGGCCTAGTGGTTAGGACATGGTATCTCAGGCCAGAGAGCCAGGGGTTCGTCCCACCCGGTGACAGCAATCTCAGGCTGGAGGGATTGGGGTTTCTAGTCCTATAAGCACTCCTTGTGACCTTGGGCAAGCCACTTAACCCTCCGTTGCCTTAGCTACACATAGATTGTGAGCCCTTTGGGGACATGGGGGTATATCCAGTACCTTTTTGTAGTAATTACATAATATAAACCACTTTGATTGAAGGATAAGGTAGTATAGAAAACTGGTTAAATAAATTAATTAATACAAAATCTCTTTTATGTCCACCCATCTTCAATATTCATCGAACCTTGAAATTCAAATACATCCTCTCATTTCTCCTCTACTAACATCACTTTTCCACTAGAAATAGTAGCGCCTTAACTCTTCTCCTGTATGTTAAAAAATTGCTCTCTTCCCCGAAATGTATCAGAAGTCTAAGGGGCTTGTTTACAAAGCCGCGGTAGCGGTTCGCGGTCGTTATCGGAGCCGCGGCCCCATTGAAATCAATGGGGTCGCGGCTCCGATAACAATTGCGAACCGCTACCGCGGCTTTGTAAACAAGCCCCTAATTGTTATGGATTTTCCTCCATCAACTTGTTTAACCCCTTTTTAAACACAACTAGCATAAAAGTAGAATAGTCTCTAAGTAGAAAGAAAAATAAAATTGTTTCTAGTGACCTTTACAAAGCACCATTCCAATTAGGAGGCAAAAGAACTGTGAAGTTGCCTTAAATAGGTGTTAAAGGCAAGTGACAAATCAAAGGGGCAATTTAAAAGGCCCCTTCTATCAAACCAAGGGCTGTGTGAATCACCCAGGAAATTGGACAGGGCACTGTGTAGCAGTTAATTTTTAATAAGTCTTCTTTCCCTCCCTCCTCAGTTCCCACCCATCCTGGAATAATCGTAGCTTTATAGGTGCTTAAACTTCTTAAACATAGTAATATAGTAAATGACGGCAGATAAAGACCAGTGTGGTCCATCTAGTCTGCCCAGCAATATGGCAGGAGTAGGTGCACCTCTTCCCATGTCTTCACCCCTCCCCATATCTTTGTTTCTTTGTTTGTTTAGGGGTGAACCCACCGCTCCTCCCCCCATTGCTCAATGTAGGACACCCCTATTTGTTGAGAAATTAGATGGTTCAGTTTATTTTGATTTAATCTTGTTGCTGTAAAGTGATCCACTGTGTCTGTTCCAGGCCACTTTGAATCCCATCACTGTGTTTGCCCCCACCACCTCCATTGGGAGGGCATTCCAAGCATCCACCACCCTTTCAGTAAAAAAGTATTTCCTGACATTGCCTTTCAATTTACCACCTTGCAGCTTCATGTTATGCCCTCTATATTTACAGCTTCCCCGCCTCTGGAAGAGGTTTGTTTGTTCATTATTTCTCTAAGTATTTAAAGGTCTGAATCATATCTCCCCTATCCCTCCTATCCTCCAAAGTGTACATATTTAGGCCTTCAAGTCTCTCCTCATAAGGATTCTGACGCAGGCTCCAAATCATTTTGGTCGCCTTCCTCTGAACAGCTTCCATTCTTTTTTACATCCTTTGCAAGATACGGTCTCCAAAACTGAACACAGTATTCCAAGTGAGGCCTTTTACAATGGCACTAGTACCTCTTCCTTTCTGCTGGTAATTCCTCTTCGAATGCAGCCCAACATCCTCATGGCTTTTGCCACCGCCTTGTTGCACTGTTTTGCCACCTTGAAATCTACAGAAATAATCACACCGAGGTCTTTCTCCTGCTCCGTGCACACCAACCTCTTGCCTCCTATCGCATACATTTCCTTTGGATTTCTGCTACCCAAGTGCATGACACTGCACGTCTTCGCATTAAATCTCAATTGCCAAGCATCAGACCATTCCTCCAGCTTTTGCAGATCCCTCCTCATGTTAAGCATTCTCTCGGGTGAGTCTACTCTGTTGCAAATTTTCGTGTCATCTGCAAAAACACAGACTTTTCCATTCAGTCCTTCAGCAATATCACCTCACAAATACATTGAACAGTGCCGGGCCCAGGACCAAACCCTGAGGCACCTCACTAATCACCTTTCCTTTCATCCGAGTGAGTTCCATTTACCATCACCTTCTGTAGTCTGTCAGTCAACCAATTTCTGATCCAGTTTACCACCTTGGGACCCAACCCCAAACTACTGAGTTTATTGATAAGCCTCCTATGAGGGACAGTATCAAAGGCTTTGCTGAAATCCAGGTAGATGACATCCATCGCGTGTCTTTGATCCAGCTCTCTGGTCACCCAGTCAAAGAACTCAATCAAATTTGTCTGGCAAGATCGTCCCTTGGTAAAACCATGTTGCCTCAGATCCTGTAACCCTCTGGTTTTGAGAAAGTTCACTATTCGCTCTTTCAGGAGCGTCTCCATTACTTTTCCCGCCACCGAGGTAAGACTCACGAGCCTGTAGTTTGACACTTCTTCCCTGTCACCACTTTTGTGTAGAGGTATGACATCAGCCTTTCTCCAGTCCTGAGGAACCTCTCCTGTTTCCAAGGATCTGTTGAAACCATCCTTTAATGGCCCTGCAAGAACCTCTCTAAGCTCTTTCAGTATCCTGGGATGCATCCCATCCGGTCCCATGGCCTTGTCCACTTTCAGTTTTGCAAGTTGTTCTAAAGCATAGTTACTCACCCTGTAACAGGTGATCTCCGGGAACAGCAGGAATTCAGTCCTCACACATGGGCATCGTCGGCATCGACGAAGCTGGCGCGGGAACGCTCCCCAGCATCCAATAGGAAAGCCCCTGGGAGCACCCCACAGCCCACAGCCCACAGCCCATCAGGCATAAATTAAGAACCTCAGATATTAGGAACCACCACCCAGGAAAAAGATTTAGGCGTCATCGTGGATAATATGTTGAAACCCTCCACCCAGTGTGCAGCAGCAGCCAAGAAAGGAAATAGAATGCTAGAAATCATAAGTAAAGGAATAAAGAATGAAACAAAGGATATTATAATGCCTCTGTATCATTCAATGGTGCGACCACAACTTGAATATTGTGTGCAATTCTGGTCACCATATCTTAAAAAGGATATAACGTTATTAGAAAAGGTACATAGAAGAGCTACCAAAATGGTAAAGGGGCTGGAAGGATACCTTTATTAAAAGAGGCTAAAAAGGTTAGGGCTCTTCAACCTGGAAAAGAGATGGCGGAGGGGAGATATGATAGAGGTCTATAAATTAATGAATGGAGTGAAATGGGTAAACGTAGATAGATTGTTTACGGCATCAAAATATAGAAAGACTAGGGGACTTGTGATGAAGCTAAAATGTAACTTATTTAAGACTAATGAGAGAAAATATTTTTTCACTCAAAGCGTAATCAAACTCTGGAATTCATCACCGGAGGATGTAGTAAAAGCTGGAAGGGTAGCTGGGTTTAAAAAAGGTTTGGACAAGTTCCTGGAGGAAAGGTCCATAAACCACTATTGTGGAACCTGTGTCCTTTGGGGAAACTGCTAGGTACTTGTGACCTAGATCGGCCACTGTTGGAAGGATACTGGGCTTGATGGACCATGGTCTGACCCAGTATGGCATATCTTAGGTTCTTATGGTGGGGGCAAATTCAGTGACAGAATTCAAAATGGCATGGGACAGACACAGTGGATCCCTTTATAGCAACAGGATAAAATCAAAATAACCTTAACTGTCTTTGCTATCTCAACAAATAGGGGTGACCTGCACAGAGTGGTGAGTACCACCACCTCTGTGCAGGTCTGTCCTCCTCCTCCCTAAGAGAGCTGCTCCACCCTACCCCAACAATCAGAGTGAGGAGATCTTTTGCCATCAATACCCTACAAACCCCCTGCGAAATAACTAAATACAACCAGACAACAAGAAGAAGGGCTTTCAAGTTCTATGCCCCCACATGCTGGAACGCACTCCCATCTTCCATGCGAGCAATTACTGACATCGCTCAATTCAGAAAAGCCCTAAAACATCACCTCTTTCTATTACACTATTCACAACCTAATTTAGCAGCATCACATCCAGCTAAGCAAGGATAAGCCACAAGACAACTCATGGTATTAATGTACAGAATTGTAGATACTGTAAATAGTTACCCTAGTTCAGGGGTCTGCAACCTTTAAGACGTAAAGAGCCACTTGGACCCGTTTCCGAAGGGAAAAAAAAAACTGGGAGCCGCAAAACCATTGCGACATTTAAAACAAATCTAACACTGCACATATTGTTTCTTACCTTAATGCTATATACGACCCCCTACTTTTCCTGTTAAAATATAGGTGTTTGGCCTATACTCGCCGTATAAGACTACCCCTCTTCCTTCACACACCAAAAAAAAAACGCCAGAAAATATCACAACAACAAGTAACAATATTTGATTTCAAAATTATGATGATTTTGTAGTCAAATCACTAATATGAAATAAAATTATTTTTTCTACCTTTGTTGTCTGACCAATTTATTCTTTGATCATGCTGGTCCCGATCTGAGGCTTCTGCTTTCCTGTCTTCTCTTAGCTCTCTTTCTGTGGTCTATGGTCCATCTGCCATTTCTTATCTCTTCTTTCGTTTTCTTCACTTCTTTCCATCAGCCTATTTCCAGTCCCAGTAACCCTCCCCAATATCAGCCCCTTTCCAGTCCTCACTCCCAGTACCTTCCAGTGCTAATCCCCCCTCAACCCCATTACCAGTGCTAGCCTCCCCTAATCAGCCCAATACCAGTCCTACCCCCCCATCAGCTCATTACCAGTCCTAGCCTCCCCTAATCAGCTCATTTCCAGTGCTCGTCCCCTCAACCCCATTACCAGTGCTCCATCCCTCCATGTCAGCCCCCTCCCTCCCTCCATCCATATCAGCTCCCTCCCTCCATGTCAGCCCCCTCCATCCCTCCATGTCAGCCCCCCTCCCTCCATCCATATCAGCTCCCTCCCTCCATGTCAGCCCCTCCTCCATCCCTCCATGTCAGCCCCCTCCCTCCATCCATATCAGCTCCCACCCACCAAGTCAGCCCCCCTCCCTCCCTGTCAGCCCCCTCCATCCCTCCATGTTAGCCCCCTCCCTCCATCCATCCATATCAGCTCCCTCCCTCCATATCTGCTCCCTCCCTCCATGTCAGCCCCCCTCCCTCCATGTCAGCCCCCTCCCTCCCTCCCTCCATCCATATCTGCTCCCTCCCTCCATGTCAGCCCCTACCTCCATCCATATCAGCTCCCTCCCTCCATGTCAGCCCCCCTCCCTCCATCCATCCATATCTGCTCCCTCCCTCCATGTCAGCCCCCCTCCCTCCATGTCAGCCCCCCTCCCTCCATCCATCCATATCTGCTCCCTCCCTCCATGTCAGCCCCCCTCCCTCCATCCATCCATATCTGCTCCCTCCCTCCATGTCAGCCCCCCTCCCTCCATCCATCCATCCATATCTGCTCCCACCCTCCATGTAAGCCCCCCTCCCTCCATCCATATCAGCTCCCTCCCTCCATGTCAGCCCCCTCCCTCCAACCCTACATATCTGCTCCCACCCTCCATGTCAGCCCCCTCCATCCCTCCATGTCAGCCCCCTCCCTCCAACCATCCATATATGCTCCCTCCCTCCATGTCAGCCCCCCTCCCTCCATCCATCCATATCTGCTCCCGCCCTCCATGTCCGCCCCCCTCCCTCCATCCATATCAGCTCCCTCCCTCCATCCATCCATATCAGCTCCCTCCATCCCTCCATGTGAGCCCCCCTCCCTCCATCCATCCATATCTGCTGCTCCCTCCCTCCATGTCAGCCCCCCCTCCCTCCATCCATCCATCCATATCTGCTCCCTCCCTCCATGTCAGCCCCCCTCCCTCCATCCATATCAGCTCCCTCCCTCCATGTCAGCCCCCCTCCCTCCATCCATCCATATCAGCTCCCTCCCTCCATGTCAGCTCCCTCCCTCCATGTCAGCCCCCCTCCCTCCATCCATATCTGCTCCCTCCCTCCATGTCAGCCCCCCTCCCTCCATCCATATCTGCTCCCTCCCTCCATGTCAGCCCCCCTCCCTCCATCCATCCATAGCAGCTCCCGCCCTCCCTCCATGTCAGCCCCCCTCCCTCCATCCATCCATATCTGCTCCCTCCCTCCATGTCAGCCCCCCTCCCTCCATGTCAGCTCCCTCCCTTCTTCTGCAGCCGCGGCTCTCTGCCTCTTAGGGAACCGCGGCTGTGCTTTTAAAATCATCTCGGAGCCCTTCCTGTCTTGACGGGCTCCGTGCAGCATTGTCCCGCCTCCAAAGGAAGTGGTAAACAACTTCCTTTGGAGGCGGGACAATGCTGCACGGAGCCCGTCAAGACAGGAAGGGCTCCGAGATGATTTTAAAAGCACAGCCGCGGTTCCCTAAGAGGCAGAGAGCCGCGGCTGCAGAAGAAGGGAGGGAGCCCATAACACCATAAATACCGGGCGGGCAGTGTGCTCCGGAGCTGCGGCAAAGGTGAGAAAGAGCCGCATGCGGCTCCGGAGCCGCGGGTTGCCGACCCCTGCCCTAGTTGAAATCCAGGTTTTCGCTCCTGTTCGATGTAAAGGCATAACAGATATCTGAGATGCTTGAATGTTACTTGTAAACCGCGCTGATTTTAAAGAGCGCGGTATATAAAAACAATAAATAAATAAATACACAACTAAATAAAGGCATGGGGAGGGGTGACCTGCATGGAGCGGCATATGCACCTACTCTTGCCACCTTGCTGAGCAGACTAGATAGACCATGATAGTCTTTATCTGCCGTCATATACTATGTTACAGCAACAAACTCAACTGCCGAACCTTGCATTGAGTGAAAAACTCTCTCCAACTGGTTTTAAAAGTAGTATCTTGAAGTGATCTCTTGTCTTAGTATTTATACGAAAGGGTAAATTAACATTTCCTATTTACTCATTAAGTTTCACTCATGATTTTATAGATTTCCATCACCTCTCAATAGTTTTTTCTCCAAGTTGAAGAGCCCTAACCTATTTAGCATTCTTACCCTGTATCATTTTTGTTGCCCTCTTCTGTATCTTTTCTAGTTCATCTATATCAGGCATGTCCAACTTCGAACAGGTTGTGATCTACTTTTTCTGGCCAAAAGTGCCGGTGATCTACCACCATGAAAATTAAGTTTCAAATTAAATTTTAACCCAATAAAGTTGGAGGATCCCCCCCCCCCATTTTTAATGAACCTTCTGTCATTTACTTGGATGTGATCAGCTGCTAAGCAAATTAAGCAAAAACAAAACAGAGAGATGAAGATCCAGTAAGAACTGCGAGGGGAAATGGAAAGTACATGTTTTCTTAAAGTTTTATTGAGTAATAACTTTCTTTAACTGTCTTAATAACTTCCTTTAACTTTTATTGAGTAATTTGTGTTAAATTTAGGTCAAGTATTGATCCAGACTGATCTTGCACAATCTTTAATATTTCGCTCTTGCTCATTAGTGAGATGTCTGAGCCTGCATTTCATCCACCAGCTTTTTGAAGTTGGGTGAATATTGCGTGAGGGCCAGTCTCAGGGAATCATGGAGATGTTCATCTGTCATGTTGGAATGTTGTGTACTCTGTCATTTTCAGATGGGAAAACGCAGATTCACACAAATAAGTTGAACCGAAACAGGAGTGTACAGCTTCACTGCATATTCGCAAGTTGGGAAATTTGTCTCTAGGCACTAGCTTCCAAAACGATTCTTGCACAGCACGGGTCTTGAGAAAAATGTCATTTTTAAGAGTTAATATTTTGTTTTCAAGAGATGGCTTGTTCAATGAGTAATTTTTACTGATAGCAGCTGCAGTTTCTTTAATGTTCACATCTACTTTGAATTGGTATTATTTATTTATTTATTTAACTTTCTTCTATACCGCGCTCTTTAATATCAGTGTGGTTTACATAAAACTTATTTTGTGCAGTATAGGGGACCTAAACTGGATGTACATTAAACAGGGGATTATGTACAGGTTTTAAACAGGGTAAACTAAACAAAATCACTAAACAGTGTAAACTAAACAAAATCACTCTGAAATATGATATGGAACATCTCTAATATTTACATACTAGCACTGCTATTTACACACTGGGTCTGCTATGCTCATGGAGTCAATCGGGGGAAAGTATTCCTACTTGTGGGCTGGGCTGGGTTCAGTATCTACGGGGTGGCTGCTTGGAGGGTGTCTGTCTGGTCCCACGGGTGTGGCTGACTGTGGAAGGTCGTCAGGTTCAGTGTAGTACTGAAGGAACAGGTGGTGCTTCAATGCCTTCCTAAACTGGAAGAGGTCACTAATGGCCCTAATGGCCGGAGGTAGGGCGTTCCAGCTAGCGGGTGCATAGAGCGCGAATGCTCTGTTCCTGGTTGCTTGTGAACATTTTGTGAGTGCCCTTGGGAGTTTCAGGGAATTAATTGCAGCTAATCTTGATCTGTTAAGGGGGGTGGTCTGAATGAGATCTGTAAGTGAAGTGGAAGAGCATTTAGTGATGGATTTGTGGGTCAGCATCAGCACCTTGAATGAAATCCTACACTGGACTGGGAGCCAGTGCAGAATTTTCAGGATTGGGGTTATGTGTTCCCTCCTAGATGCTCCGTGCAGGATTCTTGCGGCCGCGTTTATTGCTAGTTGCAAGGGATTCAGCATGTTTTTTGGGAGACCATGTAGTATGGCATTCACGTAGTCAAAGTGCAGGATTATTAGAGCCTGGTAGACTGTTCAAAAGTCTTCCGGTTCTAGCAGTTGTCTCATATGGCGAAGCATCCTTATTTTGTTGTATATTGCCTTGACCATGTTGCTTATATTACAAGTACTCCACAACTGTTTCAATTTTTTGGAAGTCACAGAATCTGTTTTAGAATTCCTGGATAACAGAACAGATTTCTGTCACATACTTCTCGTTCTGAAAAACAAAATTTGGGTATTGTCCCAGATAGTCCTGCGTATTAGGAAAATGATCAAAAGTGTTGTTTGCAAGGTCAGTCATCATTAGGTCAAATTTGCTCTTGTAGGATGAAACTGTACTCATCATCTCGCCAATGCATTTGTTTTTACCTTGTAGTTCAAGGTTCATACCACTTAGTTTGCCTGTAAAGTCAGCGAGAAAAGCCAGATCACATAACCACTCTTCATCTTCCAACTCTGCTTGGTCATCTCCCCTCTCCTTCAAAAATCGTATTTCGTTCAGCAAATCACGAAATCTTTGCAGAAATTTGTGCCTACTTAGCCACCTTACATCTGCGTGCAAAATGATTTCCGCTGCTCCTTCATCAAGAGTAAGATTGAAAAGCCATCTTGGAAGTGATCTTCTACGAACTGAATTTACAATTTTGAAAGTGATGTCCACGACAGTCTTTGTATTGAGTCTCTTGCTTGCCAAAACTTGCTGGTGAATGATGCAGTGGCAAGAAAGGAAATCTGGGAAGTCATCATGCTGTCTACCGAGGCTACGAAACCGTTAACCTCACCTGTCATTGCTCTTGCTCCATTAGTAGTGATGGAAACAAGTCTATGCAATGGAAGATTACACTTTGTCACAAAAGAATGGAAAGAACTGAAAATTTCCTGACCGGTAGTTCTCCCTTTTAAAGAAATCATTCCAAGAAGTTCTTCTTTAACACTGAAGTCTTCAAAAACCATCCAGATAAAGACTAGTAACTGGGCTATGTCTCTTATGTCTGTAGATTCATCCATTTGGAGTGAGAAAGCAACACAATTTGAAACATCCTCCAACAATTGTTCAGTTGTGTCTCCACACATCTTTTCTAATTGCCGCACGACGGTGTTTCTTGACAATTGTACATCTTGAATAGCAGCTATGATCTCTTTCTTATTTTTAAATCCTTCAAAACGATCGTCAGCTGCTTCAAGAAAACAATCTTTTACAAATTCCCCTTCAGTGAAAGGTTTGCATTTCTTTGCGATCAGGTTGCTGACCTTAAAGGATGCTATGGTTGCATTGACCGAATGTGACCTTGGCTTCGCCACATCAACTGTTGCTGAGTAGCCAATTTTGATTTACGTTCTTTGAGCTTCAGTTTACGAATTTCACTTTTGGGTGGAAAATCAGCATCAAACTTATTGCTATACAGAGCCTTATAATGACGTTCCAGATTACCCTTTTTGGGCAAGGATACTGGGGTGTTAGAAATTAGACAACAACACTTGTCTTTCACCATGATGAAGTAGTAGTCCATTTCTCATTCATCATGAAAGTGGTAGGTTTTGTTCTTCTTTGGAACACTCATCTTCGTTATACTGGGGTGGCTGGTTGTAAGAAGGCCAAATCTGCTAAGTTAGTATAAACATTGGCTGAATCTGGTCGAAAACTGTCACTGTCCCAAAGTATTAAAGATCAACAGGAACATAAACACCGCCGTTGCCAGGGCGCGCCCGCGCCTGAGGGCCTCGCCAGAGGGCCCTTTGGCGTGGCCCTTAGGCGTTGGTCCGTGGCATCTGTTCCTGGAGTCCTTGATGAAGTATGGATGCCCTTCCATGTATCAGGGTAATGTGCTGTGCCATGTCCTTCTCTTCATCTTGCCTGTTTGACTGTCTCTGTCCTCTACTCTGTCCTATCTTATAAATGGCGTTCCTTTCTTGTTTCCCTAAATGATGTAATATTGTAAACCGCTCTATGCCTTCGGGTCTGAGCGGTATATCAAATTCCAATAAACATAAACATAATAAACATAAACATAAACTGAAGACCTCTGGATGATGTGCAATACAAGGACTGGAGATGCCAAAACCACACATGCAGTTATAAAAGTCAAAATAAGAATTCATCATACTGGCACTAATCAAATACCACCAAACAATCATCAAAAAAACTCAAACACCTGTCCAGCAAACCAGATAAAATTAAATACCGCCAAACAAGTTCAAATACCACCACACGTGATTTAATAAATTCAGCACACAGTGTAGAATTAACCCAAAGGGAAAACAAAATAAAATTGCAGTGTAGAATCAACGCAAAGGCTAGGCAAAATAAAATTGCAGAGGCAAGCAAAAGTCACAGTGGTTTGAACCAATTCGAAGGCAACCATAAGCAAGTTAGAACAAAATTGAAAAAGCCCACCAAAATCACCAAATTCTTGACAATTTGTTGTGTCTGCCCGAAAACGTTTAATGAAAGCGAACTATAAAGCGACCAACGACAAGCACACGACACAACTAATACGGTAAGTGTATTCAGGTAAAGCCCGGGCGAATGGATATTGCCCGGTATTTAACACACTTCTAAGGGGTGTTGGGGCGGCAGCAGGAATGGGTGATTCTGAGAGGTAGAACACCAGGTATGACGCTGGGCCTGTGTTGTCTCATCACGGGGCGCGGGCAGCGGCCCCCTGGAGTACCCACAAACTATTAGCACGAAAACAACAAGCGCCCCAATATACCCGCAGGCAAGATTCTCGCAGGCAGGGAAAAAAACAGGATCAGTAGCGGTGGCAAGCCCTCGGCAGATGACCTGCTGGCACGAGCTCTCTCCTAGCAATGGGGCGAGCTGCTGGAGAGATGGAGCCAAGTGGGGCTGGCGATCTACCTCTGACCCCTCTGCGATCTACAGGTAGATCGCGATCTACCTGTTGGACATGCCTGATCTATACTATTGTAGAGATAGAGTGACAAGAACTGCACATAATATTCAAGGTGTAGTCAAAGCATGGGTTGATACAGAAGCATTGAAATATTCTCTTTTTTAATCTCCATTCTTTTCTGAAACAATTCTGACATTCTATTTGCTTTCTTGACCACTACCACAAACTGAACTAAGGATTTCAATTTATTTTATGGAATAAAGCAATGGGTTAAGAACCAGGGAAGCCCAGTCAGAGACAGTCCAATTACTAAGCAAACTAGGCGGTCACCTAGGTCAGTGGATTCAAAGGGGGGGATGCAGTCAAAGCAAAGCAATTGAGCCACACAAACTCAGAGAATCATCAGTATGTACTTTTACCTCAAAGAAGAATGGGATAGATACTAGTCCATTTACCCTTACGTGTCTTTTTGAAATCTCCCATCCAAAGCTCTCTAAAAGAGGTGAAGCCGGTATGTACAGAAAGAAGAGCTGGAAATGAGTCACCAGAGCCTGAAGAACAGACACTCCAACTCCACCATCCCTCAAACTGAAAAACCGGTATGTAGCCCTAGAAGTGGAGGAGGTCAAAAAATCCCAGGAACAGGAAGAACCAGAGTTCAAATACCCCATAGCATCAGAATCAGTGACCAGAAGGAAGCAAACGGTACTGGTGGTTGGTACTCTTGAGAGGGTACTGAGGCGGCCATCTGCAGACCAGACTTGATGTTCCAGGAGGTGCCAGATACTAAAATCCGAGATATTACAGAGAGTTTGTAGAGATTCAACAAGCCTACTGAATATTATCTAATACTGTTCATCCATGTTGGCACAAATAATATTGCTAGATATTCCTCCAAGTGTAGCTGTGGATGAGAGGGTGAAGCAGATAGGTACACAGATGATATTCTATTCAATACACCCTGTTGAGGGTAAAGGTCAAGGCTGAGAAGCTCACATCTTAGAGCTGAATGCATGGCTTTGTGGATAGTGTCAGGTGTTAAATTTCCAGAACTATGGGATGATTTTCCAAGGGCTGCAGAGCAAAGATGGTGTCCACCTACCCAATGAGGGTCAAAGTGTCTTCTGCAGCAAACTAGCTAGCCTACTGAAGAGGGCTTTAAAATAGATTCACTGGGGACGGGTGAAGAAAGCCCCCAGGTAAGTCAAAGCCCTCTAGTAAGTAAAACATTAAATACCTCTGTAGAAATGAGGTAAAAAAAGGCAATATCTGGAAAGCAGCAAGTATTAATGCCTGCAGAATGGGAAATAAGATTCAGGATCTTGAGGCTCTAATGAAGAGGATGACTTGGATTTAGTAGCGGGCACAGAGACATGGTTCACAGAGATCCATGACCATGATGTAATTATATCAGGCTAAACTTTATTCACAAAAGACCTCCTGGTTGAGGTGGAATGGAGAGACCACCTTACAGAGGAACTTAAGGTGTGTCCGGAACACCACCCTTTTTCTGTGGAACCTGGTGTAGGGGGCATGAGCCACCAGAGCTTGGAGCTCACTGACCCTGTGTGCAGACATGAGCACCATGAGGAAGACTACCTTCCAGGACAGATACTTGAGGTGGCAAGAAGCCAGAAGCTCAAAGGGTGGAGCGACGAGCTTCAAGAGGACCACATTAAGATCCAATGCCGCCACTAGCGGTTGAGTGGGTGATTGAGAGAGCAGGAGGTCCCTCTGGAAGTGAGCCATGAGAGGCTGGGCAGAGAAGGGCTTCCCCTCAATGAGGTGATGGAGTTAGACTTCAGACCAGCATTGGACTTGTGACTTGCCCAAGGTTACAAGGAATGCCAGTGGGAATCAAACCCCAATCTCTTGGGTACAGAGGCTGTTGCTCTAACCACTAGGCTACTCCTCCATGACTAAACCTTTTAAAATGACCCTCTTGAGACATGGTACATCCACAAGAATGGTACCTTGTGACCGTAGCACATGAGGAGGCCAACAGATCTTCAAAAGAGAACATAGTAACATAGTAAATGACGGCAGATAAAGACCAGTATGGTCCATCTAGTCTGCCCAGCAAGGCGGCAAGAGTAAGTGCAGGTCACCTCTCCTCATGCCTTTGTTTAGGGGTGTACCCACTGCTCCGTGTAGGTCACCCCTATTTGCTTAGTGGTGCCTCATGGTTCAATGCCTCAAAAATAAGTGTGAGAACCATGAGAAACAAGACAATAATTCATTATCTTACTGGTAAACAAAGTAGATTGTGAAAGTATAGGCAAAATGTGATCAAAGCAACAAGCGCCAGTAATCAGAAGAGCAGTCAAGTTTTCAATAAGCTGAAATGTTTAAATAATGCATCCATGTATAGATTACTGAAGTACATGTATAAATTACACAGGTACACTACCAAAAAACTGCCTCCAGTTTTGCAACTGATTCCTATAGATTTTGGGGTGCTGAATCCAGGAAAAATAGCCAAAATGTTCCATCACGTCACGTTTTCTTGCAAAATTAGATTTCTTACCCATATAAGGAATGTTCACATAATTTCTTTTTAGCCGACTGCAGTTTATTTTCTTGGCCCAAAATAGAGGTTGTAATGGTTAACTAACTAGAAACACTCCCTCATGATATTTTAGAGTGTTTTGTATTCATTTTATACATTAACAGGACAAATGGGAGGCGGGGGGCTAAATCCAGTACTCGCGCTGGCGCATGTTCTTTCCTGTTCGCCTCGCCTCGTTCGCCGCTCGCTCAAACACGGTGGTTGCGACATGAACGTTCCTGTCAAATTTCAGTTTCTTGCAAGTTCATTATTACCTTTTGTTTGCTCAGTCGTAATCCAGCTTTATTCCGAAGTGGTTCACTACAGTTGTAGTTTGCAGTGCTGTGTATTTGTGATGGCTCACAGAGCCAGAGGTTGCGTCAACTCTCCGGACAGTTTTTGTTTTATTTGTGGGGAATATACCGTGAAAAAGCGGCAGAGGAACATTTCTGCATTTATTTAAAAAGTATATTTCGCCTATTTCGGTTTGAAGTTAGGCGATCAAGACAAATCGTGGGCTCCTCACAAAGTGTGCAAGACATGTGAGGAAGATCTACGCTTATGGATGAAAGGTAAAAAACAAGCATTTCGTTTCGGAATACCTATGATGTGGCGTGAACAAAGAGACCACAGCAGTGACTGCTATTTTTGCTCTTGCATTGTGAAGGGATACAACTTAAAAAATAAGAACGTAATAAGTTACCCCAACCTTCCCTCAGCAATTAGGCCTATGCCTCATAGCAACGAAGTACCTGTGCCTGAACCACCAAAATCTTTGGATCATATTTGTGTGGACGGTTCTGATCATGATGAGACTCATCAGATGGCTTTTCCCGATGAGTCCAGTACTTCCGAGTTTGAAACTGAACCAGATCCGAAACCTGAACTTTTCTCTCAAGCTGAATTGAATGATTTAGTCCGGGATTTAGGACTCCCAAAAGATGCTGCCCAACTGCTAGGTTCTCGGCTTAAACAGAAAAATCTATTGTCACCAGGAACAACTTTTTATTGGTACCGCAACCGCGAGACACAATTTTTGAAGTATTTCAGCAAAGAGGAAGATTTGGTATTTTGCAACGATATATACGGAGTGATGGAAAAGTTTAAACTCAAGTATGATCCTGCTGAATGGCGGCTGTTCATTGATTCATCAAAAGACAGCATAAAAGGTGTTCTTCTTCATAATGGCAACACATTTGCTTCAGTTCCTATTGCTCACTCTGTTATTCTCCAAGAAAAATACGAGAATTTGGCCCTGATTCTTCAGAAGATTCGTTATGATGAGCATAAGTGGATGATTTGTGGAGACTTTAAAATTCTATCCATGCTATTAGGGCAGCAATCCGGTTTCACCAAATATCCCTGCTTCCTTTGCTTGTGGGATAGCCGGGCCCGCGACCTACACTGGGGGAAAAAAGACTGACCAATTCGGGAGTATTTGAGACCCAGTGAGAAAAATGTTCTTCATGAGAGCTTCATACCTCGTGATAAAATTCTATTACCACCTCTCCACATTAAGTTGGGTCTCATTAAGCAATTCATCAAGTCCCTTCCAAAAGATGGTGAGTGCTTTCGGTACCTTTGCTCAAAGTTCCCCCGACTTTCTGAAGCAAAGCTAAAGGAAGGAGTGTTTGTTGGCCCTGATATAAGGAAACTCATTTCAGATGGAGAATTCGCTGAAACGATGTCTGAGAAGGAAAAAGAAGCCTGGGATTCCTTCAAGGATGTTGTTCTCAAATTCTTGGGGAACAGACGGGATGAGAACTATAAGGATATTGTTGCCAGGATGCTCAATGCCTTCAAAGAACAAGGCTGTAACATGAGCCTGAAAGTCCATTTCTTGCACTCCCATGTGAACTACTTTCCCAAAAACTTGGGGGCGTACAGTGAAGAACAAGGTGAAAGGTTTCACCAGGACATCAAGGACGCAGAGAGAAGGTACCAAGGAAGATGGAACACCACTATGATGGCTGATTTCTGCTGGTTGCTGCTGCGGGAAACCCCAGATGAAAAATACGCCAAGCAGCGCACCAAGAGAAGCATTCGGGGGAAGAAGAAGAAACGGGCCCACCAGGAGATTGATTGACCCAAGAATGACTTTAAAATCTAAACTGTGTTGACAAATATCGTGTTTTACTAAACTTTGAAATAAAAATTTGCTAGTTATTACCACAGTGTCGGATCTCATTTATTAGAATTTTATTTTCACACCATCGGGTGTTTGTCTTCATGTATTTCAATGGTGCGGTTTGCGTTTTCTATTCTTACATACATACCTGTACAACATTTTTTGCACATTTCTTTGCTTTGCTTTGTGTCTAACCTCGCTCTTATATGCTCAATGTTTGTGCACATGTATGTGGCTGTTTTAAGTGCTGCCTTGTTACAATTTTCTTTATTCTTATTTGAATAACTACTAAACAATTAGTATAAAGAATTCATCCAAGAAACTTTTATCTCGATCGCACTCAATCTGAAATGTTCACCTCAAACTGCTAACCCAATGTAGCAAAAAATCTGTACGTGATGGAGCAAATTGGTTACCAGATTTGGATTCAGCGCACCAAAAAACGTAAAAATCAATCGAAACATTAGAGGCAGTTTAAAAAAAATTTTTTTAGTGTACCTGTGTTATATATTTTATAATCTACATGCATACTGACAACTCTGCCTGTGCTCTGCCCAGTCCATTCCCTAGAAATGGATACAATAAAAGCACGTGCGTGGTACTTTTGTACCTGGTACATTATTATAAGAGTCTTTTTATGTCCACCTTGTATATTCCTACATACATGCAAAAATGATTATAAAGTTATCTCCTTCATGCATATATATTGTAAAATACCCACTTGTCCATGTAAACATCAACAGATAACAAAAATAGGAACACCTATTTTTCTTCTAGTATATCACACATATTTACATATACCTATCTGATCTGTTTTCAGTTTTCATGTTCTTTATCCTAAAGATATATTTTTGTAAACATCCTACCTCTGTACCTGTTTTTGTAAGAGTAATAATTTCTTATATTTTCCCATTTTAAATTTTATTCCATCTACCAAAATCAACATTTTATCACTTCTCCAGATTGCTACTAAAGGAGCTTCTACTGCATTTGCAAGTATTTACCTGCCGGGAAAGCATAGTTACTCACCTGTAACAGGTGATCTCCGGGAACAGCAGGAATTTAGTCCTCACATATGGGTATCGTCGGTACCGACGGAGCCTGCGCAGGAACGCTCCCCAGCGTCCAATCAGAAAGCTTTTGGGAGCATCCCACAGCGCCTGTGTGCTGCCTTCCCGCCTTTCCCAACTGCCTCTCTCCAGTTGAGTTTTAAAGCTGAGACAAAAAGAGAGAGAGGGAAAGAAGAGAGATAGATAGATACAACTCCTAGGGGAGGTGGGTGGGTTGTGAGGACTAAATTCCTGCTGTTCCCAGAGATTACCTGTTACAGGTGAGTAACTATGCTATCTCCAGGAACAAGCAGGAATGTAGTCATCACATGTGGGGACTCCCTAGCTTTAGGTGCCAAGGAGAGACCCCAGAAGTTCTGTGTCCCTGAACAGGGCTCCACTTCCGCTCATGGATCTCTGGAATCCTACCAGGGATGGCAGGTAGGAGTTGATTAGGTATGGAACAGGTGTTGGAGAACAGCCTGACCAAACAAGGCATCACGGCGGGAGTCCTTGTCCAAGCAGTAATGGGCTGTGAAGGTATGAACCAAGGCCCAAGTGGCTGCTCGACAGATGTCGTCGATAGACACAGAGTGCAGATGAGCCATTGAGGCTGCCATGGCTCTCACATTGTGAGCTGTGACATGGCCCTCCAGAGAAAGTTTCTTACTCTGATAGGAGAAGGAAATACACTGAGCAATCCAGTTAGACAGTGTTCTCTTGGAGACTGGAAGTCC
The DNA here is from genome assembly GCA_033557465.1 of Ichthyophis bannanicus. Classification (NCBI taxonomy): domain Eukaryota; kingdom Metazoa; phylum Chordata; class Amphibia; order Gymnophiona; family Ichthyophiidae; genus Ichthyophis; species Ichthyophis bannanicus. The sequence continues at coordinate 578,851,014 of CM066033.1, forward strand.
CAAATGAGAAGGATCAAAAGCAACAAAGAGTTGAGAGGACTTTCTATGTTGCTGTGTTCTTTGTAAGTAAAAGGCTAAAGCTCTTTTGCATTCCAAGGTATGAAGATTCTTCTCTGCATTTGATGCATAGGCCTTGGAAAAAACACAGGTAGGTAGACTGCTTGGTTCAGATGAAAGGCGAGACCACCTTTGGCATAAAGCGTTGATGAGTCCTAAGGACTACCTTGTCATGATGGAAGCTTGTATAAGGTGGATCAGCTACTAGCCCTTGCAACTCACTAATGCGGCGTGCTGATGTGATTGCAATGAGAAAGATAACTTTCCAAGAAAGGAATTTCAAGGAGGTAGTAGCTAAAGGTTCGAAAGATGGCTTCATGAGCTGCCCAAGAACCAGGTTTAAGTCCCATGCCACCGGTGGTGGCCTAATGGGAGGCTTAGTTAGAAGAAGGCCTCTCATAAATCTTGCTATAAGAGGATGAAAGGAAATAGGCTGTCCATTTAGAGGCTTAAAGGAAGCTGCAATAGCACTCAAATGGACTCTTACTGAATTAGTCTTAAGACCTGCATTCGATAAATGAAGGAGATACTCCAGCAATGATTCCAGAGGTATCGCAAGGGGGTTAAGACCCTTTTGCGAACACCATATGGTAAACCTTTTCCACTTGAAAGCATAAAAAAATCTTGTGGAAGGTTTCCTGGAAGCAAAAAGAATATCTTTTACTTGCTGAGGGAGATTAAGATCATGGAGATCTAGGCCTTCAGCAACCAAGCCCTGAGATGCAGAGACTGGGGATTGGGATGCCATAACATTCCGTCCTCCTGAGATAGGAGATCTGGAGCAGACCCTAACTCCAGGGAGGGAGCTTGAGAGAGATGTAGAAGCAGAGGGTACCACACTTGCCGTGGCCAATGTGGAGCTATGAGAATCATATGGCCTCTGTCTCTCTGAAGCTTGAACAGGGTTTTGGGAATTAGGAGAATGGGTGGAAAGGCATACAGGAAGTCTTGACCCCAGTAAAGGAGGAAAGCATCCCTGGCCTGAGCCCCCTGAGCCGGAATTCTGGAACAGAACCGGGGAAGTTTGGCATTCCACGGACTTGCAAAGAGGTCTATGTCCGGGGTTCCCCAAAGTTGAAAAATCTTGGCCACCTGGTCTGCATGCAGAGACCACTCGTGTGGAAGCAGAACTCGACTGAGTCTGTCTGCCCAAGAGTTTTGTATGCCTGGAAGATACACTGCCAGGAGATGAATCTGATGCTCTCTGGCGAGGGCCCATAGTCGCAAAGCTTCGTTGCAAAGCGACAGAGAGCCTGTCCCACCTGTTTGTTCACACAGAACATGGCTACTTGATTGTCCGTATGAATGAGGACTGTCTTGTAGCTGAGCAGGGTGTGGAACACTCGCAGAGCAAGGAGGATTGCTCTGAGCTCCAAGAGACTGATATGTAGATGACTCTCTTGTGGAGACCAGGTGCCCTGGGTGGAGAGGTCTTGCAGATGAGCTCCCCAACCCCTTGGAGAAGCATCTGTTGTGAGAGTTGCTTGGGGTAAGGGTTGTTGAAAAGGGAACCCCAGCAACAGGTTTTGAATGGACTTCCACCACTGGAGGGACAAAATAAGGCGACTTGTGTTTGCTATTTTGTCTGACAGGCATCCTGATGCCTGGGTCCATTGGGTGGATAAAGTCCACTGAGCTGCCCTCATATGGAGGCGAGCATAGGGAACCACATGTACAGTAGATGCCATGTGGCCTAGTGGTTGTAACGTTTCTCGAGCAGTGAGGTGAGGCTTTAGCACTGCCTGAGAAGCTAACTGCACCCTGCACAGGCAGCGGGCCTGAGGGAGATAGGCCCTTGCCTTTCTGGTATCCAGCAAAGCTCCTATGAACTCTAAAAGACTGAGTGGGAGTTAGACTGGATTTTGGGATGTTTATTACAAGACCCAAATACTGAAGGATACGCATTGTGCAGGACAGAGAAGTCCTGGCCTCTGACACTGTTGGGGCTCGAATGAGCCAGTCGTCTAATTAGAGGAAGACGAATATCACTAGAGTGCGGAGAAATGCTGCTACGACAGCCATGCATTTCGTGAACACCCTTGGTGCTGAGGCCAGGCCAAAAGGAAGCACCCAGTATTGGTAGTGCTTTCCTTGAAAAAGGAACCGAAGGAACCTTCTGTGGGTTTGATGGATGAGGACATGGGTGTACTGTCACGTGTCCCTATCCCCAGCCACGTGCTTAGGGGATTAGGATTGTCATTTTAGTCCTCTTTAAAGGGTTTGAAAACTATTTCCTTCAGGAGCAGTGCCCTCTGGGAGTTGTAGTTTCCCTCTTAAAAAGGATAGTCGTGGAGACATTGAGTGAAGGCAAACATGACACAGTTTATTTCCCCAAAATATGCACAAATAAGGTTCAAACACAAAGTATCTGGATATATCCTCCAGGACAAAAAGTACAGAAAATATTTACATCCTTAAGCTGAGTAACTTCTCAAAGGCATTAAACAGACGCAGATGTTTCGTCAATCAAAACAGGCAAATCAAAAGTACAGCTTCTTAGGTTCAGCAAAGTAAAGAATGGCTTTCTGCTTCCTTAGTGAGATAATATACAGTGCTGTGCAAGCTTGTCTTACTTAACCTGGTTCCTACCTTAGCAAGGTTAAGTTTTCTTGGCAGTGCTTTTCCCAAAAGCATTTACTCAGGCTGCTACTCCTTAACCAAGGATTCAGTAGCCTCTGCACGACACAAAGAACAGTCCATTGGCAGTTCAGTAATCAAGGGGTCTGGTTCATTATACTCCACTTGCATTTCCTCCTGCTCTGGAAGTATAATATCCTGCACTGAGCCCTCATGACCTGCCTCTGGTGGAATTTTTGCTGAGGATTCCTGTAACTCCCTTCAGGACTTCTCTATCCGGTAAGGAAAGCACAGTTACTTACCTGTAACAGGTGATCTCTGGGAACAGCAGGAATAAGTCTTCACACATGGGTATGTCGGTACCGACGGAGCCTGCGCGGGAACGCTCCCCAGCGTCCAATCAGAAAGCTTTTGGGAGCATCCCACAGCGCCTGCGTGCTGCCTTCCCGCCTTTCCCAACTGTCTCTCCTCAGTTAAGTTTTAGAGCTGAGACAAAGAGAGAGAGAGAGAGAGACAACTCCTAGGGGAGGTGGGTGGGTTGTGTAGACTTATTCCTGCTGTTCCCAGAGATCACCTGTTACAGGTAAGTAACTGTGCTATCTCCAGGAACAAGCAGGAATGAGTCTTCACATATGGGGACTTCCTAGCTTTAGATGCCAGGGAGAGATCCCATAAGTTGTGTGCCCCTGGGACAGGGCTGCACTTCCCCACCTGGATCTCTGGCATCCCATGAGGGATGGTGGGCAGGAGTTGATTAAGTATGGAACAGGTGTTTAAGAACAGCCTGACCAAACAAGGCATCCCGGCGGGAGTCCTTGTCCAAGCAGTAATGGGCTGTGAAGGTATGAACCGAGGCCCAAGTGGCTGCTCAACAGATGTCATTGATAGATACAGAGTTCAGATGAGCCATTGAGGCTGCCACGGCTCTGACATTGTGCACTGTGACATGGCCCTCCAGAGAAAGGTTCTTGCTCTGATAGGCGAAAGAAATGCACTGGGCAATCCAGTTGGAAAGTGTTCTCTTGGAGACTGGTTGTCCAAGATGAGAAGGATCAAAGGCAACGAAGAGTTGGGAAGACTTCCTATGTTGCTGTGTCCTCTGTAAGTAAAAGGCCAAAGCTCTTTTACAGTCCAGGGTATGAAGGTTCCTCTCTGCACTTGATGCATGAGGTCCTGGAAAAAAGACAGGTAGGAAGACCTCCTGGTTGAGGTGAAAAGGCGAGACCACTTTAGGCATAAAGTGTGGATTAGTCCTAAGGACCACCTTGTCATGATGGAACCTTGTATAAGGTGGATTAGCTACTAGTGCTTGCAATTCACTGATGCGGCGTGCAGATGTGATTGCAATGAGAAAGATAACTTTCCAAGAAAGGTATTTCAAGGAGGTGATAGCTAAAGGTTCGAAAGGCGGCTTCATAAGCTGACCAAGAACCAAATTTAAGTCCCATGCCACCGGGGGTGGTCTAATGGGAGGCTTTGTTAAAAGGAGGCCTCTCATGAATCTTGCAACAAGAGGATGAGAGGAAATAGGTTGTCCGTTTAGAGGCCTAAGGGAAGCTGCAATAGCACTCAAATGGACCCTTACTGAATTTGTCTTAAGGCCTGCATTAGACAGATGAAGGAGATACTCCAGCAACTATTCCAGAGGTATGGCACGAGGGTTAAGACCCTTTTCAGAACACCAGATGGTAAACCTCTTCCACTTGAAAGCGTAAGAACGTCTAGTGGAAGGTTTTCTGGAAGCATAAAGAACATCTTTCACTTGTTGAGAAAGATGAAGATCCTGGAGATCTAGGCCTTCAGAAACCAAGCCCTGAGATGTAGAGACTGGGGATTGGGATGCCATAACCTTCCGTCCTCTTGAGAGAGGAGGTCTGGAGCAGACCCTAACTCTAGGGAGGGAGCTTGAGAGAGATGTAGAAGCAGAGGATACCACACTTGCCGTGGCCAATGTGGAGCTATGAGAATCATGTGGCCTCTGTCTCTCTGAAGCTTGAACAGGGTTTTGGGAATTAGGGGAATGGGTGGAAAGGCATACAGGAAGTCTTGACCCCAGTGAAGGAGGAAAGCATCCCTTGCCTGAGCCCCCTGAGCCGGAGTTCTGGAACAGAACCGGGGAAGTTTGGCATTCCACGGACTTGCAAAGTGGTCTATGTCTGGGGTTCCCCAAATTTAAAAAAGTTTAGATACCTGGTCCATATGTAGGGACCACTCGTGTGGAAGCAGATCTCGACTGAGTCTGTCCGCCCAAGAGTTTTGAACACCTGGAAGATAAACTGCCAGAAGATGGATGTGATGCTCTCTGGCGAGGGCCCACAGTCGCAGAGCTTCATTGCAAAGCGACAGAGAGACAGTTCCTCCCTGCTTGTTTACATAGAACATGGCTACCTGATTGTCCGTGTGGATAAGGACTGTCTTGTGGCTGAGCGGGGTGTGGAAAACTCGCAGAGCAAGGAAGATTGCTCTGAGTTCCAAGAGATTGATATGTAGACAAGTCTCTTGTTGGGACCAGATGCCCTGGGTGGAGAGGTCCTGAAGATGAGCTCCCCAGCCCATTAGAGAAGCATCTGTTGTAAGAGTTGCTTGGGGTAGAGGTTGTTGAAAGGGGGACCCCAGCAACAAGTTTTGAGGGGACTTCCACCACTGGAGGGACAAAATAAGGCGACTTGTGTTTGCTATTTTGTCTGACAGGCAGCCTACTGCCTGGGTCCATTGGGTGGATAAAGTCCACTGAGCTGCTCTCATGTGAAGGCGAGCATATGTTACCACATGTACAGTGGATGCCATGTGGCCTAGCAACTGTAACATCTCTCGAGCAGTTAGTAGGGGTTTTAACTCTGCTTGAGAAGCTAACTGCACGAAGCGAAGGCAACGGGCCTGGGGAAGATAGGCCCTTGCCCTTGTGGTATCCAGCAACACCCCTATAAACTCCACGGACTGAGTAGGGATTAAATTGGATTTTGGGATGTTTATTACCAGCCCTAAATACTGAAGGATACGCATTGTGCAGGTGAGAGAAGTCCTGGCCTCTGATTGAGTGGGAGCTCGAATGGACCAGTCGTCCAGGTAAGGGAAGACGAATATTCCCAGGGTGCGCAGAAAAGCAGCAACCACTGCCATGCATTTCGAGAACACCCTTGGTGCAGAGGCCAGACCAAAAGGGAGCACTTTGTATTGATAGTGCTTTTCCTGAAAAAGGAACCGAAGGAACCTTCTGTGATATGGATGGATGGATGAGAACATGAGTGTACGCATCCTTGAGATCTAGAGAACAAAGCCAATCCTGACTCTGAAGGTATGGCAGCAGAGTTCCTAGAGAAACCATCTTGAATTTTTCCTTGACTAGGAATCTGTTCAACTCTCTGAGATCTAAGATGGGTCTGAAGCACCCTGTTTTCTTTGGAATAAGAAAATAGGGGGAGTAGAACCCTGTGCCCTGTTGTTGAAAAGGCACTTTCTCTATGGCCCCCTGGGCAAGAAGAGTGGCAACCTCCTGCTCCAACAGGTTGAGGAGGGAGGGTTGAGAATTGAACTGGTGCACTCTTGTGAGAGGGGGCAAGCTTGAAAAATGAAGCTTGTACCCCTCTCTTATGATGGAGAGTGTCCAATGCTCTGCTGTAATTTGCCCCCATCTGGGAGCAAAGTGACATAACCTTCCTGGAATGGTGGAGGGCTCTGGTCCTTCTAGAGCCAGGAAGGCTAAGTTCTCTAGCAGAAAGTCAAAGGTCCTGAGGGGGCTGAGGTTGCTGGGCTGGAGTAGGCCTCGCAGCCTTTGCTTTACTCTATTTGGAGGATTGCTGACGTTTGGAAGGGAACTGAGCTGCAGAAGATGCCTGCTGACCATAAGCAGGATAGAATCGTCCCTTCTTAGAAAAAGGTGTTTTCTTGAACAACCTTTTCTCAGCAGGAGCAGCTGTAGATTTGGATAGTCTATCCAAAGCAGAATTTTCAGCATCCATCTGATTGGCTTTTGCTTGCCAATCCTTACCAAACAGGTTCTCACCTGTACAAGGGATATTTCCCAATTCATCTTGAACCCAGATCTCCAAATCAGATGCTTGAAGCCAAGCAATCCTACGTGCACCTATGGCAATAGCTGAGGCTCTGCTTACGCATTCAAAGGAGTCGAAAGCTGCACGGTTGGAGAATTTTGAGATATCCTGGGCAGGTTTGAGCCCAGTGAGAAATTCCTGCCTTTTATCTTCAGATATAAAAGGACTTAAAGTCTGCAAATGGTCAGTGACTTCTTTTAAGAACATTCCGATGTAAAGACTAAAGGAATTAATTCTCGCAGCAAGCATGTAAGCTTGGAAGACTCTTTTTTCAAAAGCATCCAGGGTTCTACATTCAGGTCCTGGAGGATTAGAGGCATGTCTTTTGGCACTTCTAATCTTTCTCATTGCAGACTCAACCACAAGGAAGTTGAGTTTTATGGAAACCAGGACAAGGAGGGACACGATACATGGAATCCAACCTGCGAGAATGAGGAGAGGTGGTTAGAGGTGCTTCCCACATCCTCAACATGAGATCATACAGAATCTCATGAATAGGTAAGATAGCTGCCTCTTTAGGAGTTTTAGGATATTGTAAAATATCTAACTCCTTGGCTCTGGGCTCTGATTGAGGAGCCACTGTAATAGAGAGACCCTGAGCCACCTCTCTGATAAAGTCTTGAAAAGACAAATCCTCTGGAGGAGACATCCTTCGTTTAGGAGAGGACTCCTCCTGTGGAAGAAGCATCACTGCATCGACTGACTCTTCAGAATCCTCAGAGTCCTCAGAGGAATCGAAGTATCGTCTGTCTGGATGCTCTTGCAAAGCCCGATACCCGTACCGGCCAGGATCGGTATCGGGAATCACCGGTACCGGGGTATCGGTACCGGAGGGCTTTAGAGGACAGAGTACCGGCATAACGGACACCGATGAAAATGCCGATGCCACTGGTACCGGGATCGGTGCCGATGACGATGCTAGAGCCGGTACCGGCAGAGTAGTCTGTTGCGGTACCACGGGCGTTGATGCCACAAGGAAAGCCGCCAGACTGCGTTCGATGGACAGAATCCTCTGATCCATCGATGCCGCCAATGCCTGAAAGTCGGTACCGATGGAAACCACCGGTACCCCAGAGCATTGCACCAGGGGATCTGTCGAGGCCACGCCATCGAGATCCTCCTGGAACCCCGATGATGATGCTTTAGAGGCCGAAGCCTCCCGCCGGGATAATTTTGCCGGTGCAGAATCCTCGAGGGCAAGGTCAGAGGCATCTCGATGCTTAGAAGGAGATCTACCCTTCGAGGACCGGCTGGACTTATGTTTAGTTACCTGAGATCCATGTGAGGAAGAAGCATCCCTGGAAGACGTCGATGCCATCGAAGCCGCATCAGAGGGAAACAGGGTACTGAGCTTGGCAGCTCGGTTCTGCCGACCTCTTTTAGACATCATGGAACAGGACACACAATCTGATATGGAATGGTCAGGACCTAAACATTTTAGACACCATTCATGGGTGTCGGTGACAGAAATAGTACCGCCACATTTTGTGCACTTTTTAAAACCTGAGGCAGGCTTCTCCATATTTAAGGAAAAAAAGTTTTGGGCCTAAGGCCCAAAACTGAAGTGCACCTGAAGAAAAAGAACGGTAAAAAGGTGTTTGGGTTTTTTTACAAGAAGAAAAGAACACGGACCGGTGGTACCGGTACAGCGTCGAAGAAGGCAGACGCGACAGAAAAGAAATAAAGAAAAAATAAGGAAATTCTTCTGCGGTGACAGGAACACGACCTGCTGGCTCCGCGGAAAAAGAAGAACTGAGGAGAGACAGATGTGAAAGGCGGGAAGGCAGCATGCAGGCGCTGTGGGATGCTCCCAAAAGCTTTCTGATTGGACGCTGGGGAGTGTTCCCACGCAGGCTCCGTCGGTACCGACGTACCCATATGTGAAGACTCATTCCTGCTTGTTCCTGGAGATTATGGAGAACTGTATTACTGGATATCTTTCTTTGGTTCACTTGCCCCAGTTCCTCTCTGAGATTTAACCACGGCTCTCTATTGGAGGCTGGTTTCTTCTGCCTCCTGGTTTGAAACCTAGGCACCCACCTCTGAGTGTTGTGAACCTCTTGGTCAGGAACAGAAGTTTGGAACCTGCCCTGCTCTCTCCGCCTGAGCAGCTCTTGCCTGGTTTTCCTTCTGCCAGACTCTTTCCAGATCCTTCTTCTTTCCTCTGCTTGGAACTTTCTTTCTGGGAACTTCCAGCTCAATTTCCAGTCTTGCTCTGAGTCCGTCTCTGACTCTGTCTTCCTGGACTCTCTCCTTGAGTTTTTGCTTGCTCTGCTCTTCCCTTCTGAGCACCCTTTTCCTCCTGAGCAGCTCTTCTCTCTGCTCTTCTCCCCCCTGCTTTTCCCTAAACAGGGTTTATAAAGGTGCTTCCTGGGCAGCGTTTCTCTCTGCCTTAACAGGTGTTCATAATCATGCTCCAAGCCTGCTACTCCATCAGCAGAGCTTGGTGTGGCAGCCTAGCCTCAGAAACTCTAAGCTTGCTCTGAAGCCTGTGCACTGCTGGAATGTTTTTAAAGGTACAATCACTGATTTTCTCTAACTCTGCAGGCTCACCAGTGCCTTCCTCATCACAGTACGCATCCTTGAGATCTAGAGAACAAAGACAATCCTGACTCTGAAGGTATGGCAGCAGAGACCCGAGAGAAATCTTGAATTTCTCTTTGACATGGAATTTGTTCAATTCTCTGAGGTCTAAGATAGGTCTGTATCCCCCTGTTTTCTTTGGAATAAGGAAATAAGGGGAGTAGAATCCTGTACCCTGCTGATGAATGGGTACTTCTTCTATTGCCCCTTGGGCAAGAAGAAAAGCGACCTCCTGCCCTAACAGGTTGATGAGAGAGGTCGGAGAATTGAACTGCTTTACTATTGTGTGAGGGGGCAGACTTGAAAAATTAAGCTTGTACCCCTCCTTTATGATGGAGAGTGTCCAATGCTCTGCTGTTATCTGCCCCCATCTGGGGGCAAAGTGACATAACCTTCCTGGAATGGTGGAAGGCTCTTGTCCTTCGAGAGCTAGGAAGGCTAAGTTCTCTAGCTGAAAGTCAAAGGCCTTGCGGAGGCTGAGACTGCTGTGACGGCTGAGGCTTAGCAGTCTTTGCATTCTTCTGTTTGGGTGGTTGCTGACCCTTCTTGACAAACTGACCTGCCGAACGTGCCTGCTGAGCATAGGCAGGATAATTTCTTTTCTTCTTAGAAAAGAATGGCTTCTTGAAAGATTTCTTTCTAGCAGGATCAGCTGTGGACTTGGATAATCTATCCAAGGTAGAATTTTCAGCATCCATCTCATTGGCTTTTTCCTGCCAATCTCTACCAAACAGGTTCTCACCAGTACAAGGGATGTTTCCCAATTTGTCTTGTACCCAGAGCTCCAGATCAGATGCCTCGAGCCAAGCAATTCTACGTGCACCTATGGCAATAGCAGAGGTCCTGCTTATGCACTCAAAGCAGTCAAAGGCTGCACGGTTGGCAAATTTAGAAACATCTTGGGCATGTTTGACCAAAGTGAGAAAATCCTGTCTTCTGTCCTCAGGGAGAATAGGACTTAAAGCTTCTAAATCATCTGTGACCTCCTTCAGGAACATTCCCATGTAGAGACTATAGGAACTGATCCTGGCAGAAAGCATGGAAGCTTGGAAGACCCGACATCCAAAAGCATCCAGGGTTCTGCACTCACATCCTGGAGGATTAGAGGCATGCCTCTTTGCCAGGGTTCTGCACTCACATCCTGGAGGATTAGAGGCATGCCTCTTGATCCTTCTCATAGCTGATTCCACTACAATAGAGTGGTGAGGAAACTGAGTCTTTTAGAAACCAGGACAAGGAGGGACTCGATACATAGTATACAGTCTGCGAGAATGAGGAGAGGTGGTAAGAGGTGTCTCCCACATCCTTAGCATGAGATCATATAAAATCTCATGAATGGGCAAGGTAGCTGCCTCCTTAGGAGTTTCAGGATATTGTAAAATTTCCAACTCCTTTGCTCTGGGCTCTGTTTCAGGGGCCACAGTAATGGACAGACCCCGAGCCACCTCCCTGATAAAATCCTGGAAGGAAATATCCTCTGGAGGAGACATCCTGCGCTTAGGGGAGGAGGGCTCCTCTGGGAGAAGCATTCCTGCATTGACAGAACTGTCAGAATCCTCCGATTCTTCTGAGGACTCGAAGTACCATCTGTCCGGATGCTCTTAAAGAGCCTGATACCCGTACCGACCGAAGTTGGTACTGGGGGTAACCGGTACCGGGGAATCGGTACCGGAGGGCATCAGATGACTAGGTACCGGCAAAGCAGACACCGATGCTGATGCTATCGGTACCGATACCGATGCCAGGTCCGGGGCCGGTACTGGCCGAATTGTCTGTCGCGGTTCCGAGGGCGTCGATGCGGCAAGGAGAGCCGCCAGACTGCGCTCAATAGCCAGGAATCTCTGGTCTATCAACGCTGCCGATGCCTGGATGTCGGTACCAGAGAAGACCGCCGGTACCCCAGAGCATGGCACCAGTAGTTCTGCCGAGGTCGAGGCCTCGAGAACATCCTGGAGCCCCGATAATGCTTTGGAAGCCGAAGCCTCCCGCCGGGGCAATTTTGCCGGTGCAGAATCCTCAAGGGCAATGCCAGAGGCATCTCGATGCTTAGAAGGAGATCTACCCTTTGAGGACCGGCTGGACTTATGTTTAGTTACCTGAGATCCACGGGAGGAAGAGGAAGCCCTGGAAGACGTCGATGGCACTGAAACTGCATCAGAGGGAAACAGGGTACTGAGCTTAGCAGCTCGGTTCTGCCGACCTCTTTTAGACATCATGGCGCAGGATATACAATCTGTGATGGAGTGGTCAGGACCTAAACATTTTAGACACCATTCATGGGTATCGTTGACGGAAATGGTACCGCCACACTTGGTGCACTTTTTCAAACCTGAAGCAGGTTTCTCCATTGTAAGAAAGCGTTTTTGGGCCTAAGGCCCAAAAAGGCGCATGCACCTGAAGAAAATAGGAAAAAAGTAGAATATATATATATATATTTTTAAACATAGAAAATAAGAAGAAAAAACTGGTGGTACCGGTAAAGCGTCGAGGAAGGCAGACACGACCACAAAAAAGAAAGAAATAAAGAAGAATTCTTCTGCGATGACAGGAACAATGACCTGCTGGCTCTGCGGAAAAAGAAGAACTGGAGAGAGACAGTTGGGAAAGGCGGGAAGGCAGCACGCAGGCGCTGTGGGATGCTCCCAAAAGCTTTCTAATTGGACGCTGGGGAGCGTTCCCGTGCAGGCTCCGTCAGTACCTACGATACCCATATGTGATGACTACATTCCTGCTTGTTCCTGGAGATATTCTCAAACTCTTGGGGTAAAGGGAATTTTTAGGGTTTAAGATAATAAAATCTGTGACCATTGTCAGACGGCTGCCTGGGTGAGAATCTTCACAGTCTTAGCAAGTGCATATATCTTCACAGTCTTAGCAAGTGCATATACCAGAAGAAAAAGAAAGAATCACAAAAATGGTTCACGAAAAACATTGCCCTACTAAAAAGACAACTACGTAAACAAGAAAAAACCTGGAGAAACACCAAATCACATGATAACAAAACCAAATATATAAACTTACTTAATAAATACAAAGAAACAATCAACAACTCAAAAAGAGATTACTATTCCAATCTAATAAATCTTGCTCTCAACCGACCAAGAGAACTCTTCTTAATCGTCAAAACACTAACAAAAACACATAACCCAGAACCGAACCAGGACATTATAAACGTCCAAACCTTAGCATCACATTTTGCTGAAAAGCTAAAGGTAAAATCTTGCTCCCCAACCATCACGATAGAATATACACGGACCAGTAACTATGAATGGACAACATTCCACAAGGTTGATCGTAAACACATCCTCAACATCATAACAATGATCAACACTACAACTTCCCCGCTTGACCCATGCCCGGTGTCATGGATCAAGTATACTAAGGAATCCCTTGCAGAAAACATCCAATACATAGTAAACCAATCTCTCACACAAGGAACCATGCCCAACACCCTAAAGCTCTCCTCGATCCGTCCCATAATAAAAAACAATAAACTTGACCCAAAGGACCCCAACTCCTACAGACCAATTGCCAGCATACTGCTAATCGCTAAAATAATAGAAAAAACCATACAACTCCAACTACAGGAATACATAGATGAGCAAAAACTTCTTGATGCGCATCAATTCGGATTCCGCCCCTTCCATGGAGTGGAAACCCTCCTAATCGCCTTGACAGACCTCCTCATCAGTGGTACTAATGAAAATAGCAAAGGTTTCCTCCTCCTCTTCATAGACCTATCTGCTGCATTTGACAGCATTAATCACAAAACACTCATCAACAGACTTGAAAACCTAAAAATAGGAGGAACTGTCCTTGAATGGTTCAAATCATACATTTCAAACAGACTCATACAGATACAATTAGGCAAAGAAACATCAGAAACATCAATTTATACCTCCAACCAATTACAGACATATTCAAGATGTATGAAATTAACCATTTCATATACGCGGATGATATCATGCTCGCCATCCCCATAAACACCAACAACCCCAAATACGATAGACTACTCCAATGCATGAATGAGACCACCATATGGCTTGAGAACAACCAACTAAGCATCAATCTCAAAAAAACTGAAGCAATGTTCATAACGAGAAAACCTGACATGGACCACAACTACCCTACCACAATCACAATAAATAACACACCAATGCCTATTAAAAAGGAGGTAAAATACCTTGGAATAATTCTGGACCATTCACTCACCATGATCCCACACATAAAACATACAGTAAAAACGATATTCTATAAACTCAAGACAATACAACACCTGAGACCCCTACTCAACACACATGACTTTAGATCAGTGGTCAACTCCCTCATCACCCCCCACTTTGACTACTGCAATAGCATTCTAAATGGCCTACCACTAAAAAGCATATACCTCCTCCAAAGAGCACAAAACATATGTGCCAAGATGGTCACAAAAGCTAAGCTAACAGACCACGTGACCCCAATACTACTAGATCTTCATTGGCTCCCCATAAGCAGCCGAATAAAATATAAAATCCTCCTGACTACCTTTAAACTCCTCAATAACATCTCTCCCTCCCAACTATCTACCCTATTACAAACCCCATCAGAAACTAGAACACGAAGACAGAACGCAACCCACTCCCTCAACATAAAAACTAATTTCAGAAGGACCAGAGCAACGACAAGTGATAGAGCCTTCTCCTTTGCTGCCCCTACCCTCTGGAACGAAATCCCATTAACCCTCCGCAAAATAAAAGACCTTCACCAATTCAAAAAAGAACTAAAAACATACCTTTTCACAAAACACTTTGAGATCCCCTACCAACAAAAAAACCTCTCCGATACAATCACAGAAACATATTCACAGTTCTCAAGACAGAACAAATGATTAAACATAAGAAAGACACTTACTCTACTCTGCCTTACCCTACAGACAAAGATTTACACAAACAAATGGCTATATCACTATTGTAAATAATACCGGTAACTCAATTATGTTTTGATGACCTGTACATAGTTTGAATAGTGTTATTCTAGTTAATGTTCAAAACATGTTCAATGTAACTAAACGTGTACATAGTTAACACAAGTTCCATGTAAAATATACAGAAGTATATTGATTTTTGTTCGATGTGAACCGCCCCTGATCTCTGGAAGGGGCGGTATATAAGAAACTGTTAAATAAATAAAAAATATATCTATATGATTTGCAAGGTATTGTGGGCAATGTAGTTCATTCACACCAGACACAGCTGCTGACAATAATTTAGTTGTGCTCTTGGGTAAAGCCAATAAGATATTTATTTATGGGGTTATTTCTCCCAACACAGATATGCTTGGTAGCACATAAATTAGGTAACTTGCTTTCAGTGTTAACTTGGAAAAACAAAGTCAAAATCAGGAAAACAACAAATGAAAAGCTACAAAGCAAGAAACAAACTGTTCTTTTCAGGTTAACTTCTGATTACTTCCCACATAAATTCAGAAGTGATTCTCTCCTAGCTCACAAGCAATTAGGTAAGGCTTAATTGCTAGCAGTCAGCAGCTGAAACCCCTTAGCTGGCTTGCCTTCCACTGTGTGGGTCAAATCCTGCTTCAGGAGCTTTTCTGAGTAGATTAAAGAACAAATTTGTATTTCTTTGTGATGGTTGCTGTACTTTATAACAGAAAGTTACCAACGGAGTTTAGATAGAGAGCAGTCCATATAAACAGGATCCTCATCTGCTATTATTCCCCCTTGTTCAACAAGCATGGGTTCAATATCATGGATTGGCACAGATGAATCTCTCAATGGAGCATTTTCAGGAGAATACTTGTTTCCCTGCTGTCTTTCAAGGTTATAGCTAGGGCATAGATCAGTGTTCATACCTGAGCTTCCATTGCTGCTAGAGTTCCTCTCTATATAGCCTGGCCAGTATGTAGTCCAGTTCTTATGTCCAGCCTTCCAATCCAGATCCCTGGACACTGGATCTCTCTTCACATACCTTCTGGCACAGGTCTTAGGGTCCCTTCCACGTGCAGCCGTCTCCCTCACAGGTAGCCTCTGGTGATTCCTAGCTCTGCAGCACCATTCCTCTGGCTTTCCCCAGTCCAATGGTGTATGCTGGCCCTTGGAATACCTCCCAGTATACGTACTGCTTTGGACTCTTCTAGACCTCTCAAAGGCTTTTCTCTTCCTTCTTCCAAAGGGTCTCTTTCCCTCTCTGTCCGTCCGGTTTGGCTTCTGCTTCTGATGATCCTTCAGATGAAACTGATGATCAAACTCAAGCTGATTCTCAGGATACTGAGGACAATTCTCTGGATATCCAAGGTGATCATGAAGATGATCATCTGTAGAATAAACTCTACTCTTATTCTGCTTAGATGAGTGCTCCTCCCTAACACAGCGCAGCTGTGCTGAATCAGGCCCTGCCCTTTGAGATGAGTGCTTAGGGATTACCTCATAGCCCTCCTGATTGAACACACGTTTCCCCACTTCAGCTCCTCTAATGGCTGTTGGAAACCTGGTGCATTCTGGGACTGGTAGTCTTTTATGGGAAAATTCTCTTTTCTTATTTCTACCAGAACTGACAGGTTGCTTGTTCAGAGTCACTTCACCTTTTCTATAGCTCCTTCCTGAGCTATGATAAGCTTCCTTATCACACCATGTGCACTTAACATGCGTTTTTAAATGCACGGAAGTGCACAGTCTCCACAGTAAGTATCAGGGGCATGACCAGTATGATCCTGGCAGTTAACCCATCAAATGCATATACTAACAGTTTTGAAGGACTACCAAAAGGGATTACTACTGCTGGAAAGAAATCTGCACTTGTAAGTATTTACTTCTGGGACATTACCTAAATCTTGGGGAAAAGGGAATTATTTTAGAATCCAGTGTATTTGTTAACTCAGTGCGGGCCTAGTATCAGCAGATAGCTTTTAAATTTAAAACTCAGTAGAGAGCTTACAAAGACAAAACCTGGAGCTGACTGTGGTACAGATCATCAACTACTAGTATGCAAACTCAAGCTAAAGTTGAAAAAGAGCAAACCACTCATGAATGCACCAAAATATGACCTTGAGAATATACCACTGGAATTTAAAGACTGCCTGCAAAATCGATTTGCTGCCTTAGATACAAATGACAGAGCTCCGGAAGAGTTATGGAATGACATCAAGAAGGTTGTGCTGGAAGAAAGCGAGAAGTCTCTACAAAAGGTGAAAAAGCAAAAACGGCCAAAATGGATGACGGAAGAAACTCTGAAAATTGCCCAGAAACGCAGAGAAGCTAAAGCCAAAGGAGAAAGAAAGACAATCGCAGAACTCAACAGAGATTTCCAACGTGCAGCAAGACAGGACAAGGAAAAGTACTACAATGACACTTGCAAGGAAATAGAAGCAGAAACTATTAGAGGAAGAACAAGATCGGCTTTCCTAAAGCTGCGAGAGTTAAAGAAAAAGTTCCAGCCTCGAATTGGAATGTTACAAGATGCTCAAGGTTCTATGTTGAATGATGCTGAGAAGATCAAGAAAAGGTGGAAGGAATATACAGAGTTTTTATATGATAAAGATCAAGTGGACCAACAGCCGTTTCAACCTATACCTTATGATCAGGAACCATTGGTGATGAAAGAAGAAGTTGAAGCAGCATTGAAAGCCTTATCAAAGAACAAAGCACCAGGCATTGATAGCATTCCCATAGAAGTATTGCAGCAATCTGATGCAGCTGTTACCGTACTTACAAGGCTCTGCCAAGAAATATGGAAGACAACATCATGGCCAACTGACTGGAAAAGATCTGTGTTTATACCAATACTAAAGAAAGGTGATCCAACTGACTGTGGAAATTATCGCACAATCGCTCTGATCCCACATGCCAGCAAGATTCTACTGAAGATTATTCAAAAGAGACTACAGCCATACCTAGAACAAGAACTACCTGAAGTGCAAGCAGGGTTCAGGAAAGGGCGAGGAACGAGAGACATCATTGCGGATGTGAGATGGATCCTTGAAAAGACTAAAGAATACCAAAAGGATATCTATTTGTGCTTTATCGACTATAGCAAGGCTTTTGACTGTGTAAACCATGAGAAACTCTGGGCCACATTAAGAAGCATAGGTATACCAGAACACCTGATCGTTCTCTTGCGTAATCTGTACATTGATCAAGAAGCAACAGTTCGAACGGAACAAGGAGAAACAGAATGGTTTAAAATAAGCAAAGGTGTAAGACAAGGCTGCATACTTTCCCCCTACCTGTTTAATTTATATGCAGAACAAATCATCAGAGAAGCAGGACTGTATGAAGACAACAGAGGTGTGAAGATTGGTGGAAGACTCATCAACAACCTTCGCTATGCTGATGATACCACATTACTGGCTGAAAGTGAAGATGATCTGAAACATTTGCTTCTCACAATCAAAGAACATAGTCTCAAAATGGGCCTGCACCTTAATGTAAAGAAGACAAAGATCATGACAACTGGCATAATCAACAGGTTCATCGTTGAAGGAGAAGAAATTGAAATCGTGAACAACTTTAACCTACTTGGATCAACTATCAATAAAGAAGCAACAAGCAGTCAAGAAATCAGACGACGCATTGCTCTTGGCAGAATGGCTATGAAAGACCTAGATAAGATTCTCAAGAGCAGAGATGTCTCTCTCCATACAAAGATTCGACTTGTTCAAGCCATGGTATTTTCAATAACATCATATGGATGTGAAAGCTGGACAGTGAAAAAGACAGACAGGAAGAAAATTGATGCCTTTGAATTATGGTGCTGGCGGCGAATACTGTGTATACCATGGACTGCCCGAAGAACAAACCAGTCGGTACTAGAAGAGATCAAACCTAAGCTTTCTTTAGAAGCTCAGATGACAAGACTTCGACTTTCATACTTCGGACACATCATGCGAAGAGAGAGATCATTAGAGAAAGACATCATGCTTGGCAAGATAGAAGGTCAACGCAAAAGAGGAAGGCCAGCAATGAGATGGATTGCTACAATAACAGCAGCTACGGGTACCAGTCTGTCAACAATGAGCCGCCTGACTGAAGACCGAACACAATTTAGGATAGCTATCCAGAGGGTCGCCATGAGTCGACTCCGACTCGACGGCACTTAACAACAACAACAACAACAGAGAGCTTTTTGTTTACTTTTAAAACCAGACGAGAGGTTTTAGTTTAAATTTAAAACCAGCAGAGAGCTTTAAGTTTAAATTTAAAACTCAGTCAGGGCCTAGTATCAGCAGAGAGCTTTTAATTTAAATCAAATCAGAGTATAGCTTAGCATAGAAGAAAGAACAGGATAAAATATTCTTTGAGTAAGAAGAAATAAATTGTTTCTAGATACCATTACAAAGAGGCCTTCCACTTAGGAGGCAAGAGATCTGGGAATTTGTTTTAAATAAATGTTAAAGCCAAGTAAAAAAGTCAAAAGTGCAATTTTGAAAGGCTCCCTCTATGAAACCAAAGGCTCTCTGAATCATCCAGGAGATTGTTAAAAGATTACCTTAGAAGTACAGACCTGGGACCTATGTAGCAAGCCAGACTTTATTAAATGTTAGTTCCGTCCCTCCCACCTCGACCACGGCCTACCCCAGGCATAATCTTAGCTTTTTAGGCTCTTAAACCTATTAAAGGGGGAAGGCTGGTCAAAGTCACTTTCAGGTTCAGCTGTTTACCACCATCAGGAATAGGACTGAAGTTAATTAATCCTGAGATGAATAAAATCCCTTAAAGGTACTTGGTAAAGTTGTATCAGTACAAGTATCCCTAGCAACTTTAAGTAAACAACTGAAATAGCTAAAAAAAAAATCGTAAAACTAAGATGCAGACAGCAGTCCAGGAGTGAGATGTGAGCTAACCAGTCTTTTGAATTGAGTGCCACATGTATGATTTTCTCCTAATTGGTGAGGTGTCTTAAGTGTGCACTAGGTGCAAAGAGCTCTTTGCCATCAGGAAAATGAGTCCAATTTCTGGAGGCTAGAGTAGCAGAATTTGAGGACATAAAAAAGACAAAAAAGTACATAGAAGAGACCCTACAGGGACATAATATTGAAGTCCCACTTCCAATCTGGCAGCTTCTCAGATGCCATGAAGGAGAGAGGTCATGTGAAATGAGAGCATCAGCTTGGTGTAGTTGGAAGAGATCCTAAAGTTAGGACCTGTCTGAAAGGAGATCTAAAATCCTCTCGCACCAAGGAAGTTCCTCCAGGGCCATGTGCCTATGAGGGAAGGGTTAGAACAGATATTATAGTTGGCAATTTGATCATTAGGCATGTAGATAGCTGGGTGGCTGATGGACATGAGAATTGCATGGTAACATGCCTGCCTGGTGTGAAGGTAGCAGACCTCACGCGCCATTTAGACAAGGTTTTAGATAGTGCTGGGGAGGAGTCTGCTGTCTTGGTACATGCTGGCACCAATACATAGGAAAGTGTGGTAGGGAGGTTCTGAAGGCCAAATTTAGGCTTTTTGATAGGAAGTTGAAATCTAGAATTTCCAGGGTAGCATTCTCTGAACAGCTTCCCGTTCCATGTGCAAAACCCAAAAGGCAGGCAGAGCTCTGGAGTCTCAATGCATGGATGAGACAATGGTGCAAAGAGGGTTTTGTATTTGTTAGGAATTGGGCAACATTCTGGGGAAGGGAGGGACTCTTCCTAAGGGATGGGATCCATCTTAACCGGGATGGAACCGGGCTGCTAGAATTAACCTTTAAAAAGGAGACAGAGCAGCTTTTAAACTAGATTGTAGGGGAAAGCAGACAGTCACCCAGGAACGCATGGTTCAGAAGGAGGTATCCTTGAGGGCCACTAGCAAAACAGGGAAATTAGGGCATCCCGACAGAGAGGTTCCAACAAAGATAAAAGTAACCCAGACGTCCTTCAGTACCGAGTCTAAAGATTCCAAATTACACCTATCAACGGATAACCAGATTAATATGAATAAAATACAACCTCTAAAATACCTGCATGCAAATGCTAGCAGTCTAAAAATGAAGATGGAAGAGCTAGAATATATAGCACTAAATGAAAGGTTAGGTATGATTGGCATCTCAGTGATCTGATGGAAGGAAAACAATCAATGGGACACTAATACATGGGTACAAACTATATCACAATGATAGGGTAGATCAAATTGATGGAGGGGTTGCGCTCCATTAGAGAAGGCATTGAGTCACATAGGATTAAATTTTTGAAGGAAACAAAATAAACCGTCAAATCTCCATGGATATAAGTTCCATGTAAAAAGCAGAAGGGGGTATACTATTGGCCGCCTGGCCAGAATGAACAGATGGATGATGAAATGCTAAAAGAAATAAAGGAAGCTAACAAAAGTTACAACACAGTAATAATGGGTGATTTCAATGACCCTGGTATCGATTGGGTCAATGTCACAGCAGGACATGCTAGAGAGAATGAGGGAATGAATGGAGAGAAAACCGAAACAGCGAGAAAGACAGCACACTCAATGAGTTTGGAGATAAAGGTGAGAAGGGAGATGGGATGATAGCTAGATAAGGGAGATAGGACGATAGCTAGACATTAATGTTACACAGGGATGTGGCGGAAGCATATCTAGGGCAGGCTATGAAAGATCCATATGCATCTAGGATTTCACAGTGGTGACGCACGTATAAACCCAGATGCAGACATATTCATATTTAGATCTGCGCCCCCCAGCATGAACAAGCATTTCAAAAGTACTCGTTTCTGCCAGCTGTTTACCAGTAGCAATAGTAGGAAAATGCCCTCTCAATTCCACACTAATTTTCTCCCCCTCAGAGGGATACCACGTAAATATCAAGGCCACGTTGCTGCTGTTCTACTGCATATCTTCGTGGATGTGATGACATTCATGTGCAGGTTCCAGAATACTGGTGCTGACATATCTATGTCCATGGGTTCTTCCGCATCCATGTTTTGCATGTGCACATTTATGAAATCACTTATCGCCCTGCACATGTCTGGACTTTTATTTTGCACATCCCCATTTTCTAATATGTTAGCAGGAATTTATCTTTTAGGACGGGGATAGGTAAATTTTTAGATGTATTTACATGTATCCACTTTTTCTGCTGGCCCTCCTATCCAATTTCAGACATTTTGATGTGCATATTCCAGGGGACACACTAAACAGTTCATCTAAAATATGCCTTCAAATGAGCATTTTGCTTTAATCTTTAGTGAGGAATTTACTCATACCTGCCATGGTATTTAATGGCAAGGAGTCAGAACAGCTGAATCAAATCTCAGTGAACCTAGAAGCAGTAGTAGAACAAATTGACAAAATAAAGCTACAAATCACCTGGACTGGATGGTATAAACCAAAGCGTGCTGAAAGAACTCAAAGATAAAATTTCAGAGCTACTACAGTATTAATAATTTTTAACCTATCATTAAAATTATCTATGATACTAGAAGATTAGAAGGTAGCTAAATCAGTGCTAATTTTTTAAGAAAGGGCTCCAGGAGTGTTCCAGGAAACTACAGACTAGTGAGCCTGACATCAGTGCCAGACAAAATGGAGGAAACCATTATAAAGAACAAAGTTACTGAACACATGGACAGACATGGTATAATGGGAGAACGTCAACATGGATTAGCCAAAGGAAGTCTTGCCTTAATTTGCTCCATTTCTTTGAAGGCGTGAATGAACTTGTGGAAAAGATGAGCCAGTTAATATGAAATGGGATCTTAGAAGGGACGTTTAGGAATCTGAGATGTCCAGAGCAGAACATCCAAAAATAGGGGGAAGTGACAGCAATGAAGGGAGGCAAGGGCCTTCTGAAATCGCTATGTCTCCATTCCGAAAAATGAATGTCCCTGTAACTGGTTATAGGGACAGACCCTGTGCGGACTGCAAGGTCAGATACACTCACGGGTTTAAGTCATTTTACAAAAGTGTACACCCCTGAATTGCACAGCTTCAGAACCGGGTACCTGGATGTGCCAGCAGGGATATTGCTGAAGGGGGGTGACTATGCTATGAGACCTGCATGTCCCGGTTTGCCATTTCAGATACTCAGATGTGCAGCAATGTGCCAGCAATATGTTTGGCGTATGTATTTTACCTGTAGGTTTCGTCAGTCAGGAAATATTAACTGCAGTGATGAAAGCGCATTTTGCACTTCCCACTGGAAATGTTGCATCCAGGAAAAAAGCACTTTTTTTCTGAAATCACACCATGACATGCTTCTCTGTTGCTCTTCCCAGACCACGACTCCACCATACTACATGGATGTGCTTGTGCCAGGGACGTCCATATACTCAGGTTTCTAAAATGGTTACAAGGAAGCCAATGGGATGGCCATACCTGAATGCCCATTTTCAGACATCCAAATCACAAAGAGCTTCCAAAATAGCCCCCATAGTGTATTTAGACTTTCAAAAAGTGTCTGACAAAGTCCTCCGGAAACACAAGGAGCAAGAGACGTATGTAGGTCACAGGAGCATTTATTAGAAAAACCTCAACGCATTTCGGCAACGCCTTCCTCAGGGGGTATGCAGCTTGTAAAATAAAAATATAAATATGTATAAATAAATAAATAAATTAATCAAACAGCATGGATACATAAAAATGTTAAAGGACCATATTATGTTCGTGAAAATGAAACATCAATATAAATATAAAACGAATATGCAACAGGAATTGAAAAATCACAAGTTAATAAACAAGTGTTAAAAGTTTAAATTACTAAAAATATTAAAAACAATGATAGTTAAAAAACAAAATTATGAAACACTAAAAACTCAAAAACGCAGGACAGCAAAAAGACAAGGACACAAAGACTCTAAATTGCAAGATATTGAACCAAAATAATAAACTAAAAACATGTGGTAAAAAAAAAATATATGTATGGAGGACAGTGCGATAACACTTTGCAAAAAACATGTGTTATAGTGAGTACAAACAAAACACCCTGTGGTGTGCTCCACATGTAGAGTAGTCTTGAGCACTATACTCTGACTATGAGATAAATGACAAGGCAAAATTGTAATCACTATAACATATTGTGGGGCCCCTTGCCCAGGCAACAGCCTATGGGCTTAGGGCTGCACTTGTTAGTCCTTTAATTAAGGAGTTTTCCCTCACCCCGAGCTGGGGCTGCTGGGATTTGTAGTTGTGTTGTTCAGAAAAACAAGTAGTGTGGAGACCGAGGGTTTACAAGGCAAAACACAGGAATTTTATTTCTTTTCCAAAAGAGCATTAAGGCTCAACGCAAACAAATAGGATTTTCTCTCCAAACAATAATCCATAGGCATTTATACCAACCAAAACAATGTAACTGCTTTTAGTAGCTTTTTAACATAGGTCACTGTTCCAAACGATTCAGCAATCAAACATAGTTTTCTCCTTTCTTCAAACCCAAAAGAAATATCCTCTCTTCAGCAAACAGGGTTCTTAGCATTCCTGGCTAAACACAATTCTCCCTGTTTTCACACTGCCTTTTAGGACATTCAGGTTATAAACCTTTCTCTCTTATCCAAGAACTTTTATTCTGCCTTCTGGCATAGAGAACAGTCCATTACTGAATCTTCAGAGCTTTCATCAGATTCATAATAGTCTATCTGCATTTCCTCAGGACCGGTGTCTGGTAAATCTGGCTCTAAACCAGTATGAGAAACGTCAGGCTTAATATTCTCTAAAAGTTCCAGAACCTTTCTCCACTGAGGCTTTTCCTTATGCAAAGGGTTTCCACGAGGAACGTGGAGATTCTTCTCTTGCATCAAACGACACAATGCCTCTAACTGGCTCACAGCACTTTTGGCTACACTTTTATTCACGCACCTTTTTGGAAGTTGCAGCTCTTTAGCTGGTTCAGGAACAGTTGTCACTGCAGCCTGACCCTTGTCATCACTTCTCTCTGACACAGCTCTCCTAGTTTTAAAACCAATTGCAGTTTCCTTGCAATCCTGGCTTTCTTTCTGACTAGGGCTTTCACCTCTGAGAATCCCCCGGAAGTCTCCACCGTTCTCCTCCACAGTGAACTCTCTGGGCCTTTCTCTGGTGCTTCTCTCACCACTGAATTCTCCAGCGTGCTGCTTCCCTGTCTCTCCCTTTCCAGGGTGTCACTTCGTGTGCTGCCTTCTCTCAGGCTGAGACTCTCTTCCCGTGGTGCTGCCCTTCTCAGGCTGAGTCTCTCTTCCCGTGGTGCTGCCCTTCTCAGACTGAGTCTGACCTCCTTCTGTTTCCCTGGGTTTATAAGAGTGTCTCTGAACTACCGTGCACTGCCCTTCCCCCAGGTGTCTCTCATTAGTTTCCAAGCCTGCCCTTAGATTAGCAGAGCTTGGGTGTGTCCTGTCCTCAGTAGCTGCGTGGGTTTTTTCCTTGCCTGCACTTTGAGAGCTACTGATTCCTTGCCTGTCTCTTTCTTTAAAGGTAAATGTCTGATTTTCTCCCAATTCCATGGGCTCAGCCATACTCTCCTTATCACAAATCCCCCCCCCCCTTAAGATATTACAGGCTGGCGTTACAGAACCCGCACAGCTCGTAATTCTCGCTGGGATCTTACGGCCTGTCTGCCACTTTTCAGTCTTATGTTCTCTTGTTGCTAAATGAGCCAACGCTATTCGTTCATGCCAAGGTCTCAATACATTGATATGATAGACCTGCTGTCGCCCCCTTCTATTTTCTATGGAGTAAGACACCGGCCCTACTTGTTTTACTATCCTATAGGGCCCCTTCCATTTACTTTCAAACTTGGGACTGGCCCCCGCCACCATTACTATTACTTTTTCTCCTATCTCCAGTTGGCGAGGCTTTGCATGTCGATCATAATAATTTTTCTGATGTGCCTGGCTGGCCTTTAAATTCTCACCCGCCGCTTGGGAGGTTCGGTGTAGCCGTCCCCTCAGGTCTCTCAAGAACTGGGGTACCCCTACTTCCTCTACGTCCGGCTCAACCCACTGCTCCCGCAGTATATCTAGGACGCCCCGTGGTGCCCGCACATACATTAACTCATAAGGTGAAACGCCTAAGGATGCCTGTTTTCGCTCTCTACAAGCATACAAAACAAAAGGGAGCATCGTATCCCAGTCTGACATGTTGCCCTCTAAACCCCTCCTCAACATCTTCTTCAATGTTTGGTTTTGCCTTTCCACCAGTCCATTTGACTGCTGATGATAGGCAGCGGTTCTAACATGACGGATTCCAAAAGCATCCCACACTTGAGTTAGATGGCGAGACATGAAATTACTGCCCCTATCTGTCAGAACTTCATGTGGGAATCCCACTTCACAGAATAACTTCACCACTTCGGAGGCTATGGTTTTTGCCGATATATTACGTAGTGGAATGGCCCATGGGAACCTCGTGGCTGGGTCCACTATGACCAACATATACTGGAACCCTCGAGGTATCTTTATCAAGGGTCCTACTATATCCATAGCCAGTCGGTGAATGGGCTCAGATATCACTGGCATGGGTAACAAAGGCACCTCCGGTGGACGAATCGAGGTGACTTGTTGGCATGAAGGGCACAACTCGCAGAATCGCGAGGTCTCTTTAAAGACACCGGGCCAGTAAAAGCGAGCTAATATCTGGTCCAGGGTGCCATGTATTCCTTTGTGACCTCCTACAGGATGGTCATGCACTAGTCTTAAAACTAGCATCTTGAACAGTGTAGGGACTACAAGTTGCTTACGGATATTTCCTGTATGGGGATCTAACCCTTCCCGATATAACACATCCCCGTCTAACAAAAACCTGGGTAAGGTTTCTGACCCCCTTTTTGCGTACTCAAAAGCCCGTGAAAGAGCGGGATCAGCTTGCTGCTCCTTGGGAAAGGATGGGAATTTTGCTACTAGTTCAGCCGGGACCCATGGCAGGTCTTGGCCGGCCTCTACCTCGGCCCTATTCCAGGACCTACACTGCCTCTCCCGGCGTTTCCCCTTCTTCCTCTTACCTACAGAGGAAGTTATCAGGTCCTCATGGGATGGTAAATCCTCTACCATCTCATCTGGGGGTTCCTATACCTCCTCTAGGGCCTTAGACTGTGCTCGGGTAGATACCATGCCTACCTTTTGCTGTAGCCCCTCTTCCAGGCCCTCCCTGAATTGGGGCCAATCCCTCCCCAATACCAGGGCATGTGGTAACCTGGGCACAATAGCTACGGGAATGTTCTTCTTCATCCCTAAACCCTTCACTAGCACTCTGTGTATGGGATAAAATGATGATGCCCCATGGATACACCTGATTTTCACTTTCCCGTCAGGTTGGTTTAGGACTTGCTTATAGCGAGATTCAATCTCCCGCCAGAGCTTTCTGGAGATCATGCTTTGATCTGCACCTGAATCTAACAAAGCTTCTGTAGCAATACCTTCTACTTCAACAGTCAAAAGAAAACCTTCCCTAACCTCTTTGGTATGGGCAGTTATCAGTGCAGTCCTCGCTCTACAATCCCTTTTCAGTTGTACCTCACTACCACATGAAAAACATTTTTTTCGTATAGAGTAGTTTTTACACATTGGCATAGACATTTTCATCTCATCCCCCTTTGGCCTTACCTTCCTTTCTGATGATACGGAATCTATCCTTTTAGAAGCACCCCCTTTTACCTGGCCTGCCAATTCCGCTTCCATAAAGCGCTCGGCCAATAAGGTGGCTTCATTGGTGTTCCGGCAGTTTTGTAAAATCAGGAAGGTTTGTATGTACTTCGGGACTGCGGCCATAAATTGTTCCAGTACAATGCTATCTATAATGGCTTCTACAGATCTAGCCTCTGGTGTCTGAAGTCTCAGAAGATGCACTCCTCGGTGCCCCCGGCAGGGAGGCTCGGAAACTGGATGCCCTCGGTAGAAAGTGCTTCCAGGGCTCTATGCTGGCTTGCCATGTCCAGACTTACCAGCTGTACATGGGCATGTACCTCCGAGACCTGGCAAAGGAGATTGCCGGGTTCTCTGCTGGCCTCTCCGAGGAACCTTTGCAGAGGTTCAAGGCTTTGTCATCGGGGATTCGAGAGTGCTCGAAGTTTATATCTCGAGCAGCCTATGATAGCTTCGAGACTTCGGCCCGAGTAGCAGCGGCCAGCATCGGTGCATGCCGTCAAGCCTGGCTACAGTCATCGGACCTCGAGCCATGGGTCCAGGACAAGTTGGTCGATGTCCCTTGCCGGGGTGAGAACCTCTTTGGCAAACCCATGGCTGAAAAGGCTGCAGAAATCGAGACTGAGACTCTCACCAGGACGAGGGTCCAGGAACACTTCTGCCACTTCTCAGAAGAAGAAGGGCTTGGGGAAAAAGCCCTTTTACCCGAGGAAGTCCTCTGCCTACAAATCCTACCCTCAATTCCAGGCCTCTCCAGCTCCTCAACAGGGTCAGCAGGCCAAGGGGCAGGGACATGGGCCCCGTAGGCAGAAAACCCCCAAGCCGCCAGCTCCAGCTCCTGCACAGCAGGGAGCGGGATTTTGACTCCCATTGCATAGCCTCTCCCCCACAGCTGGCTCCACTCTGCACAGGAGGCCGGCTGACACTGTACGCCCACAGATGGTCAGCTATAACAGGGGATACCTGGGTACTGAGCATAGTCCAAAAGGGCTACTTGCTCCACTTCAACCAGTAACCTCCCTCCTATTTTCCAGGGGAGCCTCCAAGACTCCCTATGCACAGCAATCTCCTCCTTCAGGAGTTGGCAAGTCTTCTACAGGAGCAGGCGGTGGAACCGGTGCCTCACCACATGTAGGACGAGGCTTCTTTTCCAGGTACTTTCTGGTACCAAAAAGGACAGGAGGCCTCAGGCCCATCCTAGACATGCGAAGTCTCAACAAGTTCCTGGAGAGGGAAAAGTTCAAGATGCTTACCCTTGGAATACTGCTGCCCTACCTCCAGCACGGAGATTGGCTATGCTCCTTAGACCTAAAGGATGCTTATACTCACATCCTCATTCATCCAGACCACAGACAATATCTCAGATTTGTAGTGGGAGGAAATCATTTTCAGTACAGGGTACTTTCATTTGGCCTAACCTCCGCACCCAGGGTTTTCACCAAATGCCTGGCGGTGGTGGCGGCCTATCTCAGAAACCAGGGCATCTTTGTCTTTCCATACCTGGACGACTGGCTCATCAGGGGTCAGTCTCCACAGGAGACCAGACAAGCCACTCTTCGCACTGTCTCTCTTCTCCAGCACCTGGGCTTCATCATAAACTTCGCAAAGTCCACTTTGCTCCCCTCACAGGACCTAGAGTTCATAGGGGCAAGGTTGGATACCTTACAAGCAATGACTTATTTGCCCGGGAACTGGGCTCACAGACTGATGGCTCTGGCCCAGGAGTTTTGCAGTGGATCTCTGGTCTCTGCTAGACATTTCCTGAGGCTTTTGGGCTACATGGCATCCCCACAGTCCATGTAACTCCAAATGCTCGTCTGCATATGCGGCCTGCTCAATGGTGCCTCAGAGCTCAGTGGATACAGGCCACAGGAGACTTAAGAGACAGAGTAAGAGTGTCCAGACTACTAGCGGCCTCCCTGCAGTGGTGGCTGCATCTCCCAAACCTGATCAAAGGGGTGCCTTTCCAGGTGCTGACGACCGATGCTTCTCTTCAAGGCTGGGGTGCACATTGCCAGGGGGCATGTACTCAGGGCCTCTGGTCCCCTTGGGAGGCCACACAGCAGATCAATCTGTTGGAGTTGCGAGCTATTCGGTTAGCTCTACAAACTTTCTCTCATGTCCTCTCTCACCAGTCTGTCTTGATTCAGACAGACAACCAAGAAGCAATGTTCTATGTGAACAAACAAGGAGGCACAGGATCCAGGCTTCTGTGTCAGGAAGCACAGGCCCTGTGCGCCTTTGCAGTCAAGTCAGTGAAAGAGCGGTATAGAAATAGTTGTTAAATAAATAAATAAATAAGAACGGCATGTTTCTCAAGGCCGTTTATCTACCTGGCCAAGAAAACTACCTGGCAGACAGGTTGAGCAGGATTCTACAGCCTCACGAATGGCATTTGAATCCCCTAGTGGTCCAGCAGATCTTCCTAAAATGGGGTCTTCCAACCACTGATCTCTTTGCCAGTCCACTGAACCGTCAGATGCCCAGGTTCTGTTCCAGACAACCATATCCTCTGTGAATAGCAGCAGATGCCCTCCTAATCTCTTGGTCTACGGGCCTGCTGTATGCATTTCCTCCAACACCTCTAGTGGCCCGAACCCTATTCAAGGTTCTTCGGGACAGGGCCTCGCTGATCCTGGTAGCCCCCAGATGGCCGAGGCAACCATGATTTCCACTCCTTCTGCAATTGGTGGTGGACACTCCACTCCTTCTGGGGGTGCAACCCGATCTCCTGTCTCAGGACCAGGGATCTCTCCTGCACCCCAACCTCCAGTCTCACCATTTGATGGCCTGGCTGCTGAAAGGGTAGTTCTAGCCCCCTTACTTCTACCTAGGGAAGTGGAGGAGGTGGTTTTGGCCTCCAGGAGACCTTCCACCCGGAAATCTTATGCCCTCAAGTGGCATAGGTTCTCCACCTGGTGTGCTCAGCGCCAAGAGGATCCATTTTCATGCCTGGTACCAGTGGTGCTGCAGTATCTGCTTCACCTGTCAGACCTAGGCCTTAAATTCAACTCTGTTCGGGTCCACCTCAGTGCTCTGTCAGCGCACCATTCGCCGGTGGAGGGCCAGTCTCTGTCGGTCCACCCCTTAGTGGCCCGCTTTCTCAGAGGTCTGCTTTTGCTCAAGCCTCCGATTCGTCCATCAGCCCCTGAGTGGGATTTGAATGTGGTCTTGCAACAACTTACTCGCCCACTGTTTGAGCTGATGGCTACCTGTCATTTATGCTTCCTTTCCTGGAAGGCGTTGTTCTTGGTGGCTCTTACCTCGGCCAGGCGTGTGAGTGAACTACAGGCTCTGGTTTCTGATAGACTGTACACACGGTTCTATAGGAACAGGGTGGTCTTACGGACTCATCCTAAGTTCCTTCCAAAGGATGTCTCCTCCTTCCACCTCAATCAGGAGGTGGTTCTTCAGACCTTTTTTCCCAGGTCGCATGCGAGCCAGGCTGAGATGGTCTTGCATACCCTGGACTGTAGGAGGGCATTGTCTTTCTACATTGACCGTACGCAGGGGCATCAAAGGGCTGTTCAGCTCTTCGTATCTTTTGACCCTAATAAGCTGGGGTTACCTGTCGCCAAGCGTACCCTGTACATTTGGGTAGCAGGCTGTATCGCCTGGGCGTACAGGGCAGCCGGCCTCTCCTTGCAGGGTCGAGTCACGGCCCACTGTGTCAGGGCGAAGGCTACATCAGTAGCTCATCTCCGCTCTGTTCCATTGGCAGACATCTGCCGGGCAGCTACTTGGTCTTCAAGCCAGAATTTGGCGGCCCATTACTGCCTCGAGAGGGAGTCCCGCAGGTACAGTGCTTTTGGACAGGCGGTACTCCGTAATCTCTTTGAGATTTACGCAACTCCTACCCTCTGGCCCTTGTGTTGGGCTACCGTTCGGGGGCGTTCTCAGAGAAGATTCTTATCACGCATGCTGAGGCTCTAGAGAGAGCTTATTTTTCAGCTTTGGGTTCTCGGTAGCCTAGAGCTGGGGAGTCCCATATATGAGGACTGACTTCCTGCTTGGTCCTGGAGAAAGAGTAGTTACTCACCTGTAACAGCTGTTCTCCAGGAGCAGCAGGAATCAGTCCTCACGACCCTCCCTCCTCCCCTTGGAGTTGCAGTCATATATTTCATTTTGTTTTTTGCTGTCTTTTAGCTATGTCATCAGACTGAGCAAGATGGCACCCTTGGGCGGGAAGGGGGCCGCGCATGTGAGCTGCATTCCCAAAGGCTTTCTTTGAAAGCTGGGGAAATGCTCAGCACGAGGGTTCCGTCGGCGCTGACGTTACCCATATGTGAGGACTGATTCCTGCTGCTCCTGGAGAACTCCTGTTACAGGTGAGTAACTACGCTTTCCTAAACATGGTCTAAATTGTAGTTGCCATTTCTAACCACGCCTTACATAAATTTGGAATAGGTACTTTATTCAGATCGTCCAGTTGCAGTACATAGAAACACATCCTTTATCACATTGGAGAATTATAATTCTCTTAAATCAGCATCATAACGAGGCTGCACGGCAGTTTAGCCCCGCCCATGTAATTTGGTTTCACTTTCAATTTGGTGCGAGTCTGAGCGTCTACAAAAAGTTCCCCAATGCATCAGATTGTTTTTCAACATTGGAATGAAATGCTGAACGGTTCTAGCACCTTCACTAAATACTTCAAGGTTAGTGACTGCTGTTAGGTTCACCTTTTCACATTTGGCCGTAGTTCTCCAGCACCCGATTCGTGCTTTACAGACCTTGTGAGTGTCGAGTTAAAAATGATTAAATACACCTTTGTTTTATCAACATTGACTGATGCATTCTTTTATTTAAGTTTGGATCTTAGTTCTTGATACTGCATCGTGGTCTCACAATCTTCCTTATTAAGCATTGGTTTTCCCTTTAAAACAATGTATTTGATACCTCTGCATCTTTTAATACATAGCATTGTTTTCTTAACTTTCTGTCCCTTCAGCATTACGTTTTGAGTCTCTAGCGATTGATTGCAGAGTCAAAGCAAACTTTTACAATACATATTTAGTTTTTCACAAATTGAACATGTTTGGATTCTCGTGTTCTTGAGGAGCTATTACATTGCATCAGGTTTAATTACACCACGGCACCTAGAAGTTTACTTAACATAAAAGTATGCATACTATATTTCAACTTTGATACTTTGAAGTCTTATATATGTTAGTTTAAAATGTCTATCCCACAGTGATATAGAGACACTACTTCCATGTACCTCAATGGGTATGGGTGGTATCCATTGTCATCAAATTACTATTTTTTTTACTTTTTTTAAAGAAAAGTTACATTATATTGTTGCACAACGATAAGCTCCCTTTTATATATACCGCTTTAGGTTGTTTATAATAATTTTTTAGCTCCATTTTGCAGATGCATTAACATAGTTTTGTTACGTAGTATATGTTATAGTGATTACAATTTTGCCTTGTCATTTATCTCATAGTCAAGAGTATAGTGCTCAAGACTACTCTACATGTGGAGCACACCACAGGGTGTTTTGTTTGTACTCGCTATAACACATGTTTTTTGCAAAGTGTTATCGCACTGTCCTCCATACATATATATTTTTTTTACCACATATTTTAGTTTATTATTTTGGTTCAATATCTTGCAATTTAGAGTCTTTGTGTCCTTGTCTTTTTGCTGCCCTGCGTTTTTGAGTTTTTAGTGTTTCATAATTTTGTTTTTTTAACTATCATTGTTTTTTTTAACTATCATTGTTTTTAATATTTTTAGTAATTTAAACTTTTAACACTTGTTTCTAATTTGGATTTTTCAGTTCCTGTTGCATATTTGTTTTATATTTATATTGATGTTTCATTTTCAAGTACATAATATGGTCCTTTAACATTTTTTATGTATACATGCTGTTTGATTTATTTATTTATTTATACATATTTTTATTTTTATTTTACAAGTTGCATACCCCCTGAAGAAGGCGTTGCCGAAACGTGTTGGGGTTTTCTAATAAATGCTCCTGTGACCTACATACGTCTCTTGCTCCTTGTGTTTCCTGATTTCTACTGCAAGAGCAGCCTGCTCTTTTTTGTGTCTAGCTGACAAAGTCCTCCTACATGAGGGACTCCTGAAGAAATTAAAAAGCCATGGCATAAAAGGCAATGTCCTATTGTGGATCAGAAACTGAACATAACATAAGAACATAAGATATGCCATACTGGGTCAGACCGAGGTCCATCAAGCCCAGTATCCTCTTTCCAACAGTGGCCAATCTAGGTCATACGTACCTAGCAGTATCCCCAAAAGACACAGGTTCCACAATGCTTGTACTGGGTCAAGCATTGATTATCCTGGGTCCCTTTTTAATAATGGTTTATGGACCTTTCCTCCAGGAACTTGTCCAAACCTTTTTTAAACCCAGCTACACTAACAGCTCTTACTACATCCTCCGGTAACAAATTCCAGTGTTTGATAAAACGTTGAGTGAAAAAATATTTTCTCTTATTTGTCTTAAATAGTTTACCCTGTAGCTTCATTACATGTCCCCTAGTCTTTCTATATTCTGATAGCGTAAACAATCGATCTACGTTTACCCGTTCCACTCCATTCATTAATTTATAGACCTCTATCATATCTCCCCTCAGCCATCTCTTTTCCAGGTTAAAGAGCCCTAACCTTTGTAGCCTCTCTTCATAGGAGTATCCTTCCATCCCCTTTACCATTTTGGTGGCTCTTCTCTGTACTTTTTCTAATAACGCTATATCCTTTTTAAGATACGGCGACCAGAATTGCACACAATATTCAAGGTGCGGTCGTACCATGGAACGATACAGAGGCATTATAATATCCTTTGTTTTGTTCTCCATTCCTTTCTTTATGATACCTAGCATTCTATTTGCTTTCTTGGCTGCCGCTGCACACTGGGCGGAGGGTTTTAACATGTTATCCACGATGTCTCCTAAATCTTTTTCCTGGCTGGTGGTTCCCAATGTGGAACCTTGTATCGTGTAACCATAGTGTGGTTTGTTCTTTCCTAGGTGCATAATTTTGCACTTGTCCACATTAAATTTCATCTGCCATTTGGATGCCCAGTCTTCCAATTTATCCAGATCCTCCTGCAGTTTTCCACAGTCCTCTTGGGTTTTAACAACTTTAAACAGTTTTGTATTGTCTGCAAATTTGATAACCTCACTAGTTATTCCCTTTTCTAGGTCATTTATGAATATCTCAAAAAGTAGCGGACCCAGTACAGATCCCTGGGATACCCCATTATTCACCTTTTTCCATTGGGAATATTGGCCATTTAGCCCTACCCTCTGCTTTCTATCTTTTAACCAGTTCCCGATCCACAATAGTACACTGCCTCCTATCCCATGACTTTTTAGTTTTGCCAAAAGTCTCTGATGAGGGACCTTGTCAAAGGCTTTCTGAAAGCCCAGATACACTATATCAACCGACTCACCTTTGTCTACCTGTTTATTCACACCTTCAAAAAAACATATCAGATTAGTAAAACAAGATCTTCCTTGTCTAAAGCCATGTTGGCTGTCTCCCATTAGGCCATGACTATCTACATGCTCTGTAATTTTGTTCTTTATGATGGTTTCTACCATTTTCCCCGGTACTGACGTCAGGCTCACCGGTCTGTAATTTCCCGGGTCACCCCTGGAACCCTTTTTAAAAATTGGCGTTACATTGGTGACCCTCTAATCTTCAGGTATTACAGATGATTTTAATGAAAATTCACAGATTACCAATAGCAGGTCTGCAATCTCATATTTCAGTTCTTTCAACACTCTTGGATGTATACCATCCGATCCAGGTGATTTGCTACTATTCAGTTTATCAAATAGTTGTAATACATCTTCCCGGTGTAGTGATATTTCTCTCAATTCCTCTGCAGTATCACCTTTAAATACCACTTCAGTCTTTGGTAGCATCCCTACATCTTCCTCAGTAAAGACCGAAGCAAAGAATTCATTCAGTCTCTCCGCTATAGCCTTGTCTCCTCTTATTGCCCCTTTTACCCCTCTATCATCTAACGGTCCAATTGACTCTCTCACAGGCCTTTTGCTACGAATGTACTTGAAAAAGTCTTTATTTCGTGTTTTTGCTTCCATAGCAAGTTCCTTCTCAAATTCTCACTTTGCCTGCCTTATCAATGCTTTGCATTTAACTTGCCAGTGCTTGTGCTGTTTCCAGTTTGTTGTTTGGCTCTTTTTTTCCATTTCCTGAAAGATGCTTTTTTGGCAGCAACAGCCTCTCTGACCTCACCTTTAAACCATGCTGGCAGTTTTTTGGACTTTCTTCCACTTTTCTTAATGCGTGGAATACAGCTGATCTGGGCTTCAAGGATAGTATTTTTAAATAACACCCAAGCTTGCTGTAAGTCTTTAACCTTTGCAACCGCTCCTTTTAGTTTTTCCTTAACTATATTCCTCATTTTATCATAGTCTCCCTTTCAAAAGTTAAAAGTTAGTATTGTGGATTTCTTTACTATCCCTCCTCCACTAATTAAATCAAACACGATCATGCTATGATCACTATTGCCAAGTGGTCCCAACACCCTTATTTCTTGCACCAGATCTTGTGTTCCACTAAGGACTAGGTCCAGTATGGCTTCCCCTCTGGTCGGTTCATGAACCAGCTGCTCTAAGAAGCAGTCATTTCATCTAGAAACTTTATCTCCCTAGCATGTCCTGCCGTGACACTGACCCAGTCGATACCGGGGTAATTGAAATCACCCATTATTACTACTCTGCTGTGACTTTTCTTAGCTTCCTTGATTTCTTTGAGCATTTCATCATCCATTTGTTCATTCTGGCCAGGCGGTTGATAGTACACCCCCACTGCCATCACCTTCCCCTTCATATATGGAATTTCAATCCATAGAGATTCTACAGCAAATTTTGTTTCCTGCAAAACTTTAATCCTTTCTGACTCAATGCCCTCTCTAACATAGAGCACAACACCTCCACCAATTTGATCAGTTCTATCATTACGATATAGTTTGTATCCAGGTATCACAGTGTCCCACTGGTTATCCTCCTTCCACCATGACTCTGAGATTGCAATCATATATAACCTCTCATTTAGTGCTATATATTCTAACTCTCCCATCTTATTGTTTAGACTTCTAGCATTTGCATACAAGCATTTTAGAGACTGTATTTTATTAATATTAATCTGGCTATTGGTAGGCATGGATAATTTGGAATCCTTACACTCTGTCTGAACCGTACTCAAGGGCATTTGGGCTACTATACTCTTTTTTGGAACCTCACTGCTTTTGGTAGTATCCTTCAAGGATACCTTCTTCTGAACCATCCGCTCTTGGGCGACTGTCGGCTTTCCCCTATTTTCTAGTTTAAAGGCTTCTCTATCTCCTTTTTAAAGGTTAAAGCCAGCAGTCTGGTTCCATCCTGATTACGGTGAAGCCCATCCCTTCGGAAGAACCCCTCCCCTGATTGAGAGATAGAGAGTAGGGATAGATGGCCAATTTTCTCAATGAAGGTGAAATTAGACTTACCTGCTAATTGTTGTTCCTTGAGGAACTCCAGTCCAGTCCTGGAAACTCTGGGTTTAGTATCTCCTCCAGCAGCTTTGGAGACTGAGCACGTCATCCTTTTGATGACTCTGGTATAAATAGCCGAGGACCGCCTCTCCTCACCAGTACCTATTGACAAAGCAGACTACACCAGAACCACAAATAAGTAGTTAACATATATATATATATATATATATATATATATATATATATATATGTATACACTCAAACTCTTCAACTGACTATCACTACAGTAAGTATTGAGTGAACCTCCCACTTTAAGAGGGCATCATACAGCATGCTACACAGGTCTGCCCCCCTGCCTCCCCCCATAAGAAGACAGTGGTCCAACCCAATTCCCCTTACTACCCAACTCTACCCTTCCCTGAAGAAACTGACTACCCCAAGAAATGGAATTTTCAATCTACCCTCAGTGCCACTCCGCTTAAGGCAGCAGTCTCACCAGGGTGGGATCCGGAACTGGACTGGAGTTCCTCAAGGAACAACAATTAGCAGGTAAGTCTAATTTCACCTTCCTTATCGTCCCTCCAGTCCAGTCCCGGAACCTCTGGGGATGTAACAGAGCAGTAAAGATTAACGGGAGCCTGAAGCACCGCCGATCCAAAACAGGCATCTCCTGCCGCCTGAACATCCAGACGGTAATGCTTGACAAAAGAACTCAACATTGACCAAGTTGCCGCCTTACAAATCTCACTGGCTGGCACCAAACTATACTCCGCCCACGAAGCAGCCTGCGCCCTCGTCGAATGCGCCCTCAACCCCTCTGGAACGGACTTTCCCTTCAAAAGGTATGCTGAAGCTATCGCCTCTTTGAGCCATCTGGAAATGGAAGATTTAGCCACTGATTCCCCTTTCCTAGGCACCCCAAACAACACAAACAATCTATCCGATCTGCGGAAAGAGGCTGTAACCTCCAGATACTTCCTAAGAGTGCGTCGCACATCTAAGAGCCACAACTTTCCGTTAGAGTCGTCACCTCCTTTGAATACCGGTAATGAAACTACCTGATTCACATGAAAAACCGAGACCACCTTGGGCAGAAAAGATGACACCGGTCTCAAAACAACCTTCTGTACCAAAAAAGACAGAAAAGGTTCACGACATGACAAAGCTTGCAACTCTAAAATCCGCCGAGTGGAGCAAATGGCTACTAAAAACACCGCTTTTAGCGTAAGATCTTTAAGAGAGGCCTTCCTCAAAGGCTCAAAGGGTTCTCGGACCAACGCTTCTAACATCAAATTGAGGTCCCACGTCGACACCGCCACTCTACAAGGCAGCCTCAAGAGAGACACTGCTCTCAAAAACCTCTTTATATCTACATGCACACCTAACACTTCGTCTTGCACTTTACCCCGATAACAGGAAAGCGCTGCCAACTGTACTCACAGAGAACAAGCCACCAAACCTTTCTCAAAACCGTCCTGCAGAAAAGAAAGAATCTGCAATATTGAAGCCCTTGAAGACTGAAATTGTCTGTCAGTACACCATGCCTCAAAAATATGCCACACTCGAACATACGCAATGTAGCAGACCTCCGCCTGGCTTTCAACAAGGTGGAAACCACCGCTGCGGAATTTCCCCTGGACCTCAGCCTTGCCCTTTCAAGAGCCAAGCTGTAAGTGAGAACTGATCCACTTGAGGCATGCAAAGCGGTCCCTGAATTAATAGATCCCTCCGGAACGGAAAACGCCATGGCCGATCCACCAGCAGGCGAACTAGATCCGCATACCACGGCCTCCTCGGCCAGTCTGGCACGATCAGGATAACCAGACCTCGCTGTTCTATTCGCTGAACCACTCGACCTATTAAGGCCCATGGTGGAAACACGTACAGGAGACCTTCCATCGGCCACCCTTGCATTAGCGCATCGAGGCCTTCGGACATCTATTCCCGCCTTCTGCTGAAGAACCGACTAGCCTTTGCCGACTCGAACGTCACCATAAGATCCATTATTGGCATCCCCCAGCGGCGCACTATCTGTGAAAACACCTCTGGTTGAAGAACCCACTCTCCGGGGTCCACTCAGTGACGACTTAAGAAATCGGCCTCCATGTTGTCCACTCCTGCCACATGTTGTGCCGACAGAGCAAGCAGATTTTCCTCAGCCCAAGCTAACAGCTGATCGGCTTCCTCTTACAACTGCACACTTCCCGTGCCTCCTTGCCGATTGATGTATGCTACCGTTGTTGCATTGTCCGAAAGAACTCGAATTGCCTTTCCCTGCAAACAAGTTTGAAACACCTGGAGTACCAAGAGTACCGCTCTCATCTCTAGTCTGTTTATGGATCACTCCTTCTCCAGGGAGCTCCATTGCCCCTGTGCAAACTGTCCCTCGAAATGCACTCCCCATCCCAACAAACTGACGTCCATTATCAATGGTTCTTAGGATGGGGATTCTAGCAGCATTCCCTTCTCCAGACAGCCCGGCTTTAGCCACTACCAAAGGGCTAACCGCACTTCTGACGGACAGAGGAGTCTTCAAGACAGCGAGTCCAACTGATGTGACCATCTGCGAAGCAACGCCCTTTGTAAGGGCCTCATATGAGCCCTCGCCCATGGTACAAGCTCAAGCGTGGCCGCCATGGTTCCTAGAAGCTGCAGATATTGCCACACCGTGGGAGCCCTTTTGTCTAGAAACCTGCGCACTAGAGTTCGCAATCCCTGCGCTCGCCCCTCTGGAAGAAATACCCTTCCTTTGAACGTGTCGAAACGAGCTCCCAGGTAATCGAGGCTCTGCGACGGGGACAACCTGCTCTTGGAAAAATTGACCACCCAACCTAGGCTCTGCAGAAGTTGCACCACCTGAGCCGTGGCTGACGCGCTCTCGCTCCTTGACTTCGCGTGTATCAACCAGTTGTCCAAATAGGGATGAACCAGAACTCCCTCTTTGCGCAGCACCACCGCCACTACCACCATTACCTTGGTAAACATCTGCGGAGCCGTAGCCAGGCCAAACAGTAACACTCGGAACTGAAAACGACCCATCGGCACTGCAAATCAGAGGAATTGCTGGTGCTCCGGCCAGATCGGGATGTGAAGATAAGCCTCCGACAAGTTCAAGGACATAAGAAACTCTCCCTTTCTGACCGCCATTATCACCGACCGCACCGTTTCCATATGAAAATGGGCCACTCGAAGACAGTGATTTACCCGCTTTAAATCTAAGATGGGCCGAAAGGTGCCCTCTTTCTTTGGAACCACGAAATATATGGAGTATCGACCGCAACTGTACTGATCGTGTGGCACCGGCACCATTGCCTTGAGATGTAAGAGTCTGTCCAAGGTCTCTTGAACCGCCACTCGCTTGGCCTGTGCCTTGCAAGGCGACTGAACGAATGGACCACCAGAACTTGAGGAAAAACAAGTTCTGGCTGGTTCATTGAGCTGGCTTTGGGCAGTGTGCTGAAGAGCCGTTGGTTTTGGTCCCGTTGAGGCTGTGTGCTGTTTAAGCTGCTTACTTCAGATAAGTACAGTGTGTTCTTATTTGTGAGCCTATATTTACATGGGAGTAATTCTGTATTATGTTTTTTCAGCTTTGGGACTGCACTGATGACTCTAGATGTACTGCCATGATTATTCAAGTTAGACGCTTTTAATGGGTGTATGTTATTTATGTGGTGAATGTTTGTGAAGATTACTGGATATAGGTTCCTGAGTGAATTGTTTGGGGTGTATTAAGTTTGTAAAATTGGTTGTATTTATTAGGTTGGATGGTATAGGCTATTTGACCTGTGATGTGAAGTGTCTGCTATTTCCCTATAGTGACTTGTCACTGTATGAGAGATATTAGCCATCCTGAGGTCATTTTTGCCTGCTAAAAGAAATTATTGTAATAAGATTAATATTGGTTGTTACTATTTGAGTAAAGCATAGTACAGGGTTATCTAATCCTAAGCCAGTCCCCGAACTTATGGACCCCGAGGCTAGGCTACCACTGAAAAAACTGTCATCTCTTCTTCCCGCATGAAAACCACGCGATCAGGCTTCGGCCTGCATGGCAACGCTCGCGCCCGCCTAAAACGGCCTGCCCCCAAACATGCCTGATGACTACCTATCTTCCCCCACTTACCTCTGTTTGTCGACGGAGCTCGCTGCTGCCGCTGCTTTTGCCGCCGCGGCTCTCCCCAACGCGCTCAGCCGTAATCGTGGCTTCAGCGCTGAGGGAGAAAAACTGCTGACTCAGGCACTTCCGAAGATCGCCGCCTCAAGAGAGCTCTTCCACGATGTCCTTAGCCATCCACCTGCTCCTCACTCATTAGCGTGGGTTCAGGAACCGGGAAGCTATCCGCTTCAGCGACCCCCTCTTCCAGCCCCCTCTATCGAGCAGTGGCAAGGGGGGGGGGGGGGGTTAGCAGAGAGAGAGAGAGAGAAAATTAGGTAGAGAGAGAAAGAGCAGACCAGATCCCTGCAGCTCCTCAATCCCTTTCTATTTTTTTTTTTTTTTTACTTGTTAAAGGATCACCTGCACTAATCCCTACACTACAGCTCCTTAGTTGTCCTCCAGTGAGTCCTGGGCTACAGGCTCACTACCTCTCCAGCTGCTTGGAGTCTGAGACTACTGGTGAGGAGAGGCGGTTCTCGGCTATTTATATCCGAGTCATCAAAAGGATGACATGCTCAGTCTCCAAAGCTGCTGGAGGAGGTACTAAACCCAGAGGTTTTGGGACTGGACTGGAGGGACGATAAGGAAGGAAGGTGAATAGAAGAGTACCCCAGGGATCTGTGCTGGGACTAGTGGTTTTTTAACATATTTATAAATTATATGGAATTGGGAACAAGCGAGGTGATTAAATATGCAAATGACACCAAATTATTCAAAGTTATTAAATCGCATGCAGATTGGGAAAAATTACAGGAGAACCTTGTGAGATTGGAAGAGTGGGCATCTAGATGGCAGATGAAATTTAATGTAGACAAGTGCAAAGTGATGCACGTAGGGAAGAATAGCCCAAACTATAAATATACTATGCTAGAAGTCACCACCCAGGAAAAAGATCTACATGTGATTATAGACAATACATTGAAATCATCAGTTCAGGGTACAGTAGCAGCCAAAAAAGCAAACAGAATGTTAGGAATCATTAGGAAAGGAATACAGAAAAAAAACAAAGAATATCATAATGCTTCTGTATTGCTCCACAGTGCAACCGCAGCTTGAGTATTGTGTTCAATTCTGGTCTTTATATCTTTGTATCTCAGAAAAAAAAAACAGCACTAGAAAAGGTACAGAGGGAGGAAGTGATGTCATCGGTGTGGATGGCAGCCTAAGTTAGGAGCTCCGGCGTGGCACCTCGCAAGCTGTGTAAAAATAAGACCCCCAGGATCGCTGCAGCATACCGGACCGCAGAAATTGGTGGCGGAACGAGTGGTGGTAGTGCAGGGCGAGATGACGACTCGCAAGAAGGCGGCAGACCTAAAAGAATTTGCCTACAGTGGCGGGCACGTTGGAGGACGGGAGGCTAAGATGGCGGCGGGAGAAAGACAGCCCCGGGAAACTGTAGAGAGCCTGGTACCTCGTGCGCTGGAGACGGAAAAGGGCACGACGGTGGTGAATGGTGTTTCCCGGGCTGAGCTGAAAGCCTGGTTCGGGGAGTTGAAATCGGAACTGGCTGCAGTGAAAGTGGAGGTGGGTGAAGTTTGCAACGAATTGCGGGAGGAAGTGAGTGAGCTGAGCAGGCGAACGGAGGCCCAAGAACAGCAATTAGAAATTGTGCAAAAAACACAGGGGGAGTTGGTGCACTCTGTGAAAGACTGGGAGCAGTGGAAAGCGCATATCCAGTACAAGCTGGAGGATCTTGAAAATCGCACGAGAAGGAATAATTTGCGCATTAGAGGAGTGCCGGAGGAACCAGAATTTACGGACAGCCGGAGAGTTGCTGAAGCCATTTGCAAGGCTATTTTGCTGGAGGGGGATGAGGCCATGGAGGTGGATAAGGTGGTCCTGGACAGGGTGCATCGGGCGTTGGGGCCCAGCCGGCCTAATAGGCCGCGAGACATTGTTGTATGTATACACGATTACGCTGTCAAGGAAAAGATAGCCACGAAGATGAGAAGAGCGAGAGAGTTTGTTTGGCAAGGATATAAGGTGGCGATCTATGCGGATCTTGCGGCGGGGACCCTGCAGCGAAGGCGTGAGATGCAGCCTGTTACCACGTTGTTGCGACAGGAGAATGTGCGTTATCGCTGGCTCTACCCATTTGGACTGTGCTTCACGGTGGGCACCCGCAACTGGCGGGTGCAGAATTGTATGGAGGCGCAGAAGGCCCTGCGAGAGGCGGGGCTGCGGGGACCGCAGCAGCGGCAGAGGGAGACCCGGGATCAGCGGCTGGAGCGGGAAGTGCCGGAGGAGGCGATGGAGAGACTACCCAGCCCAGCGCAGAGTCAGCGAGAGGAGGAAGCCCAGTCGGGGCTGACGTGATTTGCTATGAGGAGACTGTTGGACTTCATTGGGACTTGTTGGCCTTGATCTGCCCAGTATTTGGGGCTTGAGGGCCATAGTAGTGTTGTGCGGGGTGGGGGGTGGTTGAGTGGTTGGGAGGACGGACTGGGGGGTAATGTTGAGTTGAAGTTGTGGTGATTGGGAGGCTTGGGGGGAGGGGGCGGGGAATTGGGGGCTGAAGGGAAGGTGGGTGGTTGGTGGGGGCGGTTGGGAGAATGGGAAATGTTGTGATAACCGAGGATGGATTCTGCGGGGGCGGGGGCTAACAGGCTGGGGGTTAGTTGTTGGGATGGTAGGGACTGGCTGGGTGCTTTTCCTGTGCTGTCTGTACCAAGCCGTTTGTAGAAGGGGGTGTGGAGGGGTGGGTGGCTGGGAGGTTTTGGGGAATGGTGGAGGGGTGGGTGGGGATGGGAGGGGTCAGCCTTGCCTTTGTTGGGGGTAGCGGGGGGAGTGGGAAGGGGGTATGCGGGGTGGCCGGAGGGGGATTGGGTTGCTCTGCACTGATGGGCACTACTCTAAGGGAGGCCTCCAGAGGAGGGATGAGGGGGTTGGGGGGGTAGGAGAGGGGGGAGCGGTGGGGGAGGGGGAAGGGGGGGTGGGTGGGGGTTGGAGGAAGGGGGGCTCATTGGGGGAGGGGAGGGGAGGACGAGGGGGGGGAAGGGGCAGGGGGTAGTGGGGGAGCAAAAACTGAGGGTGGTTACAATCAATGCTAAGGGACTGAGAACTTGGCAGAAGCGTCGACTGGTTGAGAAGGAGGGTGTAAGGACTAGGGCTGAGTTTGTATGCGTCCAGGAAACGTATTTGAAGGTGGGCCAGGAGAGGTTGTTAGAGACACGAAAATACCCCAAGGTGGTGTTGGCGGGGCAGAGGGCTGAATCGCGGAAGGGGGGGGTGGCTATAATGGTGGGGGCTGAGATGCGGGATAAGGTGGTGGGGGAGTACCGTGATAAGAAGGGGAGGTATGTGGGAGTAAAGGTGAAGTTGGGAGAGGAATTGGTATGGATTTTCAGTGTATATGGGCCGAACGAGGGGCAGGGAGAGTTTTATGCATATATGCGGGCGGATTTGGAGAAGTTGGGGGATTTGCCGATTATTGTGGGGGGAGATTTTAATCTGACTCTCAACCCCCGACTAGATAACGGAAAGGGTACGGGACGGGAGCGGGGAAACGTCGAGAGCGATTGCAAATGTTGGAGATGAAAGCAGGTTTAGGGTTGGTGGATGCTTGGCGGTGCCGGAATCCTGGGAGGAAACAATATACCTACTATTCAGCACCGCATGGGAGCTACAGTCGTATAGATATGATATGGGTGGATAGTGGCTGGATGAATAAGGTGGCGGAGGTGGAGCAGGGATCTATTACTTGGTCGGATCATGCACCAGTGAGCATCGGGTTTAATTTAGGATACAAGGACACGGGCGTGAGGTTTTGGAGGTTGAATGATTCGTTGCTGGA
Organism: Ichthyophis bannanicus; assembly: GCA_033557465.1. Classification (NCBI taxonomy): domain Eukaryota; kingdom Metazoa; phylum Chordata; class Amphibia; order Gymnophiona; family Ichthyophiidae; genus Ichthyophis; species Ichthyophis bannanicus. The sequence continues at coordinate 578,895,230 of CM066033.1, forward strand.
CGATCCCGCTGTTGTTGAACGAACCGCAGGAGTTATTACGGAATATCAGGATTTCAATTTGAATGGGGAGGTTGGGCTTGGAATGGTCTGGGATGGATTGAAGGCGGTAGTACGGGGACATTTGCTGGGAGAAGCGTCGAGGCGGTGCAGGATGCAAGGGGAGGAGGAGGAGCGCTTGCTGGGGGCTATAAGGGCATTGGAGGGAAGTCATCAGTGTGATCAGAATGAGGGTGTCCTCAGTGAGCTGCAAAAACTGCGCGGACGGCTCGGTCAGTTACGAGCTAGTAAACTGGCTCATGAATTGAATATACTTAAGCAAGCTACGTTTGAGGGGGGGAATAAGGCTGGGAAAATTTTGGCCAGGTGATTGAGGGCCAGGGTGGCCCAGTCGACTATCGGCAGTATACGGAATAGGAGAGGGCAGTTAGTGTCGGGGAATAATGAGATTCGTAAGACATTTCGCGAGTATTATAAACAGTTGTACAGCAGTGAAGTTACGGGTGGCGTAGAAAAAAGTAGGCAATATTTGGCAGGGTGCGATTTGCCCAGGTTGGACCCGGTGGAGGGGGGGGGGCTAGATCGATTGATCACTGTCGATGAGGTGGCAGAGGCTATAAAAACTTTGAAACTGGGGAAGGCGCCAGGCTTAGATGGTTTGACGGGTAAATTCTATAAAGTTTTTCAGGAGGTGGTAAAACCGCTGTTGGTGGACGTGTTCAATGGGGTACTTCAGACGGGGGCAGTCCCCGACTCTATGACGGAGGCAGGGATTACTATTCTTCTTAAGCCGGGTAAGGACCCCATGGTGTGCGGCTCTTATCGGCCGATTTCTTTATTGAATGTGGATGCCAAGCTCTTGGCGAAAATACTGGCCACGCGCTTACAGCGGGTGTTGCCTTCACTGGTGCATGTGGACCAGACAGGCTTTGTAGCAGGGAGACGGGGGGGGATAACATCAGATGACTATGTAATTTAACCTGGGAGGTACAAAGGACGGGGCAGAAGGCGGTGTTTATTTCTATCGACGCTGAGAAGGCGTTTGATAGGGTGGAGTGGGATTTTTTGTTGATGGTCCTGGAGAAGGTTGGGTTGGGGGAAAATTTTATCAAATGGATTCGAGCATTCTACAAGGCGCCTAAGGCCCGAGTACGAGTGAATGGAAGTTATTCGGAAGTGTTTGGTTTGGGGAGGGGAACTCGACAGGGCTGTCAGTTATCGCCCTTGCTTTTTGCTCTAGCTATCGAGCCTTTGGCCGACCGGGTGCGTCGGGCGGTTGATGTTAAAGGGGTGATTTTGAATACCTGGGAATCGAAAATAGCTCTATTTGCGGATGATATTATATATACTCTTAGAGAGCCCTTAGTTTCTTTGCCGGTCTTAATGCAGGAAATTGAACAGTATAGTCGGGTTTCGGGATATAAAATTAATGGTAGTAAGACCGAGATCTTAGGGTTCAATTTAGGTGAGAGGTTGGAATCGAGCCTTCGTAGTAGTTTCCCGTTTCGGTGGGTGCGGGGCGAGTATAGGTATTTGGGGATACAGATGGGCAAAGATTGGAGGCGGATATGGGAGCGGAACTTCGGCCCACTCATGCAAGCGGTGAAGAGGGACCTGACTCGGTGGCAGAATTTGTATTTGACATGGATCGGGCGTATTGCGGTTATAAAAATGAATGTCCTTCCTCGGTTTCTTTTTCTGTTTAGCTCTATTCCTAGTAAGATTCCTCGCAGTTATTTACGCAGAGCCCAACGTCTGGTCCTGGACTTTATATGGGCTGGGGGTAGATCTCGGGTGTCGCAATATACTCTGTATCGGGAGCAGAGGGAGGGAGGTATGGGTGTCCCGTGGCTGGAAAAGTATTACACCGCGGCGCAACTGAAGGCCGTGGCGAGTTGGCAGGGGGGGGGGTGAGACTCCTATTTGGGTGGAGTTGGAACAGCTGAGAGGGGAGGGTTTGAGCTTGCAGATGTGGCTCTGGGATCCAGGGGGGAGACGGGGGGGGGAGGTAGTGAGGGGAACCCATTTAGGGAATATACGCAGATGCTGTGGGAGAGTGTGAAGGGGACTCTGTTACGGGGGAAGCGGTACACAAGAGATACTTATATAAGGGGGATGCAGGATTTCAGCCCTGGGAGGGAGGGGGGGTGTTTAAGGAGTGGGGGGATATTGGCTTGCAAACCTTGGGGCAGCTGCTGACTGGTGGAGGGGAGGTCAGGTCTTTTGTCGAACTGCAGGAATTATATGGGGTGGAGGATAGACACTATTTCGCTTATATGCAATTGGTGTCCTATATAAGGAGGATGGGGGTACTGAATGATCTACGAAAGGTGGCTACTCCTTTTGAAGTAGCAATGCGGAGGGGGGGTGGGAGGAGAGGGCTTATTACGCTCTTATATGCTGAGTTAAGGGCACAGGGTGGGGAAAGTAGGCAGGGGAAGAGTAAAGGGGAGTTGGCGTGGGAGCAACAATTGAGGGGGGAGTGGGGGGCGGAGCGTTGGGATCATATTTATAGTTGGTCTCGGCGCCTGGCCCCGGGTCCCTCATATCTTGAAAATAGTCTAAAAATGCGGCATCAAATGTATTGGACCCCCTGGAAGTTAAAGGTGTTTCGCCCGCAGGAAACTGGGGATTGCTGGCGGGGTTGTGGGCGGCGGGGGGACTTGTTTCACATAGTTTGGGAATGTACAGAGGTTCAATCGATGTGGAGAGCCTTGAGGGGCTGGATCCAGGCCCTGGTGGGAATGGAGGTGCCCTTCACGGCGCCTATGATCCTTTTAAATGAAATGCCTGAGATGGGGGACCGAGAGATATTGGCGCTGGTGGGATGTTGTATAGGGGCGGGGCGGGGGGCGATCATGGCCAGGTGGCGGTGTGCGATAGCCCCGTCATTGGGTATGGTCATGCAGCGCATTGACCACTTGTGGACTATGAGTGCAATAACCGCTCACCAGCGACACACTGTGAAGGCCTTTAAGGCTGTTTGGGGGTGGTATGAGGCATGGCGGGAGGAATGAGGGGGGGTGGGGGGGAGGGACTAGGGGGGGGTTTGGAGAAGGGGGGGCCTGGTGCAATTGGCCTCGGGAAGGGGTTGACGGGATGTGATTTGTGTAGTGTCACTGTTGTTTCTTGTTGGTAGTGCTGTATTATGTTGGTTGATGTTTTTATGCCTTTTTTTTTTTTTTATAATTGTCTTTATTTTTTTAAATTGTTTTTCCAATACAAACCATACATGGAATACATCCTTGCTGGTCACCACAACAGCCAAAATCTCAGAACAGCCAAACATCAAACCATCATAAATTCTCTATAGCTGCTTAGGCATCCTAGCAAACCATATAGCAGTTCTCAGATAATTGCTACTTGCTAGCCTACCAACCCCCATATTCAATGGTACCATTCAGCATACGAAGCATAAGACCCATCCCCCAGACCTCCCCTCCCTCCCCCTTTCCCCCCTTCTCCCCCCCCCCCGCCCTAGGAGCCCACCTCCTCCACCCAACCCCCCTCCGTCCCCTTATAGACGACAAGGAAGAACCCCCCTGTCCCTCGCCCGCCCCTATCGTCCCTCCTCCCTCCCTTTTAGCCATTCCTCATACCTCCCCCAGACCTCCCGAAATTGACGCATTTTATGGGCCTTATATGCGGCAATCTCACACATAATCTTCAACCGTGCCAATCTGGCCAGGATTTCCGCCACCGAGGGCTCCTGAACACATTTCCAATGGGACATAATCTCCCCCCGTGCTGCCCCAATAAAATACCCAATTAATAATTGCATATTCCGCTCCCCCTCCTCATGCATCTCATTCAAGAGCACCATAGCCGGTGTAAGTATGATCGGAACACCCACCACTTCACTAATTATCTGTGCCCACTCCTCCCACATTCTACGTATGTTCCTACAATCCCAAAGTAGATGCTTAAGATCCCCTTTTCCAGAACAACCCCTCCAACACTCTCCCTTTTCGGCCTTCCGAAAAGCCCGAAGCCTCCAAGGCATCCAATACATCAAATGACGTACTTTCAAGCTGTTTTCCAGGTACGGAGTACCCGGCGCCAATCGATTTGTCCACCTATAAATATTTTGCCACCGCCCCCTACTCCAGTCCCCCCCCAGTTCTCTCTCTCCCATTCCGCCTCCCCTCTACAAGCCCCCCTCAGATTCCCCCCCTGCCCTTCTGGTTGAAGCAATTCCGCATAGATTGCAGCAATCACCCCCTTTCTCGTACCCGCTTTATGCAGTATTTTTTCCAGACCCAATTCATCATGCTGCAAGTCAACTAACACCCCAGATCTCTGGATATAAGAGACCAATTGCATATATGCTAAATACTCACCCCCCCCTAATGCCAAATTCATCCTGCAACTCTTCAAAGCTTTTGAGTGCCCCTTTCTTATCCACCACTTGCCCTATGGTTATCAACCCCCTCCTCCGCCAGCCGCAAAACACCCCCCCCTCCCTCCCAGGCTGAATGAAACTCCCGCATTCCCATGATTTGAGTATGACGAGTGTACCGCTTCCCCCGTAATAGCTGAGCTTTGGCCCGTAACCACAACTGCTTTGTACACCCGCGGAAGGGATTACTATCCCTGCCGTCCTCTCTTTTCCCCCCAGGATCCCACACCCAAGCCGCCAGCCCCCCCCCCCCATCTATCGTGGCCTGTTCCTCCTCCAACGTTACCCAGAGCGGCACTTCAAGGTCCCCCACCCAACTCTTTATTGCCCGCAATTGTGCCGCCAAGTAATATTTCTCCATACAGGGTACTCCCAACCCCCCCTCCCATTTTCCTCTAAACATTGTCTCTCGCGACACTCTAGGGGCCTTCCCCCCCCACACAAATTCCATCATAAGCCGCTGCACCTGCTTCAGGTATCGACGGGGGACCGGACACGGAAGCGTGCTAAAGAGAAAAAGGAAACGCGGCAAAACATTCATCTTTAACACGGCAATTCTACCCAGCCAGGATAAATATAAACCCTTCCACCGTTGAAGGTCGTCCTGCACCGCTCTCAATAAGGGTACATAATTCCATTGCCCAAGCATTCCCGTATCGGCCCCCATGTTAATCCCTAGGTACCGATAAGTCCCTTCCACCCACTTAAATGCAAACCCCCCTTTCAGACCCGCTCTCTCCAGGTCCGATAGGTTGAAGCCCAAGATCTCTGATTTACTACCATTAATTTTGTAACCTGCCACTTGGCTATATCCTTCGATTTCCCGCATCAGAACCGGTAAAGAAGTCACCGGTTCCCTAATAGTAAACAAAACATCATCCGCAAATAATGTTATCTTCGTTTCCGTCCCGTTCATTGGAACCCCTTTGATATCCGAGAGGGACCGCACCTTTTCTGCCAGAGGCTCAATAACTAATGCAAAAAGTAGGGGAGATAACGGGCACCCCTGCCGGGTACCCCTCTCTAACCGAAACCCTTCCGAATAACTATCATTAACCCGTATCCTGGCCGTAGGCGAGTTATACAAGGCCTGTACCCACCGCACAAAATTCGGCCCTATCCCCATTCGCTCCATTACCTGAAACATAAATGGCCACTCCACCCTATCGAACGCTTTCTCCGCATCCACGGTCAAGAAACACGGCCTTTTTCCCACTTCGCTGAACCTCCCACGTCAGGTTGCAGATTTTCCTAATATTATCTCCCCCCTGCCGGCCAGAAATAAATCCCGCCTGATCCCGCTTAATCAAGGTAGGCAGAAACCGCTGCAACCGATTCGCCAAAATTTTTGCTAACAGCTTAGCATCCACATTCAACAATGAAATCGGTCTGTATGACCCGCATACCATGTGGTCTTTCCCTGGCTTAGGCAGGACAGTTATCCCAGCCTCCGCCATCGACTTTGGCAACCCCTGCCCCTGTAGCACCCCATTAAATACCTCAACCATCAGGGGTCGAAGAGTCGACTGGAATACGGTATAAAATTTCCCCGACAGGCCATCCAATCCGGGAGCTTTCCCCCTCTTTAAGGAGCCTATGGCATCCTCCACCTCCCCCTCTGTAATCAAACGGTCTAACCAGTCTGCCCCCTCCTTTGCAACAGTGGGCAACTGACAGTCCTCCAAATACTTCCGACTCTTCCGCTCCCCATCCGCCACCTCACTGCTGTACAGCTTTTTGTAATAGTCCACAAAGGTTGTTCTAATTTCATTGTTACCATGTACCAGTCTCCCCGAAGCCGTGCGTTATACTACCTATAGTAGCCTGCGCTCTTCTCTTCCGCAAGCGGGTTGCCAGCAGCCGGCCTGCCCTATTCCCCCCTCAAACATCTCCTGCCGAAGAACATTAAGTTCATACGCTATCGTACTCGCCCTCACTTGACTAAGCTGCCCTCGTAACCGCTGCAGTTCCCCCAGTATACCCGGCTTCCGATCACATTGATGCAATCGTTCCACCCGCGCAATCTCTTCCAGAAGCTGCCTTTCCGTGTTTCCTTTCATCCTATGCCCTCTAGAAGCCTCCTTTAATAAGTGCCCCCTCACCACAGCCTTTAAACCATCCCAGACCGTACCCAGCCCCACTTCACCATTCAAATTAAATTCCTGATAGTCTCTCAAGACCCGTGTCATTTTTTCCACTACCCCAGGATCTTCCAATAAAGCCTCATTAAGCCTCCAAAATTTAAGGCCCTCGTCCACATAACCCAACTGAAACTTCACCCGGACCGGGGCATGATCAGTCCATGTTATGGATCCATGATCCACCTCCACCACTTTGTTTACCCACCCCCCTCCCGCCCATATCATATCTATCCGACTATATGTGTTATGCGGCGCCGAATAAAAAGTGTACTGCTTCCTTCCAGGATTATGACACATACAAATGTCCACCAAACCCAGCCCCTCCTTCAGTTTGATTAACTTCCTCCGCTCCGTCCGTTTCCCCGTCCCCCTCCCCTCTCCATTATCCAATCTAGGATTGAGCGTTAAATTATAATCACCTCCCACAATTATTGGAGCCTCTCCCAGGCCCGCCAACTCCCCTTGAAGCCGGTCATAAAACTCCCCCTGTCGCTCATTGGGCCCATATAGGCTGAGCACCCATACCAGCTCCTTCCCCACCTGAATCTGCGCTCCCACACATCGGCCTCCCTTATCGCGATACTCCCCCTTCACTTTCCCTACCCATTCCGCCCCTATTAATAACCCTACCCCCCCTTCCGAGGCTCCGCCCGTTGCCCCGCCAGTAGAACCCTAGGGTACTTTTTAGATTGTAGCAATTTTTCCTGCCCCACCTTCAAATGCGTTTCTTGTATACACAGGAAATCAGCCTTCAACCTGCCGCCTTCCTTTTCCACCAGACGCCTCTTCCGCCACGTTCTAAGTCCCTTGCCATTTATAGTGACCACCGTCATGCTCTGCTCCCCCATTCGTTCCCCCTGCCCCTCCCTCCCCCCCACCCTCCCTACACCAGTCCCCTTCCTCCCTCCCCCTCTCCCCTCCCCCCTCCCCTCCCCTCCCCCCACTACTCCCTCCATTCTCCCGGAGGCTCCCTTTGGAGTAGTGCCCATCGGCCTAGACCAACCCCTCTACACCCTCACCACCCCTCCCCTCCTAAGAGTATCACCGGTCCCCATCCCTCCCCCCCCCACCCGACCGCACAGCTGACCATCCCCCTGCTCCGTGTTATCGGTCCAACTTCCCCTCCCCCCCTGTTATATCCTATTATCCTCTACAATCATGTCTGCCCGCGCTCACATGTCGTCTGTGAGTTTTCAGTATTACTTTTTTTTTTTTTGTTGTTTTTTTTTTTTTTTTTTTTGATGGTTTTGTGAGTGTGTTTTATTTTAATGTTTTTTTGTTTTGTTTTATATATATATAGGTTTTTTTTTTGGTTTTTTTTAAAGTTAAGATCCAACATGAAAAACAGACCTCAACCCTCCCCCCTGAAAGCACTCCCCCCTCCCCCACAGACAACCCCATCTTACTGAATCCCAGCTTACAAAACCCAAGCACCACCTCCAGTACACACCACTCCCTCCTGGTCCCGTACTATCCCCCCACTAACCCCAGATTACACTCAGACCCACCCAGTTTTGGGTAGGCGCCCTGCTTGCCCTCTTCAGAGATGGTCAGCGTTTATAATATGTTTGCGTCCGCTTTACCGGGGGGAGCAGTGCGTTATACTTGGCATTTTTCTTTTTTTTTGATCTGAATACACATATCAACAACACCCCCACCGACCCCGACCCACCCCCCACAAATCCAACTTAACTCAACCACCCACATCCCCATGTTCATACCCTCAGCTACTCCCCTTCATCCAATTCTCCCATTGCATTCCCTTACTGTCCCCCCTCCTCCCCCCAAATATGATGCATGCACATTGACTCTCTGTAATACTTAAATACTTGACCCACTCCTCCCCCCCACTCCCCCAATAGCAGTCTCGGAACCCTACTCTCAACCCCTCACCCAGAACTGCACAAATTCGTGGACCACTTCTACAGCCACACTTCAAGTGTCCTCCCTGGAGTTCTGTCCAGCTGCTTCCTCTACGCCATTCCGGGGTCCTCTATCGCTCTGCCCCTTCGACTTCCGGGCCCCAGTAGTAGTCCTACCACCGCCTTCAGATCTCTGGGAATCCACCAGTCCACTTCCCAGCCCTGCCGCTCGCAAAGCTTTAACCGCTTCCTCCAGCGTGCGCGCTCTCCAACTCTTGGTTCCCACAGTGAAATGTATGCCGAAGGGGTACAGCCAGCGGTAGCGTACGTTGTCCTTGCGCAACACTGCTGTTATCGGCTGCATATCTCTCCGCCTTTGTAGTGTCCCAGCCGCCAGATCCGCATACAGCTGAATCGGGTACCCCTGCCACAGAAAAGTCCCTTTCTTCCGCATTTGCTTCAATATGCTCTCCTTCACTGCATATTCATGCACGCTCAAAACAATGTCTCTGGGCTGATTCAATCTACTGGGTCCCAATGCCCTATGGGCTCTATCAATTTTTACCTCAGCCCGGTGTTCCTCGGTCTCGTCATCGGAGAGAATAGCACTCAGCACGGCCTGCACCACTCTCTCACAGTCCTCGAACTCCACCTCCTCCGGAATCCCCCGAATTCTCAAATTGTTGCGCCTGGATCGGTTTTCAAGATCCTCAAGCTTTAGAAGCACTTGGTCTTTCCACGCGGCCATGCTTTGCAGCTCACTCTCCACTTCTTTTTGCCGGCCATGCATCTCCACCATCTGCTGCTCGTGCTCCTCTGCTCTGCGCGCCAATTCTCCCACCTCCTCACGCAGCTCACCACAAACTTCTCCAACTTCTGCTTTCACAGCCACCAGCTCAGATTTAAGTTCCTCGAACCACGCACGCAACTCCTCCCGAGTCACATTCTGCACTTTCATTTCCGCCGATCCTCGGTCGCCACACTTACTACTTTTCCGCTCCAGCGGGTCTCCACTACTCAGACCCTCCATCGCCATCTTGCCGCCAACTCCGTCTTGCTTCCCCCCGCCATAGGCGAAATCCCGGAGGTCCGCGGCTTTCTTTCTCGTAGTCATGGCCACCCACTACTTCTCACTCGGCTCCCCTCGCCTGCCAGCCACTTTTTATTGCACTTTTGTGGGGTAGGGACCACCAATATTCGGGTTTAGCACAGGAGCTCGTTTGCTACCCAGCCATCCAAGCCGATGACGTCACTTCCTCGTTTTTATGCCTTTTAATAAAAAGTCAAGTTACAAAAAAAGAAAAGGTACAGAGAAGGGCAACCAAAATTATGAAGGCACTGGAATGACTCTATGAGGAAAGGCTAAAGAGGTTAGGGCTTTTCAGCTTAAAGAAGAGAGCTGAGGGGAGATATGATAGAGATCTATAAAATCTCAAGTGGAGTGGAACAAGTGTGAAATGATTTACTTTCTCAAAAAGTACAAAGATTATAGGACACGCTATGAAGATACAAAGTAGCATATTTAAAATGAAGAAATTAGACCTTACCTGTTAATTGTCTTTTCTTGAGTCCTCTCCGGGCCAGTCCAGGAACCTTAGGGGTAGTCAACCTCCTTCAGCACCTGAGGACTGAATACTGAAAGTTTTTGCTGACAGCCAATCCAGCTCCCTCTGGTGTCAGACCTCAGTCTAGTAGTATCCAAGCAGCGAACTCCAACCATCATGTAAAAGTGGAATCCCCGAAGCGTCTACTTCTATTCTGCGAACATCATAACGAAAAAAGTAACAACATTGCTATCTATCTCATTGCTAGGTAGCTTCCCCTATTCATTCTTTGTTTTTGTCTTTTTTTTTGTTTTGTTTTAAAAGAAGAATGTAAATGTTCTTTTTGCTGTCTCTTGGGAGAGGAACCCTCCTACCGTAGAGGACCCTCCAAGGTTCACTTCGCCTCCACCTGCAACTCGACTGCAGCTGCAATCGCTACAGCAGGAACTCTACGCTACCCCTGAAATTCATGTCCGGGCCACCAAAACCGTTCCAAAACTCGCAGACCAAACTGGGTGGGACCTGGACTGGCCCGGAGAGGACTCAAGGAAAGACAATTAGCAGGTAAGGTCTAATTTCTTCTTCCTAATCGTCTCTCCGGGCCAGTCCAGGAACCTTAGGGCAGTACCAAAGCAGTACCTAAAAACGGGAGGGTCCTGCGAGCCCCACCACAATGGCTGCGGCCCCTACTCTAGCATCACCTCTGGACTGAACATCTAGTCTATAATGCCTCGCAAAGGTATGAAGCAAGGACCACGCCGCCGCCCGACAGATATCGACCGGCGGAACTAAAGCCAACTCCGCCCAAGACGCCGCCTGGCCTCTAGTCGAATGAGCTTTGAGTCCCTCTGGAGGAGACCTACCGGACGCTTCATAAGCCGCCGTTATAGCTCGCTTTACCCACCGAGCAATGGACGCATTGGAAGCCGCTGAACCCTTACAAGGTCCACCGAAAAGCATGAACAAGCGAGCCGACTTCCGAAACGGCTCCGTCTTCCTGAGATACCTCTACAACACTCGACTAAGATCTAACCTATGAAGCGCTCGGTCCATCTTACACCCTTTCTGCCTAGGAAATGTGGGAAGGGAGACCGATTGATTCAAGTGAAAAGCGGAGACCACCTTAGGCAAAAAGGACGGGACTGGCCGTAAGACCACCTTTTCCTCCGAAAACTGCAAGTACGGCTCCCTACAGGAAAGTGCTTGCAAATCTGAAATCCTCCACGCCGAGCACAAGGCCACGAGGGAGGCAGTTTTCCACGATAGTTCTCTAAGACTCACTGCCTTAGACTCAAAAGGCGGCACCATCAACGCTTCCAACACCAGGTTTAGATCCCACGCGGGCACCACCTGCCGAACCGGAGGGCAAATGTTCCTAGCCACCCAATCGACCCAGAGAACTTTTTGAGATTATTAAATCTCTAACTAAGGCTCCCGATAACACTCCTAACAAAACACCTATAGATCCACAACTCATTGCAAACCATTTTGCTAATAAACTTAAACTAAGCGCCCGTCCAAGCATTATCTTGACCTCTCCCACACCAAAATCCATCACGGAATGGAGCTCATTCCATACAATTTCCAACAAACAACTGATAGAGATTATATCAAACCTTAATACTACCACGTCATTACTTGACCCTTGCCCGGTATCTTGGATTAAAGCAACAAAATCTGAACTAGCCCCATACATTTTGAAGCTGGTAAACCAATCTCTACTTCAAGGATTCATGCCGGATGATCTGAAATACTCGGCTATTCGCCCTTTACTAAAAAATAAAACCCTTAACAGTTCTGACCCTTCCTCATACCGACCCATTGCAAGCATACCTTTCTTAGCTAAAATTATTGAAAAGGTAGCTCAGACACAACTTCAGGATCATATTGATATGAACTTCCCATTAGATGAGTACCAATATGGTTTCCGCTCATATCACGGAGTAGAAACCCTACTCATATCCCTTCTTGATTCACTTATCCGAGGTATGGATAATATAAAACAGACCTTCTTGCTCATTTTCCTTGACATTTCTTCAGCCTTCGACAGCGTTGATCATATTACGCTCTTATCTAGACTATCCCAACTAGGTTTAAAAGATACCACTCTTAACTGGTTTAAGTCCTACATTTCTAATCGCTTCCAATATGTCCATTTAGACCATTCCCCCTCACTACCATTCCCACAAGAGCGTGGTATCCCTCAAGGATCCTCACTCTCTGCACTACTCTTTAACCTTTACATACAACCTATTTGCACAATCTTTCAACGCCACAATCTAAAATATTTCATCTATGCAGATGACATCATGCTATTCGCCCCGTTAGACATAGCTAACCTTAATTTCAACAAAATCGCCACCTGCCTCCTTGAAGCTGAAAAATGGCTTCACTCAATCCATATGGATATCAATTTCAAAAAGACCGAAGCACTCTTCGTAACCAGAAATACCACCTTCACTCCTCCAACTTCCATCAACCTTATGAACATTACTCTCCCAGTCAAGTCTGAAATTAAATACCTTAGAGTTACACTAGACAAGACCCTAAGCATGACTAACCACATAAAACAGACTGCCAAAACTATATTTTTCAAACTGAGAACTATACAGCAACTCAGACCCCTCATCGACATCAATGACTTCAGAACAGTTGTCCAGGCTCTTATTATGCCACATTTAGACTTCTGCAATGGCATACTCCAAGGAACATCCAAAAAGAATTTACACATCCTTCAAAGAGCTCAGAATGTCACTGCTCGAATAATTATGAAAGCTAAAATATTCGATCACATCTCTCCTATCCTATACTCTCTCCACTGGCTTCCTATCTATAGTAGGATTCAATATAAAACACTTGTCACCACTTTTAAACTCATTAATGACCTAGCCCCATCACAGTTGGCCACTCTACTCCAAACCCCACAAGAAAACAGAACCAGAAGAAAGACTAACCTCAACATGCTATTAATTCCCATTGCAGTGACAAAATCAAAGCAAATAACCACCAACACTGCTTTTTCATATTATGCTCCCAGCCAATGGAATAAACTCCCACTATACCTCAGAGAGATTAAAGACCTTACATCTTTCAGGAAGGAACTTAAAACCTACCTATTTAGTCAACACTATAGCAACCTACAACCTGGAACCAAATTTACTACACAAAAACATGCAACAAACCAAACACAGGTCTACCCCACCTAATGCCGGACTTCATTTCTCATCCACTCAAGTTAGTCTACTCCCAATACTTTATTTATGATCACAAATAACTATTATAGTCTCTTACTAACCATGTAAATCTACCCCTCTGGTTCCTTGTAACATAGTTTTATGACTCCTTGTAACATAGTTTTATACTTCCCTTTATGTTAATAACCCTCACATTGTTTTCCATTTAACCTAGTTATTATGCAACCTAGTTTATGTTCACCTAATATTTAATGTAATTCAATATTGCACTGTTCTGCTATATTGTTGTTTAAGTTCCTTGTTTTTGCTCAACTAATGTTTAATGTAATTCAATATTGCAATGTTCTGCTATATTGTTGTTTAAGTTCCTTGTAAACCGCCCCTGATCTCTGGAAGGGGCGGTATAAAAAAGCACTGAAATAAATAAATAAATAAATAAGAAACCGGAGAACATCCGGATGCGACGAGAGCGCCGAACCCTGCACTTGTCCTCTAAAACACACCAGAGCAGCTAGATGAACTTTGAGCGTGCTGAGGGCCAAACCCTTTTCTAGGCCCCCCTGCAGAAACAAGAAAATATCAGGCAAACCCGCCGAGCAGGGCTTAACCTTGCGGTCTGTACACCATGCCTCAAAGATCCGCCAAACTCTCACATATGCTATGGAAGTCGATCTCTTCCTGGACATCAACATGGTATTAATCACCGAGGGTGAGTACCCTCGCCGACGCAAGCGGTTCCTTTCAAGAGCCAGGCCGTAAGCGAGAACCGATCCACCTGCGGCATTAAGACCGGTCCCTGGTTCAGAAGGTTGCTCCGGATGGGAGGTTTCCAAGGAGGCTCCACTAGAAGTCGCACCAGATCCACGTACCAAGGCCGTCTGGGCCAATCCAGAGCTATGAGAATCACCTTCCCATCGTAACTCGCTATTCTGCAAATTACACGGCCGATCAACAGCCATGGAGGAAAGACATAAAGCAGTTGCTCCGACGGCCAAGGCTACACCAGACCGTCGAGTCCCTCTGACATGTGTTCTCTGCACCTGATGAAAAACCGAGCTGCCTTGGTACTGACTAGGGTAGCCATGAGATCCATAACTGGCTGCCCCCAGCGTCTCGTGATGTCGTGAAATATCGCACTGTTCAATTCCCACTCTCCGGGATCCAGGCGGTTTCGGCAGAGGTAGTCGGCCTGGACGTTGTCCTTCCCTGCGACATGCGCCGCCGAAAGCGCCTCTAGATGGACCTCTGCCCACCGAAACAACAACTGACTCTCCTCAAGCAGCGCCCCGCTGCTCGTGCCTCCTTGCTTGTTGATGTAGGAAACCGTTACCAAATTGTCTGAGAACACCCGAACTGCTCTCCCTTCGAGGAGAGAGGCAAAGTTCACTAACGCAAGACGCACCCGCTCTCAGTTCGAGGCGATTGATCGACCAAGCTCCTTCGAGCTCCGACCAGGAGCCCTGCATCACATGGGCTAGGCAATGCGCCCCCCAGCCGCAGAGACTGGCATCCATGGTGACCAACACCCACTCCGGGTGATCCAGTGGCATTCCCCTCTGAAGATGATCCGGAACTAGTCACCACTGCAGGCTGGCGCGCACCTCTGGCGGACACACTAGCCTCTGCGACAGGGGATGTTCTTGCGGAGACCATCTGAAGAGCAACGCCTGTTGCAGAGGCCGCATATGCACTCTGGCCCACTGCACTAAGTCCAAGGCTGCCGCCATGGACCCCAACAACTGTAAGTACCTCCACGCTGTGGGCGCCGCCAGACGCAAGAAGGCCTTCACTTGTTTCAAAATCTTTTGAACCCTGTCCCCGGGAAGGAACACCGTTCCCACCTCTGTGTCGAACAAGGCTCCGAGGTACTTCAGCCTTTGCACTGGCTGCAACTGACTCTTTGCTCGATTGATGACCCAACCGAGCTGTTCCAAGAACTCCACTACACGAGCTGTAGCTCTCACCGATGCTTCTCGAGACTCCGCTCTGATCAGCCAATCGTCTAAGTATGGATGCACCTGAATACCTTCGGTATGCAGGGCCACCGCTACCACAACCATCACTTTCGTGAAGGTCCGCGGCGCCGTGGCGAGGCCAAACGGTAGAGCTCGGAATTGAAAATGACCCATGGGCACCGCAAATCTCAAATATTTTTGATGCTCCTCTCTGATTGGAATGTGCAGGTAAGCCTCCGTGAGGTCTATAGAGGAGAGCACCTCTCCCGGCTGGACCGCTCGAATAACAGACCGCAGAGTTTCCATCCGAAAATGCGGAACCCTCAAGCAGCGGTTGACATGTTTGAGGTCCAGAATTGGCCGAAAAGAACCTTCTTTTTTCGGAACCACAAAGTAAATCGAGTATCGACCTAAGCCACACTGGTCGGGAGGCACCGGCACCACCGCCTGAAGCTGCAACAAGCGCTACAGCGTGACCTGCACCGCTGTCCTCTTTTCCTGAGACCCACATGGAGACATCACAAAGGCGTCCGGCACGGTTGTGCGAACTCCAATGGGTAACCTTCCCAGATAATCTCCAGCACCCACCGGTCTGTAGTTATAGAGGCCCAGACGGAGAGGAACTCCTGCAGTCACCCCCCCCAAGGGAATCTCCGCCTGGACCTGCTGACCTTCATTGTGGCAAGCCGGGGTTCTGCTGAGAGGAACCAAAGCCTCTGCTAAATCCCCTGGCTCCTCGAAAAGACTGACCTCTGGTCACAAAATGTCCTCTTTGATACGGGGCAAACTGCAACCCGCGGAATCTACAAAAATCTCTACCTTGGCCTCTCTGCAACGGACCTGGCTTGAGCGCTTTTGGATGGTCCTCTGGAAGCCGTCCTCCTTTTGAGTCCCCCAGGTCGTTCACAATCTTTTCCAAAGCCTCCCCAAAGAGCAGCTTGCCCTTATAGGGGAGCTTACTGAGGCGTGACTTAGATGATACATCCGCCGCCCAATTCCTTAACCAAAGAAACCGTTTAGCCGCAATAACGGACGCCATGGCGTTTGCTGACAACCGTACCAAATCATAGAAGGCATTCGTCAGATAGGCCGCTGCCAATTCCAGCTTTGCCCCTTCCAAGGAAGCCTCCTCACTTCTATCCAGCCCTGGCTCCCCCTGTAGCCAACGGATAGAGGCTCTAGACACATAAGCCCCACAAATAGAAGCCTGCAAGGCCAAAGCGCTGGAGTCGAACGCTTACTTCAACAGCGCCTCTAGATGACGGTCTTGAAGATCCTTTAGTGCAGTACCCCCCTCCACCGGGATCGTTGTCTTCTTAGTGACCAACGCATCCACTTTCGGCATGCGCAACAACTCTCTCTCCTCCTGTGGCACTGGGTACAGCCGTGCCATAGTGCGACTCCCTCTGAGGGTAGCCTCTGGACATTCCCATTCAGAGTCTATCATCTGCTTAATCACTCTGTGTACAGGGAAACAACACTGTTCTGACTTAAAAACCTTGCAACAGGGGATCTTCTAGCGGCTCTTGCTGTGCTGCCGGAACAACAATGTTCAAAGCAGCGAGGGACTGCGAGATAAGAGCACCGAGCTCCTCCTTATGAAATACCCTGAAGATATTCGGGTCTTCACCAGATCCTAGCTCACCTTCCTCAAGGCCGAAAGACCAAGCATCCATACCAGCATCAGACAGGATTTCTCCTTCCTCAGCCCCTGGTGGCAAAGAGCCCTGCGGCCCGAGGCTCTCACCCACGGGCTCAGCAGGCTTCATATCCTTAGAGACCCCTTCCCCTGGGTCTGAATCCTTCATGAGAGCTTCCTGCCCCTCCAGTACTTTGGAAGCCGAAGGTCCCTCTGCAGCCTGCGCCATCCTTAAGCAATAAGCATGATGCATGGCCAAGATGAAGTTCGGAGTGAATAAGGCTTGCAAGTTTTCCTGCCTAGGGATCCTCTGCTGACCCTTTGCCTCAGCTAAAGATGCTCTGTTTGACTTCTCCTTCTTTTTGCCTGATTTAGATGGCCGCGCTGAAGAAAGAGCAGAGTCAATTAAAATGGCCGACGTTCCCGCCATTTCCGTGGGTTCCTGAGGCCCTTCCTTCATTCCCTCCGAAGCTAGTTTGCTTTCCATTACCCCCGCGATTGCACGAACCAGCTCCAAACGCAAGAAGAAACTACCGGCCCACTTTAAAACACCGGCTTAAAACTGCCACCCCGCTAAGCAAATGCCGAATCCAGCCCTGACAGCCGTGCCGCACAGCAGTAGTGTATCCAGCACCTACCTCTGACCAAAATGCACGCTGAGGAGACAGTAAGCCCTCGATCCCCGATTTCCCGCTGCTAGCGGTAACCGGAGCCGAAGTCGATTCAGCGAGGAGAAGTGAACCCTGGAGCTTCCAGTATCACCCCCCTGTTCTGTGTTTCCTTTCGTCTCCGCAGTAAGGAAAAGAGTATTTTGAGCTGAGACAGGCTCTGCCTCATGTGCTCTAGGCTTCCTTTTTTTTTTTTTGTGTAGAATTGAAGCGTTAAAGAGCCCTTCTCTGTAAACTGCCCTGCTAGGACAACAGAGAATAATATGCCTTCTCCTCCACAATCTCCTTTACACAGCACCACTGCTAGGATTCTTCTGCCTAATCCTATATGTCCTGGGAGCCTGCCAGCACACGTCCTATTCAGCTGCTGAAGACTGAAAGACTGAGGTCTGACACCAGAGGGAGCTGGATTAACTGTCAGCAAAAACTTTCAGTATTCAGTCCTCAGCTGCCGAAGGAGGTTGACTACCCCTAAGGTTCCTGGACTGGCCCGGAGAGACGATTAGGAAAGGAGAAAATTTCTCTCAACATAGAATTAAGCCTTGGAACTCAATGCCAGAGGATGTGGTAAAAAGCTGGGTTTAAAAGGTTTAGACAAATTTGTGAAAGAAAAATCCATAAGCCATTGAGATAAACAGTGGTTTTCTCTCATTCTATCTCTGTGGATAAGTGGCATGGAACTGTCTACCTTTAGTATATGCCAGGTAGTTGTGACCTGGATTAGCTACTATTGGAAGCAGAATGCTGGGTTTGATGGCCCTTTGATCTGATCCAGTATGGCAGTACTTATGTTCTTATGAGTACATATTAGAAAGGCTAACCACAGTAAGGACAGTAATTAACTGACAATCATGTAAATATTTTGGCATGTTCATTTACAAACCAAACTGAAACCTCTATACATTGTGCTTTATGAGATGTGAGACAATGCTTGAAAAGCCTCTGGCACTTGTCACTGTTTAGTTTGAGAAAACATTTATGATGTGAATATATGTATGTTTGTAAGAAGTGTACATTGGCTTTGTGTTTGGCAAAAGACAAGTTCGGACACACGTGTTAATCCTTGAGGGCACTTGGGTACAGTTTTACAGTGTCATCTCCTGTATATGGCCTTCATTTTTCAGGCCCTCTGTCTGTAGTTTGGTGAGCCATCTTAATAGCATAAATATTAGTAAATTTTCACCTGGTCAAAGCATTTTATTAGCATGCAGTCGGTAAAAAGAATGGAAAAAGAGTATACCCTTTTTAGTGCTCATGCAAACATTTTCAGATCAAGTTAGCATGTATGATAGGGACTTATTATATAGCACTATTTTTCACATTTACTAGGAGTACTTAATGTACACATTAAAGTTGATTTTATTAGCCCCAAAATTAGTTTTTTTTGCTATCATGGTTGTTTTGGATTCTTTTGTTTGTTTTTCATTTGTCTTCTAACTATCTTATAGGCCAAAGTGCAATGTGTGGTAATTGTATTAATGCGCATTATTAGTAAATATGTACCCCACTGCAAATAATGAGAGCAGTGATAACCCATTAATGTGCCTTAACTTGTATCAAGCCTTGACAAATAGACCACTTTGTTTCCTGATTCTCTTTTCTTCTTTGCATTGGGTCATCTCATTATTTCCACCATCTCTCACTTATCTGTTGTCCAGATCAGGATAATGCCCAGGGTAGAGTCATCTGGATGTGGGATATAGGATGATTATGTGGGACACTGGGCCATAATCAATCAGAGGGTGCAACCAATTTCAGGCAGGATTGTTTCAATTTGATGATGAGGGAGGAATTGCAGATCCTGGGGTCATTACTAAAATGGGGGATCAGCAGGTGGCTCAGGGGATCGTGCCAGGTTCAGAAATGCTTTAAAGATTGGGGATTCAAGGAGGAAGGGAGCCGTTTTCCCACTCTGGGGCACATGGATAATGCCTAGATTTAAGCAACCAAAACTTCATATATTCTCACTAACCTATTTCTGGCTATTGGCTCATCCATTTTATGGGCCTAAATTTAGGCACTGTTGGTGGGCGGAGTGAAAGGAATCTATGAATTTTCTCAATATCAGAGCCTTGACCTTAATAGCACCAATGCTAAGTTAAAATCAAGACCTTAAGGCCAAATCCAAGATGTCTTATCTGTTTTCCTGTCACCATAGTACTTTGTCATGGGAAAAGAAAGGGTAAGAGATGAGTTTATCCCCAGGAGTCTGTCACCCCTTCTTTGATCCAGAAAACTCAAGAGATCTCTGTAATATGCTGCCAAAAATGGAGCTGCAGGGAGCACAGAAGGGACAGAAGTATCTCTGTCCTAAAGTACACAGCCCTCCAGTGCCGTCGCAGCAATTCTAAAAGTGCAGCTCAGAAGGCAGTATTGCCCCATTTGACAGTTGAGTAGAGCAGACACAATCTCTGATTAAGTTTTCACTGATGCTCAGTCTTCCTGGGGCTGCTCAGATGATAGTGGATAATATGGATGGAGTGCTTCCACTTGGAGGTGAAGTGAAAGCAACTCCTGACACAGAGGCAAGGCATCTATCTGGAGGAGGTAGGAGGAACTCTAGCATAGAAGTTAAAATGCCTAAACTGTGACTTTGAAGACCCTATGGGTGGCAGTAACTTTGCTGGAAGAGGCTTTGTCTAGATGTAAGGCTTAATGGATAAGTAGTGCGATACAGGCCCAACTCCATCAGTAAAATTAAAGATTAACACAGCACCAAGTTGAACAATTTAAGGTGTCAGATACTAGAAATTCAAAACTATTGCTGCATTGGTCAAAGAACAAATGATTTATCCATAGAAGATTGAAAAGTCTTAGATAATCAAGAGAAGAGGCTCCTTCATGAGTTATGCTAGAGGGCATGTTAAGCAGATATTTCAGAGACTATACTGCCTATCCTGAGGGCTTTTTATCTATCCCCAAATAAGAAGTCTGGAAACAAAAGGGAAGAGGGAGGAATAAAGATTCACAATTCTTTGCTGACACCCTGAATTTGGCCTTTACCATCATTGAGAGAGCACTCAAACAAATTTAACAATCTACCTTTAATTGTACATAGCTCATCCATAGCTCAACAATCTACCTTTTGCTCTTGAATATGATCAGAGTTAAGTAGTAAAAGCTTTTATTTCTAGGCAAAATAATATGGCTTTTCCTCTGATTTATCAAATTTAACTTAAAGACAGCATAAGGAATTTCTGTTTATGAAGCAGGCTTCATTGGAGCTACCATCTGCCTTTATTTCCATATAAATGTATTAAGTTTCAGAATAATATGTTCAAATTTTATGTGATTTAAGTGTCAAATTAACGGGAATCTTTCAGACAGTTGGAAAACAATTTGTGGTGTTCCTCAAGGATCTCCACTTTCCCCTATTCTTTTTAATGTTTTGATGATTGTGTTGGTTTTAGAAACGGACAGGATGTTTGTATTACACATATGCAGATGATATTTTAATACTAGTGACTTTACCATCATAATCTAATGGTTATTTTTCTGTTTTGCGTAATATTCAGTGTTTGTTTGGAAGGTGGGTGAATACTGTATGTCTACAACTAAATATGTCTAAAACAAAAGGTCATATGTTTTAATAATGGCAGACCTTTACCTGATCCATTATTGGATGCATTATGTAGGTTAAATCCTTCTGTGGAACCGGTTTTACGAGTTCTTTGAGCCTAGATAGATGATGATTTAACGTTTGAGGTACATTTATTTATTTGGTTTTATACCACGCTATTCAAGATCAGCATGGTTTACAAGGTAATAACTTCATAGCAGAACAGTTTACATTTAAACTTATTACATTTAACATAATAAACATGTGAACAAGGTGTAGACAACATGTTAGTTCAATGGTATCTACTTCTTTTTTCAGATACGCCGCTTGAGAAGGTGGTCTTAGGCCTTTTCTTTCTTTTGACTATTTTCGTTTACTAGTACACACTACTATTTTAGTACATCTAGATTATGGAAATTTACTTTTTATAAAGTGTTCAAAAACTCAGTTGTGATTGTCTTCACTTGTGTTAGAATACCACGACCCGTTTCATATATGGTATCTCCAGGTATAAGGTTGTCACTCCTTTTTTTCGGGAACTTCAAAGTTTTTATGTATTTTTATATACATTTTTTAATGATATTGTGCCAGTGTGTTTTCCCTGCTTTTACTCCCACTTCCAGTCATGGTCAACATTTGCAATCATATTGTACTTTGTGATTTCCATCTTGTAAGGGAATTTCTCTTAAATCCAGATTTGTTTTAACTTGGCCTTATAAAGCAGCTGAACTATGGGCAAAATTGCCATTGGAGCTTAAAGTTACTCAATCTATTCTAGGTTTTTGGAAAAATTTTAAAACGTGGCTTTTTGACTCTTAGGGGCTTTTTTACAAAGCCGCAGTAGCGGTTTCCAATCGTTATCGGCGCCGCGGCCCCATTGAAATCAATTGGGCCGCAGCTTCGATAACGATCGGAAACCGCTACCGCGGCTTTGTAAAAAAGCCCCTTAATGTGGATTTATTTATTTTTATTTATTTAAAATGATTTATATACTGTTTTGTCCTGAAATCAAAGTGGTTTACACTTCAAACAATCAAAAAACAGTGTCAGTAGGGGTAGGCATGCAGTGTGTCACGGGGGTGTTCCCGGACAATAAAGATTACGCCATTATGTCACGACGTTATTGATTAAAGAGACCAGGTGGAGGGAAATAAAGGCTTTTATTCCCTGGTTAATGCAAAGGTCCAACATAAGAGATAAATTAAGAAACAGAAAGTCCTTTGTGTCAAAAGGTACCAATATTTATAATGAATGCTTAACTGTTGCTTCACAGTTAAGGCAGGCTTTCAAATAGTAGAATTCAGTGCAAGAAACATTATTTACATTTCAGTCATTCTTCTGTGTTATATGGAACATACAGAGTCTGGAGCTGAGGCAGTGCACCAATCACATTCCATGAGATCTGGCATAGGTGAGGGAACAGTGTTTGGATAATCTATTTCCATGGACTCTCCTTCACTGTACTCAGTTGAGGGGTATTCACTGTCCCTGTCTATCTCAGCCTTGTAATTTAAAACTCGGGAGTCTGGCTTCCCATAGCCAGGGGTTCTCAAGGCTGCTGGTATTTTACTAAACCAATCTGGTTTCTTTTTTCTCACAGAAGGAACACTTGTTTTAGCAGAGCCTTTAGGAGCACAATAATTACAGTCAATGGTTAATGTCTCATACCTTGGTTTAGCTGAGTTGAAATCCACAGTGTTTTCTCTTCTAGCCCCTCTCGCTTGGTAGCTGAACTTCTGCCTGCCAGCGTGGGACACAGCTGTGCTTCTAGGCAGTGGAGTACAACTTATCCTGGATTCTCCTCTCACTCTGGGTAAAAACTCCTGTTGATTATAAAAGTGCTTTTCTCTCTGACCTGGTAAAACTTGGCAATAATCCTCCAGAGATAGTAAGCTCTTCTCAGAACCCTTCTCCCTGGTTCTTGGCTTCCGTCTCTCTGTTCTATATCCAGGCAGACTATAAGAACTAGGCGTGGCAGACACTCTCACCTTAGGGCAAGCTCTACCAAACTCCCCTTGTGCAACAGGGTCAGTTTGGGCCTTCTGGCTCCCCACCTTGTGAAGTCTGTTTCTCCTCAAGTTCTTCTCAGTCCTTTCTTGATGGCTCCCAGCCTTGCTTCCTTCACAGCCCTCAGGCTTGTCTCCTCGGTAGCTCCCAGGCTTTCCTCCTCGGTAGCTCCCAGGCTTGTCCTCTTGGCTCTCAGCCTTCTCTCTCACCCTGTTAGAAGCATTCTGCTCTGACTTATAAAGCAAACTGTTTTGGATGACTTCCTGATTCCCTTCCAGCTGCAAGTCATCAGAGTTCCTAGGCTCATTAACTCCCGAATGTCTGTTCCTGCTCCCTCTAGCTGTGCCTGGGGGTAATTGCACCCCTAGTTCCTCAAAAGAAACAGGATTTCTTTTCTTTAAACCAACTTTATCAATGCCTGCATCATGACAAGTGTTAACACGGAGTGGAGGTGATGATTTCTTGATGTGCTATTTACAGGATGAGCTATGTACAAGTGGTTATGTACAGGGAGGGTAGGGGGTACATTGGGGGTCTTTCAAAATTTAGCTTGTTATTCCTCTTTTTTCTTTTTACTATTTACTGTGAACCACATTGAACCACTTAGCTTTGGATCTTGCGGTATAGAAGCATTACTGATATTGGTATAAGGGATGGAGTACTAGATTTATTAAAAGGTGCTACCACATTACCACACATTAACATGTATTAACATACATTATTTATTGTTGGTCTCATTTTATACAACAAAAACTATTTACTAATAATGAGGCATGTTTAATAAATGATAAAGAGTAGTTACTCACCTGTAACAGGTGTTCTCCAGGAGCAGCAGGAATCAGTCCTCACTTATGGGTGACGTCGGCACCGACGGAGCCCTCGCGGAGCAATTTTCCCCAGCTTTCAAAGAAAGCCTTTGGGAATTGCAGCGCGCATGCGCGGTCCCCTTCCCGCCCAAGGGTGCCATCTTGCTCAGTCTGATGACATAGCGAAAAGACAGCAAAAAAGTAAGCAAAAACATATAAGAATGACTGCAACTCCAAGGGGAGGAGGGAGGGTAGTGAGGACTGATTCCTGCTGCTCCTGGAGAACACCTGTTACAGGTGAGTAACTACTCTTTCTCCAGGACCAAGCAGGAAGTCAGTCCTCACTTATGGGACTCCCGAGCTTAAGGCTACTGGAGACCTCAAGCCGAAAATGAGCTCCCTCCAGCTCAACAGTACAGAAGGAAGGAATCTTCACTGAATACGAATCCGGCCGGTAGCCCAACACCAGGGCCGGAGGGTATGAGTTGCCTAGACCTCAAAGAGATTGTGGAGGACTGCCTGTCCGAAAGCGCTGTCCCTGCGGGGCTCCCTCTCCAGGCAGTAATGAGCCGCAAACGTCTGGCTTGAAGACCAAGTGGCGGCCCGGCAGATGTCTGCCAACGGAACAGAGCGGAGGTGAGCCACTGACGCAGCCTTCGCCCTGACACGGTGAGCCGTGATCCGACTCTCTAAGGAGAGGCCGGCTGCCCCATAAGCCCAGGCGATACAGTCAGCTACCCAGATGGACAAAGTACACTTAGAGACAGGTACCCCCAACCGATTGGGGTCAAAAGATATGAAAAGCTGGACAGCCTTTCTATGCTCTCGCGTACGGTCAAGGTAGAAGGATAAGGCTCTTCTACAGTCCAGGGTATGCAGAACAGTTTCAGCCCGGTTGGTATGCGGCCTGGGAAAGAAGGTCGGAAGAACCACCTCTTGATTGATGTGAAAAGGGGAGACCACCTTTGGAAGAAACTTAGGGTGAATCCGTAAGACCACCCTACTCTTGTAGAACCTAGTGTATGGGGGCTCCGACACTAGGGCCTGTAGTTCACTAACGCGCCTAGCGGAGGTAAGGGCTACCAAGAAGAGAGTTTTCCAGGAGAGGAAACGAAGAGGGCAGGTAGCCATGGGTTCAAAAGGCGGACAGGTAAGCCTTTGCAAGACCACATTGAGATCCCAGTCAGGAGCTGGAGGGCGCAACGGAGGCTTAAGCAGAAGAAGGCCCCTGAGAAAACGCGCCACCAAGGGGTGCGAGGAAAGAGGCTGGCCCTCCACTGGCGAATGATGTGCAGAGAGAGCACTGAGGTGGACCCTGACAGAGTTGGATTTGAGGCCTAGATCGGAGAGGTGAAGCAAATATTGCAGTACCACCGATACTAAGCAGGCGAAGGGGTCCTCAGAGCGCTGAGAATACCAGACCAAGAAGCGACGCCATTTAAGGGCGTAAGATTTCCGGGTGGAAGGTCGCCGAGACGCCAGGACGACAGCTTCCACCTCCGGAGGAAGTAAGAGCGGAGCTAGGACTACCCTTTCAGCAGCCAGGCCATCAGATGAAGGGCCCGGAGGTTGGGGTGCAGGAGAGCACCCTGATCCTGAGTCAGGAGATCGGGCTGAAACCCCAGAGGAAGAGGGGTGTCCACCGCTAGCTGTAGGAGTAGAGGGAACCAGGGTTGTCTCGGCCACCTGGGCGCTACCAGGATCACGGAGGCCCTGTCCTGGACAACTTTGAACAGCGTCTGGGACACAAGTGGCGTGGGAGGAAAGGCATACAGTAGGCCCGTGGACCACGAGATGAGGAAAGCATCCGGCGCTACTCTGAGAGGATGCGGGTGCCGGGAGCAGAACCTGGGAAGTTGCCTGTTTAGAGGACTGGCAAAGAGATCCACGGTGGGGAGGCCCCACCGGCGGAAGATCCGCTGGACAACTACGGGGTTCAACCTCCATTCGTGTGGCTGCAGAATCCGGCTCAGCTTGTCGGCCAGGCAATTTTCCTGCCCGGGCAGGTAAACAGCCTTGAGGAGGATGTCGTGGTCGACTGCCCAAGAGCACAGTCTCCGAGCCTCCTGGCATAGAAGGAGGGAGCCCGTGCCCCCCTGTTTGTTCACGTAGAACATGGCAACCTGATTGTCCGTCTGTACCAGTACAGACCGATGAGAAGTGAGGTGAGAGAAGGTCCGCAGAGCTAGGCGGATCGCCTGCAGCTCCAGGAAGTTTATCTGCTGAGCAGCCTCCCAAGGTGTCCAAACGCCTTGAGTGCATGTTCCCTGGCAATGCGCTCCCCATCCCAGGAGAGAGGCATCTGTCGTTAGCACTTGGGAAGGTGGAGGAGACTGAAAAGTCATGCCGAGTACCAGATTGGGCAGGTGAAGCCACCATTGCAGAGAGGAGACCAGGCGGTCGGAGATCTGTATTAAGTCCGTCAGTCTCCCTGTGGCCTGATGCCATTGAGTGCGAAGGCTCCACTGAGCAGGTCTCATATGCAGACGGGCATTCGGAGTGACATGGACCGTGGAGGCCATATGACCGAGCAGTTGCAGGAGTTGTCTGGCAGAGACCGGTGACGCGCTGTGGAACCTGCCGGCCAGAGCTATGAGCCTGTTGGCCCATTCCAGAGGCAAGAAGGCACGAGCCTGCAGAGTGTCCAGCCGTGCTCCTATGAATTCGAGATCCTGAGAGGGGAGCAAAGTGGACTTTTCGAAGTTTATGACGAAGCCCAAGTGCTGAAGCAGAGCCACAGTGCGTTGAGTGGCCTGGGTGACCTCTAGGGAAGACTGCGCCCGGATGAGCCAGTCGTCCAGGTAGGGGAAGACGAAGAGGCCTTGAAGCCTCAGGAAGGCTGCCACCACTGCCAGGCATTTTGTGAACACCCTGGGAGCGGAGGAGAGGCCAAAGGGCAGTACGCGGTACTGATAGTGATTCCCTGCCACCACAAATCTTAGATATTGCCGGTGGTCCGGATGAATAAGGATGAGAGTATAAGCATCCTTTAGATCCAAGGAGCATAGCCAATCTCCCTGCTGGAGGTAGGGCAGTAGGATTCCAAGGGTAAGCATCTTGAACTTTTCCCGCTGCAGGAACTTGTTGAGGTTGCGTAAGTCCAGGATGGGTCTGAGGCCTCCTGTTCTTTTTGGTATCAGGAAGTACCTCGAATAAAACCCGTGACCCCACAGGTGTTGGGGCACTGGCTCCACAGCCTGTTCCTGAAGCAGACCTTGCAGCTCCTGAAGGAGTAAGTCCCTGTGCAGAGGGGGTCTTGGAGGCTCCCCTGGAAAGTAGGGGGGAGGCACCTGGTGAAAATGTAAGAGGTAGCCCTTTTGAACCACCTGCAGCACCCAGGAATCGGATGTTATGGCTGACAACCTGTGGGCAAAGTGGGTCAGCCGGCCCCCCGTGCTGAGCGAAGGCCACGGAGGGGGAGAGGCTATGCCGGCATAGTCAAAACCCCCCACCCTGCTGAGCAGGGGCCTGTGTAGTGGGCTTGGGGGCCTTCTGCCTACGGGACCCATTACCCTGTCCCTTAGCCTGCTGGCCCTGATGGGGAGCTGCTGATGCTTGATATTGTGGGTGGTGTTGTTTATAGGCAGACACCTTCCTCGGGTAAAAGGGCTTTTTCCCCCGAGCTCTTCCTCTTCTGTGAAGGGGCAGAGGTCTTTCTGGATAGGCGAGTTCTGGTGAGAGTCTCGGACTCGAGTTCTGCCGCCTTTTCAGCCATGGGCTTACCAAAGAGGTTTTCACCTCTGCAGGGGACATCGACCAACTTGGGGACATCGACCAACTTGTCCTGCACCCATGGCTCGAGGTCGGATAACTGAAGCCAAGCCTGACGGCGAGCACCGATGCCGGCTCCGGCCACTCGAGCCGATGCTTCGAAGCCATCGTAGGCTGCTCGAGAAATAAACTTCGAGCACTCTCGAATACCAGTGGACAAGGCCTGGAACCTCTGCAAAGGTTCCTCAGAGAGACCAGCAGAGAACCCGGCAATTTCTTTTGCCAGGTCTTGAAGATACATGCCCATATATAGCTGGTATGTCTGGACTCGGCAAGCAAGCATAGAGCCCTGGAAGCACTTCCTACCGAGGGCATCCAGGTTCCGGGCCTCCTTACCCGGAGGCACCGAGGAGTGCATCTTTTGACTCTTAAGTCGATGCATGGCCGATTCCACCACCATGGAATGGTGCGGTAGTTGTACCTTTTGGAACCCGGGGCTCTTACGGACTCGATACATGGAATCGACCCGCTTGCTTAGCACCGGCGTCGAGGCCGGGCTCTCCCACATGTGGAAGAGCAGCCACTCCAGCATCGGAGGAACCGGTACAGTAAAGGCCTCCTTTGGGGGAGAGTCATACTGGAGGGCCTCGAGCTCTTCGGCTCGAGGCTCCTCCTCCGGATCCGCGGGGAAGGCCAAAGCCTTGGCCATGTCCCTCACGAAATCGGAGAACCGGGTATCCTCCGGGGGGGATCATCTCCGAGGCTCCGACTCAGGCGAGTCGGAGGGGACGCACCGAGTCTGAAAAGACCCGGGTGACTCGTCCTCCTCCGTGTCCCAGCCCAACTCCTCCGTGGAGGAATTGAGTGGCTCCGTGCGGGCGAGTGCCGAGGACCTCCGCCCCGACGCCGAGGCCGGCGTCGACGACCTCGGTCCCGAACGGGAGGCCGAGGGAGACCTTGGCCGAGGATCGACTCGAGCTCGTATGGACTCGAGGATCGGCTCGGCCTCCGGGGTCGACTTGGACGTCGACGTCCCGGTGGTTGGGGCAGATGCACTGGCGAGGCCGGTCATCAATGCCCGCTGCTGGTCCATGAAGGCAGCGGTACTGCACTCCAAGGCCGTCAATCTGAGACCAAACTCAGAAGACCCAGCAGTCCCCGACTCGGGCCCCGACGGCGGCTCCCTCAGAGGCGAGTCCACGAGGACTACAGTACTCACGTGTCCAGGAGACTCCACTTCGAGACGAGGATGCTTCGACGGCCTCTCCGCCTCCGAGGACCCGGGGCGGCTGACAGGGTTATGCGACCTGGCCCTCGAGGGACCAGGAGCGTCCTCCGACGCCGCCCTCGCGGGTTTCTTCTTCCGACGATGTTCCCGGGCGGGAGAACCCTGCTCAGAGGAACTCCGACGATGCTCGGGGCCGGAGTCACAAGACGAAGCCTCTGACGAGGTCCGGGCCCGACCGGACGCGGAGTCAGAGAAGATTCGTTCCTTTTGTGACTGCCAACTCCTCAATGCCTTCGAGGACATTTTGTTGCACGGACCACAACTCATCGAGTCATGATTGGGTCCGAGGCAACGGAGGCAGCAGTCATGTGTGTCGGTAAGAGACATGAGTCTGGTACAGCGATCACACTTTTCAAACCCGCTGGCAGCCATCGGGGGAAAAAGGGCCCCTGCGAGGTCAAAAGACTGTGCTGCCAGGGAAAAAGAAAAAAAGTGGCGGGAACGCCCGTTACAAAGGACAAAAACCGAAAAATGTGAACGGACTCGATATTGGAGGACACGGCGTCGAACCGAGAAAAAAACAAACGAAAAAAAATCAACTTTTTTAGCGGCGATCACAAACTACGTCTGTAGGGCTCCGCGGAAAAAAGAAGACTGAGCAAGATGGCACCCTTGGGCGGGAAGGGGACCGCGCATGCGCGTTGCAATTCCCAAAGGCTTTCTTCGAAAGCTGGGGAAAATTGCTCCGCGAGGGCTCCGTCGGCGCCGACGTCACCCATAAGTGAGGACTGACTTCCTGCTTGGTCCTGCAGAATTACACTTACCTGGTAACTGTAGTTCCTTGAGTGACGACAGTTCAGTCCTCTACCTCTGGGTTGTCAACCTCCTCCTGCAGCTTGGAGACTGGCATGTCAGAATCATGACATCACTGGATATAGCCTGCTGATCTCTCTCCTCCCTTCCAGTGTGAACTATTAACAAAGCAGACTCAAAGGAGCAACAAATAAGTAGCTATAACTCATCTTGCAACCTAACTTAACTGAACTATAAGATTATAAAAACCTGCAGACAAGGCGTTCTTACACTCTGCACTGTCACCGATAACATTAGCTAGTCAACTCCTCGAACCTAACAGATGAAGAATTGACCTACCTGTAAAGGTTTTCCTCGCGCCAGCAATCTGCCCCCTCCTGAAAAACCCCTGGGCGGGATTGAGGACTGAACTGTTGTCACTCAAGGAACTACAATTACCAGGTAAGTGTAATTATCATTTCCTTATCGTTCCTCCAGTTCAGTCCTCTACCTCTGGGACGAACCAGAGCAGTAATTATTGAGGGGGGGGGGACCCTTCCAGCCGGCACGCAACACTGCCGACCCGAAACAGGCATCATTAGTCGCCGTGACATAGAGACGGTAATGTTTACTGAACGTATGCAGAGACGACCAAGTCGCCGCCCTACAAATCTCACTTGGAGGAACCAAGCCGTGTTCCGCCCAAGAAGACCCTTGCGCTCTGGTGGAATGAGCTCGCAAGCCGTCCGGTATTGCACGACTTTGAAGCAAGTAGACGGAAGCGATCGCTTCCCGAATCCACCTGGCAATGGAAGCTTTTGATGCCGCCTCTCCCTTGCGCATACCTCCAAACAACACAAACAGCCGATCCGACTTGCGAAAGGACTTTGTAATCTTCAGATATTGTCGCAATGTTCGCTTAACACCCAAGCGACGCAAACTGCGGTCCAAAGAACTCCCTTCTAACGTCCCTAGCACTGGCAAGCACACAGACTGATTCAAGTGAAAGGGAGACACCATCTTAGGCAAGAACAACGGTACTGGACGCAAAATGACCTTTTCCCTCGAGAAGGACAAGAATGGTTCCCTAGAGGACAAAGCCTGCAATTCCAAAATGCGTCTAGCCGAACAGATTGCCACTAGAAATACGGTTTTTAATGTTAAATCCTTCACCGACGCCTGATGCAGCGGCTCAAAAGGCGGCTTGGAAAGCGCCGTCAAGACCAGATTAAGATCCCAAGGCGGAACTGTCACCCTACGAACAGGCCGCAACCTAGCTACCACCTTAAGAAAATGGAGCACATCAGCATGAGCACCCAGATCTACTCCCTGAACCTTGCTGCGATAACAGGAAAGAGCCGCCAACTGCACCCGCAAAGAACTAGCTGCTAGACCCTTATCAAAGCCGTCTTGCAGAAAATTTAAAATAGAAGGGATGGTGACCGTTGACGCCCGGATCTGCCGACTCGAACACCAATCTTCAAAAATACGCCAGACCCGCACATACGTCAAAGAACTGGACTACTTCTGAGCCCTAAGCAGCGTAGCTACCACAGACGCCGAATAGCCTTTCTTCTTTAGCCGAGTCCTTTCAATGTCCAGACCGTAAGCGAGAATCGATCCACTTGGGGCATGAAGAAAGGATCTTGCAGCAACAGGTCCGCCCTTGAAGGTAGTCGCCAGGGCTGTCCGTCTAGGAGTCGCACGAGATCCGCGTACCACGGGCGTCTTGGCCAGTCAGGTGCTACTAGAAGCACCCTTTCCGGGTGAGCTTCGATCCTTTGAATTACTCGACCTATCAATGCCCACGGCAAAAAAACATAAAGGAGACCCGAGGTCGGCCACCGCTGCAACAGCGCGTCTATGCCCTCTGACATTCTTTCCCGTCTCCTGCTGAAGAATCGTCCGACCTTTGCTGACTGAAAGGTTGTCATTAAGTCCATTATTGGCATCTCCCAACGGGCTAGCATCTGAGCAAAGACTTTGGGGTGCAACTCCCACTCTCCAGCATCCACTCGAACTCTGCTGAGGAAATCTGCCATCACATTGTCCTTTCCTGCAATGTGCGCCGCCGAAATTGCCGTCAACTGACTCTCCACCCAAGCAAACAGCAAATCTGCCTCCTCCTCCATTGCTGCACTGCCCATGCCGCCCTGATGGTTGATGTAGGCGACCGTCGCAGAGTTGTCTGAGATCACCCGAACTGGGCAACCCAGCACTAAGTCCTCAAATGCGTGAAGCGCACGCACAACTGTTCGCAGTTCCAACCGATTTATCGACCAAGCAGCCTCCAGTGGGGACCAAAACCCCTGCGAGAACCTGCTCCCGCAGTGGGCTCCCCAGCCCGCAAGGCTGGCATCCATCAGCAACGGAAACCACTCCAGCTGCTCCAGGGGCATCCCGGCCGATAACGAAGACAGGGTCAGCCAACACTGAAGCGATTGCCTTACCTTGGTCGGGCACGGAAGCCGCTTGCTCAACGGATCCACCTGACGAGACTAGTGGCGAAGCAGAACCCTCTGTAAAGGCCGCATATGCACCTTGGCCCAAGGCACCGCCTCCAGGGTCGCCGCCATCGTTCCCAGCACGCGGAGGTACAACCATGCCGACAGAGCTGGAGTGGCTCTGAACTTGCGCACCAGACTGCGCAGAGCCTGCGCCCTCTTGAGCGGCAAAAACACCTGCCCTTTGAGAGTGTCGAACTGAACTCCCAGATACTCGAGGACCTGAGAAGGCTGAAGACCGCTTTTGGTCGGATTGACCACCCAACTGAGCCTCTGCAAAAACGCCACTACTCTGTCACCTGTACGCTCTCTGCCTCGGACTTCGCCTGAATCAACCAATCGTCGAGGTACGGGTGTACCAAAATACCTTCCTTGCGCAACGCCGCCACCACTACCACCATAATCTTGGTGAATGTGTGCGGCGCCATCGCCAGACTGAAGGGCAACACCTGGAATTGATAGTGATCCCAAGGAAAAGCAATCCTTAGAAACGTCTGATGAGCCTCCCGTATGGGTATGTGCAAGAAGGCCTCCGTTAGATCCAGCGACATCAAGTACTCTCCCTGACGCACTGCTACAATTACCGATCGCAAAGTTTTCATGCGGAAGTGAGGCACTCACAGGCAATGATTTACGCCCTTGAGGTCTAAAATGGGCCGCAGCGCTCCGCCTTTCTTTGGCACCACGAAATAAATAGAGTACCGACCCAAACCTACAATCAAAGATGATCCTAACTGACAAGAGCACAAACCTCACAAGCTGCAACCCTCAGCACAAGCCTCCTCCGCTATCTATTGCAAATTTCAAAATTTATTTATTTATTTTTGTTCTTATATACCGCACTCTTAAAAATCAGCGCAGTTTACATAAAATGGATCTGTACCGAATAAGCTCCTATTAGGCTCTTACAAAGAACAGGAAGTAAAACTTGGTTTCAACTGGGGGAACTATGTACATCAATTTCAGTTTATCTACAGTATGTGCATGCGTTGACAGTAAAGCACAGTTACTTACCTGTAACAGGTGATCTCTGGGAACAGCAGGAATTAGTCCTCACATATTGGGTACGTCGGAACCGACGGAGCCTGCGCGGGAAAGCTCCCCAGCTTCCTAGAATGGAAGCTTTTGGGACCTCCCACTGCACATGCGCGCTGCCTTCCCGCCTTCCTGAACAGCTCTCCGCAGTTTCGAGTTTATAGCTGAGACAATAGAGAGAGGACAGGAAGACAGATAGATAGAAGATACAACTCCTAGGGGAGGTGGGTGGGTTGTGAGGACTAATTCCTGCTGTTCCCAGAGATCACCTGTTACAGGTAAGTAACTGTGCTATCTCCAGGAACAAGCAGGAATAAGTCCTCACATATGGGGACTCCCTAGCTGAGATGCCTGGGAGATCCCCCTCCAAGGGTTCGCCATCTTCGTATGGATCTCAGGCATCCATCCTGGGAAGGTGGGCAGGAGTTGTCTAAGAATGGAACAGGTGTTTGAGGACAGCCTGGCCAAACAAGGCATCCCGGCGGGAGTCCTTGTCCAAACAGTAATGGGCTGTAAAGGTATGAACCGAGGCCCAGGTAGCGGCTCGACAGATCTGATCAATAGAAACAGAGTGCAGATGAGCCATAGAAGTTGCCATGGCTCTCACATTGTGAGCTGTGACATGGCCTTCCAGAGAAATGTTTTTACTCTGGTAAGCAAATGAAATACACTGAGCAATCCAATTGGAAAGTGTACGCTTGGAGACTGGAAGTCCCAAATGTGAAGGATCAAAAGCCACGAAAAGTTGAGAAGACTTTCGATGTGGCTGAGTCCTATTAAGGTAAAAGGCTAGAGCTCTTTTACAATCCAGAGTATGAAGGTTCCTCTCTGCACTGGATGCATGAGGAGCCGGAAAAAAGACAGGTAGATATACCTCTTGATTAAGATGAAAAGGCGAGACCACTTTGGGCATAAAGTGGGGATTCGTCCTAAGGACCACCTTGTCATGATGAAATCTTGTATAAGGTGGATTAGCCACTAGAGCCTGCAGTTCGCTGATGCGGCGAGCGGAAGTGACTGCAATTAGGAATAGTACCTTCCAGGAAAGAAATTTCAAGGAGGTAGAAAATAACGGCTCAAAAGGTGGCTTCATAAGCTGACCAAGCACTAGATTCAAATCCCATGCGACCGGGGGGGGTCTGATGGGAGGTTTAGTGAGAGTCAGGCCTCTCATGAATCTTGCAACAAGAGGATGAGAGGAGATAGGTTGTCCATTTATAGGTTTCAGGGATGCTGAAATAGCACTTAAATGGACTCTTACAGAATTCGTCTTAAGGCCTGCATTGGAAAGATGCAGGAGATAGTCTAAGAGGGAATTCAAAGGAAGTGCCAGAGGGTCAAGGCCCTGCTGAGCACACCAAATGGAAAAACGTTTCCATTTGAAAGCATAAGACCGCCTCGTGGAAGGTTTCCTAGAGGCATGAAGGATATCTTTCACAGGTTGAGAAAGATTAAAGTCTTGAAGACTTAAGCCTTCAGTAACCAAGCTCGGAGATGTAGGGATTTGGGGTTTGGGTGCCACAAAGTCCCCTCCTCCTGAGACAGAAGGTCTGGTGCAGCTCCTAAGTCCAGGGAGGATCCCTGGGAGAGCTGTAGAAGCAGAGGGAACCACACTTGGCGTGGCCAGCGTGGAGCTATGAGGATCATAGAGCCGTGATCTCTCTGGAGTTTGAATAGAGTCTTGGGAATCAGCGGAATGGGTGGAAAGGCATATAGGAACGCCTGACCCCAGTGGAGGAGAAAGGCGTCCGTGGCCTGAGCTTCCTGACACGGAGTCCTGGAACAGAACCGGGGAAGTTTGGCATTCCACGGACTTGCAAAGAGGTCTATGTCCGGGGTCCCCCATTCCTGAAAGATTCTGCTTATCTGGTCCACGTGTAGGGACCACTCGTGTGGCAGCAGAACTCGACTGAGCCTGTCTGCTCGAGAGTTTTGAACTCCTGGAAGATACACTGCTAGCAGATGAATTTGGTGCTCTCTGGCGAAGGCCCATAATCTGAGAGCTTCGTTGCAAAGTGACAGAGAGCCCGTCCCTCCTTGTTTGTTTATGTAAAACATGGCCACCTGATTGTCTGTCTGAACCAGGACAGTCAGGTTGGCAAGGAGGGTATAGAAGACCTTGAGGGCAAGGTAAATTGCTCGCAGTTCCAGGAGGTTGATATGAAGGGTGGCCTCCTGTGGAGACCAAGTGCCCTGAGTGGAGAGAGTTAGCAGATGGGCTCCCCACCCCAATTGGGAGGCATCTGTTGTGAGGGTTGCTTGGGGTAGCAAGGGCTGAAAGGGAGCCCCCAACAACAGATTCTTGGTGGATATCCACCAATGGAGGGACCAAGACAGACGGTTTGAGGTTTGTATTTGGTCTGAGAGTGCTCCCGACGCCTGAGTCCACTGGGTGGCCAGGGTCCATTGAGCTGCTCTCATATGAAGACGAGCATAGGGCACCACATGTACTGTGGAGGCCATATGGCCCAGGAGGCGTAGCATTTCCCTGGCTGTCAAGTGAGTACTGGACTGGGCTTGGGAGGCCAAGCTCAGCAGACGCTGACCCCGAACCAGTGGAAGGTAGGCTCTTGCAGTGGTGGTGTCCAACTGGGCCCCTATGAATTCTAGAGACTGAGTAGGGCTGAGTTGAGACTTGGGAAGGTTTACCACCAGTCCCAGATACTGCAGAAGGCTCCTTGTGCGGTCTAGGGAAATCTGGGCCTGCGACTGAGTTGGAGCTCGAATGAGCCAGTCGTCCAGATATGGGAATACGAAAATCCCCATGCTTCTGAGAAATGCGGCTACGACTGCCATGCATTTGGTAAAGACTCTTGGGGCAGAGGCGAGACCGAAGGGAAGTACTCTGTATTGGTAATGACTTCCCCTGAACAGAAAGCGAAGATATTTTCTGTGGGATGGATGGATGAGTAGATGTGTATACGCATCCTGCAGGTCTAGAGAACAAAGCCAGTCCTGACTCTGAAGGTATGGAAGGAGAATGCCCAAAGAGAGCATTTTGAATTTCTCCTTGTACAGAAATTTGTTCAATTCTCTCAGATCTAGGATTGGTCTGAATCCCCCTGTCTTCTTTGGAATGAGAAAATAGGGGGAGTAGAAACCTGACCCTTGTTGATGAAGAGGAACCTCTTCTATGGCCCCTTGGGCAAGCAGAGAAGAGATCTCCCGATCCAACAGGGCTAGGAGAGGAGATGGAGAATTGAAGGGTCTCACCATGTGATGAGGAGGAAGGTTGGAGAAATGAAGTTTGTAACCCTCTCGGATGATAGAGAGGGTCCATTGCTCTGTTGTGATTTGTTCCCATCTGGGAGCAAAGTGAGCTAACCTTCCAGGTATGGTGAGAGGTTCTGGTTGGTCCAGAACCAGGAATGGCAAGTTCTCTAGGGGCAAGTCAAAACCCCTGAGGGGGTGGAGCCTGTTGAGCTGCAGTAGCTGCTGCAGGCTTTGCTCTTGCTTGTTTCGTTTGCTGACGTTTAGCCGCAAAACGAGGTTGAGAAGATTGCTGGCCAGTATTGGAAGCATATCTGGCCTTCTTATAATAAGGCCTCTTGAAAGACTTCTTCTTAGTGGGAGTAGAAGTGGACTTAGAAAGTCTCTCTAAGGTGGCATTTTCAGCGTCCATTTGAGTGGCTTTAACTTGCCACTCTGCACCGAATAAGTTCTCACCTGTACAGGGCAGATTCCGTAAGCCATCTAGAACCCAGGGTTCCAGATCAGAAGCCTGGAGCCAAGCCAGACGTCTGGCTGCAATAGCAATGCCAGAAGCTCTGCTGGCTCCCTCGAAGGAATCAAAGGCAGCTCTGTTGGAGAACTTAGAAACATCTGAAAGTTGTTTCACTACAGAAAGGAAGTCCTCCTGTTTATCCTCAGGGATAAAGGGGGCAAAATGCCGCACTTTCTTGGCAAGTTCCCCTAGGAACATGCCCATATAGAGGCTGTAGGAATTAATCCTGGCTATAAGCATACTAGCCTGGAAGATTTTCCTACCAAAAGAGTCCAGTGTCTTACATTCCCTTCCTGGAGGTGTAGAAGAGTGCCTTTTAGTACTCTTGATCTTTTTCATTGCAGACTTTACCACAATGGAGTGGTGAGGCAATTGAGTTTTCTGAAAACCAGGAGAAGGAGGGACCCGATACATGGTGTCCAACCTACGGGAATAAGGAGACAGAGTTAAAGGGTTCTCCCAGAAATCCATCAATTGTTCCTGAAGGATTTCATGGATAGGCAGGGTAACTGCTTCTTTAGGAGACTTAGAGTATCCTAAAATATCCAACCTTTTTGACCTTGGTTCCCTTTCAGAGGAGGTAGTGATAGAAAGGCCTTTAGCCATTTCTAAAATAAAGTCCTGAAAGGACAAATCCTCTGGAGGAGACATTCTCCTTTTTGGAGAAGAAGGTTCCTCAGGAAGGTCAAGGGAGAGCTCTGCAGACTCATCAGAGGAGCCAAAATCCTCAGAGGAATCGGTGTATTCTCTAGTTTCCTCCAACGCACGATACGCATACCGATCGGTATCGACATCGGGCGTACCGGGTATGGAAGCGGTATGGAGCGAAAGCCCATACGGTACCGATTTGCGTTTAGAAGAGGAAGGCCTGGGTTCCGGCATGGCGGACGATACCGGAACCGGGCCCGGAACCGCTGGAAGCGGTACCGATGGCGTTGCAGCTTTAATGAAAGCCATGACGGCCTGCTGCATGGATTGGACAGTATTGCCCATAGACGCCACGGCTGCCTGGATGTCGGTACCGGTATGGGCCGGTACCCCAGAGCAGTCCAACAGGTGATCTGTCGAGGCCGTGCCATCGATGTCAACCTGTAGCCCCTGAATTGGCGTTTTGGAAGGCAGAGCTTCCCGCCGGGGCTGTTTGGCTGGGGCAGGGTCCTCAAAACTAAGAGCCTCTCGATGCTTTGAAGGAGATTTGCCCTTTGAGGACTTGCCCACAGAAGGTTTGGTTACCTGAGATCCATCCGGAGATGATGACCTGGATGACTGTGATGTTGGATTCTCTGAAGCAAACAGCACATGGAATTTGTTGGCCCGGTTCTGCAGCCCACGCTTAGACATTTGGGAGCAGGAAGGGCAGTCCGGAATGGAGTGGTCAGGCCCCAAACATTTAAGACACCATTCATGGGTGTCTGTGACTGATATTACAGCAGTACACTTGGTACACTTCTTAAATCCAGGGGCTGGCTTCTCCATGTGGAGAATTCAAGTAGGCCTGAAGGCCTAACTGAAGTGACCAAGTGCTGAAAAATAATAAAAGAAAAAGAAAATAATTTTTCAAGAAAGAAAAAGGAAGACCGGCGATACCGGTATCGGTATGGGAAGGCAGGTACGCGGTCTAAAGAAACAAAACAAAAAACTACAATTTCTTCAGCGGTGACAGGATACACGACCTGCTGGCTCCGCGGAAAAAGAGAAACTGCGGAGAGCTGTTCAGGAAGGCGGGAAGGCAGCGCGCATGTGCAGTGGGAGGTCCCAAAAGCTTCCATTCTAGGAAGCTGGGGAGCTTTCCCGCGCAGGCTCCGTCGGTTCCGACGTACCCAATATGTGAGGACTTATTCCTGCTTGTTCCTGGAGATCTCATGAGTTCCTAGTTGGGTGTGTGATAGGTGATGTTAGGTTGGTGGGTTGAGAGTAGTGCAAAAGAAAGAGATGGTGTTTTATTGCCTTTCTGAATTGGGCAAGATCTGTTATAGCTCTGATGGTAGTTGCGAGTGCATTCCAACAGCTGGGAGCGTAGAACTTGAAGGCTCTGTTCCTTGTTGTCTTGGTGCATTTTGTTATTTCACTGGGTATCTGTAGGGTATTGGCGGTGCATGTTCTCCTTGCTCTGTTCGCTGACATGGGGTGAACAAGGTCCGTTATGGCTGTGGGGGCTATTTTGTTGATGGCCTTGAAGGTTATAATGATTACTTTATAGAATAGCCGGCAGTAGATTGGTAGCCAGTGTAAGTCCTTAAGGATTGGGGTGATGTGATCGCTTCTGGCGGCTCCGCTCAGGACGCATGCGGCAGCATTCATTGCCAACTGTAGGGGGTTAAGGTGCTTTTGGGTAAGCCCTGCAGGATAACATTGGCGTAATCAAAGTGGGGGGTCACCACTGCCTGAAAAACTGATCTGAAGTCGTCAGGTTGCAATAGGGGTCGAAGATGTCGTAGAGTTCGTATTTTGTGGTAGATTTGTTTGATGGTGTTGCTAATGTGTGTTTTGAAGTTGAGCTGCTGGTCTCAAGTAACGCCTAGGTAGCGGATGCTGGGTCTGCTCGAGAGTTCTGCGTCTCTTGTCTTTAAAGTTGGTGGAGACGAGGAGGACTGGTTTCTAGTAATGAATAGTACGTCCGTCTTGTTGAAATTGATCTTGAGGCTCTGTGAGTGGAGCCAGTTGGTTATGGCGTCAAAGCATTTTATCAGTTGCGAGAAGTCCGGATTCTCAATTGTGAATGGGGTAAAGAGCAACACGTTGTCCGCATAGAGCAGACATGAGATGTTAAATGAGCGGATTATTTTGCATATGGGTTGCATATAAATGTTGAATAGGAGGGCAGAGAGAGACGAGCCCTGAGGTACACCATGCTGTTGTTGGAAAGGTTGGGATGTTGTGGTTCCTGTCCGAACCTGCTGCCATCTGTTGGCTAGATAAGATTTACACCATTGCCATGCTGATTCACTTATCCCTTTATCATGGAGACGTATTAGGAGTTGCTCGTGATTTACAGAATCGAATGCAGCAGCGATGTCTAAGAAAATTAAAGCATATCCTTGTTTGATATTGTCAATCCCAGTTATAAGCGTGTTGATGAGTGTGGTGAGAAGCGTTTCAACACCATGGGATTCCCTAAAGCCATGTTGGTTGGGTCAAGGGGAGCTGTAGAGTCAACATGATCCTGTATTTGCCGTTGGACAACCTTCTCTTGCGTGTTGAGATTGTCTGTTTGGCTTTCATTTTGACTGGAGATGACGTGTGTCTCCATTCCATCGACTGCCGCTTTGATTCTGGAGTCATGTGAGAAACCCATGTCTCGTCCCTTGTGACAATGTGGTCCAAAAGTTCATCTCCT
Organism: Ichthyophis bannanicus; assembly: GCA_033557465.1. NCBI lineage: Eukaryota > Metazoa > Chordata > Amphibia > Gymnophiona > Ichthyophiidae > Ichthyophis > Ichthyophis bannanicus. Next base: position 578,935,332 of record CM066033.1, read on the forward strand.
TCCTCATTATATTGGATCAGAAATGTCAAAGCACTATCCATTCTCCTTTTTTGGTGTTCCTCGGAAAGCAGCCTGGGAACCCATCGTGAGCACAGTTTTCTGTATTGCAAATTTTCAGAAATTATTTTTTATAGCACTGACCTTGAAACTTGTGGATATTTCAGTGACAAAGTGGAAATCGTGAATCGCCGTTCTTCATGAATTTTTGCGTCAACTGCACGCACCAAATCTTCTGTGAATACTGAAGGTCGACCCGATCGCGGTTCATCATGGACATTGTCCCGCCCGTCCTTGAACAATCTCACCCATTTACGCACTTTGCTGTCACTCATCGCATTGGGGCCGTACACCTCACATATCTGACGATGAATGTCCGCTGATGACACGATCCTTGCTGTCAAAAACCGAATCACAGACTATATTTCACAATCGGCGGGCCGCTCAATTGTCTTAAATATGTTAACCTCACAGTATAAACCATACAAAGTGATGCTACAACTGCAAATGGCATCTGCTTTTGCACAAGGCATGCCGGGAGCTGGAACACACACGTGTTTCTACGGGGGGCAAAAATTTACAAAGCTACAGCCAATCGGACCTTACTTTAAAATAACCCTCGTATATGCTTGAGTACTAATTCTCCACCAACCCCCTCCTCAAAAAGCAGATAAATTTATAGGTATATAGACTGTGTGCATATACCCATATATGCGCATATTGTCAAGCAGGTTCGTAACTGGCTATTCCTTATCATCCTGGTAAGCCAGTCCAGATGAGTGGGTTAGGCTCCCCAGTCAGCAGGTGGAGCAGACTTGAGCAACATTCAGTGATGTTATCATCTATTATATCCTCTAGTGCAGCACTGAGAGAAGCCAATAATTTCTGTCACCAGCAGATGGCAAGGTGTGTGGATTGGTGCAGCAGTGCAGATAGGCCTCTCCTGGCCTACACTATGATGCTGTTGCCTTAGGATTAGTCCTGAAGGGCACAGTGATGCTCGGAGCATTGCCCGTGGCCACAAGGTGAGCATGATCAGTCCTTCAGCATGTCATGTTTACCACTGTGAAAAAGCATATGACTATTCTGCTGGAGGGAGATGCTGCTTATAAGGATTTTCAGTTCTGTAGGGCTGAGGTTTTTGAGCAGGCAGTAGCTACCTTAGGCTCTCAGGCAGTGCTACGTGCACACCTGGAGGATAGTCCTCTTCTGATGGATCCTTCCTCTGGCAGTAGCCTTGTGGCTCCATGGTTGCAGTTCATTCTCTGGAACACCTAGCATTGGTTGGGCTGAATAGTCATTGATACCTGTCTCCTCCCAGGTACTTATCGGTCCATTGCATGCCTTTTAAGTGGCTGCTACTGGTTAAGTCTCTCCTAGCTCAATGGTGACAGTGGTATTGACCGGTTGGCAGGGCTACTACTTCTCTTAGTCAACAGATACTGGCTCCATTCTGTGGCAGAGCAGATTCTCTTAAGGGTTGCTTTCTCTGTAGAAGAAGCTTTGCTACAGACTCCTGGAAGATAGACCTGGAAGGGCCAAAGGACCTGTTGAGGTCATGCGTAGAGCTTACAGATGCCTTTGATTATGGTGAGTCCTTCAGGGCCTCAGTTTCAGCAGGGGGTTCTATCAGAGCTTTTGACATGCTTGATTCGCCTCTATGGCTCCTTTGGGAACCCGTAATCCCCCTCAATGAGTCCAGCAGTCCCACCCAAGGTGCAGCCGGTTGGAGTGTCTTTGTGTGTTCAGAAAGGAATGGGCAAATTTTGTTGATGTTATAGAGAAAGAAACAGCAGTTTTTAGCTATCAATTGGATGTGTGTGGAAAAGGACAGAGAGGAGTCAAAGATGCAGAATAGCGCGGTATATAAGAGAATGTAAATAAAAAAAATAAAATAAATAAAAAGATGACCCCAAGGTTGCGAGCTGAGGAGACAGGGAGGAATAGGGAACTATCCACAGAATAGAGAAAGGAGGAAGGGGAGAGAAACATTTAGGGGTCAGCCATCCAAGCAGCAATGTCAGAAAGGCAGGCAGAGATCCTGACCTGGATTGCCTGGATCATCAGATCTACCTCTCTACACCTGAAATCTCTCCGGCAAGCCAGGCCAGGATCTCTGCCTGCCTTTCTGACATTGCTGCTTGGATGTTTCACCGCCGCTTGAAACTGAACATGGCCAAAACTGAGCTTCTTATTTTTCCCCCTAAACCCTCCTTTCCCCTTCCTTCTTTCTCTTTCTCTATGAATAACTCCCTACTTCTCCCTGTCTCCTCAGCTCGCAACCTTAGGGTCACCTTTCACTCCTGTTTCTCCTTCTCCACACATATCCAACTAATAGCTAAAAACTGCTGTTTCTTTCTCTAGAGCATCAACAAAATTCATCCATTCCAATAATCACGCTGTTACTGATATTCAATGGTGAGTACTTGATCAACTAGTGCTAACTTGGCATGGTGGCAGTAGTGAAAGGAAATGGAATGTCCATGAGCAGTTTTGGATTTTCTGGCTGCAGTCTATTGAACCTCTGGCATTGAATCAAGCCATTGATGGCTGACTTTGATCTAGCTACTGATTCTATTTCTCCTAGTGTAGCTCCTGATTGGTGGTGGACTGCACATGATTCAGTGTAGCCATCTTTAAAATACATTATTACTTGAATAGCAGAAAGAGTTTTGGAAATCCGTCTTCCTACAGACCACAGGAGTGGGATTCAAAAAAAGGATCTTCATCGGAGTCTGCTGTGTACCTGAACTTTAGAAATCCCTGATGCAGATAAGCTTTCGAAACACAATATTGTGTTGGATGGATGGATGTTTTTGGCAATCTTTTTATTGAACTCTTAAGTTTTAAAAAGAGATAAAAATAAGCAAAATATTAAAAGAAAAAAAGTTTGGATTAAATGCCTATGCTGTCCTTGTAGGCATCTGGACCAATGATGACATAAGAGCAACTCTGGCTTTGTGGCCTTAACGCTTCCAGCAAGAGAGCCAAAAGAAATTTATCTGTTTGCTATATTTGAGGTCCATTTTTATTTTAAAATATTTTTGGAGTACGTGATATCTATTGTATTTTTTGACATTTGGTCCCTGATTTGGTAAGACATCTGTTTTGGTTAATTTGATTATGGGCCTTGTTAAGGCAGTTTTTTAAAAATCAGAGCTAATTTTGGGATTATCACAGAGTAGGCAGACTTATATAATCAAGATTCTGGTTTCTTTTTCTTAATTCCTTTTTGAATATTTCTGCGATTGGTTTTCATTTTGACAGTGTTGTGTATGTTGTATAGATAAGTGCTACACACTCCTACTTTAATGCACATTGATTCACATTTGTTAGGCAGCAGAATATGAAAAGTTCAAGGGTGTAAAGACTTTTGGACGTGTTTAAGTTATTTATGCTTTCAGTTCTAAGGATAGTAAATATGAGTTACTCAGAGTAATCAAATTTTAGGAAAGCATCCCAAGTTTAGATCCTAGATCCAAAAAAGAGACTAGTTAATAAATAAAATGCAAAAAAAAAAAAAGAAAGAACAAATAAAAATATAGAAAAGATTAAAATGGATCACAAAGAGCATATAAATGAGAGACTCAATTTTAAACATCCTGTGACAGCTTTTCTGGGCTAGAATTACCAGAAAATGAACTACTGAATTAGCACATTCTAATGCCCTTAACACAGATAGAGGTATGTTTACTAAAGTGCAGTAAGTTTGTACACTTGCCACACATTTGAAATGAAAGCTAATGTGCGGTAAGTGCAGCTGCCCCGTGCTAATTGTTGGGGGCATACCTAGCATGTTTATTGCAGTTATTGCACTGAAAGGTACCTCACCACACTAAGGGGGTTATTTTTAGAAGCCTTATTAATGCTTTGGACATCTGAAAACAGGCATAGAGACATCCAAAGCATGGAGATGTCTCCAGAAGCATTTTAGAAGCTGGATCTGTGAATGTCCCTGGCGTGAAGATGGCAGCATAGTAGAGGTGTTGCTGGGGCATTTCCAAGAACCTGGATGTCACTGCCTGATCTCAGAAATGTCCTAGATGTCCGGAGTCTCATCTAAGGTTATACCTGCTCCAGGCATGAATAGGCATCGGGAAAGTGCTTGTTTTGGCTATAAGACATCCAAAGGGTGTAAAGAAGAAAACACACTACCATCCTCAATACTCTGCACAGTCACAATAATAGCAACAGTAAGATTTGAACCCTGACTTCTCTAGTCCTAGCCACCTAGCCCATTATTCTAATCATTAAACTGTTCCTACAGTTCTATGGTTTGGAATACTATTCTGGGAATGTCTTATGTAGACACCCTTCCAGATGTCCATATTGAGCATATTTTATTTTATTTATTTTATTTAGCTGTATTTATATCCCGCTTTTCACCGGGTCAAAGCGGTCAATTGGGTGATACATTTAACACGAGGGGATGAGAGACACACACATTCATACTTACAGGGAACATGGGCAATGTAGGGTTAAGTGGCTTGCCCAAGACCACAAGGAGTGCCTATAGGACTAGACATCCCAGTCCCTCCGGCCTGAGATTGCTGTCCCCAGGTGGACTTGAACCCCCGACCCTCCGGCCTGAAGTACCTTGTCCTAACCACTAGACCACTCCTCACCTGCATATCCATGTTTGTGAAATCGTGCCTGCATTTATTCGGATGTTCTGACTTGGACATCCCAGATTGCACTTGGATGTCATTAGTAAAATAAAATGTCACTTCACCAGTGTGGTTGTACTAAATATGGGGACACATAATGCCACCCATTGACTGCACCTGCGCTAATTGCAACTTTGACAGCATGTGAAAATTACCCTATGCTAATTGCAATGTGCAGTCAGCACCCATTCTCGGCCCCAAATCTGCCCATTCCTCACCCCGTCATATGCTAAAGCAGAACAGAATTTTTTCCATGCTGGCTGTTTTAGCATGAGTTAGCAATTAGCATAGTCCCGCACTAACTGCTTAGCAGGTACAAAACCCCAATGCAAATGCAAACCACTTTCCTTATCGTTCCTCCAGTTTAGTCCTCTACCTCTGGATTGTCAACCTCCTCCTGCAGCTTGGAGACTGGCATGTCAGAATCATGACATCACTGGATATAGCCTGCTGATCTCTTTCCTCCCTTCCAGTGTGACCAGTCTCCATGCAGCAGGAGGACTTTGTGAGCCTTGGATGAGGCTCACTTGAGGAACGGATAAGGAGAGAATAGGAGTAGTATAGTTTAAATTTGGTTTGGATTTCAGAATATTTTGGGTTATTATCTCTTTAAAAAAAAAAAAGAAGCTGACAGATTAGCGTTGTCTTGTTCCCTGCCTGTCACTGAAAAAAAAAAAAAAAAGGAAAAGAATAGCAAAGGAAACGAGTAGAGGAAAAGGATTGTAGGCTTTCTATAGCCGGAGGATCTCTCCCCCCGGACGCTATGGGGGAGAGCCCTTCCTTGGAGCTGAGCACCCTTCCGAGCCGCCGAGACTGCAGCGCACAGCTTCGGAGGTCCAGCGGATTCCCTGCCAGACAGGCTTATTCTGTTGAGACTGGTGGTGATGATCGGTTCTGGAGAAGATCGAGTGGCAACGCAGACCTGCCTGGTAAGCTTTCATCGGTGGCAGGCTGCATTGGCAGTCGGGAGAGCGCAGGTCAGGCTCTGAGCTGTAGGCTGACTTTTACTTTGGCGCTCTTTTCCTCTTCGGGGTTTCTGGCGACCATTTTGCGTGGCGCACGAAGCCGCTGAGCAACGAGGGAACTGGAGCAGATCTGCTAACGCCGTCTTAATCTCACTGCCAGGATTCATTGAGGTTTGTTTTACTTTGTATTACGTTTGTTTTAGTTTTTGTTAATTTTAGTTTTGTTTATTTCGCGGGGGTTAGGACGCCGCTGAGGGGGGGAAGGGTGTCCTTCTCGCGGCTACAATAGCCCAGCAATACAGGCAGGGGTATTTCCCGCACAGAGACGGAGTGGGAAAATCTGATTAATTCAAGTTCTGAGTGTTCAGGTATATCTATGTTCAGTTAAGTGAAAAAAAAGAAACGGTAAGGTGAAGGTCAGTCGGGATTGGCTGCTTTATGGCGGGGTGTCCACAGTGTGTTGTCTGTGGCACTCGGAGGGGCATGGTGGCAGATTCCGCAGTGCGCTGCAGCTGTGCTTCCCTTTCGGCCACGGTGGAACAGCAGATGGACTTTAAGGAGGCTTCAGAGGTGCAGGGGGTGCAGACGGGGGCGCTGGCTGAGTATCTACAGCCTTCCGGGCAGGGGTCCCCATTGGAGGATCCGGCAGGGTCCTCAGCAGCGTTGCCAGAGATGCAGCCGGGGGGCCTCGCTGACTTTTGCACTGAATTTGTTTTAATGATGCACCAAGCATTTTGTTTGCGGTGTCAGGGTAAGTTGCCAGGAGCTTCGCTACTCACGGTTTCTGCTACACAAATAATGGGGCGAGCCGAAGTAAACAAGGGGCCTTCAGCGCCTAAAAGAGCTAGGACCCGAGCTTTCTCAGCTGTGGAAGGCGACTGGTTGGAAGTCGAGGAGTCCAACTGGGAGAATGAAGAGGGTGCGCAGGATCTGGAAGAAGGGGAGATCCTGGAACCTGAGGATCAAGCTAAGATCATTAGGGTCTTTCATAGAGAGGAGCTTCTGGCGCTGATTACGGAGTCAATGCAGATGTTGAATCTTGCGATGCAGACATCCGTGGAGGACGAGGTGGAAGATCCCGTCATTCAGGCGGTTCGACAGACGCAGGTGGTGTTTCCGGTGCATAGAGTGGTCGATAAGATGATTCAGGATGAATGGAATCAGCCAGAAGCGGGGCTCAGAGGAGTTCGAACTATGAATAGGCTTTATACGCTGGCCGACAAGGATAAAGAAAGGTTACGAACGCCGCGGGTTGAAGTGGTAGTGTCGGCAGTTACGAAAAAGACTACCATTCCAGTAGAGGGCAGCGCAGCATTGAAGGATGCTCAGGACCGTAGAGTTGACGGTCTCCTGAAGCAGACCTTTGAGGCTGACTCGCTTTCATTGCAGGCTTCTATTTGTGGGGCCTGGGTGGCGCGGGCATGCTTGCGCTGGGTGCAACGGTTGCATCACTCACCTCATCTGGATTTAGAGGAGCTCAAGGAGCTGGGATGCCTGGAGTCCGGAACGGCGTATTTAGCGGACGTGCATTATGATTTGATCAGGGCGCTCGCGAATAGCATGGCTTCCATGGTGGCTGCCCGCAGATCTGTGTGGTTGCGTAACTGGGCGGCGGACGGTTCTTCCAAATCCCGACTCAGTAAGCTGCCGTTCAAAGGGAAGTTGCTGTTCGGGGAAGATTTGGATAAGTTAGTAAAGGACCTCGGGGAGTCCAAGACAGGTAGGCTTCCAGGGGATAGGCCGAAACAGAGAAAGGCCGGTCAGAACTTTAGAGGCCAGTTTCGCGACTTTCGGAGGTTGTAAACGGGGGCGCTGGGTGAGAATGTCCACAGTCTTGGCAAAGGCAAATATTAATATGACTTGCAAAGGATTGTGGGAAATGTAGTCCATTCATACCAGACTCAGCCGTTCACAATAAATTAGTTGTGCTTGCTCGAATGTAAAGCAAAGAAGATATTTTATTTATGGGGTTATTTCTCCCAACACAGATATACTTGGTAGCACATAAAAAGGAATACTTGCTTTCAGTATCATACTTAGAAAAACAAATAAGGAAAAAACAACAGCTGAACTTGTTAAGCAATCAAATCAAAGCATAAAGACCTTGATGGGAACAGAAAGGTCTTTTCTGTAGGCTCCTGCTAATCTCTCCTTAGCAGTGCTTCAAAGAATAAACAAAACCCACAAAGTAGGAAAAAAAACTGTTCTTTTTCAGGGATAACTTCTTGTATCTGCATACACACTCAGAAGTGTCCCTTCAGAGCTCACCGGCAATTAGGCAAGGCTCAATTGCTAACAATTACCAGCTGAAAACCTCTTGGCTGGTTTACTTTCTATTACGTGGCTCATATCCTACTCAGAAGCTTTTCTGAGTAGATTAAAGAACAAGTTTATATTTCTTTGTGATGGTTGTTGTATTTTGTAACAGCATATTACCACAGAAGTTTAGACAGAGAGCAATCCATGTATTCAACATCTTCCCCTTCTTCAACTATCATGGGTTCAATATCATGGATTGGCACAGAGGAATTTCTCAATGGAACACTCTCAGGACAATACTTGTTTCCCTGCTGTCTTCCCAGTGAAGAGCTAGGGCATAGATCAGTGTTCATACCTGAGCTTCCATTGCTGTTAGAGTTCCTCTCTAAATATCCTGGCCAGTATGTAGTCCAGTTCTTATGTCCAGCCTTCCAATCAAGATCCCTGGACACTGGATCTCTCTTCACATACCTTCTTGCACTGGTCTTAGGGTCCCTTCCAAGTGCAGCCGTCTCCCTCACAGGTGCCGTCCGGGGATTCCTGGCTCTGCAGCCCCACTCCTCTGGCTTTCCCCAGTCCAGTGGTGTATGCTTGCCTCTGGAATGCCTCCCAGTATACGTACTGCTATGGACTCCTTTAGACCTCCCAAATGCTTTTCTCTTCTTTCTTCCAAAGTGTTTCTTGCTCTCTCTGTCCGTCAGCTCTGGCTTCTGCTGATGATGATGGTCAGGATGATCAAGGTGCTTCTGCTCAAGATGATGCTGCTGCCTCTGATGATTCTCTGTAGAATAAGCTTTTCTTTTATCCTGCTTAGATGAATGCTCCACCCTAGCACAGCGCAGCTGTGCTGAATCAAGCCCTGCCCTTGGAGATGAGTGCTTGGGGATTACCTCATAGCCCTCCTGATTGAACACATGTTTCCCCACTTCAGCTCTTCTAATGGCTGTTGGAAACCTGGTGCATTCTGGGACTGGTAGTCTTTTATGGAAACATTCTGTTTTATTTCTACCAGAACAGACAGGTTGCTTGTTCAGAGTCACTTCACCTCTATTATAGCTCCTTCCTGAACTATGATAAGCTTCCTTATCACAAGGTTTCGTTCAATGCGGTTCGGTTCCTTTCAGAGGGGCAGATTTTCGTCCCGAGCTCAAGGCTTTCGAGGGTTTCGAGGAGCTAATAGAGGTTTCTCCTCAGGTCCCGCAACAACCACTCGCAAAACGCAATGAGATGAGGCGGGTCCCAGTGGGAGAAGCTTCCATCAGCGGGAGACTCCAGGAGTTTCTTTCTGCTTGGACCCTCATCACATCCGACCAGTGGGTGTTAGAGATAATTCAACAGGGTTATGCACTAGAGCTGGCGCGTCCCGTATGGGATTCCTTCGTCATGTCCCCTTGCAGGGGCCAAAAGAAAGCCCTTGCGATTCGCAGCACTCTGGAGTGACTTTTGCAATTAGGGGCGGTTATGGAGGTCCCAAAAGCAGAGTATGGTTTGTTTATTTATTTATTTAGCTTTTCCTATATACCATGCTATTACATATCAGTGCGGTGTACATTGAACAGAACAATATACTGTGCGGACGGGCCGCATAGAGTTTACATTGAACAGGGATTAAAACTTGGATTTAAGTGGGGTAACATTTCTACAGTTTATTTACAACGTTGTCCATGTTTTAGGCTATAGACTATTCAGAGCTGGTCGTTTTGGGTTGGCTATTCCTTGTCTTGCTGGGTGTGTTGTTGGGAGGCTCTGAATGTTTGATGTGAGTGCTCGTTGGTTGGTTTCTATAGTTAGTTTCAGGATAGTGTCTTATGAAGAGATAATATTTAAGAGCCTTCCTGAATTGAGTTAGGCTAGCGATGACTCGCATGTCTGTAGGGAGGGCATTCCAGGCTCTGGGTGCATATATCATGAAGGCTCTATTGGCTGTTGCCTTTGTGCGCGTTGTCAATTCTTTCGGGATAGTTAGAGTGTTCACCGTTGAGGATCTTCTGGTTCTGTTTGGGTGTATAATGTGGATCATCTCATTGATGGATGTAGATGGGTGACTGTTTAGGGCTTTAAAGGTCAAGACTAAGATCTCGTAGAGAGTCTAGCCTGAATGGGTAGCCAGTGAAGATTCATCAAAATTGGTGTGATGTGTTCCGTTTTTGCTACCCCGACAAGGACTCTTGCTGCTGTGTTCATTGCAAGCTGGAGTGGGTGTAGCATTGCCTGTGGGAGCCCATATAGTATAACATTGGCATAATCAATGTGTGGGAGAACCAAGGCCTGGAAAATTGTTCGGAAATCGCTAGAGTCAAGAAGTACTCTTAGATTCCGAAGTGTCCATATTTTGTAATATATTGTTTTTACTATGCTTTTTATGTGTATTTTCATGTCCAATCTTTGGTCCAGTGTGACACCAAGGTATCGAATTGTGGACTTGGTTATCAACTCTGCATTCTTAACTTTTAGTGAGGGTGGGGGAGTGAATTCTTGGCTCCTCGTGATGAAGAGCACATCAGTCTTGTTGTGGTTGATCCGAAGGTTTTGTGTGTGGAGCCAGTCTGCAACTGCATCAAAACATCTTGTTAGCGGAGCGAAGTCTGGCTGGTCAGTTACAAATGGCATGTATAAGAGGATATCGTCTGCGTATGCTAGACAGTGGACATTGAATGATCGTATCAGAGCACAGATGGGCTGCATGTAAATATTAAACAATAATGCCGATAGTGATGATCCTTGTGGCACCCCTTGTTTTTGTAGGAACGGTTCTGAGGTTATGGTGCTGGTCCTCACGTGTTGCCATCTGTTGGATAGGTAGGATATGCACCAGTTTAGGGCGGTGCCTTGTAATCCCTTTTCCTTAAGACATTCTATGAGTATCTCGTGGCTCACAGAGTCAAAGGCCGCTGCGATGTCCATGAAAATGAGGGCAAAGCCCTGTCGAAGATTATCGATTCCTGAGATTAGAGTATTGAAAAGGGTAGTGAGGAGAGTTTCAACACCGTGTGCTTCCCTGAATTCATGTTGGGATGGGTCGACTAGTGCTTCATTATCAATGTGTTGTTGAATTTGTTGTTGTACTACCTTCTTGAATATTTTAGCAAGCAGTGGTATGCTTGAAATCGGTCTGTAGGATTCAACTTTTGATGGGTCCATCTTATTGTTTTTCAATAACGGTCTGATGGATGTATTTTTTAGTTTTTGTGGAAAGGATCCCGTTGAGAGTGATTGGTTCAGGATTTTGCCCATGAATTGGCTTAGTTCACAACGCATTTCTCTTATCTAGGGTGCTGGACAAGGGTCATTGGGTGCCATGGTGGTGTTGATGGAAGCGATGGTATCTTCTATTTCTTTGTTTGACAAGATTTTGACAACACACCGACGGATACAAGCATCGAGAGCATCATAGCTAACATCAACGCCACCACTGCCCCTAACGACCCTTGTCCAGTTTTCTGGATAAGGTCACTACGTAACGAATTCAGCCCGATAATAGCTAAAATCATTGACCTCTCCTTCTCTTCGGGACAATTCCCTTCAAGCCTTAAGCAGACATCCATTAGCCCCCCTTGAAAAACTCCAAATTAAACTCCCAGAAGGTGGAATCATACCGACCTATATCGAGTATCTCGCTGTTAGCAAAGATTATGGCAACTGTGTTTTGGGATAGACATGGTGTCCTGTTAGCCTATTTTATGCCACAAGGGACAACAATAAACTCAGCTACGTACTGTGCGACCTTGAGGAAGCTTTGGCGCGCCATACAGAATAAGCGACGTGACCTACTGTCAGCTGGAGTTTTGTTACTGCATGACAATGTACGACCTCATTCTGCTGCTCAAACTCAAGAGTTAATCAGATCTTTTGGATGGGAGCAAATGGACCACCCACCGTACAGCCCAGACCTTGCACCGAGCGATTACCACCTGTTCCACTACCTGAAGGAGTTTCTCGGCGGCAGCGGTTTGACACCGATGAAGAAGTGAAAACAACTGTTGAAGATTAGTTGTCTTCACAGGCGGCTGATTTCTATGATGTGGGCATAAATAAACTAGTAGAACGCTATGATAAGTGTTTAAACAATCAAGGAACCTATGTAGAAAAATAGCTTACGGAGTAAGGAGTGAAATAAAAAGAGGTTTTTGACAATATCTTTACTAGTTTTGTTTTTATTGAAAAACGGACCTTACTTAAAAAATAACCCTCGTACTTTTGAAACATTGAGCAGATGTGTGTAATTTAACCCAGAAAATTTGTGTTTCCTAAATAGCAAGCATAAATGTGAGCAGTTTTCCTGGAGCAATTTTCAAATAAGTACTATACATAAGTACTTCATTCAGAAAATCCAGCAAAATCCACAAAACGTGAAGTATGCTCATGCTTTTTACCCATGCATGCAGTTAAAAGTAACCCCTCTCCCCCCCAAAAAGGTGTGTTCATTATGATGTCAAATATAACCATTCTCCCTAAACTTCAAATCTGAAATTTGGGGAGGGCACAGGAATGGTTTGTTAGGTAAGCATTAGCTGTACAGGATGGGTTTGTTGTACATTAAAAAGTTGTTAAATAAAAATTTTAAAAAAAGCTAAAAATCATCACCGCAATACCATAAATCTGTATTCTCATTGACATTCTCAGAGAAGCTATAATCTGAATCACTATAGAAAATAAATTACCTTTTCACTCCCAGTGATGATCACTCCAGAACAAGGTTGAAGAGCATCTGTAGGGTATTGCTGCCCATGATGTACGTTGTTCTGTGAATAAATGAAGGACTTCATTTCCTAGTCCTATCAATACTTTCCATGAACACTAAATATACTAAATAAAAATTCCTAAAAAATAATAGAGTAATACATGTCCCAGTCCAGTTTTTACTTGAAGCTATCAGATGTTTTCAAACATGTTCTATTCTGAATTTTGCTTTATGTTTTCAAAAGATCTACACCACAATTACCCCTAATGTCATAATGACTAGTTTAAATAGTGGATACAATATAATCCATACAATTTAAAATCCATTATATGCAGGTTGCTGTTTCTTCTAGTATCAACTTAACCCGTTGCAAAAAATAACACGACAGTAGGATTAGTCATATGCACAATTTCAAGAGTCCTGTAAATATTGTGGTTGCTATGTAAGTCCACTTGAATATGAAGGTATAAGGTCAACAAACAAGCTGTAGATGATACTTCATAATGGATTAACTCAATACCAGCATGACTATGCTTCCTTCATCTAGTCAATGATGAAACAGCACAATTAAACAGAGTTTAAAAAGTACAGTTAGCTAGGCATAAGGCTGTCTGCATAAGCCGCTGCAGCTCAGTAAAGGGGCAGAGAGATTAGCAGACGACAATAATGCAGTTTTACCATTAAGCTTTACTGTCTCTGATACCATCATCTCCCTCTATTATGCTCTATTGTGCTGTAAGCATACATGAATATGTACCGACATACCGACAAGATGGCCTGTACTTGCATGTCTATTGTACGAGTACATAGGTATTTCCTGGGGCACAGTTTGGGTGGAACAGGGACAGAGTTGCAATTTATGCCCATATTCTATAAAATACAAATGTCCATGTATAAAGTACATAAACATACATTTACAACTTCTTTCGAGCTGGTGTAAATTTGTGCAAGAGCATTGGTGCGCACTGAGGATCATCATAGAAGTCTAATTTGAAAAGGTGCATAGGCGCCTATATTGTCTTTATAAAAAAGCATAAATTGTGTGACTTCTGGACTTTTCACACAGATGCCATGTTACAAAATTAGGCCCCAAAGGCATACACAGACAAGCTATAAACCTAGCTGGCTCCGCAGTATTAAACTTAACTCTGTACTGTTTATTCACTGATGTGAAAGGAACATGCCGTAGCTCTCAAAAGCTAGTCAGATGCATTAAGTTAGCCCAGTACAAAAAGTCTGCATACAGCTTGTTCGTGGACCCTTATTTGAGCCATGTAAATTTAGGAAGCTATTTTCACAGAGCTTTGCAAGATTCTAAGGGATAACTGTTTACTTCATACTGTATTGTATATTTTAAAAGCTTTCAAAAATATATTTTGTGATTTCTAGTTGGATTGCCATATGTTAAAAGGTAGTTTTGAAATACAATACCAAAGTCTGCTCTGCTTAGTAATTTTTCTGTCATATTAATGAATATGAAAATTATTCTGATTCAGTGCTAATAAGATGTGAAAACTGCTACCTAGATTAAATTTCTACTACATACTATGATTTCTAAATCTGTCTTAGGTCACTTGGATGATGTTAAAGTACATATTACCATATTAAGAAAAAGGTTTATCTAAATTTTCTTTCCTTGGATCCTGCTATATCAATCTAGACAAGTGGGTTATACTTCCCAGCCAGCTGGTGGAGGCAACCTTGAGCAACTTTCAGTAATGACATCACCAGTATGTCCTCTGGAACAACACTGAGAGACGCCAATATAGCACTTCCCAAGCAGTAAGCAAGACTAAAAAATTCAGAAAACTTTAAACGTTAAAATGCAACCCCCAGAATTTCAAACACTCAACAGGAACATATATTTGGATCTTTTACCTTAATTGACTCTGCATCATGCACTGAGCCTGACATACAATCAAAGAGCAACAGGACTGTAGAAATAGTTTTCCAGTGCAGATCCTGGACTGCTCCAGCAGGATTCAAGGAAAGAAAATAATCAGGTATGTAAAATTTCTCCTTCCTTATCCTGCTGGACTAGTCCAGAAGAGTGGGATGTACCAAAGCAGTCAGGACCCAGGATGGGAGGGAGACACTCTCAACAGAACTGCCCTGCCAAAAGGCAACAACTCCAGCTCCCACTTCAAACCTGTAATGCTTCATGAAAGTGCTCAGAGACAATCAGGTAGCTGCTTTATAGGTGTCCTCTGGAGATACCAAAGTGGACTCATTCCAGAGGAGGCCTATGCCCTTGTAAAGTGAGCTCTGACTCCCTCCGGCACATACTTTCCAGCAGGCAATAGAGGACTTGACCACTACTTGACCTTTCCTTGGACCGCTGAAGAGGACAAAGATGGTCTGATTGATAAAAGGAATTAATAACCTCCAAATATCTCCCCAACACCCTTCATGTCCACCAGAAGCAGAAGGCCCTACTTCAAGAAGGGCAGGATGATGGTCTGGTTAAGATGAAAAAGGAGACAGCACCTTTGGGAGAAAGCGTGGAACAGTTTGCAAGGAAGCAGAAACCGTAAGACGACCAAGAAAGGTTCCCTGCAGGACAAGGCCTGCAGCTCGGATACCCATCTGGTTAATGAAATAATCATCAGATAAACCATCTTAAAGGGTCAAATCCTTGACAGTACCTTACAAATGAGCTCAAAGGGAGGTCCTTTCAGCACCTTTGAACACCAGAGATAGACTCCACTGAGGAACAATCAGATACATTGGCGGCTGGATCTGCTTTACTCCATTGAGTAAATAGGAGGAGATGTCAGGTGCACTGCCAAGGAAATATCAAACATGCCCCATATAGCTGCCACGGAAACAACTGGAACCTTGAAAATGTTTGAGACCGATCCCTCATCCAAACTTGCATAGGTTAGAGAAGTGGAGGCCCTTTAGCAGAGTGTCCATTACTCCATTACTACTCTAGGGTGGCCCTTCCCAGACAATCTAAGCCTCTCAAGGGCTAAGCCATAACCGAGAAGAGAATGGAATCTTCCATCACCAGGAGACCTAGCCACAAGAGACTCTTCTCCTGCAGAAGCAAGAGAGAGGACCCCCACCAACAGGTTCAAGAGATACGTTTACCATGGCCAGTCTGGAGCCATTAGAATCAAACCCAGGTGAGACTGAATTCTACATAGAAGACACCTCACCAAGGGCCACACAGGGATAACATACAGAAGAACCTCTTGAGGCCACTCTTGAAGCAGGGCATCCAAGCCCACTGCCCATAGATCCTTCCTGCAGCTGAGAAAGTCCTCTACTTTGGCATTCTCCTGAGTGGCCATCAAGTCATGTACGGAAAGGCCCACCTCTGTACTATATGGACAAACCTGTGAGGGCTTAGCTCCCACTTGCCAGGATTACATAAGAACATAAGATACACCATACTGTGTCAGATCAAAGGTCCATCAAGCCTTGTATCCTGTTTCCAATCCAGGTCACAAGTGCCTGTCAGTTCAGACTCAAGAAGTCGGCCTGCATATTGCTGATGCCTGCTTTGTGGGTTGCGGACAGGACAATTAGATGTTCCTCTGCCCAAAGGCAGAGCTCCATCACCTTGGGAGTCCTGCCTTACTTGTTGATATATGCGGCATTGTCTGAAAACAGTCCAAAGGGGGGGGGGGGGGGCACAACCACCCACAGGAACAAGGAAAGCCAGAACAGAGCGAGGTGGTAAACAAGAGTTATTTTATTGGGTCCTCTGCTTTTAGAGTACACCGCATAAAATAACTCTTGTTTAGCATCTTATATTGGCTGAAAACATACAGACCACTTTTCCCTCTAGGAAAATCAGCGTTCGACACAACCATAACACCTTACTACAGAGACTACACCTATTTGGAATTCAGCACACCATACTCAAATGGTTCAAATTATATCTCACAGAGAGACAACAACAAATAAAAATTGGTTCAAACATCTCCAAACTCTACCAACAAACACAGGGAGTATCACAAGGTTTCACTCTATCTGCATCCCTCTTTAACCTATACCTTCAACCCCTATGCACAGTTATCAAAAAACACAATATCAATTATCACATATTTGTGGTTAATAATGGCTATATTGCCCACTCCTCTCCAATCAACCCGATTACACACAAATTGAAGACTGCTTCCCAGAAGTCACACACCGGTCTCAACCAGCAACCTATCTAAACATTAAAAAGTCTGAGACTATGTTCATTACAAAGGATACCTCCTTCACACCACCATCTACTATAAAATTAAACAACATATACATAAATGTAAAAACTAAGTTGAAATACCTCGGCATCACTATAGACCAGCAACTATCCTTCAAAACCCAAGTAACAGCGACAGCTAGAACAAACTATTTTAAAACAAAGACCCTGCAGCGACTCTATAACCTATTTGAACCAACAAATTTTAGATCTGCACTGCAAGCTCTCACCCTTCCCCATGCAAAGTATTATAACAATCTCTACCAGGGTCTACCCCAATCGACACTCCTCCCCCTTCAAACTGCATTACACACTGCTGCACGTACCATACAGGGAGCCAATAAATATGACCACATCACCCCCATCCTAAAACAATTATACTGGCTGCCCCTTACCAATAGAATAAAATACAAATGCATCCTCCTCACACACAAAGCACTTCATTCCCAACAGGAAACTTGCCTCAAGTCTCTTCTACAGAAACCACATACAACCAGGCCACCAAGACATACTACAATCAACAAACTCATACCACAATTCAAACAAATATGGCCAACAAACATGCCGCAAAGCATTTGAGCTCTACGCCGCCGCCCTATGGAACTCCCTCCCTTACACACTAAGAAATATCACCAGTCTCCCTACCTTCCACAAACACCTGAAAACTCACCTATTCACCTAACCCCCACCATCTACATAACTCAACCAAAGCAGATTCACAATTATAAATAGTTGTTTGAATACACCGTTCAACTCCAAGTTTGTATATTGCACTACATATTAAAACAGTTTGTTTTTGTTAGCAAAATGTTGAACCGTTTCAATTGTTAACTGTCATGCTGTTCTTTGTACAACATATGTTCACTGTAAAATGTTCTGTTCTCTGAAAACCGCTTTGACCCAGTGAAAAGCGGTATGTAACCCTAGCAAAATAAATAAACCCCAGCTTCTCTAGCCGATGAATTACCAGGGCTGTGTCATCCCTGGACTTCTCTCAGAAATCTGACTGAATCAGCCAGTCATCCAAGTAAGGATGAACCTGGATCTCTTATTTGTGCAGGAACACCGCTGCTACCACCATGGCCTTCAAGAAAGTGCAAGGATCAGTGGTCAGGTCAAAGGGCAGAGACCAGATGGGAATGCGAAAATATGCCTTGGCTAAGTCCAAAGAAGGATAAGTAATCCCCTTGCTGGACTAAAGCACTGACTGAAATGACTGTCTCCATGCAAAAGTGAGGAATTCTGAGTTTGGCATTGACCACCTTCAGGTCTAGAATAGGCAGGAAGGAATCTCCCTTCTTGGGTACCATGAATTAGATGGAATAATGGTCCTGGCCCTGCTCTGTGGATGGCACAGGTAGAATCACCTCCAACTGCAGGAGATGCTGAAACTTTTTTTCAATAATCAACAGCTTGAGCAGACAGCCATAAGGAGATTGTACAAAGGCATCCCATAGAGGCTCTGCAAACTCCAGTGAGTAACCCTGTCTGAAGATGACAACTCACTGATCTGGTGTGATATGGATCCACTCTGAGAGAAACAGCCAGATCCACCCCCAACCAGCTGTACCAGAAGGGACTTGCTAGATATCATTGCAGGGGCCTACTGGCTCCCGAATGTGCCATATCTGAGTCTAGAAAGTACTGCGCATTTCAAAAGGATTGGCCCTTCTTGGGCTTAGACATATAAGAGGAGGAGGCCTTACTTGGACTTCTAGCTATTTGAGGATGTTCCCATGCTCCCCACAGGGTCCTGTGAGATGCATTCCTAGCACTCCCTGGAAGCCTTAGAGATGAGCTTCAAGCAAGGTCTTTCACCAATTTCTCCATGTCCTCTGCAAAGAGCAACCTGCCGTTAATGGGGAGTTTGTTCAGACATGACTTGAAGACAATATCAGCCGATCAATTGCAGAGCATCAGTAACATACACAGCCCCTAACCTCACAACCAATGGACTGTCTGGAAGCTGCTGAACCCAGCAAGAGTGGGCTTGGGCCACCAATTCTGCACATCACGCCAATTTGGAGCCTAATGCAGAAACTATGAAGGCATTAAGGAGGGCCTCTATCCTCCTATCATGGGACTCCCTGAGCGTAGCGCCCCCTTCTACTAGAATGGTTGTGTGCTTTGTCAATGCTGTGATGATGGCATCCAACTGTGGCGCCTTGAACCGTTCCTTGTCCTTATCTGCCAGAGGATAGAGCCTATTCATAGTCCATATGCCTCGAAGCCCTGCCTCTGGTCAGTCCCATTCCTCTTGGATCATTTTGTCGACCACTCTGTGGACCGGGAACACCACCTGTGTCTGCCGAACCGCCTGAATAACCAACCTCCTCCTCCACGGAAGTCTGTGAGGAGAGATTCAGCATCTGCATAGATTCCGTGATCAACGCTGAAAGCTCTTCTCTACGGAAGACCCTAATAATCTTAGCCTGATCCTCGGGCTCCAGGATCTCCCCTTCTTTGAGATCCTGAGTACTATCATCCTGCTCCCACTCAAACTCCTCACCTTCAGGCCAACCGACTTCTGCAGATGCAGAAGCTCGTATCTTTGCTCTTTTAGGCACCGGCAGTTCCTCGCCTATCCCATCACTCGCCTCCATCAGCTGGGAAGGCCCGGAAAGCGTCAAGGACCCCGGCAACCTACCCTGACGCCGCAAACAAAATGCCTGATGCATCAACAAAATAAAATCAGGACTAAAATCCACGAGGTCCGTTGTCTGCTCCGCCAGCAGAACCCCAGAAGACCCCGCCAATTCTTCCAACGCTGAGCCTTGCGCAGGGGGCTGAGGGGATGCAGCCATCATCCCGGTCGGCGCCCCCTGCACCTCTGCGGACTCCCTAATGTCCATTTGCTGCTCCACCATGGAAAAAAGGGCTGCACAGCCATGGCACACCCCTGAATCCGCCACTGTGCCCCTCCGTGTCCCACATACAATACACCATGGTCGTGCCGCCATAGCGCAGCTTGACCAAATCCTATTATACTGTGTTTCCTTTTTTTTTTTTTTTTTTTTTAACCGTGGAACCCCTTTAGACTTTAGCCTAGGATGTCCTTAAAAAACCCTAAAGGCAAGCTTTGTTACGTTCTTCCCCCGAGAGAAGGAACCCCCCGTAGAAGGCCCCCCCTCCGCAAAAGCCACCGTTTCGCATGCCAACCAAACAAAAACAAAGGCAAAATAGTTAAAGGAACAATGAAGGACATAAAATAAAATAAAGAAATGAAAGAAAGAAAGAAAATAAGAGCAACTAATGTGCTCGCTAAATACAGCAAATACCTTTATGTTTCCAGCTCTGGGCCTGCCTGTCGCCCGGCAGCGACGAGGCTTCACTGTGCTGTAGAAAATGGCCGCCGAGGGTTTCAAAAAGAAAAAGGCGCCAAAATGATCTCCGGACCGCGCTGCGGTCCCTGCCGGGACTCCCCGCCTTCAGACGCAGCCTGTAACCGGTGCTTGCTTACCGGTCAGGTCTGTGCCGTTCCCCGATTGCTTTTGATCAGCTGTGCCGCCCTGCTAGCCACTGCTGCTGAGCTAGACAGACAGAGCCTACCCCGGAGCCGCGCGTATCCAGCCAATGCGGTCCGGCCAGGGAAACGCTGTGAAAGAAGGGTTCTCCCCCGTAAAGTCCGGGGGGAGAGAACCTTTGTCCCCGAGAAGAAGAACAAACGGCTTGCTGGTCTAATAAGTCTCTTCTCCGATTCTTTATTTTATATATATATATATATATATATATTTTTTTTTTTTTTTTTTTTTTTTTAACAGGCAGGGAGTAAGAATGCCAAACACCTTATTCTGACCAAAACCTCTCTAACCTCTTTTTTTTTTTAAAAGGAACAGTACCCCAATTAACAAATTCCAACTAAAATCATCAAGCTACTTCTAACTACCTACTCCTTATCCGTTTCTCCAGAGAGCCTCATACAAGGCTCTCCACGTCCTCCTGCTGCATGGAGACTGGTCACACTGGGACTGAGGAGAGAGATCAGCAGGTTATATCCAGTGATGTCATGATTCTGACATACCAGTCTCCAAGCTGCAGGAGGAGGTTGACAACCCAGAGGTAGAGGACTGAACTGGAGGAACGATAAGGAATGGGGATTAAGTCTCCCTTGAGAACACAATACAGAGAACCTCCTCCACTTAGAGGCATAGGATCGCCTTGTGGAAGGCTTTCTGGAAGCCACAAGGATATCCTTTACCTGTTGAGAAAGGTTGATATCCGGGATTCCTAGGCTTTCAGTAACCAGGCCCTGAGGTGCAGGGACTGGGGATTCGGGTGCAATAGAGTCCTGTTCTCCTGGTAAAGAAGATCTGGAGCATATCCCAACTCCAGAGGTGTGGCTTGAGAGAGACGCAGAAGCCGAGGATACCACGTTTGCCATGGCCAACGTGGAGCTATGAGTATCAAACGACCTCTGTCCCTCTGAAGCTTGAACAAAGTTTTAGGAATGAGGGGAATGGGTGGGAAGGCATAGAGGAAGTCCCGACCCCAGTGGAGGAGGAAAGTATCCCATGCCTGACAGTTTTGAGCCGGAATTCGGGAAAAAAATCGGGGAAGTTTGGCATTCTGTGGACTTGCAAAGAGGTCTATATCTGGCGTTACCCAGATC
This sequence comes from Ichthyophis bannanicus, assembly GCA_033557465.1. NCBI lineage: Eukaryota > Metazoa > Chordata > Amphibia > Gymnophiona > Ichthyophiidae > Ichthyophis > Ichthyophis bannanicus. The sequence goes on from CM066033.1 coordinate 578,956,705, forward strand.
CGAAACACTCGAGCAAGCTGGTCCAAGTGCAGAGACCATTCGTGTGGCAGTAGTATTCGACTGAGTTTGTCTGCCCAAAGATTTTGAATGCCCGGAAGATATACCACTAGAAGGTGGATCTGAAGCTCTCTGGCGATGGCCCACAGTCACAAAGCTTCGTTGCATAACGACAGAGAGCCTGTTCCGCCCTGCTTGTTCACACAGAACATGGCTACTTGACTGTTGGTCTGGACCACAACTGTCTTGTAGCTGAGATGGGTCTGAAAAACTCGGAAAGCATGAAAAATGGGTCTGAGTTCTAGGAGGTTTATGTGAAGACAAGCCTCCTGTGAAGTCCAGAGACCCTGAGTTGATAGATCATGCAAGTGAGCCCCCAAACCCAACTTGGACGCCTCTGTTGTTAGGGTTGTTTGGCATAGAGCAGTGATTCTCAACCTGTGGGTCGTGACCCCCACGGGGGTCACCACAGGATTTAGCGGGGGTCGCCTCGCCTCACCTCACTGCGCCGTTAAAAAAAAAAAAAAGCACCCAAGTTGCTGCCGCTGCAGAGTCTGCTTCTCGGCAGCGGCAAACTCACCGCCTCCCAGACACTTCTAATGCAGCCGCGGCTCCCTGCCTCTTAGGGAACCGCGGCTATGCCAGTAAAACCGTTGCGGAGCCTTCCTGTCTCTTGACGGGCTCTGTGCAGCATTGTCCCGCCTCCAAAGGAAGTTGTTTACCACTTCCTTTGGAGGCGGGACAATGCTGCACGGAGCCCGTCGAGAGACGGGAAGGCTCCGCAACGATTTTACAGGTATAGCCACGGTTCCCTAAGAGATAGGGAGCCGCGGCTGTAGAAGAACAGCAGGGCAGCAGCAGGCAGACAGGGAGAGGGGAGGAGGGGGCAGGGAACCTGCAATGGGGCTGACATAGAGGGAGGGAGGGAGGGGTCTGACATGGACAGGGGGGCTGACATGGAGAGGGGAGGGCTGCCATGGAGGGAGGGGGGCTGACATTGATGGATGGAGGGAGGGGGCTGACATGGATAGAGGGGGGCTGACATGGAGGGAGGGAGGGCTGACATGGACAGGGGGGCTGACATGGAGGGATGGAGGGAGGGGGGCTGACATGGACAGAGGGGGGCTGACATGGATAGATGGAGGGAGGGAGGGGGGCTGACATAGACAAAGGGAAGAGACAGGGGGACATACTGTACAGACGGGCAATAAATGCTGGACAGAGGGGAGAGACAGTGCAGGTTAGGATTATAATGGACAGATGGGGGGGGCTAGGACTGGTAATGGGTTGATTAGGGAAGGCTAGTACTGGGAATTGGCTGATCAAGGGGGGGTTGGGACTGGTAATGTGCTGACAGGGGGGTAGGACTGGTAATGGACTGATGGGGGGCTAGCACTGGAAATGTTTATGTTTATGTTTATTGACTTAATATACCGCTCTACAAATCCATATCAGAGCGGTTCACATGGTACAAAAAAACAACAACAAGGAAACCATATGGCAAAGAGGGGGAAGAAAATTACAATATTAACAGGAAAGCAAACCAGGCAGATTCAATCAACAGGACAAGAGGAGAAAAGAGGAGGAGCGGGAAGATGGGGGGGGGGGGGTATGGGCTACACAGAAGGGTCAGGGAGATCAAAGGCAAGGGCAAAGAGATGGGTTTTGAGTTTATTTTTGAAAGTAGAATGTGTCTGTTCGAGCCGGATGGAGGGGAGAGAGTTCCACAGAGTGGGGCCGAGGAAAAAGAAAGCAGAGGAGCGAGTGGACTGAAGGTGAGCATGAGCAGATGAAGGGAGATGAAGGCGGTTGAGGTGCAGAGACCGTAGGGAGCGGGCTGAGGTGTGAAAATGAACAAGGTCAGCGAGATACTGAGGAGAATGGGAGTAAAGGACACGGTGAAGGACGGTCAGGACTTTGAAGTGGATACGAGATTTGACGGGAAGCCAATGGAGGTGGATGAGTAAAGGTGTAACATGGTCACGTGGAGAGGAGTGGAAAATGAGACAGGCAGCGGTTTTGGATGTGCTGAAGGCGGAGAAGTTGAGTGGCAGGGAGACCTGCTAAAACGGAATTACAAAAGTCGACACGAGACATGACCAGGGAAAGGAGGAGGGTGGTAAGTGCCTGTGTGGTGAGAAAAGGCCTGATGGCACGAATCTGTCGGAGGAAATAGAAAGAGGATTTTGATACGTGAGCAATGTGATCACGGAAGGAGAGGTGAGAGTCAAAGAAAACCCCCAGATAACGGAAGGAGGAGACCAGTGGGACAGAGGAGCCGGAAAAAGAAGGAGCGATCTGGGGAGAGGTATCACCGTGGAAAAACCAGATGGCAAGAGTTTTGGTGAGGTTGAGGTGAAGACAATGGGTAGTGAGACAGTTGGCAACAGCAGTGAGGCAAGTGTTTAGAGGGGACCTGGGTTCGGTAATGCGCATGATTAGATTTAAAACGTGAAAGGGTGTCAGGACAAGGGGATTTGCGCCATAAGCGCTCAGCATGGCGGAGCTGAGTGCGCAGAAGGTAAAGACCGGGATGGTACCAGGGGACGGCGGGCGGGGGGGTGGGGATGAAGAGGGGCTATATGATCAAGGGCAGAAGAAAGAGCGGAAGCCCAGGTGGAGGCCTGAGTAGAGGGAGAGAGGAGAGAGAAATCAGATGGAAGAAGATCAGAAGCAGGGGGGAGCTGTTGAAGGGTCTGGGGGGTTAGATGGCGAGAGCAGGGAAGGGAGGTTGGGGGTTGCGGGAAATGAACTGATCAGGGAGGTTAGGACTGGTAATGGGCTGATTAGGGGAGCCTAGCACTGGTAATGGAGTTGAGGAGGGATTAGCACTGGAAATGAGTTGATTAGCGGAGGCTAGCATTGGTAATGGGGTTGAGGAGGGACTAGCACCGGAAATGAGATGATTAGAGGAGGCTAGGACTGGTAATGAGCTGATAGGGGGGGTAGGATTGGTATTGGGCTGATTATGGGAGGCTAGCACTGGTAATGGGGTTGAGGGGGGACTAGCACTGGAAGCGAGCTGATTGGGGGGCTTTGACTGGGAATGGGCTGATTATGGGGAGGGGAGGATAGAGCTGCTGGCCCTGGAAGAAAACTGGGGGCTAAGGCTACAAACGGGCTGATACAAGGGGATGGGAGAATGGAACTGGAAGAGAGTGAATCTGAGAGGGGCTGCCATGGTATTTGTACAAGAAGGGACTGCTCAGTGGGGAAGGAGGGGGACTGTAAGGGAATGGACACCAGTGGCAGTCATGGGAATGCAAGTTGACATTGGAAGGTACTGAGAGTGAGGACTGGAAAGGGGCTGATACTGGGGATGGTTACTGGGACTGGAAACAGGATGATGGAAAGAAGTGAAGAAAACGAAAGAAGAGAAAAGAAATGGCAGATGGACCATAGACCACAGAAAGAGAGCTAAGAGAAGACAGGAAAGCAGAAGCCTCAGATCGGGACCAGCATGATCAGAGAATAAATTGGTCAGACAACAAAGGTAGAAAAATAATTTTATTTCATATTAGTGATTTGACTACAAAATCATCATAAATTTGAAATCAAATATTGTTACTTGTTATTGTGATTAATTATTGTGGTTTAAATAAGTAAATTTTATAAATAAAAACATATTGCAAAGGCCTATAATATATTAATAATTCAACAAATGATTACAGTGACAATGCGATAACGGTAAAGGAAGAGAGACGCATTGGATTTTATCATTGGGGGTCACCACAAATTGACCAATGGTAAAAGGGGTCACAGTACAAAAAAGGTTGATAACCACTGGCATAGAGGCTGCTGGAAAGGAGAGCCTATGAGAAGGTTTTCCAGTGATTGCCACCATTGCAGGGACGAAATGAGACGTGTGGAGTTTCTGATTTTCTCCGTTAGCCAACCCGAGTCCTGTGTCCACTGAGAGGATAGGGTCCACTGGGCTGCTCGCATATGAAGCCAAACATAGGGAACCACATGGCCCCTATAGCACGACAGGGCTACCACCTGTACTCTCAAAGAGCTGCAGGCCAAGCCCTTATCCAGTCCCACCTGGAGAAAGGCCAAGACGTCTGGCACTACATAGAGGAATGCCCTTGCACCTGACACCAGTGCTCAAACACTCTCCAGATCCAGATGTACACCAGCGAAGTCGACCACCTATGAGCCATAAGCAATGTCGCTATTATGGCAGGTGTTTAGCCCCTCTTCCTTAGACGCGCCCTCTCAAAAGCCATGCCATAAGCGAGAATTGATCCACCTGCAGCATCCGGATAGGACCCTGGGTCAGCAGGTCTTCCCACAGTGGGAGATGCCACGGCCTCTCGACCATCATGCACCTCAAGTCCGTGTACCACGGCCACCTCGGCCAATCCGGGGTGATCAGTAACACGAGCCCTGCATTTGCCTCTATCCTCTGCAACACCCTTCTAATGAGTGACCAAGGAGGAAAGACAATAGTCCAACACAGAAGTACAAAACCACGTAATATGCAAGAAACCCAGTCCAAACTTGGTAAAGAGAAAAGGACAACTACTTTATTAGAATTTTTACAGGGGTATAATAGCCAAGTCGACCTGACACAGGCTGCGTTTTGGTTATACCTTCATCAGGGGTATTCTTGGCATACTAAAATCATAAAAGATAAATAAAACCAAAATGGAATAATAAACAACAATTTCAATTAAAATATAATAAAATAATAATAATAAAAGATAATAAATAATAAACCATAAACATAAACTGGAACAAATGTAATAACAACATATGCATAAATGACTATAACATCAAAAACATCACCCTAAATACATAAATTAAAGTAAAATCTAAATATAAAAGAAACAGCAAAAAACAAACAAACAAAGGGTGTGATATGTAACCAAAGCTCTATTACCAATAGCAAGGAGGAAAAATCCTCTGTCGATTACAACCCCATCAGGTCCATGATTGGCTGCCCCCATCAGCTGACTAACTGATTGAATATGGTCTGACTGAGCCTCCATTCCGCCAGGTTGATTCTCACTCTGCTGAGATAATCCACCTCTATGTTTTCTCACCCGGCCATGTGCACCACCGACAGTGCCCAGAGATTATGCTCTGCCCATTCCATCAACAAGCGATATTCCTCCTCCAGTTGAACACTACCCATACCACCCTGCCGGTTGATGTACGCTACCGCTGCTGCATTGTCGGAAAACACCATCAAGACTTTCCCCTTCAACCGGTACTGAAAACCTTGCAGAGCCAGCAATACTGCTCATAATGCTAACTGATTTATGGACCACTGTGTTTCCTGATCCATCCACAGCCCCTACAGAAACTGACCCTCACAATGTGCTCCCCAGTCTACAAGGCTGGAATCCGTCATGAGCTGCAACTAGTGAGGAATCTTCAGTGACATGCCCTTCAGCAGCGTATCACTTTTTGAGTGGGGTGCAATTCCTTCCACTTTCAACCCGTGCCTTAAAACTCGCGCTGCGTTCCTTGGATTCTCCGATGTACCTGAAGGAGAACGCTTTACAGATTTGTTCAGCTGCAGCGTTGCCAGGAACTACACCTTCATGATTCAGTCCCTTGAGAAACCCTATACGGCGAAACGCATGGGCGCCTCACAAGGTTGGCGTTGGGACTAGTTTTAAGGCACGGGTTGAAAGTGGAAGGAATTGCACCCCACTCAAAAACTTTTATGAAAATTTCAGAAAAATCATGAAGCACTTCGCACAACATCACGTTTCTACATGAGCTAAGTATTTTTTCACTGATTTTTACATTGCTCATGATAAACTGTGATATTGTTTGCACAACATAAAGCCATTGATGTTAAACCGGCACATGCCTGGGAGTAGAACAGAATCAGCCCAGAGTTTATTAGTGTCTATGGTTGTTTCTGAGGCTATGTTGTGACAAATTTAAGCATTACTGAATCTGATAGCTTTTGGTGAAAAGTTGAATGAGGTATTTTTTTGCTTCATAGTGATCATTCACAAAGAAAGACCATTTTTTTGTTTATAGACCACAAAGCAGCAGAAGCCATTGAGAAAGCCAGGAAAGGTTCCCTGCAAGACCAGGCCTGTAGCTTGAACACTCATCTGGCAAATTCTAGAGCCCTCAGAAAGCCACCATAAGGGCTCAACCTGAGGGAGGAATTATGCATGGGCACAAGAAGGGTCTCTTTCAGTGTTCTCAACCTTAAAGAAGCCCACTTAGGCACAGCAGGGGAGACATAACTCCTTCAACTCAGAAGAAGTGGTATATATATATATAGGAGGGAGGAGTGGTCTAGTGGTTAGGACAAGGTACTTCAGGCCGGAGGGCCGGGGGTTCAAGTCCCACCTGGGGACAGCAATCTCAGGCCGGAGGGACTGGGATTTCTAGTCCTATAGGCACTTCTTGTGGTCTTGGGCAAGCCACTTAACCCTCCATTGCCCATGTTCCCTGTAAGTATTAACATATGTGTGTCATATCCCCTAGTGTTAAATGTATCCCCCAATTCACCGCTTTGACCCGGTGAAAAGCGGAATATAAATACAGCTAAATAAATATATTGAGGTGCACTTCTAATGAAATCCCTTGGATGCCATTGCTGTAGCATAATAAGACTGCCACCTGAATCTTGAGAGCTCAGGGCCAAGCCTTGGTCCTGGTTAGATTGCCAAAAGGGCTCCAAAATAAACTAAGAATGTAACTAAGAATGTAGATGCCCACCAGGCCATAAGCAGAGAGGCTACTACCACTCCAGAACAGCCCTTCTTGATGTAGCAAGAGAGGACTACACTCTCCTGGATCAAGATATCTGTGTACCATGATTTGCAAGGTCAGTCTGCGTCCACTAGGATCACTAAGCTGCACATACCTAAAACCTGTGCAAAAGATTGCACACCAGGGGCCAGGCAGTGAGGCATATAGCATCCCTTCCTAAGGCCACTCCTGAAGTAGGACATCCAAGCCTACCATCAGGGGATCCTTCACATGGCTCAATAGCTCCTCCCACTGGCATTCTCACACTATGAGGTCACGTTCAGGAGAGTTGAGCTCTCACTTCCCATACCCATGGAGTTCTGACAGAAAGTTGGCCTGCATGTTGTTGAAACTTGCAATGTGCTCTGCAGACAGGGCAATCAGAAGATCCTCTGCTCTGTGACAAGAGATTCACAATGGCACTGATTTTGCCTTGTTTTATGGACAAATGCCACCATCAGGGTAGTATCCTAGAATTCTCAGTCCACTTTGAAGACTTGAAGGGGCCTGAACCTCTATGGGGTCAAACTGATTGCTCTTACCAATTGGCTGAGGCACTGCACCGCCTAGCCCTTTAGGCTGGTATCTGAGATAAGCACTTCATCTAGTGTTTCTAATGGTACCCTAGCCATCAGATGGCAGAACCGCAACCACCTCAACTGCTCCTTCATCTCCCAGGAAAGAGGATGGGCTTGGCCAAATGATGGGGAATATGGAAAACAGAAGATTAGCAGATGTATCTGTAGCAAGCGCATATGCACCCTAGTCCAAGGAACTGACTCCAAGATCAATGTCATGGACCCAAGAAAGATGACCTAGCACCACATGCCCTCTATTGGCCGAAGCTTCGGTAACCTCTGTCATGAGGAAACTTGGCTCAGAAGAGCAGAAACCAATCCCCAGGTACTTGAAATCCTGGGAGAAAATCAGTCTGTTCTAAGGCAGGTGATTACTGACCTTAGCCTTCCCAGCCAGAACTCACCAGTTCTGTATCATCTCTGGCCTTCTCCAGAGAGATTGATGAGTCCAGACTCCAGACCGATGTCCAGATATGGGCAACCTGGGCTCTCTGTATGCAGTGAAAATGTGCTACCGCCACTACCTTGGAAAAGGTATGGGGAGCTGCATCAGGGCCATAAGGCAAGGCCCAGAACAGGAAAAGCAGCCTAGAATACAAAAGTAGAAAAAGAGTAGTTACTCACCTGTAACAGGTGTTCTCCAGGGACAGCAGGAATCAGTCCTCACATATGGGTGACGTCGGCACCGACGGAGACCTCGTGCATAGCAATTCCCCAGCTTTCAAAGAAAGCCTTTTGTATTGCATCGCACATGCGCGGTCCCCTTCCCACCCAAGGGTGCCATCTTGCTTAGTCAAATTACATAGCTAAAGGAAGGCAAAATGAATAAAAACCAATAATAGGACTGCAACTCCAGGGAAGGAGGGAGGGTCGTGAGGACTGATTCTTGCTGTCCCTGGAGAACACCTGTTACAGGTGAGTAACTACGCTTTCTCCAGAAACAAGCAGGAAGTCAGTTCTCACATATGGGACTCCCTAGCTATAGGCTACCGAGAACCCATAGCTGAAAAATGGCTCCCTCTAGAAGAGCCGTAGCAGCTGCAGTAGGAATTCAGCAGAGAAAGCAACACCCCCCGGTAGCCTGACACCAAAGGGTCAGAGGGTTGGAGTTGCCTAAACCTCAAATAGGTTACGGAGAACCGCCTGGCCGAAAGCACTATCCCGTCGGGACTCCCTATCCAGGCAGTAATGGGCTGCAAAAGTCTGGTTTAAAGACCAAGTTGCGGCCCAGTAGATGTCTGCCAACGGAACAGAGCGGAAGTGAGCCACTTATGCGGCCCTAGCCCTGACACGGTGGGCCGTGACTCGACCCTGCAATGGGAGGTCGGCCGCCCTGTATGCCCAGACAATGCAGTCTGCCACCCAGGTGGACAGCGTATGCTTGGAAACAGGTAACCCCAGCTTTCTGGGGTCATACGAGACGAAGAGCTGAGTAGCCCTTCGATGTCCCTTCATACGCTCCAGGTAGATGGACAACACCCTCTTACAATCCAGGGTATGCAGGACTGCCTCTGCCCAGCTGAAATGTGGCCTGGGAAAGAAGGTCGGAAGAATCACCTCCTGGTTGAGGTGGAAGGAAGAGACCACCTTTGGAAGAAACTTTGGGTGAGTGCGGAGGACCACCCTATTCCTATAAAACCTTGTGTATAATTTATCAGTTACGAGAGCTTGCAGCTCACTCACACGTCTGGCTGATGCGAGTGCCACCAGGAAGAGCACCTTCCAGGAGAGGAAGCGCAGATAGCAAGAGGACAACAGCTCAAAAGGTGGGCGAGTAAGCTGCTGTAAGACCACATTCAAATTCCACTCAGTTGCTGGAGGATGAACAAGGGGTTTCAGCAGAAGCAGACCTCTGAGGAATCTGGGACACCAGGGGGTGAGCCAAAAGAGGTTGCCCCTCCACTGGCGAGTAGTTTGCTGACAAAGCACTCAGGTGGACCCTGACAGGGTTAGACTTGAGACCTAATTCTGAGAGGTGAAGCAGGTACTGCAGCACCACTGGTACAAGGCAAGAGAAAGGGTTTTCATTGTGCTGGTTACACCACACCTCAAATCTACGCCATTTGAAAGCATAGGATTTCCTAGTGGACTGCCTCCTGGAGGCCAGTAACACTTCTTCTACATTCTAAGGTAGGAGGATAGGAGCCAGCACTACCCTTTCAGCAGCCATGCCGTCAGGTTGAGGGCCCTGGGGTTGGGGTGCAAAAGAGAGCCCTGCTCCTGTGATAGGAGGTCGGGCTGCGTTCCCAGTGGAAGAGGGGTTTCCACTGCCAGCTGGAGGAGAAGCGGAAACCAAGGCTGTCTTGGCCATCTGGTGGCTACCAGAATGACAGAGGCCTTGTCCCGAAGGATTTTGAACAGAGTCCGGGCCACCAGAGGCATGGTAGGAAACGCATACATGAGGCCCCCTGAGCAGGAGATCAGGAAAGCATCTGCAGCCACCATCAGGGGATGTGGCTGTCTGGAGCAAAATCTTGGCAGCTGGTGATTTTGCGGACTGGCAAATAGATCTATGGACGGATGTCCCCAGCGGTGGAAAATCCGCTGGGCCACCACCAGATCCAGTTGCCATTCGTGAGGTTGGAGAATCCTGCTTAGTTTGTCTGCTAGGCAGTTTTCCTGACCAGGCAGGTACACCGCTTTGAGAGACATACCCTGCCTGATGGCAAAGGAGCAGAGGTCCAGTGTCTCCTGACATAGGATACGAGACTCCGTACCTCCCTGCTTGTTCACGTAGAACATTGCTACCTGGTTGTCCATCTGTATCAATACAGACTGATGTGAGAGGACATGACAAAAGGCTTGAAGAGCTAGGTGAACCGCCCGCAGCTCTAAGAGGTTGATTTGGTGTGCATACTCCTGAGGAGACCATAACCCCTGAGTGCATGATCCTTGGCAATGGGCTCCCCAGCCCAGCAAGGAGGCATCTGTCGTTAGCACTCTTGTGTGCGAGGGAATCTGAAAAGACACTCCTTCGAGCAAGTTGAATGACTGACTCCACCACTGCAACGACTTCACCAGTCGCCTGGATACTGTTATCCTGTCTCTGAGGCTGCCGGTGGCTTGTGTCCACTGATCTCTGAGGCACCACTGAGCTGTTCTCATGTGGAAAAGGGCATCTGGGGTCACATGCACCGTGGAGGCCATATAAAATACTCCTTACAACATTCAAACTGCTCAACGACATCTCTTCCTCCTACCTAACCACCTTCCTACACTCCCCACCAGAATCCAGATCACACAGACAAAATGCAAGTCACTCACTTGTCATACCCAAAACCATCTGTAGGACAAAGAAAACCATAAGCTCCAGAGCCTTTTCTTTTGCTGCCCCCACCCTCTGGAATGAACTTCCACTAACTCTCCGCATGACAAAAGACCTCCAACTATTCAGAAAAGGACTCAAAACACTCCTTTTCACTGAACACTTTGCAAACCCAACTGAAACCCCTCACCTCCCACGAACAATCTCTCAACAAATACAGAACCAACCTACCAACTTCCCCCCTCCCTTGCCCCCTACTTAAACAACCCCAGAGCCTTGCCCCATCCATCCGAAGAAAAAGCTAAGTTTAGAATAGGCTGACTCCTGTATAAATTTTATTTATTTATTTTTATTTATTTTATACTTTTCTTCTATACCGCTTTTTCCCAAGATCAAAGGCGGTTTACAAATAACATAATGAACAGTTTACAATTAACATAATGAACATTGTTTTACATAGAACATAGTATTTTCTTTAAACTATGTACAATTAACTTTTCATGAACAATAACATGGAGCATATAATTATACATATGCTGAACTATTTACATCAGTCAAATATTTACATTAGTCAGTTATTAATCATGGTTTCGAAGGGTTGTTTTTCTTATGTGTGTTGAGGTTTGAGGCTTTTTGATCTGTGTTTAGGGAGGATTTTTATGTAGGTGTGGTGAGGAGGATGGAGGGGGTTCATTAAGGTTTATAAAGTGTTCTTTAAACAGATATGTTTTTAGTTCTTTCCGGAATGTCTGGAGATCCTTTATTTTGCGGAGGTTTAGTGGGAGTTTATTCCATATGGTGGGGGCTGCATATGAGAATGCTCTTGAGCTTGTGGTTTTTTTTGTTTTTCGAATTGATTTTTTTATGTCTAGTGAGTGGGTTGCATTTTGTCTGCGGGTTCTATGTTCTTTTGGAGCATGTAGTAGAGTGGTTAGATGTGAAGGTGATATGCCGTTGATAAGTTTAAATGTGGTTAAGAGTATTTTGTATGATATTCTACTATTTATGGGAAGCCAGTGTAGTTCAGCGAGGGTGGGAGTTATGTGGTCAGTGAGGCGGGCTTTTGCTGTTACTCGGGCACAGATGTTTTGAGCTCGTTGGAGTAAGTTAATATTTGTGAGAGGGAGGCCGATAAGTAGACTATTACAATAGTCAAAGTGAGGAGTGATGAGTGTGCTGATAACAGATCTGAAGTCATGTGTGTCTAGTATTGGTCGTAGGTGTTGAATGGTTTTGAGTTTATAGAATATGGTTTTCACGGTTTGTTTTATGTGAGGGATCATACTAAGTGTGTGGTCTATTATGATGCCTAGGTATTTTACTTCCTTTTTGATTGGGATTATTGTATCGTAAGTAGAAATTTGACACACAAGTTTGTTTGTACAATATGTTCCCTGTAAATAGTTAATACCACTGTTCCATGTAAAAGTTGTTCAATTGTTAACTGTAACCCGCCCTTGATCTCTGGAAGGGGCGGTATAGAAGAAATGTATAAATAAATAAATAAATAAATAAATGTGGCCCAGGAGGCATTAAGAAGTGTCTCGCTGAGACCTGCACCTGAACTGTTGTGTCAGTGCTAGCAGCCTCGGTGCCCTGTCCTCCGACAGATAAGCCTTTACCTGAAGGGTGTCCAATCTTGCTCCTATGAACTCTAAGTTTTACGTGGTTTATGACAAAGCCTAGACGTTGCAAAAGGTTGATAGTGTGAGAAGTGGCCTGTTGGGTCTCCTGAGGCGACTGGCCCCTGATGAGCCAGTCGTCCAGGTAAGGGAAGACAAAACTTCCTTGACTTCTGAGGAAGGCCGTCACTACAGCCATGCATTTTGTAAACACTCTGGGAGCAGAGACTAGGCCAAAGAGTAGAACTCTGTATTGGAAATGTTTTCCTCCCACTACAAATTTCAGATATTGTCTCTGGTATGGATGTATGAGGATGTGTGTATAGGCATCCTTCAGGTCTAAGGAGCATAGCCAATCTCCCTGGTGGAGGTAAGGCAGCAACATTCCAAGGGAAAGCATCTTGAACTTTTCCCTCACCAGGAACTTGTTTATGTTTCTTAGCTCGAGGATGGGTTGGAGGCCTCCTGTTCTCTTTGGTATGAGAAAATATCTGGAGTAGAAGCCCTTGCCCTGCAGGTGGTGCGGCACCGGTTCCACCGCCTGATCCTCTAGAAGACCTGCCAACTCCTGTAAGATGAGGTCCCTGTGAAGAGGAGGCCTGAGAGGCTCTCCTGGAAAGGAGGGTGGTATACGGCTGAAGTGAAGCAAATAGCCCCTTTGGACTATTTGCAGGACCCAGATATCCAAGGTGATGGCTGGCCACCTGTGAGCGTACAGGGTTAGCCTGCCTCCTGTGCATGGCCTTACCACTGGCGGAAGAGAGACTATGCATTGGGAGTCAAAACCCCCCTCCTGGCTGGGTAGGAGCCGGGGCCTGGGGCTTGGGGGTCTTCTGCTTACGTGGGTCATGTCCCTGTCCCTTGGCTGCTGCCCCTGTTGGGGAGCTGGGGTGGCCTGGTAAGTGGGGTAGTTATGGTAAGCAGTACCCTTCCTCAGGAAAAAGGGCTTTTTACCCGAGCCCTTCTTCTTAGAAGGGGCAGAAGTCTTCTTTGAGAGTCTTGTCTGGGTCAAGTACTCAGACTCGAGCTCAACAGCCTTCTCAGTCATGAGTTTGCCAAAGAGGTTGTCACCTCAGCAAGGGACATTGAGAAACTGGTCCTGAACCCATGGCTCCAGATCCGATGACATTAGCCAGGCCGGGTGGCGTGCACCAATGCCGGCCACGGCTACTCGGGCCGAAGACTCGAAGCCATCAAAGGCCGCTCGAGATATGAACTTCGAGCACTCCCGAATCCCGGTGAACAAGGCATTGAAGCGCTGCAAGGGTGCCTTGGAGAGGCCAGCTGAGAACCCGGCAATCTCCTTTGCCGGGTCCCTCAAGTACATTCCCACGTACAGCTGGTAGGTTTGGACACAGCATGACAGCATCGAGCCCTGGAAGCATTTTCTGCCGAGGGCGTCCAGGTTCCGGGCCTCCCGGCCAGGAGGCACCAAGGAGTGCATTTCTTGACTCTTGAGCCTATGCATGGCCGATTCCACAACCATGGATTTGTGCGGCAGCTGTGCTTTTTGGAACCCAGGGCTCTTGCGGACTCCATAGATCACCAGTTCTCAACCTGTGGGTCGCGACCCCCACGGGGGTCACCACAGGATTTAGCAGGGGTCGCCTCACTCCGCCAAGTTAAAAATAAAATAAAAAAAAGCGCACAAGTTGCTGCCGTTGCCGAGTCCGCTTCTCGGCAGCGGCAAACTCACCGCCTCCCTTTTAAATGCAGCCGCGGCTCCCTGCCTCTTAGGGAACCACGGCTATGCCTATAAAACCATTGCGGAGCCTTCCTGTCTCTCGACGGGCTCAGTGCAGCATTGTCCCGCCTCCAAAGGAAGTTGTTTATCACTTCCTTTGGCGGCGGGACAATGCTGCACGGAGCCTGTCATCGAGAGACAGGAACGCTCCGCAACGGCTTCACAAGCACAGCCGCGGTTCCCTAAGAGACAGGGAGCCGCGGCTGCAGAAGAAGGAGGCAGACATGGGGAAAGGGGAGGAGGGGGCAGGGAACCTGCAACGGGGCTGACAGGGAGGGGAGGGAGGGGGGCTGACATGGACAGAGGGGGGCTGACATGGAGGGAGGGAGCGGGGCTGACATGGACAGGTGGGGGGATGACATGGAGGGAGGGAGGGAGGGGGCTGACATGGAGGGAGGGAGGAAGGGAGGGAGGGGGCTGATATGGATGGATGGATGGATGGAGGGAGGAGGCTGACATGGATGCAGGGGGGCTGATGTGGAGGGAGGGTGGCTGATATGGATGGATAGAGGGAGGGGGCTGACATGGACAGGGGGGCTGACATTTAGGGAGGGGGGCTGACATGGACAAAGGTTAGAGACAGGGGGACATACTGGACAGACAGGGGATAAATGCTGGACAGAGGGGAGAGACAGTGCGGGTTAGGATTATAATGGGCTGATGGGGGAGCTAGCACTGGTAATGGGCAGATGGGGGGGGCTAGGACTGGTAATGGGTTGATCAAGGGGGGGTTGGGACTGGTAATGGGCTGATAGGGGGCTAGGACTGGTAATGGACTGATGGGGGGCTAGCATTGGAAATGAGCTGATCGGTGAGGTTAAGACTGGAAATGGGCTGATTAGAGGAGGCTAGGACTGGTAATGGGGTTGAACATAAGATATGCCATACTGGGTCAGACCACGGTCCATCAAGCCCAGTATCCTGTTTCCAACAGTAGCCAATCTAGGTCATAATGCATGTACTGGGTCAAGCATTGATATCCTGGGTCCCTTCTTAATAATGGTTTATGGAACTTTCCTCCAGGAACTTGTCCAAGGTTGAGGGTGGACTAGCGCTGGAAATGAGCTGATTAGGGAAGGCTAGGACTGGTAATGGGGCTGATGGGAGACTAGCATTGGAAATGAGCTGATCGGGGGGGCTATGACTGGAAATGGGCTGATTAGTGGAGGCTAGGACTGGTAATGAGCTGATGGGGGGGTAGGACTGGTATTGGGCTGATTAGGGGAGGCTAGCACTGGTAATGGGGTTGAGGGGGGACTAGCACTGGAAGTAAGCTGATTGGGGGGCTTCATCTGGGAATGGGCTGATTGTGGGGAGGGGAGGATAGAGCTGCTGGCCCTGGAAGAGAACTGGGGGCTAAGGCTACAAATGGGCTGATACGAGGGGATGGGAGAATGGAACTGGAAGGGAGTGGATCTGAGAGGGGCTGCCATGGTATTTGTACTAGAAGGGACTGGTCAGTGGGGAAGGATGGGGACTGGAAGGGAATGGACACCAGTGGCAGTCATGGAAATGCAAGTTGACATTGGAAAGTACTGGAAGTGAGGACTGGAAAGGGGCTGATATTGGGGATGGTTACTGGGACTGGAAATAGGCTGATGGAAAGAAGTGAAGAAAATGAAAAAAGAGATAAGAAATGGCAGATGGACCATAGACCACAGAAAGAGAGCTAAGAGAAGACAGGAAAGCAGAAGCCTCAGATCGGGATCAGCATGATCAGAGAATAAATTGGTCAGGCAACAAAGGTAGAAAAAATAATTTTATTTCATATTAGTGATTTGACTGCAAAATCATAATAATTTTGAAATCAAATATTGTTACTTGTTATTGAGATTAATTATTCTAGTTTAAATTTTATAAATAAAAACATAATGCAAAGGCCTATAATATATTAATAATCAACAAATGATTACAGCGACAATGCGTTAACGGTAAAGGAAGAGAGACGCACTGGATTTTATCATTGGGAGTCATCACAAGTTGACCAATGGTAAAAGGGGTCACAGTACAAAAAAGGTTGAGAACCACTGCGATAGATGGAATCGACCCGCTTGCTGAAAACCGGCATCGAGACCAGTGACTTCCACATGCGGAGCATCAGCTGTTCCAGCATCGGAGGAACCGGCACAGTAAGGGCTTCCCTCGGGGGAAAGTCATACTGGAGGGCCTCGAGCTCTTCAGCTCGAGGCTCCTCCTTGGTATCCGCCGGGAATGCCAAAGCCTTGGTCATGTGCCTGACAAAGTCCGAGAACCGGGTATCCTCCGGAGGGGACCTTCTCCGATGCTCCGAACCCGGTGAGTCCGATGGGACATACCTGGTCCAATGGGTGTCTGGAGACTCCTCATCTTCTGTCTCCCATGCCGATCCCTCCAAGGAGGAATCGAGGGGCTCCGGCCATGAGGGCTTCGGCCCCGACCGCCCCGACGCCGAGAACACCGGCATCGATGACCTCGGTCCCGAGCGGGAGATTGAGGGAGACCTTGGCCGAGGATCGACTCGAGTCCAAAGAGTCTCGAGGATCGGCTTGGCCTCCAGGATCGACTTGGACGTTGAGGTCCCGGGTGGTCGGGGCAGATGGACCAGTGAGACCGGCTATCAGCGCCCGCTGCTGCTCCATGAAGGCAGACATGTTACGCTCCAGGGCCGTCATCCTGAGACCGAGCTCAGAAGACTCCGCACCCTCTGGCTTGGGCCCCGACGACGTCGGACCTGATGCTGGCTGCCCTGGAGGGGAATCCATGAGAACAACAGCCCTTACTTGCCTCGGCGTCTCCAGCTCCATGCGAGGTATCTTCGCAGGCTGCTCCGACTCTGAGGACCCGGGGCGGTGGTCAGGACTCCGCGACCTGACCTTCAAGGGCCCAGGGCGATCGGAGCCACCCAACGACGACGCCCTCATGGGCTTCTTCTTCCTCCGGTATTCCCAGGAGGGAGACCCCCGTTCAGAAGACCCCCGATGGTGCTCGGGTTCAGACAGCTCCCGAGACGTCGAGGCTTCTGATGAGGTCCGGATCTGGGGGGATGCGGACTCCGAGAAAATCCTTTCACGCTGCTGTTGCCTACTTCAGAGTGCCTTAGAGGACATCTTCCCACATTAGCTACAGACCTTCGGGTCATGGTCGGGCCCGAGGCATCGGAGACAGCAGTCATGTGTGCCGGTGAGAGACATTAACTTCTTACACCGATTGCACTTTTTAAACTCGCTGGCAGCCATGGGGGGAAAAAGGGCCCCTGCAAGGTCGAAGGACAGGGCTGCCAGTGAAAATAAAAAAGAGTGCGAACGCTAGTCTCTAAGGACAAAAACGCAAAAAATTGACTGGTCTCGATAACGGTGTACCGAGCCGCAGGCGGGAAGGGGAATCAGCATCGAACCGGTCGAAGAGAAAAAAATTCTTTTAAGTTTTGACGCACTTTTTCCGCGAGGAATTTGGGACAACGTCCGTTGGGCTCTGCGGAAAAAGGGAGACTGAGCAAGATGGCACCCTTGGGCGGGAAGGGGACCACGCATGCACGATGCAATCCCAAAGGCTTTCTTTGAAAGCTGGGGAATTGCTCCGCACGAGGGCTCCGTTGGCGCCGATGTCACCCATATGTGAAGACTGACTTCCTGCTTGTTCCTGGAGAAACTAATGCTGCTCCCAATGGAAATGTGGCAATAAGCCATGGCAAAGTCTAGGGAGGTGAGCAGTACCCACTGCCTGACCAATGTAATGACAGATCTGAAGGACCTCATATAAAAATGAGAGACAGAGTCCAAAAACAACTGCCTCTAGGTCCAGGACAAGCCAGAAGGAACCTTCCTTACCGGGTACCAATGTATTTGGATAATGTCCTTAGCCCTGCAATTGAGGGCATAGCAAAAATAGAGCCACTTGGTTTGTCCCATGCTTTTTTGAATTTAGATACTGTCCTCATCTCTACCACCTCCACTGGGAGACTATTCCACACATCTACCACTCTTTCCATAAAGAAATATTTCCACATATTACTCCTGAGTCTATCACCTTTCACCCTCATCCAATATCCCCTTGTAGCAGAGCTGGCTTTCAATTGAAAGAGGCTCTCCTCCCGTACATTTATGATACAGAGGTATTTAAACCTCTCAATCATATCACCTCTGTCCCACCTTTCCTCTAAAGTATACATATTAAGGTCCTTAAGTCTGTCCTCATATGCTTTATAACGAAGAACATTAACCAATTTAGGAGCCACCCTCTGCACTGATTCCAACCTGTTTATATCCTTTTGAAAATGCAGTCTCCAGAACTGCACACAATACTCCAAATGAGGTCACACTAAAGACTTATAGAGAGACACTATCACCTCCTTTCTTCTTCTGGCCATTCCTCTCCATATGCACCCAATCATCCTTCTAGCTTTTGCCGTCGTCTTTCTACCTGTTTAGCTACTTTGAGATCGTCAGACACAATCACGCCTAGGTCTCGTTCTTCTTTCGTGGACAAAAGTACGTCACCCCCTATATTGTACCACTCCCTTGGATTGTTGCAAATGCATGACCCTACATTTTTTAGCATTAAATCTCAGCTGCCAAATTCTAGACCATTCTTCAAGCTTAGCTAGATTCCTCCTCATGTTATCTACACCTTCCTGGGTGTCTGCTCTGATGTAGATTTTGGTATCATCCACAAAGAGGCAAATCTTACCCAACAGTTCTTCCACAATATCACTAACAAAGATGTTAAAAAGAATCGGACCAAGGACAGATCCCTGCAGCACTGCACTGGTTACCTCCTTCTCCTCAGAGTGAACTCAATATACCTGTATCCTTTGTCCCCTCCCACTTAAGCAATTTCTAACCCAAGTAGTAACTTTAGGGTCCATCCCTAGGGTGCTTAGTTTGTTTATAAGCCACATGTGCGGAACAGTGTCAAAAGCTTTAATGAAATCTAAATACACCACATCTAGGTCTATCCCTCGGTCCAACTCCCTGGTTACCCAGTCAAATAAATCAATCAGATTTGTCTGACAAGACCTGCCCCTAGTAAGTCTATGCTGCCTCGGATCCTGCAATCTGTTGGGCTCCAAAAAACTCACTATTTTCTCTTTCAGCAGCGTTTCCAATAATTTACTCATCACTGAGGTTAAACTAACCCACCTGTAGTTGTCAACCACATCCTTACTTCCGCTTTTGTGTAAAGAGACCACATGTGCTTCTCTCCAGTCCTCTGGCACCACCCCTGACTCCAAAGAGGCATTGAAAAGATCAGTCAGTGGAGCTGCTAGAACATCCCCAAGTTCCTTCAGTATTTTTGGATGTATCCCTTCTAGTTCCATCACTTTGTCCACTTTTAGTTTAGCTAATTCCTCACGAACACAGTCCTCTGAAAATGGTCTGAGATGCCCCTTGCTTTTGTTCCTGTTTGTGGGTGTTGTCTGAGGTCCTGCTCCTGGCCCTTCATCTGTGAACACAGAGCAGAAATATTTGTTAAGCAATTCCGTTTTTTCCTAATCATCTACTACATATTCCTCCCTTTCACCCTCGAGTCTGACAATACCACTTTTGCCCTTTCTCCTCTCACTAACATATCTGAAAAATGTCTTATCCCCCATTTTATTGTATTGGCTATTTCTTCTTCTTTTTGTAGTTTTGCTTTCCTGACTACTTTGCAAGCCTCTCTAAATTTTTCCAAATATAGATGCCTGTCTTCCTTTCTCTGTGATCTCTTGTATTTCATGAAAGCCTCCCTTTTTTTCGTCACCTTTTCAGTTACCTCTTTTGAAAACCATAGCGTCCTCCTTTTCTTTTTCCTTTTATTTATCATTCTAACAAAAAGGTTGGTTGCCCTTAAAATATCCCCTTTCAGTTTTGCCCACTGTTTTTCTACATTCCTCAGCTGTTCCCATCCCGCTAACGATGAGGTAATAAGGATCTACAAAATAAATGCATTTGTAGGTCAGTAGGAGAAGTTTGAACTCTATGTAGGAATGGATACGGAGCCAATAAAGTGACTTGAGAAGAGGGTTACATGAGCATAGTGACACTGGTAGAAGATTAGCTGTGCAGCTGAGTTTTGAACAGATTGAAGGGGAAATAGATGATTCAGTGGGAAACCAGTGAGGAGAAAGTTGCAATAGTATAGAAAGAAGATAACAGAGTGAATAAGTGTTTTGATAATGTGTTCTGTGGGGAAGGGATGAATTTTGGTGATGTTAGAGAAGAAGCAAGAGGTTTTAGCTAATTTTTGGATATGTGCAGAGCAAGAATAGTTAAAGAAGACCTCAAGGTTATCAAGCTGAGGAGACAGACAGGATGAAAGTGTTATCCACAGAAACAGAAGTGAGGAAGGGAATAGGTGGTTTTAGGGGGCAAGATAAGAAGCTCCATCTGCAGGCAGCAACATCAGACAAGCAGGCTGAGAGAGAGCCCTGGATTACTGAAGAGATTTCTGGAGTAGAGAGGTAAATCTGAGAGTCAATTTTACCTAAAACCATGGGAGGAGTTCAGGGCACCAAGTAAATTAGTGTAGAAAAGAGGTCCCAAGATAGAGCCCTGAAGTACAGTCTGAAAGCAGAAGAGGAGGATCCACCAGAGCATACACTGAAAGTGCAATGACAGAAATACTCGTAAGAAAACCAAGATAGAACAGAGCTCCAAAATCCAAGCAAAAACAGGGGTGCCATAGGGATCTGTCTTTGGTCCGATTCTTTAATATTTTAGTAAGCAATATTGCATAAGGGCTGTCAGGTAAGGTTGCCTCTTTGCCAATAATACCAAAATCTACAATAGGGTGGACACCCAGGAAGGTGTAGATAACATGATGGACCTAACAAAACTTGAAGAATGGTTAAGAATTTGTCAGCTGAAATTCAATGCTAAGAATGCAGTGTCATGCATTTGGGATGCAAAAATCCAAGGGAATGGTATAGTATAGAGGGTGAAGTATTCCTGACCATGAAAGAGTTGGACATAGGGGCAATTGTTTCTGATGATCTTAAGGTGGCTAACAGGTAGAAGAGGCAACGGCAAAAGCAAGAATGTTTAAGTGCATAAGGCAAGGAATGGCCAGCAGGAAGGAAGAGGTAATAGTGCTTCTGTACAAGTCTTTGGTGAGACCTCATTTGGAGTACGGTGTGCAATTCTGGACACCACACCTTCAAAAGGATATAAACAGGATGGAGTTTATGCAGAGGCAGCGACTAAAATGGTTAGTGGCATTTGTCATAAGGCATATGGGGACAGACCTATGCATACTTTGGAAGAAAGGTAGGAGAGGGGAGATATGATAGAGACCTTTAAATATCCCAGTGGCATAAATACACAGGAACCTTTTTCAATTGAAAGAAAACTCTGTAATGAGGAGGGAATAGGATGAAGGTGAAAAGGAAGAGACTCAGAAATAATTTCAGGAAACATTTACTTATGGAAAGAGTGGTAGATGCCAAAAAGGATGAAAATCAAGTAATGACCCTGGGATAAGGCCAGGAACAAGTCAATGGAGACTTTGGCATGGGCTGTTTCAGTAGAATATAGAGGATGAAAATCAGATTGCAGTGGATCCAGAATGGCTTGCAAGGAAAGAAAGTCAAGACAGTGGGAGCAAACTGCACGTTCAAGTAATTTGGATGCAAAAGGGAGGAGGGACATGGACCGATTAGTTAAAGGCAGTTAGGATCCAATGAAGGATTTTTGAGGAGCGGTATAACCAAAGCAAGTTTGAAAGCAGCAGAAACAGTTGCAGTGGAAAGCAAGGGTTGAGGCTATGACAAATGGAAGGGATGACATCAGAGAAAATAGAGTTTAGTAGACAGGTGGACTGGAATCAGAGAAACAGGTAGTGAGTGGAGGAGGAGAGAAGATGTGCAGTTTCTTGCTCAATAATTTTAGTAAAAGAAGAAAAAGTGACAGGGATTGAATCAAGGATCTGAAAGTGTAGATGGAGGTGATCCAGTAGAGAACTCAAGAATAATCTTGTGACCCTTGTCATGGAAGCAGTCAGTCAAAATCTGGGCAGAAAGTGAAGGTGGGGGAAGAGGGTGAAGGAACTTTAAGAGAGTTGAGTGTTGTTAAGAGACAGCAAGGGTCAGAAGCAAGAAAGTTTGTCAGATGCATACAGTAGAACTCTTGCTTGTCAAGTGCTATGGCAAAATGGAAAGAGGTTAGCATGAATTTGAAATATATGACGCTAGTATCAGATTGGGATTTAAGCCAAAGGTGCTCAGCGGAGCAGGCATAGAAACATAGATAGTGGATTCTGGGAGTCAACCAGGGCTGAGGTACAGTATGTCTCATAAGGCAAAGAATGGGAGGAGCGAGAGCATCCGAGGAAGAAGAGAGTAGTGTTATTTAATTTAATTTAATTTAATTTACAGATTTTTTTTATATACCGCTCCTTCCAATGATCAGATGCGGTTCCCATAGAACAACAATAAACAGTGCAAGCTGTTTTTACATATAACAATTTGTAACTTAGATATTACAGTTAACAATTAACAATTAGTGAACTATGTACAAATGAAACAGGATTAAACTATATACAGAGTTATTTGTCTTCAATACATTGTTTTAGGGGTACAGTACTTCATTCCTTTGTTGAGTAATGTATTATCTGGCGTAGGGTTATCCTTTATCTAGCTGAGAGGTGAGTTCATCACGGATCCATAGTGCATTGTAAATAAGTGTGTTTTAGGTTTTTTCCTAAACTCCATGATTTCAGGTAATTGTCTTAGTTCTATTGGGATTGTGTTCCACAAGATGGGGGCTGCATGAGAGAAGGCTTTCTTGTTTGTGAATTTTTTGGCCCTAATGAATTCTTTTGGTGTTGTTAGTTTATTTAACTGGTCCCTCCTTTGGAGATTATGGGTGGGTTCTGTTTTGATGAGATTATTTATGGTCAGTGGTGCTGTTTTAGTTATGGCTTTGTAGGTGGTTAAGAGAGTTTTGTATTCTATTCTGCTTTGAATCGGGAGCCAGTGTAAATATTCTAATATCGGGGTTATATGTTGGAAAGGTGGGGCCTTCGTAATGGTCCTTGCTGCTGCGTTTTGTACTAATTGAAGTTTTTTTAAGGCTTGCTTAGAGACTCCAAGTAGAATTTGATTTGCAAAGTCGAAATGGGGGGTTATAATTGCTTGTATGACTCGTTGAAAATCCTGTAAGTGCATTAGGGGGCGGAGTTGCTTTAATATTTTCAGTTTAAAGTATACTTTTCGTTATATTTCTTACATGTGTGTCCATGCTGAGGTGTTTGTCCAGTATAACGCCTAAGTAACGTATTTCAGATTTTAGTTTGATGTCGTTATTCTGCAATGTAATATGTGAGGGGGGAATGAACGTTGTGCTTTTTGTTACTATTAGAGCTACTGTTTTTGAGTGATTGATGTACAGATTGTTTTCGTTTAGCCAGGTGTTTATTTCATTGATGCAATCGTTAATGAGTTGTATAGGGATATTTGGTATTTTGAAAGGGACATACATCATAATGTCGTCCGCATATAGGTGATAGTGTACATTGAATTTTTTAAAGATTTTACAGATGTGTTTTAAGTATATGTTAAATAGTAACGCTGACAGTGCTGAACCTTGTGGAAGACCTAGTTCTTGGTTGTATGTTTTTGAGGTGAGATTACTGATTTGTACCGTTTGAGTTCGGTCTGTTAGATAAGAGGTAAACCATTTTAGAACAGTAGATTTTATACCTATTTGCCTAAGTTTATTAATCATTGTTGAATGGTGAACACTGTCGAATGCTGCGGAGACATCAATGAATATGAGTAAGAATGCTTGTTTTGAGTTGTCTATTCCCCTTACAAGTGTATCGATTAGGACTGTTAGGAGTGATTCTACTCCATGTCTGGGGCGAAACCCATACTGCTGGTCATCGAGTGGGGCTGAGCTATCAATGTACTCTTGTGTTTGAATTTGTATGGCTTTTTCAATTAATTTAGCCATAAATGGAATACTCGATATGGGTCTGTAGGATTTTGGTGATGATTTGTCAAGGGTGGTGTTTTTTAGGATTGGGCGGATCTGTGCGTGTTTTAGTGTAGGGGGAAGGTATCCGTTTTTTAAGGAAAGATTTATTATTGGGAGGATGAATTGAGAGAGTATAGGTAGGGAGTTCTTTATCCAGGTTACTGGACAAGGGTCAAGTAGTGAGGTTGTTGTGTTAATGTTTGTGATAATGTTCTTGAGCTCAACCTTGGTTAGGGGTTGGAATACAGACCATTCGTCTGTGTTAAGTGTTTGAGAGGTATTTACTGGTTTAGGTAGTGGGGGATGAGATGTTGTTTTGTTCATGTAGTAGTTTGCCAATGTCTGTGGGGTAATGTCTGTGATTTCGTTGCTGGAGTTGTGTGTATTATTTGTCAGTTTTTGGACTATTGAGAAAAGTTTTCTGGGTCTATTTATCACGTTATTTAGGATGGAGGCATGGTAGTTTTTCTTGGCATCGTTTATTGCGTCTTTATACTTGTTAAGGAGCGTGAGATATAAATCTTTTGTATTTGTGTTCTTATTTTTCCTCCATTTACATTCAGCTTTCCTTAAATTCTTTTTCATTAGTTTTAAATCCTTATTGTACCAGGGGGTTTGACCAGCTTTAGAATGCGTGTTTTTCTTAATTTGTTTTTTAGTTGCAGCGTTATTGATAGTTTTGTGCCAGTTAGTTACTGCTGCGTCTAAGTTTAGTGGTGATGTTGATAAGTTAGGAACTATGAGGTCTAGGAATTCTACTTCATTGTATTTTTTAAATCTTGAGGTTGGTGCTTTAGTTGGTATTTGTTTAACTGATGTGTTGTTTATTGTGATATTAAAATAATGAGGTAATGGTCTGACCATGGGATCAATGTGCAATTGAGGGAGGTGGGGTTATAGAGTTGGTGGAGTACATTTGGCAAGAAGACCATGTCAAGAATACTACCTTTACTATTGTCAGACGGCTGCCTGGGTGAGAATCTTCACAGTCTTGACAATGCATATATTTATATGATTTTTGCAAGGTATTGTGGGTAATGTAGTTCATTCACACCAGACACAGCTGCTGACAATAATTTAGTTGTGCACAAGTGTTAAAGCCAATAAGATACTTCTTTATTTATGGGGTTATTTCTCCCAGCACAGATATGCTTGGTAGCACATAAATTAGGTTACTTGCTTGCAGTGTTTAACTTGGTAAAACAAAGTCAAAAATCAAAATCAGGAAAACAACCTTCAAACTTGTCAGGCAATGAGCTAATGTTTTCTTAGCATATATCTAACAAATGAAAAGCCACAAAGAAAGAAATAAACTGTTCTTGTTAGGTTAACTTCTGATTACTTTCCACACAGAACCAGAAGTGATTCTCTCCAAGCTCACAAGCAATTAGATGCAGCTCAATTGCTATCAGTTATCCAGCTGAAACCCTTTAGCTGGCTGGCTTTCTACTGTGTGAGTCAAATCCTGCTTCAGGAGCTTTTCTTAGTGGAATAAAGAACAAATTTATATTTCTTTGTGATGGCTGCTGTGCTTTATCACAGAAAGCTACCAACAGAGTTTGGATAGAGAGCAGTCCATATAAACAATATCTTCATCTGCTGTTATTCCCTCTTCATCAACAAGCATAAGGTCACTATCATGAATTGGCACAGATGAATCTTTCAATGGAGCCCTTTCAGGAGAATACTTATTTCCCTGCTGTCTTTCAAGGTTATAGCTAGGGCATAGATCAGTGTTCATACCTGAGCTTCCATTGTTGCTATAGTTCCTTTCTATATAGCCTGGCCAGTATGTAGTCCAGTTCTTATGTCCAGCCTTCCAGTCCTGATCCCTGGACACTGGATCTCTCTTCACATACCTTCTGGCATAGGTCTTAGAGTCCCTTCCACGTGCAGCCGTCTCCCTCACAGGTAGCCTCTGGTGATTCCTTGTTCTGCAGCACCATTCCTCTGGCTTTCCCCAGTCCAATGGTATATGCTGGCCCTTGAAATACCTCCCAGTATACGTACTGCCTTGGACTCTTCTAGACCTCTCAAAGGCTTTTCTCCTCTTCCTTCCAGAGGGTTTCTTTCCTTCTCTATCCGTCCGGTTTGGCTTCTGCTTCTGCTGATCCTTCAGATGAAACTGATGATCCTTTTCTGCATATCCAAGGTGATCATGAAGATCATGATCATGGAGCTGATGCTTGTCATCTGTAGAACAAACTCTATTCTTATTCTGCCTTGATGAGTGCTCCTCCCTAATACAGCGCAGCTGTGCTGAATCAGGCCCTGCCCTTTGAGATGAGTGCTTAGGGATTACCTCATAGCCCTCCTGATTGAACACACGTTTCCCCACTTCAGCTCCTCTAATGGCTGCTGGAAACCTGGTGCATTCTGGGACTGGTAGTCTTTTGTGAGAAAATTCTGTTTTCTTATTTCTACCAGAACTGACAGGTTGCTTGTTCAGAGTCACATCATCTTTTCTATAGCTCCTTCCTGAGCTATGATAAGCTTCCTTATCACACTATGTGTGCTAGTATTTATTATTTGGTGAAAATCCATATCTACTGTTGATTCTAGGAAGAGGGAGGCATATGAGGCTAGTAAGGAGGGGAGGTTAAAGTCTCCGAGCATTAGAATTGGGTTTTGATCAGTGGAGGAGCTTAGCAAATCAATTAATGGGTCCAGGTTTTCTGACTATTGGTCTGGTGGTCTGTAAATTAGGCAGATTGTTATGTTGCCAATTTTCACAATGACGGTATCTATGTTGATGGGTAGGTTTGATGTTAGTTTTTTAGCTTTTAGTTCTTTTTTTAACATTATTAGTACTCCACCACCTTTTTTGTGAGTTCTATGTGTGTAGAAAGTGTCATAGTCATTGTTGCTTAATTGATTTAAGTAGACATTGTCTGTGTCTGATAGCCATGTCTCGGTTATACATAGTATATCTGGTTTTTGATTGTCTAGTATTTCTGTGAATATAGGTAACTTATTTTTCATTGATCTGGCATTAATTAGTATTAATGATAATGATTCTAGATTTTTGCATAGCTTAGTGTTTGTTGGCTGAGGGGGTGAAGAATGTTTTATGTGAATTAATCTATAGTTGTTCATTTTGGGATGATGTGTGATGTATGGATTCCATGATGGGGGGTTGTTTCGTATTTGACTGTGTATGATGGGGATGTTTTTAACATTGTTGTTATGTAGGCTTTGAGCAAGGGTTATTAGCACTGCTATAGTGATGCTAATTAATGTAAATTTACATCTGGGAGGGTTAATAGTTGCATTTTGGCTGAGGTATTATACTGGCAACCGTAATAGGTTAATTTCAATGTAAATGTGGGTACAGTTGAGAGTACTGGCAACAGTAAAAGGTTAAATTCAATGTAAAGGCAGGTAACAGTTGAGAAATACTGGTAACAGTAAAAGGTTACTTTCAATGTAAATGTGGGTACAGAAGAACCTGCCTCATCAACCAACTCAGATGACATAGTGGATGAGAGAGGAGATGATAGAGCAATGGAAAAAGCTGAACAGTCATACATACATAATAACATAGCATATGACAGCAGATAAAGACCAGTATGGTCCTTCTAGTCTGCCTAGCAAGGCGGCAAGAGTAGATGCACTTGGCATTCCGTGCAGGTCACCTCTCCTCATGCCTTTGTTTAGGGGTGTACCCATCGCTCCGTGTATGTCACCCCTATTTGTTCAGATATAAGAGATAGTTATGCTTATTTTGATTTTATCCTGCTGCTATTTATTTTTATTTATTTATTACACATTCTATACTGCCCTTCCAGAGATCAGGGGCGGTTTACAAGGAACCAACATGATACATATAACAGGTTTTGAAAGTTTTTACATTATAACATTATTAGTCATTGACTTAACTAAACCAGAGAAACTACATACAAATAACTATAAATACATGTTAACTGGGCTTATGAGAGTGGGATACAGTGTGTCGGGGGGGGTAAGGTGCATAGGTGCTGTCATTACGTGTGTGGCTGTTATTCTTGAGTTTAGGCAGGTATTGTCAACTCCATAATGAGCGGTGAAGAGGTGGGTTTTGAGGGTTTTTCTGAAAGTCTGAAGGTCTTTAAAGGGATTCACTATGGCTGTCCCATGCCATTTTGAATTCTGTCACTGTGTTTGCCCCCCACCACTTCCATCAGGAGGGCATTCCAAGCATCCACCACCCTTTCAGTGAAAAAGTATTTCCTGACAGTGCCTTTCAGTTTACCCCCTTGCAGCTTCATGTTATGCCCTCTAGTTTTACAGCTTCCCCGTATTTAAAGGTCTGAATCATATCTCTCCTGTCCCTCCTCTCCAGCCTAAATTTTCCTATATGTTAGTGGAGATTGATCAAGACTATGGTGGAGTGTGGCTAAGAGTGAAAGTTAGCAGATGGTCAAATAGGGGAAGAACAAAGGTGGAGAAGCTTGAGGGTGAGCAGTGGATAGAAAGACAAGGTCGAGGCAATCACCATGCTGGTGAGTAGGGGGGGGGGGGGCGTAGAACACAGCTGGAGATTGGATGAGGAGTTAAAACAAAGAGCTGTTAGGCCTAAGAGTCAAGAGTCATCAACATGAATGTTAAAATCCCCCAAAATTAGGGAAGGGGAAGATGGTTGAAGAAGCAAGGAAAGACAGGAGTCAAAGTCAGTGAGAAAGAAAATAGGTAGACTTGTCAGGGGGTCAGTAAATGACAGCTACCTAGAGAGGTGATGGAGTAAATATGTAGACTGCTTGGACTTCAGAGGAAGAAAAGGACTTATAAGAGACTGAGCCAGTCTTAAAAAACAGCAGCCAACTAGGCGGTTTACTGAAAATCTCTTAACCTCCAGAAAGAAAACTGGGCTTGATGGACCTCTGCCATACTAAGTCAGGCCGATGTCAGGTGTACCATGGATCAAACCTGTTATCTTGGGAACAAGAGGCCATAGCCATATGGCTGGAGCCACAGAGGCTATCAGCAGAAGATGAAGCCATCAGAGGGATATCTCCAGCCATGCACACAGCTCTGCCTGAAAGCCAAAGATGGAGACTGCAAAGGCATTCATAAGGAGAATCTTGACCCTCCAAAACTAAGTCTCCTTGCATTCAGCAGCTCCATCCGCAGGGATGGTCATGCATTTAGTCACCAGGACTCCCATCCCAAGAAGCCCAAAAGTCTAATCCCACTTGCCCTGGGGTCGAGGTTATAGCCAACCTGCAACCCAGTTTGTGGTTTCCTCCCTAAAACTCTACATGCTGCCACAAAGGGTCAAGTAAAGGATGAATGCAGCAGAACACCGGATACCCTCCGGGTATAAAGGGGACCTACCTGCTAACTTTGCCCGAAAGCAAACCTTGCAACAAGTACCTGCAGGGCCACCACAGCACCCTGAAAGGGCATAAACAGGCCCTTATCACCCTCCACTTTGACTACTGTAACAGCTTGTTACAGGGTACAAGCAAAAAGAACCTGAGTATTCTCCAGAGAGCACAGAATGTCACAGCCAGAATTGTCTGCAAGGCCTGATGAACAGACCATATCACACCCATATTATACGAACTCCACTGGCTTCCAACTGCGAGCTGAATAAAATATAAAACCCTTATGATGACTTTTAAGTTGATCAACAACATTACTCCATCCTTCCTCACAACCCTTTTACATACCCCCACAGACACGCTATCTAGAAGGGGAAACACTCGGCACACTCTCACTATCCCTCCCCTCTATTCTTAGGACAAAACAGTACACAAGCAGTAGAGCATTTATATACACAGCCCCCAGTCTATGGAACTCGTTCCCAGACCCAATCAATTTGATTAAAGACCTTCAAATAATTAGAAAAGAAATCAAAACATTACTCTTCAATGAATACTACAGAGAGTACGAATATACACCCACCCCCGACCCCCCACACCGACCCCCTTACATATACAGGAAACTCCACCAGATCTACAGTGCTCCACATGCCCTAGTTCTGAAACGTAAAGTTATCAGTCTGATCATGTAAGCTTGTACATAGTTGATGTAAATAGTTCTTGTTCTTGTTCTGTTACACCCTGGATACTGTTAGATATAACATGTTTGTTTTATTTAAACCGCCCTTAATCTCTGGAAGAGGTGGTATAGAAAAGTGCAATAAATAAAATAAAATAAAAAAGACAGATTATGGAGATCCTAGCCTTCCCCCAAGGGAACCACCACGTATTCCTCTGACTTACCTTCTGGTGACAGGAATTTCATTTGAGCCATTCGGTAGGGGATAAAGTTGGGCTGCCAGAGGAATGGAGGAGTACAAGAGTGAAATGGAGGCTGTGACCCCTCTGTTCATGACAGATGTGCTTGTGGACCCTTGTGTCCCACAAAAGGGGTTGCCAAACCCTCACTTGGTTTGCAGCTTGTCGTGCTGTGAGGGCTTGTGTGCATCAGTGATGCTGAGAGCTAAACTATCGGTAGTTTAACTACTGGCAGGGTCTCCCAAGATGGATAGGTCTCAGCTGAGGTGCCAGACCAAGACAAACCACCCATCTGGGCAGCAGCAGAATGGGATAGTGTTGACGGCGGAGGATCACATTTCTGTGACAACGGCAACAACACCAAACTTAAACTGCACGGAAAAAAGGCCCGGCAATCTACTTCTGTATCTTGCCATGAAAACTCAATGGATAGTTACAACAAAACAAATTGTGCTATAGTGCTGGAAGATGAGACCCCCAGGTCGGAAGGCACTCAACTAGCTACTGGGGAAGAGCTGAAGACTTCTCAGAGTAAAGCCAGCATTTATGATGTGGTTGGATCAAAGTCCTCGGGACGTCTGACTGCTGATGTAGCTGCGCATGAAATGAGAGTCAGAAGCTGTAAAGATGTCTTACGCATTGGAACATGGAACGTACGAAGCATGAACCAAGGGAAGTTGGAGGTGGTCAAGAATGAAATGGAACGTGTACAATTTGATCTGTTGGGTGTCAGCGAACTGAAATGGACTGGCATCGGGCACTTTGCATCAGATGATCACATGGTCTACTATGCTGGAAATGAAAGACAAAGAAGAAATGGTGTTGCATTTATAATAAAGAAGAAACTTGCAAGAACTGTAATGAAATACAATGCAGTCAGCGAACGCTTAATCTCTATTCATCTACGAGGAATGCCTATCAACTGTGATGCAGTGGGTAATATAGAGCCTTTGAAAGTTAATGAAAATGAGGAACTTACCTCAGATTTGGCTGTAGAGAGAAACTCAGTGCATGGAGAAACAGCTGAGCAGCAAAGGCTGTCAGCGCAAGAAAAGCCAAAAGCCATTAAAGGTAGTTTTCCCTGTAACAGTTCTGACGCAGGAAGAAACAGAAAAGCTCATCAGGAGCACCTGTGTCCTAACTCTCACGTAACGTGCAGGGCAGGGAAGCATATAAGTTCCTGGTTAGAACCAGGAAGAGGAAGAGAGGGGAGAAGGAGGAGTAGTGCTGGTAAGAAGGAAGAACCAGGAAGTGAATGCAGAAGCAGAGCTCGAGAGAAAAGGGTTGGAGCAAGCAGTGCTGGGAAAGGCAATGCTCAAGGAAGCAGACCTGGTGAGAAACCAGGAGGGGCCAGCAACTCAGGAGGACGGTATGAGCAACCAATGAGCACAGGTCAGCCCAGAGGAAGTTTACCGGCCGAAGGGAACTTCAAGCGTGGCTGCAAAGCAAGAAACAGCTGGGAAGGTGACCAGGAGTTTGTTAGCTCTGAGCCTGACTGGAAAGCCAGGGAGAGGGTCCTCTACAACCCAAGAGCTAAAGCTAGAACCAAGGTAAAAAGGTGGGAGCCTTGTTCTTTTAAAGAAAGGTTTAAAAGCTCTGCATGTTTTAAAGGGCGTGGCCCTGAGTACAGCATTATAGCTGAAAGATATCCAAAGCTTTTATTTGGTGAGGAAAACCAGCAAGGAGCCTTTCTCATACCAGGCAGATATAACCCTGGGCTTAAAGAACCCTTGGCAGGAAGGGATATTGTTGTATCACAAGAGGCTGTGCCAGAATTCAGCACATGTGAAGAATGTGATTCAGATAGTTTGGGGAATGAAGCTGAAGGGATGATATGGGAAAATAATAGCCATACTTCAGACCCCATTCCAATGGACTGTACCATATGTTTTTCGGATGACCTCACTTCTTTGTGTTAACGTTTGAGGAGAATAACTTTGTGACAATAACAAAAGAAAAGAAGATATTTTCTGTTGCCATTTTTGTTCAATGCTGTGTTTTGTGTTGCATTCCTGAGAATGTCTGTTCGGGAAGGGGAATAAAATCCTAATTATTTACTTTACCACTTGACCAAAAGACTCTGTTTTAATACAAAGAGCAGAGCAAAACTTCAATAACCCTAGGCAGCCGCCTAAATAGGGTTAAAAAGGGCTCTATCATACGAGCCCCATCACAAAATGGCGTAGTTGTTGCGGATCCATTCCAAAGGATACAAACCACAATGCAGCAAACGACAACGCGGAAGGAGCGGACGTTGGCACACCCGGAGAGGATCCAGTTCCTGCAGGCAAAGACAAGCACCTTCTCAAAGTGCGAACCTCCACCTGGCTCAGGTAAAGGGTATATGGGCACAGGCTGGGAGGATTCTAGTGAGAAGGAAGGGCTTGTAAGAGAAAAAAAAAAAAGGGAATTTTATTTTTCTGTTTGTATAGTACCGCACTTGGTGATTGTGTGTTTGATTTGTTTTCCAGGATAAAAGAGCCTAAAAGATGGAGGTCCAGGACGTCTTACGGTGCATGAGTCTGCAGTTTGACAAACAAAGGGAGCTAGCTCAGCTGAGCCAGGAGCAGGCCACCGCAGCCCTAAAGGCCCAGCAAAAGCCCCTGATGGACCTACTACAAGCTCTACTGGAAGAGCCAAAGAAAGGGACAGCACCACAAGCATCCTTCTGTGGGGTAGGCCCACAGAATTGTGGGATGTGGACATTTGGACAAATGGATAAAAAGGATAATTTTGAAGATTTTGTGGAATCCTTTGAGAGGGTAGCTCTCAATGCACACTGGCCTAAAGAGCAGTGGGCGGTCAGACTGGCTTCAGCTTTAACTGGAGAAGCTCAGTCGGCTTATAGAGCCATGCCTGCCGCTCTGGCAGTAGAATATGATGAGGTAAAAAGAGCAGTACGTGACAGGCTAGGCCTAACACCAGCAGTGTACAGACGTATGCTCAGGTCCACTAAGCTTCAAGCGGAAGAAACACCAAAAGCACTGTGCCACAGAGTGCGCAGTTTGGTTTTAAAATGGCTTGAACCAGAAGGCAAAACTGTAGATAGCATAATAGATGAAATTGTGCTTGAACAATTCTATGAGGCAGTTCCTGTAGAGGTGAAAACCTTTTTAACGTTGCAGAATTGCCGAACCTCCACTGAAGCAGCGCAGTTAACTGAGTGGTTCCTTGAAGCCGAATTGGCTAAAAAGGCAGGCGCTGGGAGTAAGCTGGGGTTGATCAATTCTGTAAAGGCAACTAGAGAGCCTCGAATGAATACTTGGTATACAAATGAATGTGTGTACAAAAGAGAGGATAGAAATGCT
Organism: Ichthyophis bannanicus; assembly: GCA_033557465.1. NCBI lineage: Eukaryota > Metazoa > Chordata > Amphibia > Gymnophiona > Ichthyophiidae > Ichthyophis > Ichthyophis bannanicus. The sequence continues at coordinate 578,990,104 of CM066033.1, forward strand.
GTGTTAAAATGTTTTAAGTGTGGTAAGCCAGGGCACCTAAAGAAAGACTGCATCCATCGCACTGCACTAATAACAAATGATGACAAGCATGTACAAGCGGGATTCCGCATTGATGTAGAGGTGCAGGGAGTCCCTGCAAGAGCCTTGCTTGATTCAGGGGCCGATCAAAGTATGGTCTCCCGAAGATTATGGCAAACCATACAGGCCCGAAATGATTTTCCCCCGAGTCAGCAAGAGGGAATGACTAGGATAAAATGTGTGCATGGGGCGTCAACCCGTTATCCCCTTTATAAATTAAAGGTTAAGGGTCTAGGCACCCAGGAAGAAATCCTAGTAGCAATAATCCCCAAGTTACCGTACGATATAGTACTGGGGAGAGATTGGCCTCCTTTCTACAGGGGTATAGAGGGAGGTACATGCATAGAGGCATGGTTTCCACCAGGTCCTAGGCAAAAGGCTTGGAGATGCCCAGTGAGATTCCAGAGGATAATCCTGACCCCATAGAAGAGGAAGAAGAGCCTTTAGGGGGGGAAGATAGGGTTGTAGATGAGAGCCTAAGTGAGCTTCCCCAGCATGAGGAGTTGATCAGTGCTCCTTCAAAAGATAAAAAGAAAAGTAAAGGCGAAAAGCGCCAAGAAAGACATCACCGGGCTCAAGTGAGAGCCGGGGTAGCAGATGGGCAAGGTCTACCCTGGGTGCCTGCCGATCTGGTAAAAAAATTCCCATCCTTTCCTAAGGAACAGAAGGCAGACCCAGTATTGAAACATGCCTTTGAGTTTGCACAGGCAGGTAGGGATGTGCTCCCCAGGTTCCTGATAGAGGAAGACATTCTATATAGGGAGAGCAGCAATCCCCATAATGGTGCAATTAGAAAGCAGTTAGTGGTTCCCACTACCTTTAAGGCGGTCGTTATGAGACTAGCCCACGACCACCCAGTTGGGGGACATAAAGGAGTGCAGGGTACACTCGACCAGATCCTAGATCGTTTCTACTGGCCAGGAGTGTTTAGGGAAACGAAGAGGTTCTGCGAGGCCTGTCCTTCATGTCAGCGGGTGAGCGCCGCTAAGCCCATAGGAGTTCCAATGATCCAGACCCCTACCATAACGGAACCGATTCGCCGAATGGCGATGGACATTGTGGGTCCCCTAATGAAAACCCCCAGAGGATTCCAGTACATCCTCGTAATAATGGACTTTGCTACCAGGTTCCCTTGGGCGATTCCTTTGAGGAATATCTCAGCTAAGTTCATAGCCGCAGAATTAGTCAAGCTATTCTGTGAGGTGGGATTCCCGAGGGAAATGCTAACTGATAGGGGGAGTAATTTTGTCTCAAAATACTTGGCCCAGGTATGGAATGCTTTTGGCATCCACCACATAAAAACATCTGCGTATCATCCACAGACAAATGGTCTGGTGGAGCGCTTTAATCAAACCCGTAAGCAGTTGTTAAGAAGAGGGTTGGATGGACAGATGGCTGACTGGGATATTATGCTCCCGTTTGCCCTATATGCTAGTAGGGAACGGACTCAAGCCTCATTAGGAGCGTCCCCTTATGAGCTAATGTTCGGACGGGCACCACGGGGAGTCCTAGATATTTTAAGGGACCAGTGGGTTGAGCCAGAAGGGGAGGTAATGGGGGTTCCCCAGTTTCTTTGTGGGCTCTGGAGTTGCCTACAGAGGGCATCGCGAGGCGCGGACGGGCATTTGCAAAACAGTCAGAAAAATCAGAAGAAATATTATGACGGGGCAAGAAGCCACGGCAACTGGCCGTTGGCGACAGAGTAGTTGTAATGGTCGCTGACCCCAGGCCAAAGTTCGAGGCCCAGTGGAAAGGTCCTTACACGGTAGTAGACCGTAAGGGTCCAGTGTCATATGTCGTGAAGAATGACAAGGGGCGTCTTCAGACATACCGCATAAACGCGTTAAAACCGTGGCACGAGAGAACGGCAGCAGCTAGCCGCTCCAGTATAAAAGTCACGGGTAGAGCAGTAATCGCGTGCTTTCAAGAACCCTGGGAGGGTAGTAAAGCAGCAGACAGTACATACAGTAGGAAGGTCACGTATCCAGTGCAGATTCCGGGCTGTGAGAACGGGAGTTCCCCATCCTGGAATATCTTAAGGGGGGGAATATGTTATGCAGTGGGTAATATAGAGCCTTTGAAAGTTAATGAAAATGAGGAACTTACCTCAGATTTGGCTGTAGAAACTCAGTGCATAGAGAAACAGCTGAGCAGCAAAGGCTGTCAGGGCAAGAAAAGCCAAAAGCCATTAAAGGTAGTTTTCCCTGTAACAGTTCTGACGCAGGAAGAAACAGAAAAGCTCATCAGGAGCACCTGTGTCCTAACTCTCACGTAATATGCAGGGCAGGGAAGCATATAAGTTCCTGGTTAGAACCAGGAAGAGGAAGAGAGGGGAGAAGGAGGAGTAGTGCTGGTAAGAAGGAAGAACCAGGAAGTGAATGCAGAAGCAGAGCTCGAGAGAAAAGGGTTGGAGCAAGCAGTGCTTGGAAAGGCAATGCTCAAGGAAGCAGATCTGGTGAGAAACCAGGAGGGGCCAGCAACTCAGGAGGACGGTATGAGCAACGAATGAGCACAGGTCAACCCAGAGGAAGTTTACCGGCTGAAGGGAACTTCAAGCGTGGCTGCAAAGCAAGAAACAACTGGGAAGGTGACCAGGAGTTTGTTAGCTCTGAGCCTGACTGGGAAGCCAGGGAGAGAGTCCTCTACAACCCAGGAGCTAAAGCTAGAACCAAGGTAAAAAGGTGGGAGCCTTGTTCTTTTAAAGAAAGGTTTAAAAGCTCTGCATGTTTTAAAGGGCGTGGCCCTGAGTACAACGTTATAGCTGAAAGATATCCAAAGCTTTTATTTGGTGAGGAAAACCAGCAAGGAGCCTTTCTCATACCAGGCAGATATAACCCTGGGCTTAAAGAACCCTTGGCAGGAAGGGATATTGGTGTATCACAAAAGGCTGTGCCAGAATTCAGCACATGTGAAGAATGTGATTCAGATAGTTTGGGGAGTGAAGCTGAACGGATGATATGGGAAAATAATAGCCATACTTCAGACCCCATTCCAATGGACTGTACCATATGTTTTTCGGATGACCTCACTTCTTTGTGTTAACTTTTGAGGAGAATAACTTTGTGACAATAACAAAAGAAAAGAAGATATTTTCTGTTGCCATTTTTGTTCAATGCTGTGCTTTGTGTTGCATTCCTGAGAATGTCTGTTCGGGAAGGGGAATAAAACCCTAATTATTTACTTTACCACTTGACCAAAAGACTCTCTTTTAATACAAAGAGCAGAGCAAAACTTAAATAACCCTAGGCAGCTGCCTAAATAGGGTTAAAAAGGGCTCTATCATACGAGCCCCATCACACAACACAACTATGCCCCAACAACCACTGCAGAAGAGAATGAAATTGAAGAGTTCTATGAACAAGTACAAGCTGAAATTGACAGAACATGCAAACAGGATATCCTGATAGTCATGGGTGACTGGAACGCAAAAGTTGGCAACAAAGAAGAAGGCAAAGTAGTTGGAAAATATGGACTTGGAAACAGAAATGAAGCTGGAGAAAGACTGATAGAATTCTGCAAGACCAACGACCTATTCATCTCAAACACTTTCTTCCATCAACACAAGCGGCGACTGTACACATGGACTTCACCCAATGGATTGTATACAAATCAAATTGACTACATCTGTGGAAGTCAACGATGGAAAAGTTCTATAACATCAAAGACAAAACCTGGAGCTGACTGTGGTACAGATCATCAACTACTAGTATGCAAACTCAAGCTAAAGTTGAAAAAGAGCAAACCACTCATGAATGCAGCAAAATATGACCTTGAGAATATACCACTGGAATTTAAAGACTGCCTGCAAAATCGATTTGCTGCTTTAGATACAAATGACAGAGCTCCAGAAGAGTTATGGAATGACATCAAGAAGGTTGTGTTGGAAGAAAGCGAGAAGTCTCTACAAAAGGTGAAAAAACAAAAACGGCCAAAATGGATGACGGAAGAAACTCTGAAAATTGCCCAGAAACACAGAGAAGCTAAAGCCAGAGGAGAAAGAAAGACAATAACAGAACTCAACAGAGATTTCCAACGTACAGCAAGACAGGACAAGGAAAAGTACTACAACGACACATGCAAGGAAATAGAAGCAGAAACTATTAGAGGAAGAACAAGATCGGCTTTCCTAAAGCCACGAGAGTTAAAGAAAAAGTTCCAGCCTCAAATTGGAATGTTACAAGATGCTCAAGGTTCTATGTTGAATGATGCTGAGAAGATCAAGAAAAGGTGGAAGGAATATACAGAGTTTTTATATGATAAAGATCAAGTGGACCAACAGTTGTTTCAACCTGTACCTTATGATCGGGAACCACTGGTGATGAAAGAAGAAGTTGAAGCAGCATGGAAAGCCTTATCAAAGAACAAAGCACCAGGCATTGATAGCATTCCCATAGAAGTATTACAGCAATCTGATGCAGCTGTTACCGTACTTACAAGGCTCTGCCAAGAAATATGGAAGACAACATCATGGCCAACTGACTGGAAAAGATCTGTGTTTATACCAATACTAAAGAAAGGTGATCCAACTGACTGTGGAAATTATTGCACAATCGCTCTGATCCCACATGCCAGCAAGATTCTACTGAAGATTATTCAAAAGAGACTACAATATACCTGGAACAAGAACTACCTGAAGTGCAAGCAGGGTTCAGGAAAGGGCGAGGAACGAGAGACATCATTGCGGATGTGAGATGGATCCTTGAAAAGACTAAAGAAAACCAAAAGGATATCTATTTGTGCTTTATCGACTATAGCAAGGCTTTTGACTGTGTAAACCATGAGAAACTCTGGGCCACATTAAGAAGCATGGATATATCAGAACACCTGATCGTACTCTTGCACAATCTGTACACATTGATCAAGAAGCAACAGTTCAAAAGGAACAAGGAGAAACAGAATGGTTTAAAATAAACAAAAGGTGTAAGACAAGGCTGTATACTTTCCCCCTACCTGTTTAATTTATACACAGAACATATCATCAGAGAAGCAGGATTGTATGAAGACAACAGAGGTGTGAAGATTGGTGGAAGACTCATCAACAACCTTCGCTATGCTGATGATACCACATTACTGGCTGAAAGTGAAGATGATCTGAAACGTTTGCTTCTCACAATCAAAGAACATAGTCTCAAAATGGGCCTGCACCTTAATGTAAAGAAGACAAAGATCATGAGAACTGGCATAATCAACAGGTTCATCGTTGAAGGAAAAGAAATTGAAATCGTGAACAACTTTAACCAACTTGGATCAACTATCAATAAAGAAGCAACAAGCAGTCAAGAAATCAGACGACACATTGCTCTTGGCAGAATGGCTATGAAAGACCTAGATAAGATTCTCAAGAGCAGAGATGTCTCTCTCCATACAAAGATTCGACTTGTTCAGGCCATGGTATTTTCAATAACATCATATGGATGTGAAAGCTGGACAGTGAAAAAGATAGACAGGAAGAAAATTGATGCCTTTGAATTATGGTGCTGGCGGCGAATACTGTGTATACCATGGACTGCCCGAAGAACAAACCAGTCGGTACTAGAGGAGATCAAACCTAAGCTTTCTTTAGAAGCTCATATAACAAGACTTTGCCTTTCATACTTTGGACACATCATGCGAAGAGAGAGATCATTAGAGAAAGACATCATGCTTGGCAAGATAGAAGGTCAATGCAAAAGAGGAAGGCCAGCAATGAGATGGATCGAGACAATAACAGCAGCTACGGGTACCAGTCTGTCAACAATGGGCCGCCTGACTCAAGACCGAACACAATTTAGGATAGCTATCCAGAGGGTCGCCATGAGTCGACTCCGACTCGACGGCACTTAACAACAACAACAAAGTTGGGCTGCCAGAGGAATGGAGGAGTACAAGGGTGAAATGGAGGCTGTGACCCCTCTGTTCATGACAGATGTGCTTGTGGACCCTTGTGTCCCACAAAAGGGGTTGCCAAGCAGTTAGCCAAGATTGAAAATAGCTCATGAGCAGTTTCAGGAACTGCAGCAGAAGCCTGTTGAAAAGGTGAATCCCAGGGGATAACAGGCTTGCGAATAAGGCCACTTGCCAAGCTCCACTTCCACCAGGCCCAAGTTGCTATCTGAAATGGCCGCAGTGCTCACTAGTGGGGAAAAATATGAAAGGAGCGGCACAAGCCATAAGAAACAGTATTGGGAACAAGGCCCCCGATGGATGGTTCCAAAATTCTATTAAAAAAAAAGGTGCTCCAGTCTTTGCAGCCACAATGGGAGCTAAAACAGCTGAAAACAATCCTATTCCGTGAACATCTTTGAACAAAATTGCCATCCTATCCGCATGATCTAATACCTAGATTCAGCAGAAATGTACATGTCTATGTCCACCCAAATCATTAATTGTTGCTCTTGGTGATGGCCCCCCCTGCAAAATATTACCCCCCCCCCCTTATGTTATATGTTACACCGCTTTGACCCGGTGAAAAGCGGTATATAAATGCAGTTAAATAAATAAATAAATAAATAAATAAAAGAAGCAGCCCCGGAAAAAATATTCTAGGGGGTTGCAAGCTGCATTGGACCATGCAGCTGAACACTGCTGTAGCAAAGTTTAAAAACTGCTGTGAAAAAAATTGTACCAAAGAATTCCCAGAAAGGAATCCCAGCACCTGTTGAGCTGACCAGGGAAACCCTGGATGCCCATGCAGGCCTGAGAGACTCAGCTGCATAACAAAGCCCTAAAAAAGTTGCTTTATTGTGAAAGCAGCAGACAGCCAATACTGCCAATTGAAAACAATGAGAGAAAAAAGAAATCATAAAAATCACAAAGCATGCAAATAAGGACAGCAAGAGGGAAGGTGGCATGGATTAGACTTACCAACCCCCCCTCGGGAGCCCCATGGGGTCCTACAGCTCCTCTTCAAGCCCACCAAGCGCTAGGAACACATCAGTAACAGCACTGGACACAAGGCTGCTGTCAGCTCCAGGAAACAAAGATGTACCCCACTCTGATCAACACTGGGCCCAGGGCCGTACCGAGGGCTGTGCGAATGGTGTGGCCACATAGGATGCAAGCACAGAAGGGGGCCACTGATATCATCACTGGACTCCCAAAAATCTCAAAAACAGTGAGTTACTGAACATGGCTGGGTGGAGGGAGGCACCAGATTCATAAGTCGCACAGGGTACATGTCTAGCTTGGTACGATCCGGACTGGGCCCTACCAGACCGAATCCCAGTGGCTTCAACACAGCAGCATGGGCCAAGGGAGGCAAGTCTATCTGCACTGCGGCACCAGTCCAAACACTGCCACCTGCTGGAGGCAGACAAATACCTGCTTCTCTCAGTGCTGCACTGGTGGATATATTAGTGATAACATCACAGAAAGCTGTTCTGGTTTGCCTCCACCTGCTGGCAAGAGACCATAGCCTACTCATCTGAACTGGTCTAGCAGGATTCAAACCTGCATTTATGCACTCTTAGGAATCCTCTTATAAACATACCCTCTATAAAAATAAATGTGACACAAAATGGTAGAAGTGGAAGATCATCTGAACCCAGAATAATAGATGAAAGAACAGAAGAGAATTCCAAGAGGAAAAACAGACAAAAAGAATGTGCCTCTGATGTCTGCCAAGGAGGTATTGGGCACTAAAAAGGAGGAAAAGAAAAGGGCAGATGAACTGAGGCAAGGAAATGATGAGACTGTGACGCAGACATCCAGGATGCTTACCCATACCCTCACATGATATCCAGCTGAGAGAGTCCACAAGGGGTAAGACTAGTATTAGATGGCACTTTGGCTAGCCATGGCACCTGCATCTTACTGATGCCAGGAAGGGAATTTTGCACGTCCTGATTCCAGCGAAAAATGTTATCTACAAACACCTTGTAGTATGGGGCCAGGACTGGACTTTGCCCTTGTGGTGCTCTGTATGGGCAATTTAAAAATTTTGGTGGTGATTAGTTTTGAGTACATGATAGGGTCTTAGTACGCAGTGCGTTATTCTGTTTGCAAACCAAACATTAGGGGATAATTTTATAATTTTGTACACACAGAGTGATTTTATAATAGGGCACCTAGAATAAGAGGGTAAGCAGGTACCTATTTTAAATCTATTTTCTAAACAAATAAGCACCTACAGTACTTGGTCATTATAAAATCGTAGTGTAAGCAGCAGGGATCATACTTTATAATCAGGTACAGATATTTACACTGCTTTATAACAGGTGCAAATGAATGTGAATACACACATAAATAAAGCTATTTCATAATCAACACACATACCTGTTTATTTATTTGTATTTTGCTCATGCCTTTCCAGCGAACCTGTGAACTTTGCCTGTGCTCTGCCTAGCCCATCTACCAGCTATGTCTACCAGCAAAGTACAGATGTTCATGCCAACCTGCATACTTTTGTGCTTGTCATTGTTTTATAAAAGGCCAATAATGCACATATATGGCCATATATGCACAAAAATGACTTTATAAAATCACTCCCATAAAGTACAGACATATTTTTCTCTGTATGGGTGTCAATCCATGAGTTCAGCAGTGATGCTGATTATCTTATCTTCCAACAAAAATGCTGCTGGCCTTCTCCTCCCTCACTCTCTCTCTCTCTCTCTCTCTCTCTCTCTACAGCATGTGCTAACAGTTAGCCTAGTTTAGTGAACACACACTTCTGTCTCTCTCTGTTCTGGCAGGCTCCTGTAATGTTTCAGCCCAACCTAAAAGGATTCATCTCAGGCACACTGTATTTTCCTTCTCCTGGTCGCAAGTTATTTTCCCCATTTTTTATGCAATTCATCCAACCAAGTCCCCACAAAGTCTGCACAAAAACCCAAACCTCAAGAGAGGAAGAGTTTCTTTAAGTCCCACTGCTCTCTTCCAACAATCAGTGATAGTAATTAAAGTCAAAAGAGGTCAGGCCATCAGATAAGCAGGCCTACCTATATCAATTCTTGAGGCCTCTGATATCTGTCATCCTCCCAGAACATCAAACAGGCAAGTCCCAAACCCCAGGAGCAAAGAACCCGTCCTATACCTTCAGCACCCTGGCCCATTTAGGCTCCTCAGTGGAGAGACCTTACTCTGCTCTTGCCTTCTCTTCTTATAGGATTGCAGACTCCTCCTCTTTTTGGTTCTACCCTCAGTAGTTGCTGTGGTAACCAACCCCACCCAGTTCCCTATGAAAATGTATGTACTCTTGGGTTGGCGTTTCCTCCCTAATCTTTTCCTTAGCCTGAGGGTTTATTTATTTATTTATATTTATTGCCCGCATATCCCTAAAGGCTCATATAGCAGGTTACAAACACAATATTTGAAAATACATTGACAATTCAAGATATCTACCATAAAATACATAACTACAATCCCAAGCTACTCACCATCAACCCCAAATACTGCACCAAAGGGTCTGTACTTAGTCCCTATCAAAAAACAAAATAACACCTACCATAAAATACATAACTACAGTCCCAAACCTTCCACCATCAGTCTTCAACTCCCAAGTGCTGCTCGGAAAAGGTATATTTTTAAGCCCCATCTAAAAACATTGCGATCTTGTTCACAACCCATCAGGCAGCACGTTTCAAAGGATCGCAGCCTAAACGAGAAAAGTATAGGATCTACTGTATAACAACTTTGAGCACCTCTTTCATATTCAGAACCACTAAAAGCTATGCCTCTCAAGATCGCAAAGTCCTAGTTGGCACATAAGGCTGCAATTTCCCTCTTAAAGAGTCTGAGAACATCCCCCATAACATTTTAAATACTAACAAGAAGAGCTTAAATTGAACGTGAAATCTAACAAGCAGCCAATGCAGATCAATAAGAACAGGGGTAACATGTTCAAACCTGTGGCAGCCTTTTATTAATCTAACAGCCATATTCTATACCAATTGCAAGCATTGCACATCTCTCACCCCATTATCTATCCACAGTGCATTGTAATAATCCAGACGTGAAAGAATCAAAGCAAAAGTCACTCCATGATTGTAGTTTTCTCCTTAATCTTTTCCATTTCTTTATTCCAATGGTTTAATTCTGTGCTTGTTATTTCCTACTTGGTCTTTTATGGTGACATTTTACTTACCAGTTAATGTCCTTTCCTAGAGTCCTGATGGGCCAGTCCAGACAAGTGGGTTGTGTTCCCCCACCTGCAGATTGATGGAGACGAAGAACCAATGAAAAGCCCAGGTTTCAATGACATCACTCTCATGCCTCTATCCGCTTCAACCACCAGAGGTCCCTCCACATTCGTTCCAAAGCATATGGGAGAAAACCTGGCAAGTCTCACAAAACCTCAATTGTGGGCAACAAGCAATAATCAAAAGATGAGAACTATGTACAGGAAAGCATAAACAGAAGACTGCGCATAGAAGATGATCCTGCAGAGTAAAGTATTAAAATCACAGAGGACCCAAGGGTACTGCAGCAGAAGAACAAGGCAATACAGTTTCAGGGGCGGGCCCTGGACTGGTCTAACAGGACTCAAGGAAAGGACATTGTCTGGTAAGTAAAATGTCATCTTCCATATCGTCCTACTAGACCAGTCCAAACAAGTGGGATGTACTCAAACTACAACATCACATACAACATCACAAAGCGGGAAGAAGAAACAGCAGCTCGCAAAACTCTTGAGCCGTAGGCCATGTCCATCCATGCGTGGACATCCGAGCGGTAATGCTTGAAAAAATGGAAAGTTATGCCCACATTGCTGCCCAAGAGATGTCTGCAGGGACAACCAAGTTCCGCTCCACCCAAGAGAATGCTTGTACTCGTGTAGAGTGGGCATGCAATCCACCAGAACCAATAGCCTCCTTAATCCAGCACCCCAAGGTCAACTTGGCCACCGCTTAACCCTTGCGTGGGCCAGCAAATATCACAAAAAGATGGTCTAACTTACAAAAGGAATTCATAACTTCTAGATACCAGAGAAGCACCCTCTAGACATCCACAAGGTGAAGATCCTTATCCTTCCCCTGACACCGATTCTTAGAGGACAGCAAGCAAACCATCTGGTTCATGTGAAAGGAAGAAAGCATCTTAGGCAAGTAGGTAGGCACAGGCTGAATGGAACCACCTCCTTTGAAAAAGATAGATAAGGATCTCAGCAAAACAGAGTCTGCAGGTCAGAAATCCACCTTGAACAACAAACCGCAACCAAGAAGACCGTCTTGAGCATCAAATCTTTCAAAGTAGCATGCTTCAATAGTTCAAAGGGTGCCAATATCAGGGCCCTGAGCACAAGACACAGATCCCAGGCAGGGATCACAGACCAAAGGGGATGATGCAGATGCCGAACCCCCTGAAGAAATCACGAGACCTCCGGGTGGCAAGGCCAGAGACTTACCAGCCACTGGACCTCGGAAATATGACAAAGTTGCCACCTGAACTTTCAGAAAGCTAAGGGAAAGACCCTTCTCCAGGTCATCCTGTAGAAGGCCAATGGAGATGGCCCCTTGGCCGCCTCAGGAGTCATCTACCATGCACCACACCAATCGCTCAAAGAGGCACCAGATCCACATGTATGCCAACATGGTAGACCTCCTCCGGGCTCCGAGCAAAGTAGAGACCACTGCTGGAAAGTATCCCTTATGCACTAGCCATCTCATTTCAAGAGCCAGGCTGTAAGCGAGAAAGGGGCTGGATCCTATAATTGGTCTCTGCTGCAATATGCCCCAATATGGAGGCAACTGACGAGGGGGTGCCTGCAAGAGCCACATCAGGTCTCCAAACCACGATCTCCTCGGCCAATCTGGTGCCACTAGAACAAACCTGCCCAGGAGGCATTCTATATGCCGAAGTACACACCCAAACAAGGACCATGGAGGAAATACGTACAGCAGATACTGACTTGGGCAAGGCTCGGTCAGAGCAACAGCACCCTTGGACTCTATCTCTGTGTGGCAACTGAAGAAGTGGCAAACTTTGGCATTAGAGCAGGTCACCATCAGATCCATTTTGGGGTGACCCCCAATGGCACAGAATCAACTGAAACACCTCCTGACTCAACTTCAAATCTCCAGGATCCAGAGAATGCCAACTGAGAAAGTCTGCTTCCACATTGTCCAACCCAGCAATGTGCTAAGCAAACAAGGCTAGGAGGTTCTTCTCTGCCCAGCCAAGCAGGAGAGCCATCTCCAGAGCTACCCCGGCACTCCTCGGGCCACCTCGCTAATTGACAGAAGCCACCACCATGGTATTGTCTGAAAACACTCAAACCACCCAGCCCTCGACCAGGGGCCAGAAACACATTAGATCCAACCTGATAGGCCTTGCCTCAAGGCGGTTGATGGACCCCACCGTGACACCGTGGTTCCAATGGCCCTAGGCCATATGGTCTTGGCATTAGGGGTCCCCAGCCAGAGAGACTGGCATCTGTCATCAGGAGGATCCAGGAAAAATTGTCCAGCAGCATGCCCTTTCTCAGATGACCAGGCTGCTGCCACCACCACAGGCTGGATCTTGCCATCAATGGGAGCAGTAGCCTGTGCTTGAACTTCTGAGAACTCAGGGACCACCAAGTCAGCAGGGACCGCTGGAGCAGTTGCATGTGAACACGCGCCCATAGCGCCATCTCTATGATCAATCTAAGGAGTTGAAGATAATCCCAGACTCTGGTAGCCTGCTGCGCAAAGAACAGCGCAAGACAATCCAACGATCTTTTGACTTTCTCCTCTAGCAGGAAAACTCTGCCCACTCGAGTACTGAAACATGCTCCAGAAACTCCAGGGACTGGAAAAGCAACAGTTGGTTCTTGCTCCAATTGATCACCAAGTCAAGGCTATCCAAAAAGGACACCACTCAAGATGCCACCCAAGACGCCTCTGAAAGGAATGGTCCCGGATAAGCCAGTCATCCAGATATGGACAGACACAAATCCCTTAGGGCTGTAGCACTGCATCTGCTACCACAATGACCTTGGAGGACATCCTTGTGGTAGTGGATAGCCTGAAAGGGAGGGCAGCGAACTGAAAGTGAGACCAAGCATGGCAAAATGCAGCTAATGTTGCTGATCCATCTGGATCAGGATATGAAAATACATCTCGGCCAGATCCAAAGAAGCAAAAAACTCCACTCGGTGCACTGCTTGAATCATAGAGCACAAGATTTTTATTCTGAAGCGCTGGATGCGCTAGTGCTCGTTGACCCCCTTGAGGTTCAGAAGGGCCAGTAGGAACCGTCCTTTTGGGGCACCACAAAATAGATGGAGTATCTGCCCTTGCCCCGCTCATCTAGCAGGATGGCCACTCCTCCCTTTAGGTGCAGCAACGTGTCCAAGGTGGTCCACACAGAGGCACTTTGATCACTGACCCACAAGGGGAGATGACAAAGGCATCCGGAATCAGCTCTTTGCACTTCAGAACATGGCTGAATGATGTCTAGCAACCAGCAATCCTTGGTAACCCAAGCCAGTTCCTGAAAGAAAAGGCAAAGCCTGCCTCCAACTGAAGGAACCAAGGAATGGGCCCCCAAATCGTCATTGCGCAGCCCGGGAAGGTCCTCCTGAGGAAGGACCTTCCCGGGCTGTGCCCAAGTGCTCCATGAAAGGACTCAGAACAAGTCCGAAGCCCAGAAGCAGAGGGGAAGAAAGGTTTTTTAGGTCGGTAACAACAAGAGGCCCAAGATCCCTGTAAATCTGGCCAGTGTGCCCTTGGTGGATGGGCGGAGGCTGACGAGAAGGAACACCAACCCACTTCACAGGCCCCTTGGATCTGTCTTTCGGAAGGCAGTAAGATTTTGTTTCTCACCCAGATCCTTTACCAGCTTCTCCAATTCAGCTCCAGACAGAAGCTTCCCCTTTAAAGCCAGTTGGGCCAACCAGGCTTTGGAAGATGAGTCCGCTGTGCAATGCCGGAGCCAAACCAATGCAATGACACCATCTTCAGGGTACCATCCCTGGCAGCCAAACATACCAGATTATACATGGCATCAGAAAGGAAGGCCACAGCCAACTTCAAAAGAGGGTTAGTATCATCCGCAGAAGAGATTGATATCTCAAGCTCTGCTCCAGTAGATTCCGACTGGTACATACTGCCAGCTGCAGAATAGTTACCGCCATGGAAAACTGACTCGGCAACAACGAATCCAACTTGTGGTCCAGAAAATACTTTGAGGCCGATCTGCCTTCCACAGGAATGGCGGTCCAACTGGTAATTGCCATAACCTATGCATCCACATTGGAAATGCCAAACAACTCAACGTACTTCTTCTCCGTGAGAGCGTAGACCTTCTTACACCCCTTAGCCCCTAAGGCGGGGAGTTGGGGGAAACCCACTCCAACCAATCATATCCTTGATCACATCTGAGAATGGGAGGACAGTAGTGGATTTCCGTACCCCTTGAAGGAGCGGATGTGCTTTCAGCTCCTGCGCCATGCCAGAAGCATCCATCAAGTTCAAAGGAAGATGAGACCCTGGGCATCAATGCTGCCAGCTCCTCCTTCCAGAATATTGCTTTTGGGAGACTTTTATATTCATATTATTTCCTTCTCTGACCCTATTGCTACGGATTTTCTTGCATTTCTATTCCCTTTGGGTTTAATACAACATATTAATGTTACAACTGATAACGCCAGTCAGACTCTAGACCTGGTTATATCATCACCCTCCCTGTCCTTTTCTTCCCCTGTGACTATGCCTTATCCTTGGATGGATCATTTTCTTATATCTTTTTCTCTTACTCTTCCCTCTCCCTCATTCCCCTCCTAAACCCGTTTCGCTGTTGACGTCGCCTTCAACAATTCACCCAAGACCCATTTATAACACATTGTCAACAGTTTCAATCTGACTTTGACTCCTATCATCCCGATGATCAGTTTCTTATGTTTAATTCAATTATGTCAGCTGTTTTTTACTTTACTGTTCCTTTGTGTTTCCTCTTATTCTTGTCCCTCCCATCCATGGTATCATTCTGGTCTGCAACTTCTTAAGTATCAATTTCACCAATTAGAGCATCGTTGGCATAAACTTTGTTCAGTCTCTTTGCTTTTTTCTTTTAAATCTGCTTCTTACTACTAGCATGTGGCAATCATTTCAACTAAGGAAACTTACTATTCTACTTTGGTACATAGGGTTCTTTGTCTCCACCAATCTGCTGGTAGGGGAACACAACCCATTTGTCTGAACTGGTCTAGCAGGATGATATGAACTTTCTTTATCTTGAGAGTTTAATTTTGTGGTTGTGGTTTCCTTCCTTTTTTCCCTTTCTTTACCCTGAGGCTGTGGTGACAGGAAGTACATTCCATCACACAGGTTTCACCAACTAGCCAAAGCAAATATACACAGGTATTTCTTTAAAAATTATCCCAGGGGAATTATGCAGTTACATTTATACCTACTCTTTAACATGCACACATTTTCTGGGTTAATTTACCAGAGTTGCCAAGTTACACAGTTCCAGGAGTGAGATGTTTTGCTAGTTCTGGTTTTAAATTTGCATTGCAATGCAGTATGGTAGTTGTAGTCCTTGATTTTACCCATTGGAATCAGTGTTGTGGATCCCATAATGCATCTGGATAAGATTGCCAGAAATAAAGGACTGGCTTAAAATCTCACTCTTGGAACTGGGTAACTTGGCAACTCTGTAGTTTACTTGTATATTTTCAGATTTTCAAAACTATGCATGTAAATACAGGCCCTGCCCCCAAAATGACGTTAGCTCAGTTCAGGTGTAGTTACCCGCATAAAAGATATATGCACATAAGTTTACATGCATACGAGGTGAACTGTTTTATAAAAGCCCATCTCCATGTGTAAACCACTGTTTTACCCAAAGAAATGCTTTGAGAAATAGGGGCATATTTACTAAACTGCACTATCTGCACAAACCACATTAACTGCGCTACCAGAGTGAGCAGGAAATGGTCAGAGAGTAGGCATATCTGATATGATAGAGGTTGATAAAATAATGAATAAAATGTAGATGGCTGTTTACTCCTTCAAAAAGTAGAAAGACTAGGGGAATGGCAATGGAACTACAATGTAGTACATTTAAGACTAATAAGCGAAAATATTTTTTCACTCAA
The DNA here is from genome assembly GCA_033557465.1 of Ichthyophis bannanicus. Taxonomy (NCBI): domain Eukaryota; kingdom Metazoa; phylum Chordata; class Amphibia; order Gymnophiona; family Ichthyophiidae; genus Ichthyophis; species Ichthyophis bannanicus. Next base: position 579,006,182 of record CM066033.1, read on the forward strand.
TGAGTAATTAAACTCTGGAATTTGTTGCTGGAGGATGTAGTAAAAGCTATTAATGGAGTTGGTTTAAAAGAGGTTTGGACAACTTCCTGGAGGAAAAGTCCATAAACCACTATTAAAGTGGACTGGGGAAATCTACTTTATACCCTTGGGATAAGCGACATGGAATCTGTACATCTTTTGGGAACCTGACAGGTACTCGAGACCTGGATTGGCCACTGTTGGAAACAGTATTCTGGGCTTGATGGACCTTTGAGCTAACCCAGTATGGCATATCTTATATTCTTATGCAATGTGCACTTATCACAGCATTCAACAGCATGCAGCCACAGTCAAAGTTGCAGACTGCATGTGTGCAGATAACATCGCCTCAATGGGTTGCGTTATGAGCATCTGCAATGCTGCCGTGCCACACTCTCTGCAGTTTCATTGCGTTATCTTCTGGGTAAATGCTGTGCACACTCCCAACAGATAGCGCACTGCATTTGCAGCTAATGTGGTGTAATTTGCGCAAAAACGTTGTGCTAGCTGCAAAAGCCTAAGGTGCTTTAGTAAACATACCCCTAACTTTCCTAGTGCATAGGCATCATAATTTCATAAGGTTATACAAAGATTTACTATTAGAAGTCTTTAGATCTCATAAAAAATAAAAGTTTCCATCATATACAGTGTTTATCCTATCTGCAGACCAGAAAACTATCAAATCATGTCCCTTTCAGCTCGATCTACTAGGGAAAATGGTAATGCTAAAGCCCATGACACTTACACTGGCATACTAGACAGTTTTATATCTCAAGATGCAGACCCTTCACTGACTGGAAGCAAAGTCAGAAAGGTGCTATGCAATTATTTAAATACTGAAAACGACATCATCCTGATGTAAATTTCAAACAAATCTTGCTATCCAAGATATATAAAAGATGAAGTAGCAGGAAAATAAGAAAAAGACCACTCCAATAAATCTTTCAGTATCTTGATGCTTCCCTTTAAATTTAATTTTCAATATTAAGCAGAATTCCAAAAAAATCTACTGTTTTGAGATCCTTTATGATCAAATTAGATGAATTTACTGAGCAAAATAACAAGTCGAATTGCATTCAAGGGGAAATATTGCACTATTGTACTTTATCATACATTAAGGCACTTTTGCTTTATTAGACTATTTATCTCAACAAACACATTTTAGACTCTCACTCATAAGTCACCGGAACAAATCAAATATTCTTTCAGATATACAGCATGAATATGTAAAGAAATACATAAAAATATTTTGTCTGGCAAGAAGGACACTTTCTGAAAAGATTAATCTGTAAACCTGCCTAAGTAGCTTGCTCAATTCGGCACATTTGCTGAATTAAAAAAAATGCTGCAAAGGAAATCAAATGAAATATGATACATCTACCAAGGTCAAACTTGCTTACTTGATTGTATTAATAAAGAACAAGGTGTTTTAGGAACATTAGCTATAGTAGTGCACTGATATATTTGACTGCCTTTAGATTTATGAGGAAATTTGGCAAGTGGTCTTTGAGAGAAAATTCAGTAAAACATTGCAGCGACTGGTGTTCAAAATGTCTATGCACTAGCACTTTTTTTACAGCGTGGTAAAATATCATGTTACAAGCAGCAGGAACTACAGTTCCTCTCTACTCACATTACTGGTGAAACTCACATTTTTTTCACATTTGGTAATTCGGCAGAAAAAAAAAAAGAATACAAAGCTCCTGTTGTGCTCTTTTTGATGTAAATAGACAATCAGAGTGCAGTCCTAATTTAACTTTCCCACAGATGAGATTCTAAACTTTTACAATTCACTGTCAAGGATATTTACTTAAACGTGTGTGCATAAAACAGTATATATTGCAAACCTGTTTGCCATAAAGTTAAATAAGGACTGTAGAATAGCTGACAGCTTCAGAAAAGGACTTCCCTACTGTTTAATTATAATCAGCAGCAAGCAAAACACATTCTGAATGTCTGAATCTATTCTTAATGTGTGAAATAACTGAGTATGTCAACAAGTCAAATACAGATGGGCTGAAAGTAATAAAGCATCGACATATAAACTCTTGAAAGGTTTTAGTTCTGCAGAATAATGTTTGCCCAGAATGGGCATTGCTAAGTGTCTTCTTGCCATCAGAAAAACAAAAAAGCTTTGAATTCGAGTGGGCAACTTTTGTTTTAATTGACATCTGATGATGCTGGCCTCTGTGGACCACTGATCTGATCCAGCATGATACTTCTTATATCTTTATGTTTATACCTTCATTTCATTATAAGAGGTCACTCTTATCCCTTCCACTCCTATTGGTAATTTTTGTTTATATTCAGGTGATGGAAATCTATCTTCAGTAGAGGCTGCCTGAGTATATTCTAGAATGGACTGTAATGCAAAATAACAGCAGTAGCAATAGATGTGCACTTTGCTGTAGTTTGCATTAAAGCAAAAATTTAATGTTATAATTTAGTTCGTCATATGGCCAATCGTTGGGGAAGGGAAGATCTTTATCTTGTATATGTCATGCAATGGTCCTACTGGCCCAAGAATACTACAAGAAAATTTGACCTAACAGATACCTTCCTTGCAGCATTTAGACAACTGAATTAGTTAAAATAGGCAAACTAATAAACCAAAACACTTAACTCTGTTCATGCTTTTGTTATTCATCTTTTATTTATTGTCCTAGTCACATTCTGATAGTGTACACATCTCGATCATTCCATGCTAATTGATAAAGTCACTTTAACACATACATACATAATGACATAAAAGCATTTTTTTTAAAAAGCTGAAAAAATGACTAGTAATTTAGATTTCTTTCATTCGATCACTTCTATGTTCAGACAGGATAGCAGTTGTTATGAAACCACCGATGCCAAACAAAACAAAAAAAATTCCAAAACATACTTAGCTTAATATACAAGCTGATGCATAGTCACAAGATCTTCAATGTCATCTGACAACTCTCTATTTAAAATGTATAAAGGAGAGCCAGCATACCAAAGAAGACAGAAAGAGTAATGAGCAAACTTTGATCATGTATATATGAACCAACATTTAAACAGATAAAAGGGTATATATTTATTTAGCTATTTTTATATACCGCTAAATCTACAAGTCTAAGTGGTTTACATAACAACCATAACATAGAATATGAGAAATTAGTCTTTGGTATATTAAATCTCCTTTACAATTTCAAACCAGAAACACCTTGAGTATAATTATGCTACAAATACAAAAGTATACCAAATCTCGCTCTCTATCCAAAAGTATATATTAATATTTAATCATATACGAGGTGTGACAAAAAAGAAATGAGACTGTGGCAGCCACACCCATGACTCAATGCCAACTGGCTAACCGCTTAAGTCAATGTGTTGTGCAACATCTCACCACTATTCTGCTATAATATTTTTCATCTCTCTCACTCTGTTTTTCTTTTCCAGGTTTTTTTGTAGCACAGTGCTCCAACGCTTTGTCACGCAACTGGAGGTGGCAGAAATATGGAGCAAAGAATCAACTTGAAATTTCTGGTTAAGTTGGAGAAGGGCCCAACTGAGTGTCTCCAACTTCTCCAAAAGGCTTATGGAGAAGATGCAATGTCAAGCCCACGAGTCTTTGAGTGGCACAAACGCTTCAAGACTGGCCGCGAGGAGATGGAGGATGACCCCAAGTCAGGATGGCCTTCCATAACAAAGACGGCTGAGAACACTGACAGAGTGAACCAGCTAGTGTGGAGTGATCACAGACTGATGATGCAGATGACAGTTGAGGAGCTCAGCCTGAACAAGGAGTCAGTGTGGACCATCTTGGTGCAGGAGCTGGGGATGCGGAAGGTGTGTGCCAAGATGGTGCCCAAGCTTTTATCGGACGACCAGAAGGAGCACCAGGTCAATGTTTGTCAAGACTTATTTATTTATTTATTTTATTTACATTCTCTTATATACCGTGCTATTCTGCATCAGTGCGGTGGGGTAAAGTTCATGTTTCTTGTTATAAATATTGCTTCTGTTTTCTTAAAGTTAATGTTCATGTTCATTGATTTCAGCCATAATTCTACTTCTGATAGGCATTGATATATATTGTTGTAGTCAGGGTTGGACACATCAAAAGGTGAGTATAACATGATATCGTCCGCATATATGTGATAATTTATCTTATGGCGTTTAAAAATATTACAAATGGGTTGCAGGTACAGATTAAACAATAGAGCTGAGAGGGCAGAGCCTTGAGGGATGCCTTGTTCTTGTGGGAAAGTTGCTGATGCCACTTGATCTATTTGTACGTACTGGGTTCTGTTAGAGAAGTAAGATTTAAACCAATCGAGGTTTTTTTCTTTAATGCCAATTTGGGTGAGTCTAGAGATAAGAGTGGCATGGTTTACATTGTCGAAAGCAGAAGAGATATCAAGGAATATGAGAATAAAGGCTTGCTTTGTTATCGATACCTCTGATGATAGTATCAAATAGCGCAAGTAGCAGAGTTTCCACACCGTGATGGAAAGATTGTTGTAACAAATGGTATAAAAATTTCCAGGGCTTTCCTAGCAATAACAGGATACGTTACCATTTGTCGACACCAAAACGTTGAGAGCGTTGTTGTTCTGAAGAGCTGCTGTTGAACCTGGCTCTGCTGAATTTCAATGATTTTGTCGAGGTATTCATCATTGACATCTGCTGTCTCAACACCAAACGTGAACGGCTGTCTCACCCATGCTGGATATGACTCTCTTGTAGGGAAGTATCCGTCGAGAGACTTTGCAAGCTCATCTAAGTGCGTGGCAATTGCTTGCTTCAGTTCCGTTGGTACAGAAATGTCTCCGATTCCAGACACATCTTCGATCTTACTTATACAGTCGTCCAGCAGGGGAAAGTTTGCGAAGTTATCATTCTCTGTTCGTCATTTCCATAACGGTAGCTTTTTTTGAAAAGCCTTCAGATTTTCTTCCGCTTCGATGATGTTGACTCCACCACCCTGCATCTGCTGATTGAGATGATTGAGAGATGCGAATATATCAGCCATGTACGCTAAAATGAGAATGAACTTAGAATTTTTGAAGCAATCTGCATGACAATGTTGGTGCTCTTGCAAAAACAGGGCTAATTCCACACGCATGGCAAAAACACGATTCAGCACCTGTCCCCAGGATAACCACCGAATGTTAGAATGGTACAGAAGTACCTCGAATTCAGAGCCCATTTCTTTACACAGCTTACTGAAGATGCGGTGCCTCAGTGCACTATTTCTCACATAGTTCACACATTCCACTACAATTTTTAATACTTCTGTCATTTCTGGAGGCAAAGTATTTGTTGCCAACGCATGCCTGTGCAGAATACAATGCGTAAAAATGATGTGTGGTGCATCGGCTTTCACTAGCGCACCAAAACCAGACTTTCTTCCCAACATGACTGGAGCTCCATCCGTACAAACTGCAGAAACCATATCCCACGAAAGATTGTTGTCTCTGAAGAAGTCATCCACAAGTTTCTTCAATCGGCTGCCTTAGTTGTTGTTGTATGAGGCTTACAAAATAAAAAATCTTCCTTTATCATCTCGTCTTTCACATAGCGCACAAATACAGCAAGCTAATTTGATTAGAAATGTCTGTGGTCTCGTCGAGTTGGAGGCTGAATTTTGCTGGGATTGAAATCAGATCTGCAACTACTTGAGCCAAGATGTCTTTGCTCATGTCCTCTATTCTGTCGCTGATGGTGTCATTTGAAAGAGGAATTTGGGATAATTTAACTTCGGCCGCTTTTCCCAGCATCAGATTCGCCATCCTCAACACAGCTGGTTTAAGAGTGTTTCACCAATGGTGTGTGGTTTGCCCTGCTTTGCAATCAGGTAAACAACTTCGTACGATGCTGTGAGGATCGGTTTGTTGATGGGTACAAAGCCGAGAACAGGCAGAGTAGTCTTTTCATCGAATCTGGCTCTCTTCACCTTGAATTCAGCAAGCGTTGTGTTCTTGTAGTCCCCATCTCCATGCAGGTTAAGGAAGTGTTCCTTTAGTTTTGCCGGTACTAGACTAGAATTGCTTAACTTGGCATTGCAAATCATGCAGATAGGAGGCTGACTCCCATCACGTTCTGTTATATATGCGAATCCATGTTGTACATATTCGTCCGACCACTTTCTTTTTTTGCTCGACATAGTTAGTATGGATTAAAATATTAAGAAAGAAATCACACGACATACCATCACGACAGTCACAAGTCGACTACTGAGTGCACCAAATTCCCTGCAGCACAGATTGGCCAAGCAATGTAGCGTGATCACCTGCAGCCAATGATGGCCAAGCGGGGCGTGTCATCACGAATCATATGAGTCGGGTGCGTGTCTTGTGTCTTGACCTCCGCCGAACCCCTGAGACTGACTCACCGAACCTCTAGGGTTCGATCGAACCCAGGTTAAGAACCACTGCCTTAAAGGGACGCTTACTAAGCTGGGACTTAGATGAAGAATCTGCTGCCCAATTACGCAGCCATAGATAGCGACAAGCAGCCACTATTGAAGCCATACAGCGTGCCAAACTGCGAATGAAATCATAATGGACATCCGCTAGGTAAGCAGCTCCGGATTCCAATCTACCACCATCAGCGATATGCTCCAAAGATGCTCCCTCCGGCTGTTAAAGCCGTTGGGACCATCAAAGGCAAGCTCTGGCAACCTAGGCACCACAAATGGAAGCTTGCAATGACAAGGCACTAACATCAAAAGCCTGTTTCAAAAGTGTATCTAACTTTCTGTCTTGACCATCCTTTAGGACTGCACTGCCCTCTACTGGAATGGTAGTCTTCTTTGTTACAGCTGAAACAGCTGCATCCACGCGAGGAGAACGAAACATCTCCCGCTCCTGATCTGAAAGAGGGTAAAGACGACAGAATGCCCTAGCACCCCTCAGGCCTGCTTCCGGCAAATCCCACTCATCCTGTATCATCTGCTACACCACATGGTGCATGGGAAAGACTGCTTGAGAAGTCTGCACCGCTTGGATGAGAGGATCCTCTAAAGCGTCCTCCACCACAGAATTAGTTGGTAAATTAAGTGCTTGGAGAGATTCTGCAATTAAAGCGGGCAACTCCTCTCTTCGAAACACCCGCACAACGCACAAACGATCCTCGGGCTCTAAACTTTCACCTTCCTCCAGCTCCTCATTTTCCATATCTGGTTCAAAATCAATATCATCATCAGAATAATTTGGATGATCCTCATCCAATCTGGCCTTCTTAGAGAGTGGTGGTCCCAGAAGCTTTTCATTTTGAATGCCAGAGGAAACTACCACGGTAGCAGTAGTAGTGGAACTTGTACTGCCCCCTTGCTGGCCCAAACAGAAAGCCTGGTGCAAAAGACGCAGAAATTCTGGCGAAACACCTTCCAAAGTCATTGTTCCCAAATTGAGAGATGCTGAAGGGTCTACTCCAGCGGAACCAGACTTACCAGAAGGAAGTGGTGTTTCAGTGAGAAGTAGAGACTCTTTAGGGCCCGGCGGAACCTGAAATGTTGAAGAAATAGGTTCCTTGGCTTTTTCCAGAAGTGATTACTCAATATCATAGGCCGCTGCAGTACAGGAGTGACACACTCCTGCTTCTGACAGGTGTCCCTTCCTGGTACCACAAAGCAAACACCGTGGGCGAGAAGGCATTGAATAAAATCCTAGTGGTCCTCAGACAATGCCCCAGGTAAACTGAATAAATAAAATAAAATTAAAATATTAAAATTAAAATATATAATATATAAAAGTGAGCCTCAGACAGCAATACAGCTTACAAAAATGGAGGCCCTAAGACGCCTAAGAGGAAAGAACATTGGAAAATAACTCCCAACCATCTCCTCACATGGACTTTAAAGCCCTTAAGGCAAAAACCGTGTTAAAATTGCAGCCGAGACTTAGAAAACAATCTGGCTGTTAAAATAAAGCCGCAGCCCCAAGAAATTAAAACAAAATTAAAGAGACCTACCTCCGATCGCAAAAAGAAACATAAATGAGTAGGTCCAAACGGAAACGGATCGTGTAAGCTCCCGCGCTCAGCCGGCAAACGGCTTCGGCGTCGGGGAGAAAAAAGCAGTAGCAGCGACGAACTGTGCTGTAAGATCAGATGACGGCTCCTCACCCGCTGACGGGATCGGCAGCCGCCAGCACCAAGATCAAAGCTCTGCCTATAAAAACAAAAAGTAAAAGAGCCGAAAGAAGCACCTCCGAGTGCTGCCCGGCTTACTTCCTTTTTTTTTTTTTTTTTTATCTTTATCAGCACGAAATAACTAAAGCAAACCAAATAAATGGAAATTACACTTACCCTGTAATTGTTGTTCCTTGAGGAACTCCAGTTTAGTCCTCCACCTCTGGGTTGTGCACCTCCTCCTGCAGCTTGGAGACTGGGCATGTCAAAAACGTGACATCACTGGATGTAGTCTGCTGGTCTCTCCCATCAGCCACAGTGAACTATTGACAAAAGCACACTCAAAGGAGCAACAAATAAGTAGCTATTCTATTCATTTTAACTTTAACAAGAAATTGAATGTATATCAACTAACTATATACCATGTAATTCCCCTTTAGAGAAAAGTACCTTTTCCTTGTACTGCTTCCTTTCCTTCCTCGTTATAGAGAATAATAGCCTAGAAGAGTAAGAAAGGATAGTAAGTTATAGCAATAACTATACCTACCGGTAATGTGACCCCTCTCCCAACTGAAGCTTCACTGCCAACTACACAAACCCGGGCAGGAATGAGGACTAAACTGGAGCTCCTCAAGGAACAACAATTACCAGGTAAGTGTAATTTCCATTTCCTTATCGTTCCTCCAGTTTAGTCCTCCACCTCTGGGATGTAACAGAGCAGTAATCATTGGAAGGGACCTTTCCAGCCGGCTTGTAACACCGCCAACCCGAATACGGCATCATTCGACACCAAAACGTTCAGGCGGTAGTGTTTACTGAAAGTATGAAGAGACGACCAAGTGGCCGCCCTACAAATTTCCCCAGGTGGAACCAAACTGTGCTCTGCCCATGAAGTTGCTTGCACACTGGTAGAATAAGTTCGTAATCCTGATGGCACCGCTCAGCCACACAGAAGATATGCTGAAGCAATCGCCTCTCTAATCCATCTAGAAATGGATGCCTTCGCCGCTGCTTCCCCTTTACGGGAACCTCCGAACAAGACGAATAAGCAGTCTGATTTGCGAAAGGTCTCTGACACCTTGAAATACTGCCATAGCAGTCACTTTATGTCCAAGCGGCGCAACCCCCGGTCCGCTGCATTTCCCGCCACCAGCGAACCTAGCACTGGAAGAGAGATCGTCTGATTTAGATGAAACGGAGAAAGCACAGTTACTTACCTGTAACAGGTGATCTCTGGGAACAGCAGGAATAAGTCTTCACATATGGGTACGTCGGTACCAACGGAGCCTGCGCGGGAACGCTCCCCAGCGTCCAATCAGAAAGCTTTTGGGAGCATCCCTCAGCGCCTGCGTGCTGCCTTCCCGCCTTTCCAACTGTCTCTCCTCAGTTGAGTTTTATAGCTGAGACAAAGAGAGAGAAAGAGGAAAGGAAGATAGATAGAGAGATACAACTCCTAGGGGAGGTGGGTGGGTTGTGAAGACTTATTCCTGCTGTTCCCAGAGATCACCTGTTACAGGTAAGTAACTGTGCTATCTCCAGGAACAAGCAGGAATGAGTCTTCACATATGGGGACTCCCAAGCTAAGATGCCTGGAGCTCTAGCATGGTGGGGATTGGAACATGCTACACCTCATATGGCCAGGCATCCTGAGGATGGAGGGTAGGAGTTGAAAAGAGAGGAGCTGTAGAAAAACAGCTAACCTAAAATAGGACTACAGGTAAGGAGTCCTTGTATGTATGATAATTATCATGAAAAATATTGAAATGAACAATCACAATATGGACCTCACCTACTGGATTGCAGGAAGTAGAGAGGCTGATAGAGTCTACTGGGGATCCAGTAAAGGAATCTTCAAGGTGACCTCACTGAAGTGAAGGTGAAGGTCCAAATCTGGAAGTGACAGGTGACCCAGGTGTCAACTGGGGTAGTACAAAAATGGTAGGTCTTTAGTGGAAAGCTTTATGGAAAAAGCTGGGAACTCTTTTGGCTACAGAGTTACTCACAGTTAGGAGCAAAAGAGGAAGACTGACCGATTTGGACAAACTAGCCCAGTCCTGGAGGGAAGAAGGGGTATGGGAAAAAAGCCCGTATTCCCAAGAAGGACAGATGTCTGAAGGGTTGAAACCTCAGATCTACTGAAGATCCACCCTGTCTTTCCTAACTGGTGAGAGATAGGAAAGATATTGGAGCATGGAGCTTCAGGGATACCTAAACCTAGGGTTAAGGTAGGAGCTGTCAGTACCACAGTAGTGGTTGTGTGCATAATACCCCAGACATACTGTGGGACAGTATGAACATATGCAAGCCCACTGTCTGGAACCTATAGGAAGGTAAAACCTTTATAAGCATAGACAGTTAGAGAGATAAGTATGTAAATACATATCTACCTATAAGGAAGCATCTTGACAAATACACATATATATAAATATATATATATTGTCCCAACGCCGCCCTAGTGGCGAAGAAGCGTCACGGTAGAGAGGGTGGACACAAAAATATTTGTAAGTGAGTTTGGCTTAAAGACAGGGCCCAGGTTTTCTTTGTAGTCCTAGTAGCCTTCTGGTAACCAAAAGCTCAAAGGAACATAATAGTCCGAGTGAAGGGAGAATAAAGGCTTTTATTTCCCCTATTGCACAAAAGGTTCAAAAGCTCAGATCTTTACAGCAACAGAAATTGTCCTTATTTCAGGTTGAAAGAAAACAAACAAGAACTGTATTTAACCTGTTAACTTCACAGTAATAACATGAGAAAACAAAGATTCACACTTTCCCCCGGCTACAGCTCTATTCCTTGTCTAAAGGCTCAAAGCCTTCCGCCTGACAGTAGCTGCAATCCATTTCAGGGTCCGAAAGGTCGTCAGCAACGTCCACCTGCATTGGTTCAAGGTCAGCGATATCTGGTAGCTTGCATTCAGGCTTTTTATACAACGTTTGCACGATGTCCCAATGTTCTGTGTTCAAAGGTAAGCCCTGGTTTTGTGTACCTCTAGACTGAGAACAGTCTCTCTTGCACACGGCTCTTTTACTGGAGAGTCTCTTACTTGCTATAGGCTTGTATCCTGAAGTATAAACAGTTCTAGTAGGACAACATTCCTCTATTCCCTGTTCCTCCTGCGTCACAGCGTTCAGGAAATTATAATCAGAAAAACAGTGATTACCTTTCTTTCTTGGCTTATCCCGGCAAGGTAAGGATTGAGGCCAGTTCCTGCTGGGGTTTGGCCTTACTTGCACAATGGTAGGCTTTCGGTTCTCCCGGAGGCCTTCTGCTGGTGTTAAACCACATTCACACCAAAGCTTCCTTCTGTCTGAGCCCAGAATGTTACCTTTTAAAGAAGTTCTCTCATCTTCTTCTTGGTTACTCCATGTTATGTCCTTCAATGGTTGCTGGCCTCTGCCAAACTCAGGTCCAGGACTTTCTAGCACAGTCCTTCTGCTTCCAGGGGTAGCTCCCTTTCTGTACCTCTCCCTCTTGGTAGGCGTGTCCTCTCCACTCCTGGGATACTCGGGGCGAACTCCTTCACCTGGCTCTGCTGAGTCTGCTGGGCCTGTTCCTTTCCCCAGGACTCCTATTTCCTGGTCCTTCTCTGCCTCTTGGAAAGCCTGTCTTCTCCAGTCATCTGGGCTTTTTTTAAGAGGAACTCTTTCCTCCTCTGATTGGGTGCAGGTCGGTATTGCATCACTGGCTCTGGTGCGTGGCTCCTCAGTCCTCCGGAGGTCCCACTTGCTCCCCCTATATGGCTCCTTGTAATGCTGCAGCCGGTGTCTGCCTCTTTTTTCTAAGCTTAAAGCATTTTCTCCTGTCTGCAGAGGGTCTGCAGTACCACAATATATGTATATATATATATATATATATATATATATATATATATATGGGTATATATAAATGTCTATAGTGAGATCTGGAGGGGCATAACATATGCACACGCAGCTTACAGACATATGTATCTATAGAGAAGTATATAGAGATATATACATACATGAATATATGTCTAAAGATAAATGTCTGCAATTAAGCAGATAGAGATATGCCCATAAGAACATTCACATGGGAGATGTGAAGAGGAAAGATTCATCTAATAACAAGAAGGTGGAACCTACTTGAGAAGATATATAGAGAATCTATTCCCCCTGGCTAAGATGGTGCAGGAATGCTATCCAGTGAAATAACCAGGATGGTTGCGTGAAAAAACAGAGGATAATATCAGTCTGTAAACAGCAAGTCCTGAGTCCTGTAGAACTCTCGCATGGTAAATGGACAGAAAACGCATAGGATGAGATACCAGGTTGACCCACTGGAGGGACACAAAGGGGTATCATGCGTTATTAGTTAAATATGTGCTGTCCATGAAGGAGTAGGATACCATGAGGACAAGCTGCAAGGAAAAAAGAGCATATTCCTTGTAGGAATTGGAGAACTCTTTAGACGTTCACGTAGAAAAGGCTTATGTCCTGTATTATAAAAGGAGATAGTAGGGTGTAGAGAACCCTCACAGTCATGGAAAATGACTGAGGAAGCCTTTTCCAACCATATAGGATAGTCATTAGAGACAAAACCCCATGCTCTCTAGCAAGGGCACATAGTAGAAAGCTTCTCTGTAAGATTGCAGAGAGCATTATGCAGGAGAATTGGGAAATAAACTGGCTGTTGGAAAAAACCAGCTGTACGTCAACTATGCTGCCAAATCCAAAGGAATTGGAGATGGCAAGAAAAGAAGATAGTGTGATAAGCCTGAAGTGATTAGGATTATCCAAGATAGATGAAAGCACTATCTTGGAATCACTACTAAGGCCAGACAGAAAGTAGTGGAAGACAAGACTGTAAACTTGTGGAAAAGTACCAGTAGTCCAATCACTGGAACTCCTGCATGGGCAGCTGCTGAATAAGACAGCAGAGAGAATCTTTCTGTGTAAAACAGAGAGAACAGACAGAATAAGAGGAGAAATTCCTGTCCCTGTCTGATGAGCTGCCCAGACAAAAGAAGGGAGTTTATTCAAGAGAAAAAACTCCACACTGGAATGAAAGAAATGACTAGAAAGGCTAAAGAAGCCCTGCAGTGGTATGGTACCACTCTTTCAGGGGAAACCCTGGATAAGAGGGTAGAGAAACAAGAGCTGAAGGGTGACTTACCATATGGTAAGTCTGTGGAAGGAAAAAATTCATGTTGGAACAGAAAACTATCATGGGATAGTTGTTAAACCTCTCTTCTTGGTAGGAAGAAGAGGAGAAACCTGTGACCCATAGACATGAATATCCTGACAGCTCAGCATACCTAGGAGCAAATGGATGTCCTGAGAAAGCACAGTTACTTACCTGTAACAGGTGATCTCTGGGAACAGCAGGAATTAGTCTTCACATATGGGTACGTCGGTACCGACGGAGCCTGCACGGGAATGCTCCCCAACATCCAATCAGAAAGCTTTTGGGAGCATCCCTCGCGCCTGCGCGCTGACTTCCCGCCTTTCCCACTGCCTCTCCTCAGTTGAGTTTCATAGCTGAGACAGAAGGAGAGAAAGAGGAAAGGGGATAGATAGATACAACTCCTAGGGGAGGTGGGTGGGTTGTGAAGACTAATTCCTGCTGTTCCCAGAGATCACCTGTTACAGGTAAGTAACTGTGCTATCTCCAGGAACAAGCAGGAATGAGTCTTCACATATGGGGACTCCCTAGCTATGGGTGCCAGGGGAGATCCCATAAAATGCGTATCCCTGGAACAGGACGGCATTTCCCAAACCTGGATCCCCGGCATTCCCTGAGGGATGGGGGGTAGGAGTTGAATAGAGAAGAGCTGTAGAGGAACAGCGAATCTAAAGACTACAGAAAAAATGAGTCTTTAGAATGTATGTCAAGTATCATTAAAATATTTAATGAACTAGTACAATATAGAGCTTACCTACTGGATTGTAGGAAGTAGAACTGTGATGGAGTGTACTGTAGATGCAGTAGCGGAATCCTCAAGGTAACTTCACAGCAGTGAGGATGAAGTTCTAAACCTGGAATGGGCAGGTGACCCAGGTGTCAACTGGGGCAGGAGAAGAACGGCAGGTCTTCAATGGAAAGCTTTATGGGAAAAAGCTGAAAACTCTTTTAGGTACAGAGTTATTAACATTGAGGACTAAAAGAAGAAGACTGACCGATCTGGAGAATTAGCCCAGTCCTGAAGGGAAGAGGGGGTATGGAAAAAAGCCCCTATTCCCAAGGAGAACAGAAGTGTACTCAGAATACTGAAGATGTACACTGTCTTTCCTAGCTGGTAAGAGATAGGAAGACATTGAAGTTTGATACTTCGTAGACAGGGAGATCTATAACAAAAATAGAAGCTGTTGACATCACAGCAGTAATTGTGTGTATAACCGCTCCCACTTACTGAGCCGTATGAGAATAGGCAAGTTGACTGTCTGGACCCCTTAAGAAGGTAAAAGCTTTATAGCACAGACAGTTAGGGAGATAGCAGCCAATGGGCACATATATATATAGATACATACATATATATATATATATATGTCTAGATATGTGTGATATATATATATATATATATATATATATATATATATATATATATATATATCACACATATCTAGACATATATATATATATATGTATGTATCTATATATATGTGCCCATTGGCTGCTATCTCCCTAACTGTCTGTGCTATAAAGCTTTTACCTTCTTAAGGGGTCCAGACAGTCAACTTGCCTATTCTCATACGGCTCAGTAAGTGGGAGCGGTTATACACACAATTACTGCTGTGATGTCAACAGCTTCTATTTTTGTTATAGATCTCCCTGTCTACGAAGTATCAAACTTCAATGTCTTCCTATCTCTTACCAGCTAGGAAAGACAGTGTACATCTTCAGTATTCTGAGTATATATATATTTATTTATTTAACATCTTTTATATACCGCGCTATTTGTTTTCAGTGCGGTTTACAAGTAACAGATCTGCACAATCAGAAAACACTGGTGTGCTTACATTATAACAGGGAACTTAAACTTGGAACAGGGGTAATAAAACTATAACTATGTACACACAGTGAAACTATGTACAAAAAACAGTGTAAAAACTGAGCTATGTATAAACATATTGGGTTCTTTAGTATTCACAGGCAGACTATGGTCGGAATTAGGTAGGACATAAGAGAACTTGAGGCAGAAATTACTTGTGAGGGAATTGGGGAGAAGAGTGAGAGTTTGTCGGCTACAGAAATATGTATGTATAGGACATATATACATACATGAATATAAGTCTGAGGATACATGCCTGCAACTGAGCCCCACAAAAACATTCACATGGGGAATGTGATGGGAAAAGATTCATCTAATAATAAGGGGGTGAAAACCACCTGAAGATATATAGAGAATCTATTTCTGCGGTGCAGGAATGTAGTTCAATGAAATAACCAGTATGGTTGCGTGAAAAAACAGAGGATAATAGCAGTCTGGCAAGAGCACGTCAGGAGTACTTTAGGACTCTGACATGTCCAAAGGACAAAAAAAACCCGCATAAACTAAGATACCAGGATGACCCAGCCAAGGGACACAGGGGTATCATGTATACTAAAAGAGTATGCGTTGTCCAAGTGGAGCAGAAAAGCATAATGCCAAGCTGTAAGGAAAAAAGGGGTAGATTCCTGCAAGATTGGGAACTCCTTGGACATTCACGCAGAAAAAGCTTGTCTTCTGTATAACAACAGGAGACAAGAGGGTATAAAGAACCCATATACCCATGGAATGATTATATAAGCTTTTTCTACTATATGGAAACAACCCTCAGAGACAAAGTTCTGTAGCAAGGGCCCATAGTAGAAAGCTTCTCTGAAGATTGCAGAGAGCATTGTGCAGGAGAATTAAGACTGAAGTCAGGTGTGTTGCCACATCCTAGGAAAGGATATGGCTAGAAGAAGATAACCTGCAGTGAGTAGTATTATGCAAGATAGTTGAAAGTAGCTTGCAATGAGCACTAAAGTAATCACTGGAACTCCTGCATGCACAGCAACTGAACAAAATAGCAGAGGGGATTCTCCTGTATAAAAACAGAGAGAAAACAGACAAAGGGAGCGGAGATATTCCCGTCCCTGTCTGATGAGTTGTTTAGAGCATGCATTGAAGGATAACAAAAAGTCTACACTGGAAAGAAAGAGAAGTGTTTCAGTATGGTACCCACTCAAGCAGGGGAAACCCTGGAAGAGAGGGGGTTGGAAGGTGACTTACCATATGGTAAGTCAGCTGAAGGAAAAGATGTCCATGTGGGGACAGAAACTATCATGGGATAGTTGTAACCTCCCTTCGTAGTAGTAAGAAGGGGAAAAGTCTGTAACCCATGGACAAAAGTATCCTAACAGCTTAGCATACTGAAAAAGAAAAAAACAGTGTAGAGTTTGAAGAATAAACTTCTGCTAAGAAGAAGTTAACTGTAGATTGTAACATACAGGAATCTATGGTTGCTGGTTATGATTAGACTGGTTAGAGTCTGGAGACTTCAGACTAGGATGAGATGTCCCTTGCTTGGGTACATCTGGAGGATGGGCAGGAGAAGGGTGAAACCTTCTTTTCTTAGGGAAAGAAGGTTTGGTAGGACATTTCCTACGTCCTGGGGAAAAAGAAGGCTTAGGATGGTTTCCAGAACCAGGGAAGTCAGTGGAGCAATGAGCAACGTGATGTAAAGCCTCTCTATTGAAGAGATTTTCTCCAATACAAGGAGAATTACCCAGTGTATGTTGTGCCCATCTGCTCAAGTCTGAAGCTTGCAGCCAGGCTTTACGACGTGCTCCAATGGCAATAGCAGAGGATCTGCTAACAGACTCAAAAGGGTCTAGAGAAGCACGAGAAAGAAACCAAGAGATATTCCTGCTGTGATTAAGAAGCAAGGAATAGTCAGTGGCCTTAGGCTCTGACAAAAAAGGGGACAAAAGAGATAATTTCTCTGTGACCTCCTGAAGTGTCAGACTCATATAAAAAATATATGAGATAATTCTTGAAGCCAGCATAGAAGTTTGGAAGGTATGACGTCCAAAGGTATCAAGTGCTTTAGATGCATGACCTGGCGGATAAGAATGCTTCTTCTTGCTTCTTACCTTCCTCATTGCTGATTCCACTACAATGGAATGATGTGGAAGTTGGTTTTTTTGAAACCCCGGAGAGGGAGGAACCTGATACAGAACATTAGTGGCTGTAGAAGGCGAAGGAACCTTTAAAGGTGATTCCCACATCCTCAGAAGAAGATCCTGCAAAGAATGATGTAAAGGAAGCATTATATTTTCCTTTTCTGCAGGATCTTGGTTAAGAGTAGAGCCAGGAATAGGAATGGCAAGAAAGGTTGCCATGTCAAGGAGAAATTTCTGAAAAGAAGGATCTCCAATGGGAACTATTCCTGGGCAAGCTGAGGTTAAAGAAGCAGCTTGAGCACCAGAAGACATACTGGACTGGTGCAGAAAAAGAATCCTGCTAGATGGACAGTGATACTGACAGTTCTGATTCGAGGCAGTTAGTACTGCATCGTCAGTGCCCGGTATCGATTCCAAGCTAGGCATAGAAAGGATCGATGGCACCGATGGAACTGCAGGAATCGACATCGATACCGATACCGGTATCAGAGACGGTAATGTCATCGAAGCAGTAATCGGGGGCTGCTGAAGCGGTACCGAGGTAGCCAGAGAGCCTTGGTAAATATCCTCAGTACTGCGTAGTCGGAAACGATATGGGTCGGTTCCGAAATGCGCCGGTACCAAGTCATCTAGACTGGATATCGATTCTAGACTCGGCGTCGAAGGGAGCGAGTCTATCGATGCATGTCTAGAAGGTACTGACGTCGGTGGTGGTATCGGCGATGCCGATACAGGAAAGTCAATCGGAGTTGTATCGATCGGTTCCGAAGGTACCGAGGACGTCCGATGACGATTCCTGGTGAAGAGTGGAACACTCGACACCGATGCCGATGCCGGGGTATCGGTACCGCTCGAAGCCGGTACCAACCCCGAGCATAGCGGAGATACAGGAAAGCCAATCTGGGTCGTATCGATCGGCCCCGAAGGTACCGAGGACAACAGATGATGATCCCTGGTGAAGAGTGGAACACTCGACACCGGTGCCGATGCCGGGGTATCGGTACCGCTCGAAGCGGATACCACCCCCGAGCATGGCTCAGGTATGTTCTGTGAGGGGTGAGCCCCAGGAACAACCTGAAACCCCGTAAATGCTTTGGAGCCCGAAGTCTCCCGCCAGGGTTTTAATGCCAATGGGGTCTTGAGGGCAAGGCCGGAGCCGTCATCATGCTTGGCATGAGACTTACCCTTCAAGAATTGGCTAGTCTTAACAGACTGTTTGTGGGTTACCTGATCCTGGAGGGAAGAATAAACCGGTGTCCTCACCTCAGGAGGAAAAACGGCATTGAGGGAAACTCGAAAAAGGGAAGGTCTTCTCCCAATAATACAGCCTGATGGATCAGGGGAAAAAGGGTCCGGACCCAAACAGGTTAGACACCAAGCATTGGAGTCTAGAAAGAAAACTATGTTTCCACAGTGAAGGCACTTCTTAGGGGAAGAAGGCTCCATGTTGGAGAGGCCTGGTAGGCCCATAAAGTTAAGACAAAAACTGAGGAGAAAAAATGTCTCTAATTTTAGAAAAGAAAAGAATAAAGCACCGGCGGTACCGGTATCGGCGGGAAAGACAGCCGCGACCACAAGAAAACAAGGAAATAAGAATTTTAAAGAAAAAAGATTCTGCGGTGACAGGAGGACGTCCTGTCAGCTCCGCGGAAAAACGAAAACTGAGGAGAGGCAGTGGGAAAGGCGGGAAGTCAGCGCGCAGGCGCGAGGGATGCTCCCAAAAGCTTTCTGATTGGATGCTGGGGAGCATTCCCGTGCAGGCTCCGTCGGTACCGACGTACCCATATGTGAAGACTCATTCCTGCTTGTTCCTGGAGATAAGGAATCCATGTGTAGAGTTTTGAATGAAAAAACAGTGAAAAAACTTCTACTGAGAAGAAGTCAACTGTAGGTTGTAAACTTCAGGACCCTATGGTTGCTGGGTTTGTTCAGCCTGGCTAGAGTTTGGATTCTTCAGACCAGGGCGAGGTTTCCCCTGCTTGGGAACATTTGTATGATGGGCAGGAGAAGAGTGAAACCTTCTTCTCCTAGGGAAAGAAGGTTTGGTAGGGCATTTCCTACCTACTGGGGAAGGAGAAGGCTTAGAATAGCCTCCAGAAACAGGGAAGTCAGTGGACCACTGAGCAACCTGATGTAAAGACTCCTTATTGAAGAGATTTTCCCCAGTGCAAGGAGTATTACCCAGTCTTTGTTGTGCCCATCTGCTTAAGTCTGAAGCTTGGAGCCAGGCTCTACGTCGTGCCCCTATGGCTATAGCAGAAGTTCTGCTAACAGACTCAAAGGAGTCTAGGGAAGCACGAGTAAGAAACCAAGAGATACTTTGAATATGACTAAGTAGTAAGGAATAGTCTGCAGTCTTGGGCTCTGAAAGAAAAGGAGTCAAAAGATATAATTTCTTTGTGACCTCCTGAAGGGATAGACTCATATAAAATATATATGAGAGAATCCTTGTTGACAGCATGGATGTCTGGAAGGTTTGACGTCCAAAGGCATCTAGTGTCCTAGACTCACGACCTGGTGGGTAAGAAGAGTGCTTCTTCTTACTTTTCACCTTCCTCATTGCTGATTCCACCACAATGGAATGATGGGGAAGTTGAGTCTTTTGAAACCCTGGAGAGGGGGGCACCTGATACAGAAGATCAGTTGCTCTAGAAGGTGAGGGAACCCTTAAAGGTGCTTCCCACATTCTTAGAAGAAGATCCTGCAAGGAATGATGTAAAGGAAGCATTACATTTTCCTTTTCTCCAGTAGAAAGAGAGCCCTGTGTAGGATCATAGCCAGGGATAGGAATAGCAAGAGATGTTGCCATATTCAGGATAAAATTCTGAAAAGAAGGATCTCCAAAGGGAACCGTCCCTGGGCAGGCTAGACCTGAAGAACTAGCCTGGGCACCGGAGGATCTACTTGAGAATATAGGAATATAAGATCCTGCACGGTGCAAGAAAGGATCCTTAAGGGATGGATGCTGGTACTGGAGGTCATGACCTGAGACAGTCAGTACTGCATCGTCCATGCCAGGTATCGACTCCAAACTTGGTATAGAAAGGAGCGATCCTGGTGAAAGAAGCATGGAAGGAGCTGGCCCCGATGTTACTGCGGGTACCGGCACCGATACTGATACCGGTAGCTATGTCGGAATCGAAGGCGACACCAACATCGAAGCAGTCATCGATGGCTGCTCAGTCAGTACCGAGGTAACCGAAAGCCTTTGGTAATCACCCTCGGTACCGAGCATCCGGAACCGGTAAGTGTCGGTACCGAGACGTGTCAGTACCCAGTCTTCCAGACTAGAGATCGATTCCAGACTCAGCATCGAAGGAAGCGAGTCTATCGATGCATGTCTAGAGGGTACCGACGTCGGTGGTAGTATCGGCGTTGATGCCGATACTGGAAAGTCAATCTGGGGCATATCGACCGGTCCCGAAGGTACCGAGAAAGCCAGATGACGATCCCTGGTGAGGAGTGAATCGCTCAACACCAGTGCCGATGCCGGGGTATCGGTACCGCTCAAAGCGGATGCCACCACCGAGCATGGCTCAGGTATGTTCTGTGAGGGGTGAACCCCAGGAACAACCTGAAACCCCTGATAGGCTTTGGAGGCCGAAGACTCCCGCCGGGGTTTTGAAGCCAATGGACCCTTGAGGGCAAGGCCGGAGCCGTCATCATGCTGTGCATGAGACGTACCACTCAAGGGTTGGCTAGTCTTAACAGACTGTTTGTGGGTTACCTGATCTTGTGGAGAAGAAGAAATAGTCGGTGCTCTGACACTGGAAGGGAACTCGGTATCGAGGGAAACTCGAAATGGAAAATCTCTTCTCACAATATTGTAGCCTACTGGCTCCGGAGGAAAATGGTCAGGACCCAAACAGGTTAGACACCAGTTCTTGGAGTCTAAAAACAAGACTGTACCGCCACAGCTTAGACACTTCTTAGAAAAAGAAGGCGGCGGCTCCATGATGGAGAGGCCTAGAAGGCCCAAAAAGTTTAAGACAGAAACTGAGGGAAAAAAATTCCCTGAATTTAAGAAAAAGAAAAAGAAAAAACACCGGCGGTACCGGTGGAGTCGGGAAGACAGCCGCGACCACAAGAAAACAAAAGAATTAAAGAAAAAATTTTCTGCGGTGACAGGAGGACATCCTGCCGGCTCTGCGGAAAAACGAAAACTGAGGAGAGACAGTTGGAAAGGCGGGAAGGCAGCACGCAGGTGCTGAGGGATGCTCCCAAAAGCTTTCTGATTGGACGCTGGGGAGCGTTCCCGCGCAGGCTCCGTCAGTACCGACGTACCCATATGTGAAGACTCATTCCTGCTTGTTCCTGGAGATACTACCTTAGGCAAGAAGGAAGGAACTGGACGCAAAGCCACCTTTTCCCTGGAAAAGGACAAAAACGGTTCTCTACATGACAACGCCTGCAATTCCGAAATTCGCCTCACCGAACAGATGGCTACCAAAAAGACCATCTTCAGGGTTAAATCTTTCATCGATGCCCTTTGTAATGGCTCAAAGGGTTCCTTGACTAAGGCCCCTAAAATCAAATTGAGGTCCCACGGCGGAACCATAATTCTACGAGAGGGTCGCAGCCTAGACACTGCTTTAAGAAAACATAATACATCTGCATGCGCCCCTAGAGCTACTCCTTGCACTTTGCCTCTATAGCAAGAAAGAGCTGCCAACTGCACTCTTAAGGAACTGGCCGCCAGACCCTTATCAAATCCCTCTTGTAGAAAACTTAAAACCAAAGGGACTGACCCTGTAGCCGCACGCACTTGTCTCTGCGAGCACCAATCCTCAAAAATATGCCATATGAGAACATACGTAAGCGACGTAGACTTTTTCCTAGCTCGCAGCAAGGTCGCGATGACTGTTCCTGAGTATCCTTTCTTCTTTAGCCTCGCCCTTTCAATGGCCAAGCCGTAAGCGAGAACCGATCCACTTGAGGCATTCGCAGTGGACCTTGTAGTAACAGACTCTCTGACGCCGGCAACCTCCATGACTCCCCCGTCTAGCAGGTGAATGAGATCGGCATACCACAGATGTCTTGGCCAGTCCGGAGCCACCAGCAACACTCTCCCCCGATGAGCTTCGACACACTGTACCACCTGTCCTATGAGTGCCCACGGGGGGGGGGGGGGAATACATAGAGAAGACCTGCCGTCGACCAACATTGCATCAGCGCATTGATCCCCTCTGACATCCTCTCTCGCTGTCTGCTAAAGAAGCAACTCACTTTTGCTGACTGAAAGGTCGCCATAAGATCCATGATTGGCGGACCCCACCTGCGCACTACTTGTGCAAACACGTCTGGATGCAAGTCCCATTCTCCTGCATCCACTTGAACCCTGCTGAGAAAATCTGCCATCACATTTTCTTTTCCTGCAATGTGCGCTGCCGAGATCACTGGTTTTGATGCTCTACCCAACCGAACAGCGCCTCCGCCTCTTCCTCCATGGCTGCACTTCCAGTGCCGCCCTGCCGATTGATGTAGGCCACCGTTGTGGAGTTGTCCGACAGCACTCGCACTGCTTGTCCCTTCACTGTCGCTTTGAACGTTTGCAGTGCGAGAAAAACCGCTCTCAGCCCCAGCCGGTTGATTGACCAAGTGCTCTCTTGAATGGACCAAGTGCCTTGCGCGAAGAACTCTCCGCAATGTGCTCCCCATCCCGTGAGACTCATGTCCGTCAACAATGGGAGCCACTCTGGCTGCTCCAAAGGCATCCCGGCTTCCAATGATCCTGGCATCAGCCACCAGCGCAGTGACTGCCGGACCCTGAGGGGACAGGGAAGTCGCTTGTTTAATGAGTCACCCTGATGTGACCAACGGCGAAGCAGCACCCACTGTAAAGGCCGCATATGATACCTGGCCCATGGCACTGCTTCCAAGGTCACCGCCATTGCTCCCAGCACTTGGAGATAATTCCACGCCAAAGGCACCTGAGTGGCTCTGACCTTCCGTACCACTTGCCGAAGGGTTTGAATCCGACAATCCGGCAGGAATACCGCTCCCTTCTGCGTGTCGAACTGCATCCTCAAATACTCGAGATCCTGGGACAGCACCAAGCGCTTTTGGTTGGATTGACCATCCAGCCGAGACTCTGCAAGAATTTCACTACCTGGTCCGTAAACTAAACACTCTCAATCTTGGATTTTGCTCGAATTAACCAATCGTCTAGATACGGATGGACGAGAATTCCTTTCTTCCACAACGCCGCCACCACCATGATCTTGGTGAAGGTCCGCGGCGCTGGCGCCAAACCGAAAGGCAACGCTCGGAAGTGATAGTGCCCCCAGGGCAGAGCGAAGCGCAGGAACGTTTGATGAGCTGCTCTGATCGGGATGTGTAAATACGCTTCCGTAAGATCGAGGGATGTCAAGAACTCCCCTTGACGCATCGCCACAATGACCAACCTCAACGTTTCCATCCTGAAATGCGGTACTCAAAGACAACGGTTCACCCTTTTGAGGTCTAAGATCGGACGTAGAGGATACAGCCTATTCAAGGTGCGGATGCCTCGGAGCCCTGTCTCCGGCTGATCCCATTCATCCTGAATCATCTTATCAACCACCTTGTGGACCGGAAACACCACCTGGTTCTGTCGGACCGCCTGAATAACGGGATCCTCAACGTCGTCCTCCTGCGACGTCGGTGCTGCCAGTTTTAACATCTGCAATGACTCCGTGATCAACGCCGGAAGCTCCTCTCTACGGAAGACCCTGATAATTTTAGACTGTTCCTCGGGCTCCAGGATTTCCCCTTCCTCCAGATCCTGCAGCCCTTCCTCAGTTTCGCCGTCATCTTCTTCGACGTCCGGCCACTCCGAGTGCACCGTCGGGGAGGCCTTGACCTTAGGTTTCTTAGGCGCCGAGGGACCCTCCCCGGCGTCGCCGGAGGCCACGCTTGGGGCCGCCGGTCCAGCTCTGTGTGAATCATCAGGTGCTCTACCTTGGCGCCATAAACAGAACGCCTTATGAAGCATCAAGATGAACTCAGGACAAAAGTCCGCGGGCACCTCAGTCCGCTCTGCTAGGAGCACCGCAGAAGATCCCGCTAATTCGTCCACGAGACCCTCTTGCAGAGGGACAAGAGGCGAGTCAGCCCGAGTCCCTTCCAGTCCCTCCGGAAGCTCCACAGGTTCTTTAAGGTCCATCTGCTGCTCCACTGAGGATGACAGGGAGGCACAGCCACGGCACACCCCTGACTCAGCCACCGTGCCCCTTCGGGTCCCACAGATTACACACTGGGGGCGACCCGCCATAAGTGTGATCAGCCCAACAGCTCTTAGCCAACAGCACTGACAATCTGCGCTGTATTCTTGGGTTTTGCTCTTTTTTTTTTTTTTTTTTTTGCAAACTGAAATAAATTACCAGCTACAACTACAGTGTTCTAACAGCCCGGGCTGCAGCCGCCCCGAGGAAGAGCCCCCCCCCCTTCTCTCGGCGACCGGCCCAGAGCCACGACGGAAATAAGAAACGAAAGAAATCCATGAGGGGAAAACAAAAGGAAGTCACAGCCCCCAAAAGAAAGGTCCCAAAGACTGCCTACCTGCTGTAAGCCCAGCGACGCTGAACAGCCACGCGGTTTGCCGTGCCGCTCAAAATGGCCGCCGGGAGCATAGATTGAAAAGGGCGCCAAACGCACCAGCGCGCTTACCCTGACCCGGGACTGTCTCCGTCAGCGCCGCAGCCTGCCGCCGGTGAAGGGCTGACCGGGCAGGTCTGCGGGATTCCCCTCTGCCTTCCGGAGCCTCGTACACAGCCCAGAACGCAGCAGAACTGAAGAAAACAAAAAATACAACGTGCCTGCAGGCACAGAGACGCGCGATACCGACAGCAGTAGACTCGTCGGTCAGACAGTGCACAGCACGGTCAAAGAGGGCTCTCCCCCGTAAAGTCCGGGGGGAGAGAGACTCCTGCCGCCAAGGGCCCAAGCCCTTCCCTTGCACACCGCACCGGTGGATCTGGTCACAGGCAGAGGTAAGCAAGCTAAGCAAACTGGTTCTCCGGGTCTACTGACTGTTTCTTTTTTTTTTTTTTGTTATGCTCAATAAGAAAACCAACTAAATAAATTAATTGCCCTAAGGTTGAACCTAACTCTCCTTATCTGTTCCTCCAGTGAGCCCTCTCCCGGGCTCACAAAGTCCTCCTGCTGCAAGGAGACTGGTAACACTGGAAGGAGAGGTGGAGATCAGCAGGCTATATCCAGTGATGTCATCATTCTGACATACCAGTCTCCAGCTGCAGGAGGAGGTTGACAACCCAGGAGTAGAGGACTGAACGGGAGGAACGATAAGGAAATAAATTGAGTATCGTCCCGTGCCGTAATCTCCAATCGGTACTGGTGCGACCGCTCCCAGTTGCAATAGCCGATTTAGTGTATAGCGGACAGCCAAGTTTTTCTGTTGACCTTTGCAGGGAGACATTACAAACGAATCTTGAACCGGTTTTGCAAATTCCAACGTGCAACCCTCGCAAATTATCTCTAAAACCCACTGATCAGACGTTATTTGGGTCCAGGCAGAAAGAAACTCCCAAAGTCGCCTGCCTATTGGCTAGCTTCCCACCGGGACCCGCCTCACTTCATTGTGGTTTCCAAGTTGTCGCTGCAGAAGCTGTTGCAAAGCCTCTGCTTGCTCCACAAAACCCATGAAACCCCTGGGCTCTAGAAGCAAATCTTCCTCTCTGGAAACCTCCCAAGCGAGAAGTTTGGAATCTTCTAAAACCTCTAAACTGAACCCGAAAGGCCGGCGAGGACTTCCCCAGCTTAGGCTTATCCTCTAGAAGTCTTCCTCCTTTCACCACCCCCAGGAGCCAAAATGGAGGGACCTCCTCAGAGCTTTAGTCAGGAAACAGGAGGTCCCCTCACTAAGAACACTGGACAGGTGATTGCCCCAAGAACATATTCCAAGGCTATATAAATTTAAAAAACAAATTTTTGCAATGACGTTCATATGCAATAAAAAATATAGCAGCTTAATTATATAGCCTGGGAATCTAATATAAAACATATCGACTGCTGACACTGCACACTGGACTGGCATGATATTTAATGTAAATATATATTCTGCAAAAGACAAAGGAGATGCAAGAGGATCACACACCAAGAAGCAAAAACAAAATGTGAAAACCACGGCACAGTGCAGTACTTATGAAGTTTCCTGTTTTCATCATTTGGCTCTTTTTTCCATTTTCTGATAGATTTTCTCATAGCTATAACAGCCTCTTTGACCTCACCTTTAAGCCATGCTGGTTGTTGTTTGGTCTTCCTTCCTACTACTGAAGTTCTACAATATAGACCTGGATTCCCAATTTCACAAAGGAAATCCATGTCTAGACATCAGCATTTATAAGTGCCCTGAGGTGTATACAAGTACCTACTGGAAGGGGCAGCTGTCATCCTTGATCCCAGCAGGGGATGCTGGGCTCAATGGACCCTTGCTGTGGCCCAGCATGGCACATATTTCTTTCTTATGTTCTGACCTATTAAAATGTATAAATCAAATACAAGGCTTGAAAAATCCCAGGCATCAGGTCACCATGGCAACCAGAAATTTGCAGCTGGTGCCTGGGATTTACTTGCCCTCTTTAAAAAAACATGATTGCCAGGGCAAACAACAGATGCCATCACAGCAAAGATCCCTTCTGTCTGCCAGTGGGAGATCAGATTCCCATAGGCAGAAGAGAAGGAAATGGCTGTGATCACAGCCTGAAAGGCAGTAGGCTGACCACTGGCAGAAGAAGAGAGTTGATCGGGGCCTGCAAAAAAAAAAAGCAGATGAGAGGAAGGGAGAGTGAAGCTGCAGAAACTTAAAGGGCTACTAACTTAAAAAAAAGGAAAGAGAATGGGGAGAATGCAAGGCAGTGGGGTGGGAGAAGGGTCTACTACATATACATTCACCTCACCTCCACACCACAGACATACACACTCGCTCCCATTCACACAGAGACATGGACACCACATCTCTGCACATCACACAGAGGCTCCCCAGCTCTGCAACACACACACATATGCACCGTGGGGCCCAGCACCCCACCCACACAAAGGCACCCACCGCTATATCCCATGCACACACAGGCACACCACGATAGCAAATATCTTGGTGAGTGTGGGGTGCAATCTGAAACTATAACTGTTATCTAAAAATGACGTGTGGTGTAGGAACTCTGGCACTGGTCTCATGAGACTTGAGACCAGCGTGAGAGACAACCTAGATGGAGAGGTGGGGCACGAGGTTACCAGTCCTGGCTCTTAATATTTTGACCTGGCTCCTAAATCCACACAAATGTCAAGGCCAGATCAAAGATATAAAGATATATTTAGCTATATTGCCAAAAAAACACTTCCTTTCCCTTTTCAATCTGTAAATCTTAAGGGAGGATATTCATAGGTATTTACATGTTTGCAGCCCTGCAAACCGTGTAAATGCCACTCAGTGGGATATTCAGCAGCACTGACAATTGGTTAGTGCCACTGTATAACCATGGGTGCCACTGCTGCATGTTAATCGGTTAGCATCAGGACGTGCCGGGGACATTCCAGGGTGGCAACCATTGATAATTGGGCAGTGGCAATATTGAGCTGCTGCCCGGTTACCAACATGCAGTGAACATCAGGCACAGTAAAGGCTGGCCTAACTTTCCCTGCAGAAGCTAACTGGGCAATGCCTGAATATCCGGGTTTAGAGTTCAGCGGTGGCAGCTAGCCATGTTAGATTGGCTAGCCGCTGTCACTGAATACTGGGCCCAAGTGTTTTTTTGTTTTTTTAAAATTTGCACATATTACATATACAAACATAATAAAATCAAGGAAATGCAACTAGAAATAATCTACAGGACATAACAAATCAAATTACATATCTATATATAGCAATAGTCCACATCAAGGAAAGAAAGAGAGCAAAAATATCAAAGGAAAGAAAAATTAGGAAAACAAAACAGAGACAGAAGGGGAACCAATCCTCCTGCACCCAATCATACCTATGAGCCAAAAAATTCTAAGAACCCAAACCCCTTACACTTTCTTATCTACTAAGAATTTCTCTAATTGTATAGGATCATAAAAAAACATACAGTACATCACACCCTGCAAGGATATAATACACTTGCAGGGGTAGCGCAAAAAGAAAGTAGCCCCTAATTCCACAACTTTAGACCTCAGGGCCAAAAAACTCCTTCTACGCAACTGAATACTCCTGGCTACATCCCATCCGGGAATATGTTAATTTTTTGATCACAAAATTTAGAATCCTTATATTTAAAAAAGGATTTCAAGACCCTAAGCTTATCAGCAATTGAAACAGGAAACCAACAAAGTTGCCCGTTTAGCAATCTCATCACTTGAATCTTCCAAGAATTTAATCAAATCTTGGTTGATATCAACAGACAAGATATCAAGTCCCCCCCCCCCCCCTTCCAGCACCCGCTTCCCAATTGGCAGATAGTAGCATCTCTGTACTGAAACTTTATCCTCAAAAAACAATACTTCACAAAAATATTTCTCTAACAATATCACAGCTGACAATAAAGTGGTGATGGGAAAATTAAGAAAACGTAAATTGGGTGCTCTAGCAGAATTTTCTAGAGCCTCCAATTTAGAATGAATAGACAGGGAATCCTTAATAGGAGAAACACTAGTCTATTGCACAACCTGCAATTGTCCCTCCAATCTGGAAATTGTATTAGACATCTCCATCATCCTATTGTCTTCTTCCTGAAACTGCTGTACAGACTGATCAGAAAACATAAAGACTGAACAGTATTAGATAATTTTGAGTCTATATTAGCAACTGCTACCCACAAATCTTTTAAGGTAATATCTTGCATTGGCACAGTCAAAGGAGAGGCCCCATCTGCATATACTACTGGGACCGGGAGCGGTGGAGGGGAAGAGGGACCTGGCATCCCAGATAAAACAGGTGAAGCAACAGTAGAGGAAAGCTGTGTAGTGGGACCTAAAGGGGGGGGGGGGGGGCCTTTCTAGCGAGCTAATAGAAGCCCCATCAGCTGATAACTGTACAGGAGAAGCAAGACCAAAATGTTTGTCCAAAGGTCCTATCACTTGGTGGGAATCCTGTGGCAAGGAAACCTGTGCAGAAGTAGATCTTTTTCCTGGTTTCCCCATCGAGGATTAAACAGTTCCTCAACAGTACAACACACACACAGTACCTTGTCACCATGAAATGAAATACGCCCACCAGCTCATCACTGGGTCATCAAAGAGGCATTTAAGGGGAGCATCTTGCCCCTTTAGTCATGCCCCTTCAGACCACAGCCCAGAAGGCCTATGGAGAGGCCTATGGAGGTCTTAGGGCCTCAAGCGCCGACGTCAAAGGAAAGGGAAAGGGGGTCGTCCGCCCAGATGCCTGCAGCGTCTCACTCCCTGATGTCAAAACACCTCCGTAGCAGCACAGCTCACCAGGCTCAAGTGTAAGCTCCCGTTCTTCCCAGGCCCAAGTGTTTTTGATGTGTTTCCTCTCTGGATTTTGGATTAATTGTTTACACTTCCAAATCCAAGCTGAAGGCAGGTTACAGTTAAGTACAGTAGGAAAGTCCTTGCTCATAAAGGCTTACAATTTAAGGCTCTAATGCACAAAGCTAAACAAGACACTTTGCAAAACTGTGTGTTGCAAGAAAAAAGCACCAAACAGTCAAAAACTTCCACTTAACGCCAAAATTTTAGAATGTGAAGGGCAGAGGCATAAATTCTGGTGGATGGCCCACAAGCAACATTTTTCTGATGGGTCCCCCATGGGGGGGGTGCAGGGTACAGGGCATGGGTGGCATGGATGCATGGATATCCTTACCTCCCCCTCCCCAGCGCATCACAAGCTTACTTTAAGTTTGCCATGCCTGCCTCTCGTTTCTGCTTTTAAGCAATATTCTTCTTGCTTGGCAACATTCACCTTCCACTGCCAGGCCAAAGTCTCTTTATGACAGCTGCCAAATCACAGCAGCCAGACCACCAAACCTACAGAAAGAGTCTTCCAGGATGGTATATCAGGATTCAAGGAAAATAAATTATTACATATGTAAAATGTATTCTTCCTTATCATCCTGCTAGACCAATCCAGATGAATGGAACGTACCCAACCAGTGATGACCCAGGGTGGGAGGAAGACAATGCTTAGGACGGACTAGCTTGTCACAAACACCATCATTACAACCCCCACAAGCACCCTATAGGGCTTCACAAGGCATTCAATGAAGATCAGGAAGCCACCTTTGCAGAAGTTTTATAGAGACACCAGAGCAGACTTTGCTTCGGAGACCAGCACCCAGAGGCGTGAGCTCTGACTCACACTGGCACGCCTTTACCAGCCAGAATTTACAGTGACCCAATAGTCTCTTTAAGCCAGTGAACAATAAAGAATTTGACCTCTACCAGTCCTTCCATCAGGCCACTGGGGAGGACAGGAGAAGATCACACCAGTGAGAAGAAGTAGCAATTGTCAGGTATCTGAGCTACACCCTCCACATATCCAGTGGATGCAGCGAGAGATCCTGTAGAAGATCCTTCTCAGAGAAGGAAGGCAGAACAACAGTCTGGTCAAAATGAAAAAGGGGGAGCAGAACCTGTAAAAGAAGGACAGCATAAATCTCCAAACGAAAGAATCCATCGAAAGACTAGGATGGATCTCTGCCAGGCAAGACATGAGCACAGGCACCACCTGGCAGACATTAAAGTCCCCAGGAAGCTACCATAAGGAATCAACCTTATAGGGAAGCCATATGGCTGGGCCCAAGGAAGGACCTTTTCAGTCCTCTTATCTTCAGAGAGAGACACTGAGACACAACAGGACATACTGGTGAACAGAATTGTTTCAAACTTGAGGAAGCAGCAACACCAAAGTGCACCACCAAGGAATACCTTTGTTGGCAATTATTTTAGCACAAGGTGAAATTAGACCTTACCTGCTAATTGATGAGCCTTGAGTTCCTCCAGTCCAGTCTCGGTACCTGTGGGTAATCACACCCAACTAGCAGCTTGGAGACGGAGCATGTTATGTTTTATGATATTACCAAGGATAAGTAGCTGACACTTCCCTCCAGCCTCCAGTATCCTATTGACAAAGCCGACTCAAAGGAGCAACAAATAAGAACTATTCTAGATTCAAGAAAAACTTGTATGAACTACCTGCCCCTCAGAAACCGAAAAAACCCACCTCTCCCCAATGCCAAGAAGTGATCACTTGATAGAAGCGGAACGCAACTTGTCACTCTGGCCACTCCAGATAACACCAATGCTGAGCCAATGCATTCTATTGTCTTCTTCTTTAAAAAAAAAAAAAAAGGGTCCTCATACTCTGATGGCTTCAGCTCCAACTCCCGGACTAAACCAACAGAGATGAATTTCTTCAGGTCCAGGAACACCATGCCTATAGGAGACACCAACCAAAAGGAAAAGAGAGGGTTTCCGGGACTGGATTGGGGGAACTCAAGGAACATCAATTAGCAGGTAAGGCCTAATTTCACTTTCCTTATCGTCCTTCCAGTCCAGTCCTCGTAACTGTGGGGTGTACCATAGTAGTACTAACAACGGGAGAGACCCACGAGCCCGGCCTGAACCAAACCAAACTGTGCATCTCCCTCCACCTGCACGTCCAGAAGGTAATGTTTCACAAAGGAATGCAACAATGACCAAGTTGCTACCCTACAAATGTCCACTTGCGGCACTAAACTTGACTCTACCCATAATACCACTTGAGCCCTGGTTGAATTAGTCCACAATCCCTGAGGCAAGAGTCTACGTCTCAAGAGGTAGGCTGAAGAAATTATCCACCAAGAGATGGAGGTTTTGGAAGCTTCCTTAAGATATGCCATACTGGGTCAGACCAAGGTCCATCAAGCCCAGTATCCTGTTTCCAACAGTGGCCAATCTAGGTCATACGTACCTAGCAGTATCCCCAAAAGAAACAGGTTCCACAATGCTTGTATTGGGTCAAGCATTGATATTCTGGGTCCCTTTTTAATAATGGTTTATGGACCTTTCCTCCAGGAACTTGTCCAAACCTTTTTTAAACCCAGCTACACTAGCAGCTCTTACTACATCCTCAGGTAACAAATTCCAGAGTTTGATTACACGTTGAGTGAAAAAATATTTTCTCTTATTTGTCTTAAATAGTTTATCCTGTAGCTTCATTACATGTCCCCTAGTCTTTCTATATTTTGATAGCGTAAACAATCGATCTACGTTTACCTGTTCCACTCCATTCATTAATTTATAGACCTCTATCATATAGCACAGTTACTTACCTGTAACAGGTGATCTCTGGGAACAGCAGGAATAAGTCTTCACATATGGGTACGTCGGTACCGACGGAGCCTGCGCGGGAACGCTCCCCAGCTTCCCAAAAAGGAAAGCTTTTGGGAGCATCCCACAGCGCCTGCGTGCTGCCTTCCCGCCTTTCCTAACCAGCTCTCCTCAGTTCGAGTTTAAAGCTGAGACAATAGAGAGAGAGAGAGGAAAGGAAAGATAGAAAAAGAGATACAACTCCTAGGGGAGGTGGGAGGGTTGTGAAGACTTATTCCTGCTGTTCCCAGAGATCACCTGTTACAGGTAAGTAACTGTGCTATCTCCAGGAACAAGCAGGAATGAGTCTTCACATATGGGGACTCCCTAGCTAAGATGCCTCGGAAATCCCCAAGGATATGAGACCCTGGGAAGGGGTCTACTTCCTCCTATGGATCTCAGGCATCCATCCAGGGAGGAGGGTAGGAGTTGTTTAAGAATGGAACAGGTGTTTGAGGACAGCCTGACCAAACAAGGCATCCCGGCGGGAGTCCTTGTCCAAGCAGTAATGGTCTGTGAAGGTATGAACCGAGGCCCAGGTGGCTGCTCGACAGATCTGGTCGATGGACACAGAATTTAGATGAGCCATAGAGGTGGCCATGGCCCTCACATTATGAGCTGTGACATGGCTCTCCAGAGAAAGGTTCTTACTCTGGTAGGCAAAAGAAATACACTGAGCAATCCAATTGGACAGTGTTCTCTTAGAGACTGGAAGTCCCAAATGAGAAGGATCAAAAGCAACAAAAAGCTGGGAAGACTTTCTATGTTGCTGTGTCCTTTGCAAGTAAAAAGCAAGAGCTCTTTTACAATCCAGAGTATGAAGATTCTTCTCTGCACTGGATGCATGAGGAGCTGGAAAAAAGACAGGTAAATATACCTCTTGATTAAGATGAAAAGGTGAAACCACATTAGGCATAAAGTGTGGATTTGTCCTAAGGACTACCTTATCATGATGGAACCTTGTATAAGGTGGATTAGCCACTAATGCCTGCAGTTCACTGATGCGGCGAGCTGAAGTGACTGCAATGAGGAAAATAACCTTCCAAGAAAGAAACTTCAAGGAGGTAGTGGCTAAGGGTTCAAAAGGTGGCTTCATAAGCTGACCAAGAACCAAATTTAAGTCCCATGCCACCGGAGGAGGCCTAATGGGAGGTTTAGTTAAAGTTAGGCCTCTCATGAATCTTGCAATGAGAGGATGAGAGGAAATAGGTTGTCCATTGATGGGCTTAAGGGATGCTGCAATAGCACTCAAATGGACTCTTACTGAATTCGTTTTAAGGCCTGCATTGGAAAGATGCAGGAGATAGTCTAACAGAGAATTTAAAAGGTAGTGCTAGAGGGTCAAGACCCTTTTCAGCACACCAAATGGAAAACCTCTTCCATTTAAAAGCATAAGAACGTCTGGTAGAAGGTTTTCTGGAAGCATGGAGGATATCCTTCACTTGTTGAGAAAGATTCCAGTCTTGAAGGTCTAGGCCTTCAGTAACCAAGCTCTGAGGTGTAGGGACTTGGGGTTTGGGTGCCACAAAGTCCCTATCTCCTGGGACAGAAGGTATGGAGCAGCTCCCAAGTCCAGGGATGGGGCTTGGGAGAGATGTAGAAGTAGAGGGTACCACATTTGGCGTGGCCAGCGTGGAGCTATGAGGATCATAGATCCTTGATCCCTCTGGAGTTTGAACAGAGTCTTGGGAATCAAGGGAATGGGTGGAAAGGCATACAGGAAGCCCTGACCCCAAAGAAGGAGGAAGGCATCCTTGGCCTGAACTCCCTGACACGGAATTCTGGAACAGAACCGGGGAAGTTTGGCATTCCACGGACTTGCAAAGAGGTCTATGTCAGGGGTTCCCCATTCTTGGAAGATTCTGAGTACCTGATCCATGTGCAGGGACCATTCGTGTGGAAGCAGAACTCGATTGAGTCTGTCTGCCCAAGAGTTTTGGACTCCTGGGAGGTATACTGCCAGGAGATGGATTTGATGCTCTCTGGCGAAGGCCCATAATCTTAAAGCTTCGAAGCAAAGCGACAGAGAGCCAGTTCCTCCTTGTTTGTTTATGTAAAACATGGCTACTTGATTGTCCGTATGAATGAGGACTGTCTTATAGCTGAGGAGGGTATGAAAGACCTTGAGAGCTAGAAAAACTGCTCGAAACTCCAAGTGGTTGATATGAAGAGAGGTCTCCTGTGGGGACCAAGTGCCTTGAGTGGAGAGGTCCTGTAGATGGGATCCCCAACCTGTTTGTGAGGCATCTGTTGTGAGGGTTGCTTGGGGCAACAACTGTTGGAAGGGGGACCCCAGCAACAAATTCTGAGTGGACATCCACCATTGGAGAGACCAAAAGAGACGTTTGGTGATTGCTATTTGGTCTGAGAGAGCTCCTGAAGCTTGAGTCCACTGGGTGGACAAAGTCCATTGAGCTGCTCTCATGTGTAGGCGAGCATAGGGTACCACATGTACTGTGGAAGCCATGTGGTCTAGCAGTTGTAGCATCTCCTGGGCAGTTAAGTGGCTCTTTGACTGAATCTGGGAGGCTAACTGCACTAGGCGTTGGCAACGGGCCTGAGGAAGGTAGGCCCTTGCAGTAGTGGTATCCAACCAGTCCCCTATGAATTCTAGGGACTGAGTAGGGGTGAGCTGAGACTTTGGGAGGTTTACCACAAGTCCCAGGTACTGCAGAATGCGTCTTGTGCGGTCCAGGGAAATCTTGGCCTCTGACTGAGATGGAGCTCAGATGAGCCAGTCGTCCAGGTATGGGAAGACAAATATTCCCAGAGTGTGTAGAAATGCAGCAACTATTGCCATGCATTTGGTGAACACTCTTGGAGCAAAGGCCAGACCGAAAGGAAGGACTCTGTATTGGTAATGTTTTCCTTGGAAAAGAAACTGAAGGAATCTTCTGTGAGAGGGATGGATGAGGACATGTGTGTACGCATCCTTGAGATCTAGAGAACAAAGCCAATCCTGACTTTGAAGGTATGGAAGGAGAGTGCCCAGAGAAAGCATCTTGAACTTCTCCTTGCATAGAAATTTGTTCAATTCTCTGAGATCTAAGATGGGTCTGTATCCCCCTGTCTTCTTTGGAATGAGAAAATAGGGGGAGTAGAACCCTGACCCTTGATGAAGAAGAGGAACTTCTTCTATTGCCCCTTGGGCAAGAAGGGTAGCTACCTCCTGACCTAGAAGGTCGAGAAGAGATGTGGGAGAATTGAAGTGTCTCACCATGGTGTGGGGAGGAATGTCTGAGAAATGAAGCTTGTAGCCCTCTCTTATGATGGAGAGGGTCCACTGCTCTGATGTTATTTGCTCCCATCTGGGAGCAAAATGAGCCAACCTTCCTGGAATGGCGAGAGGCTCTGGCTGCTTTAGAGCCAGAAAGGCTAAGTTCTCTAGCATCAAGTCAAAAACCCTGAGGAGGTTGGGCCTGCTGAGTTGCAGCAGCCCCTGTAGGCTTAGGCCTGGCCTGTTTAGGTTGCTGACGCTTAGTGGTAAAGCGACCTGTAGAAGATTGTTGGCCAGAAGTAGAAGGAAATCTGCCCTTTTTAAAGAAAGACTTTTTAAAAGGCTTTTTCTTGGCAGGAATGGAGGTTGACTTTGAAAGTCTATCCAGAGCAGAGTTTTCTGCATCCATTTGAGTGGCTTTTATTTGCCATTCTTTGCCAAATAGGTTTTCACCTGCACAGGGAAGATTTCCTAAACCATCTTGAACCCAGGGTTCTAAATCAGAAGCCTGGAGCCAAGCAATTCTGCGAGCAGCTATGGCAATGCCCGAAGCTCTGCTGGCACCTTCAAAGGAGTCAAAGGCTGCCCTGTTGGAAAACTTTGAAATGTCTTGGGTATGCTTAAGCCAAATGAGGAATTCCTCCCTTTTATCCTCTGGAAGAAAAGGGAGGAAAGTGTGCAGCTTTTCTGCAACTTCTTTTAGAAACATACCCATGTAAAGACTATATGAGTTGATTCTGGCAATAAGCATACTGGCTTGGAAGATTTTCCTACCAAAAGCATCCAAGGTCCTGCATTCTCTTCCTGGAGGAGCAGAAGAGTGTCTCTTTGTACTCTTTATCCTTTTCATAGCTGACTGCACCACAATGGAATGGTGAGAAAGCTGAGTTTTATGAAATCCAGGACAGGGAGGAACACGATACATAGTGTCCAATCTGCGAGAATGAGGAGAGAGGGTGAGAGGAGTCTCCCATAGATCAATCATGTGTTCATAAAGAATCTCATGAATTGGTAAGGTGACTGCCTCTTTAGGAGCCTTAGAATAGCCTAAAATATCCAATTTTTTTGCTCTAGGCTCTGATTCAGAGGTTACTGAAATAGAAAGTCCTTTAGCTACTTCTCTTATGAAGTCTTGAAAGGACAAGTCCTCTGGAGGAGACATTCTTCTTTTTGGAGAAGAAGGCTCTTCAGGAAGGGCTATGGATACTTCAGGAGACTTGTCTGATGTATCAGAATCATCAGAGGAATCAAAGTATCGCCTGTCAGGGTGCTCTTCCAACGCTCGATACGCGTATCGAGCAGTATCGACATCGGGCATCGCCGGTACCGGATCGGTACCGATAAGCAGCCCTGGACAAGGAACTGCAGCAGCCGGTATCCTGGTCGACGTCGATGTAGTCGGTACCGGTATCGGCGCTGGTGCCGGTACCGGAGCCGATACCGACAACGGA
The DNA here is from genome assembly GCA_033557465.1 of Ichthyophis bannanicus. Classification (NCBI taxonomy): domain Eukaryota; kingdom Metazoa; phylum Chordata; class Amphibia; order Gymnophiona; family Ichthyophiidae; genus Ichthyophis; species Ichthyophis bannanicus. The sequence goes on from CM066033.1 coordinate 579,043,355, forward strand.
GTTTGTTTCGGTACCAGCGGCGTCGCAGCTTGAATGAAGGCCATGATAGCCCGCTGCATGGACAGAACATTGTGATCCATCGACGCCATGAATGCCTGGAATTCGGTACCGGGAGATTGTGCCGGTACCCCAGAGCATTCTAACAGGTGATCGGTCGAGGCCGTGCCATCGATGTCAACCTGTAACCCCATAGGAGGAGCTTTGGAAGCCGGAGCTTCCCGCCGGGGTTGTTTTGCTGGTGCAGGATCCTCGAGGGCAAGCCCGGAGGCATCTCGATGCTTAGAGGGAGATCTACCCTTCGAGGACCTGCTGGATTTATGTTTGGTTACCTGAGATCCATCAGGAGAAGAAGACCTGGAAGATGTCGATGCTACCGACGCTGCATCAGCGGGAAACAGCACATGGAGCTTAGCTGCTCGGTTCTGTAAACCCCGTTTAGACATTAGAGAGCAGGAGGGACAATCCGGAATGGAGTGTTCAGGACCCAAACATTTGAGGCACCATTCATGGGTATCTGTAACAGAAATGGTACCGCTACACGTAGTGAATTTCTTGAACCCGGAGGCTGGTTTTTCCATGAGGAAAATTTTCTTGTAGGCCCTGAGGCCCAAGAAGAAAAATACACTGTGAAGAAAATATAGATTTCTTTTTTTTTTTTGAAAGAAAGAAAGAGAAAAAGACCGGCGGTACCGATCCAGAGTCGGGGAAGGCAGACACGTGACCAAAGAAATAAAATAAAATAAAGAACTTCTTCAGCGGTGACAGGGCTCGACCTGCTGGCTCTGCGGCAAAGAAGAACTGAGGAGAGATGGTTAGGAAAGGTGGGAAGGCAGCGCGCAGGCGCTGTGGGATGCTCCCAAAAGCTTTCCTTTTTGGGAAGCTGGGGAGTGTTCCCGCGCAGGCTCCGTCGGTACCGACGTACCCATATGTGAAGACTCATTCCTGCTTGTTCCTGGAGATCTCCCCTCAGCCGTCTCTTTTCCAGGTTGAAGAGCCCTAACCTTTGTAGCCTCTCTTCATAGGAGGAGCCTTCCATCCCCTTTACCATTTTGGTGGCTCTTCTCTGTATCTTTTCTAATAATGCTATATCCTTTTTAAGATACGGCGACCAGAATTGCACAAAATGTTCAAGGTGCGGTCGTACCATGGAACGATACAGAGGCATTATAATATCCTTTGTTTTATTTTCCATTCCTTTCCTTATGATACCTAACATTCTATTTGCTTTCTTGGCCGCCACTGCACACTGGGCCGAGGGTTTTAACATGTTATCCACGATGACTCCTAAATCTTTTTCCTGGGTGGTGGTTCCCAATGTGGAACCCTGCATCGTGTAAACAGTATGGGTTGTTCTTTCCTAGGTGCATAACTTTGCACTTGTCCACATTAAATTTCATCTGCCATTTGGATGCCCAGTCTTCCAATATATCCAGATCCTCCTGCAGTTTTCCACAGTCCTCTTGGGTTTTAACAACTTTAAACAGTTTTGTGTCGTCTGCAAATTTGATAACCTCACTAGTTATTCCCTTTTCCAGGTCATTTATGAATATGTCAAAAAGTAGCGGACCCAGTACAGATCCCTGGGGTACTCCACTATTCATCTTTTTCCATTGGGAAAATTGGCCATTTAGCCCTACCCTCTGCTTTCTATCTTTTAACCAGTTCCCAATCCACAATAGTACACTGCCTCCTATCCCATGACTTTTTAGTTTTGCCAAAAGTCTCTGATGAGGGACCTTGTCAAAGGCTTTCTGAAAGTCCAGATACATTATATCAACCGACTCACCTTTGTCTACCTGTTTATTCACACCTTCAAAAAAACATATCAGATTAGTAAGACAAGATCTTCCTTGTCTAAAGCCATGTTGGCTGTCTCCCATTAGGCCATGACTATCTAAATGCTGTGTAATTTTGTTCCTTATGATGGTTTCTACCATTTCCCCCGGTACTGACGTCAGGCTCACCGGTCTGTAATTTCCCGGATCACCCCTGGAACCCTTTTTAAAAATTGGCGTTACATTGGCGACCCTCCAATCTTCAGGTATTACAGATGATTTTAATGAAAGTTCACAGATTACTAATAGCAGGTCTGCAATCTCATATTTCAGTTCTTTCAACACTCTTGGATGTATACCATCCGGTCCAGGTGATTTGCTACTATTCAGTTTATCAAATAGTTGTAATACATCTTCTCGGTGTAACGATATTTCTTTCAATTCCTCTGCAGTATCACCTTTAAATACCACTTCAGTCTTGGGTAGCACCCCTACATCTTCCTCAGTAAAGACCGAAGCAAAGAATTCATTCAGTCTCTCCGCTATAGCCTTGTCTCCTCTTACTGCCCCTTTAACCCCTCTATCATCTAATGGTCCAATTGATTCTCTCACAGGCCTTTTGCTATGAATGTACTTGAAAAAGTCGTTATTTCGTGTTTTTGCTTCCGTAGCAAGTTCCTTCTCAAATTCTCGCTTTGCCTGCCTTATCAATGCTTTGCATTTAACTTGCCAGTGCTTGTGCTATTTCCAGTTTTCGTCGTTTGGCTCTTTTTACCATTTCCTGAAAGATGCTTTTTTGGCAGCAACAGCCTCTCTGACCTCACCTTTAAACCATGCTGGCAGTTTTTTGGACTTTCTTCCACTTTTCTTAATGCGTGGAATACAGCTGGCCTGGGCTTCCAGGATAGTATTTTTAAACAACACCCAAGCTTGATGTAAGTCTTTAACCTTTGCAATCGCTCCTTTTAGTTTTTTCTTAACTGTATTCCTCATTTTATCATAGTCTCCCTTTCGAAAGTTAAAAGGTAGTACTGTAGATTTCTTTACTATCCCTCCTCCACTAATTAAATCAAACACGATCATGCTATGATGACTATTGCCAAGTGGTCCCAACACCCTTATTTCTTGCACCAGATCTGGTGTTCCACTAAGGACTAGGTCCAGTATGGCTTCCCCTCTGGTCGGTTCATGAACCAGCTGCTCCAAGAAGCAGTCATTTATTTCATCTAGAAACTGTATCTCCCTAGCATGTCCTGCTGTGACACTGACCCAGTCGATACCGGGGTAATTGAAATCACCCATTATTACTACTCTGCTGTGACTTTTGTTAGCTTCCTTGATTTCTTTGGGCATTTCATCATCCATTTGTTCATTCTGGCCAGGTGGTCGATAGTACACCCCCACTGCCATCACCTTCCCCTTCATACATGGAATTTCAATCCATAGAGATTCTACAGCAAATTTTGTTTCCTGCAAAACTTTAATCCTTTCTGACTCAATGCCCTCTCTAACATAGAGCGCAACTCCTTCACCAATTTGATCAGTTCTATCATTACGATATAGTTTGTATCCAGGTATCACAGTGTCCCACTGGTTATCCTCCTTCCACCATGTCTCTGAGATTGCAATCATATCTAACCTCTCATTTAGTGCTATATAGTCTAACTCTCCCATCTTATTGCCTTCCCTTGTCGTGGGCCACCAAATAGCACAAACAGATGATATGACCTCCAAAAGGACCTTGTTCTCTTCAGATACTGCCACAGGGTGTGGCGGACATTCAGCTGGTGCAGGAGGGGATCCTCCACCATCCCTCCTGTCCCAGAAAACATGGGCAGTGACACTGACTGATTTAGGTAAAAAAAATTGAGAACACCTTGGGAAGAAAGGAAGGCACCGGTCTCAAAACCACCTTCTCCTTTGACTTGATGAGAAAAGGAGCCCTGTAGGACTGCACCTGAAGATCTGAGATGCTCCTGACCAAACATATGGCCATCAAAAATACCGTCATCAATGTCAGATCCTTCAAAGAGAAGCACTCAGAGGCTTAAAGGGAGCATCCATCAAGACTGACTACCAGATTTAGATCCAAAAAGGGAATTACCAATCGCACCAGTGGCCGAACCTGCTTTACCGCACAAAGAAAACAAACAACATCCGGGTGTGTTCCCAAGGGAGCACCACGGAGCCTAATGTGCTAACAGGAGATGGCTGCCACCTGCACATGCAGCAAACTACAAGCCAAACCTTTGTCTATTCCTGCCTGCAGAAAGGTGAGGATCTCTGGAACTGTAGCCTGCAGAGGGTGACAGTTCCATTCTCACACCAGCTCTCGAAGACTCTCCAGACCCAAATGTATGCCAGCAAAGTGGAACGTCTATGGGCCTTCAACAACGTTGCAATCACTGAGGATGAATAACCCTGCTGTGTCAATTGAGCCCTCTCGAGCGATGCCGTAAGCGAGAATTAATCCACCTGAGGCATCAGAATTGGACCCCGAAAGAGCAGATCGGCTCACACCAGTAGACCGCCAGCCGCACCAGATCAGTATACCACGGCTGCCTCGGTTAATCTGGGGCAATCAGCAGCATGAGCCCCTGATGTGCCTGTATCCTCTGCACTACTCGACCGATGAGTACCCATACAGCAGCCCTTCCATAGGCCACAGCTGCACTAGCGCGTTGAGCTCCTCTGACATGTGCTCTCTTCTTCTGCTGTAAAACTAAGGTGCCTTCGCCAACTTGAGAATTGCCATGAGACTCATGATCGACGGACCCCATTGCCGAACCAACTAGGCAAAAATTGCTCCATTGAGGATCCATTCGTTAGCGTCAATACGCATTCTGCTGAGATAATTGGCCACAACATTCTCCTTGCCTGCCATGTGCACCGCAGAGATTGCCACCAGATGACTCTCCACCCAGGCCATCAATGGCTCCACTTCACTCTCCAATTGCAGACTGATTGGGCAGCCTTGCCAGTTGATGTAGGCCACCACCATGGCATTGTCAGAGAACACTCTTACCGCCTTTCCTTCCAGAAGGGCCCGCAACTCCTGCAGTGCTAAGAACACTGCCCTCAATTCTAAGCAGTTGATAGGCCACACACTCTCCTCCGAAAACCACTGCCCCTGTGCAATTTGAGTCTTGCAATGTGCCCTCCATCCAGATAGACTGGCATCCATGGTGAGCGGTATCCACTGGGGCGTTTCCAAGAGCATACCCGCTTGAAGTCTGTCAGGTTGTAACCACCAGCAGGAGGGCCTTCCGTACTACTGCCCCCCCCCCCCCACCAAGGCCCAATCAGGGCTCAGCAACACCATATAAAAACCTGCAACCAGCAGAGCTACAGCCTCTCTTCACCTCCGGACCCTGCACGCCGATCGGACATCGGGGGAGGAAGCAGCAGCCGCGTGTCCCTCCTGCTCCCCCCACCAAGGCCCAATTGGGGCTCAGCACCACCATATAAAAGCCTGCAGCCAGCAGGCGTGCCCGCACCTGAGGGCCCTTTGGCGTGGCCCTTCGGCAAAGACCGTGGCAAAGAAAACCAAAGACACCTGACCAGCAGAAGCCCAGCCAATCCCTCAATTCACCAACAACCTTAATCTTAAAAACATAGCTGCCTGATCATTGATCGGACACCACTAGCGAACTTCCTGATGTGCTCTCAGGCACAGAATGTAAGCACTACATAACAAAAGGTGTGCCCTCCTAACTACAACATATAATTCCTGACTTACTATACAGATTGCTGTTATACTTGTATGCCTCTATACCATTATGCAATGTGTTAATCCCCGACCACACCGTGTTGCTGTTTGCCAATCTATGAATGTACCAGATATAAAAAACCCTCATACTGGTATACCTGCCCTAGTCACAATGATATATTACCAACCTTACATCATATACCATCAAAATCTAAATGCTATAACAAGATTGTTAACTGTACTCTCCCTGCTAAACTTGCTGATGTTAATTGTACTCTCCTCCCAGATCTACTCATTGATACACTACAAATTCCCAGCACCCGCATCCCCCCCGCACCAGCCTGAAACCGAACCTCATTCCACCCTACCCTCCCCCTCCTAAATCCTAACCCATACTCTCCTACCAAATCACTCAAAATGGAGTCCGCTAAACTCCACCTATCTACACTATGGACCAGTCTCCTCATACTCTACACCACCTCATTCCTCCTCTCATATGCCCTGATAGTGAAGCACAGTGCACTAATCCCTATAATCCACTCATTGAAATATTAAAACATGTCAAATTGTTTACTCCACGCTCACACTAACCTCCACAACCGGAACTGCAAACTCAAAATAATCAGCAGTAATCCCAACCTCACCCACAACTTCCCTTCAGACAACCTCCACCCTCCACTCAAATGACCTCTACTCAATGTCTGCTCAGCCATAAATAAAATCCCCCTAATTGCTGACCTAATATTCGACCACGACTTGGAAATCCTACGTCTCACAGAACCTGGTTCCATGAAACCGACTCTGTCCTAATAAACCAAATATGTCCCACCGCATACTCAATCAACGTATAATGTAACAGAATATCCAGCAGAGGTGCAGGAGTCACTGTAAAGCATAGCTACTCACCTGTAACAGGTGATCTCCGGGAACAGCAGGAATTTAGTCTTCACATATGGGTATCATCGGTACCGATGGAGCCTGCGCGGGAAAGCTCCCCAGCGTCCAATTAGAACATTTTTGGGAGCATCCCACAGCGCCTGCATGCTGCCTTCCTGCCTTTCCCAACTGCCTCTCTCCAGTTGAGTTTAAAGCCGAGACAAAAAGAGAGAAAGGGAAAGAGAAAGAGATAGATAGAGAGATACAACTCCTAGGGGAGGTGGGTGGGTTGTGAAGACTAAATTCCTGCTGTTCCCGGAGATCACCTGTTATAGGTGAGTAACTATGTTATCTCCAGGAACAAGCAGGAATGTAGTACTCACATATGGGGACTCCCTAGCTATAGATGCCAGGGAGAGACCCCAGAAGTTGTGTGTCCCTGTGAAAGGGCTCCACTTCCCCCCATGGATCTCTGGCATCCAACCAGGGATGGCGGGTAGGAGTTGATTAGGTATGGAACAGGTGTTGGAGAACAGCCTGACCAAACAAGGCATCCCGGCGGGAGTCCTTGTCCAAGCAGTAATGGGCTGTGAAGATATGAACTGAGGCCCAAGTGGCTGCTCGACAGATGTCCCATTGAAGCTGCCATGGCTCTCACATTGTGAGCTGTGACATGGCCCTCCAGAGGAAGATTCTTGCTCTGATAGGCAAAGGAAATACACTGTGCAATCCAGCTGGACAGTGTTCTCTTGGAGACTGGAAGTCCCAAATAAGAAGGATCAAAAGCAACAAAGAGCTGAGAGGACTTTCTGTGTTGCTGTGTTCTTTGCAAATAAAAGGCTAAAGCTCTTTTACAGTCCAAAGTATGAAGATTCCTTTCTGAATTTGATGCATGCAGCCTTGGAAAGAACACAGGCAGGTAGACCGCTTGGTTAAGATGAAAAGGCGAGACCACCTTTGGCATAAAGTGTGGATGAGTCCTAAGGACTACCTTGTCATGATAGAACCTTGTATAAGTTGGATCAGCCACTAGTGCCTGCAACTCACTGATGCGACGTGCTGATGTGATTGCAATGAGAAAGATAACTTTCCAAGAAAGGAATTTCAATGAGGTAGTAACTAAGGGTTCGAAAGGTGGCTTCATGAGCTGACCAAGAACCATGTTTAAGTCCCATGCCACCGGTGGTGGCCTAATGGGAGGCTTAGTAAGAAGAAGACCTCTCATAAATCTTGCTATAAGAGGAAGGGAGGAAATAGGTTGTCCATTTAGAGGCTTGAAAGAAGCTGCCATAGCACTCAAATGGACTCTTACTGAGTTAGTCTTAAGTCCTGCATTGGATAAATGAAGGAGATACTCCAGTAATGATTCCAGACGTATCGCAAGGGGGTTAGGACCCTTCTGCGAGCACCATATGGTAAACCTCTTCCACTTAAAAGCATAAGAGCGTCTTGTGGAAGGCTTCCTGGAAGCATAAAGGACATCCTTTACTTGCTGAGAGAGGTTAAGATCATGAAGATCTAGGCCTTCAGCAACCAAGCTCTGAGATGCAGAGACTGGGGATTGGGATGCCATAACATTTCGTCCTCCTGTGACAGGAGATCTGAAGCAGATCCTAACTCCAGAGAGGGAGCTTGAGAGAGATGTAGAAGCAGAGGGTACCACACTTGCCACGGCCAATGTGGAGCTATGAGAATCATATGCCCTCTCTCTCTCTGAAGCTTGAACAGGGTTTTGGGAACTAGGGGAATGGGTGGAAAGGCATAAAAGGAAGTCTTGCCCCCAGTGAAGGAGGAAAGCATCCCTGGCCTGAGAGCCCTGAGCCGGAATTCTGGAACAGAACCGGGGAAGTTTGGCATTCAACGGACTTGCAAAGAGGTCTATGTCCGGGGTTCCCAAATTTAAAAAATCTTGGCCACCTGGTCTGCATGCAGAGACCATTCTTGTGAAAGCAGAACTCGACTGAGTCTGTCTGCCCAAGAGTTTTGTATGCCTGGAAGATACACTGCCAGGAGATGAATCTGATGCTCTCTGGCGAGGGCCCATAGTCGCAAAGCTTCGTTGCAAAGCGACAGAGAGCCTGTTCCCCCCTGCTTGTTCACGCAGAACATGGCTACTTGATTGTCCGTATGAATGAGGACTGTCTTGTAGCTGAGCAGGGTGTAGAACACTCGAAGAGCAAGGAAGATTGCTCTGAGCTCTAAGAGATTGATATGTAGATGAGTCTCCTGTGGAGTCCAAGTGCCTTGGGTGAAGAGGTCTTGCAGATGAGCTCCCCAACCCATTGGTGAAGCATCTGTTGTGAGAATTGCCTGGGGTAAAGGTTGTTGAAATGGGGACCCCAGCAACAGGTTCTGAGTGGACTGCCACCATTGGAGAGACAAAATAAGGCGATTTGTGTTTGCTCTTTTGTCTGACAGGCACATAAGAACATAAGATATGCCATACTGGGTCAGACCAAGGTCCATCAAGACCAGTATTCTGTTTCCAACAGTGGCCAATCTAGGTCATATGTACCTAGCAGTTTCCCCAAGAGACACAAGTTCCACAATGCTTGTACTGGGTCAAGCATTGATATCTTCGGTCACTTCTTAATAATGGTTTATGGACCTTTCCTCCAGGAACTTGTCCAAACCTTTTTTAAACCCAGCTACACTAACAGCCTTTACTACATCCTCCGGTAACAAATTCCAGAGGTTGATTACACGTTGAGTGAAAAAATATTTTCTTTTATTAGTCTTAAATAGTTTACCCTGTAGCTTCATTGCATGTCCCCTAGTCTTTCTATATTCTGATAAGGTAAACAATCGATCTACGTTTACCCGTTCCACTCCGTTCATTAATTTATAGACTTCTATCATATCTCCCCTCAGCCGTCTCTTTTCCAGGTTAAAGAGCCCTAACCTTTTTAGCCTTTCCTCATAGGAGTATCCTTCCATCCCCTTTACCATTTTGGTGGCTCTTCTCTGAACCTTTTCTAAAATCACTATATCCTTTTTAAGATACGGCGACCAGAATTGCACACAATATTCAAGGTGCGGTCTCACCATGGAACGATATAGAGGCATTATAATATCTTTTGTTTTATTTTCCATTCCTTTCCTTATCATACCTAGCATTCTATTTGCTCTCTTGGCCGCCGCTGCACACTGGGCCGAGGGTGTTAACATGGTATCCACAATGACGCCTAAATCTTTTTCCTGGGTGGTGGTTCCTAATGTGGAACCTTGCATCGTGTAACCATAGTTTGGGTTGTTCTTCCCTAGGTGTATAAGCTTGCACTTGTCCACATTAAATTTCATCTGCCATTTTGATGCCCAGTCTTCCAATTTATCAAGATCCTCTTGCAATTTTTCACAATCCTCTTGGGTTTTAACAACTTTAAATGGTTTTGTGTCATCTGCAAATTTGATAACCTCACTCGTTATTCCACTTTCCAGGTCATTTATGAATATGTCAAAAAGCAGCGGACCTAGCACAGATCCCTGAGGTACACCACTATTCACCTTTCTCCATTGGGAAAATTGGCCATTTATCCCTACCCTCTGCTTTCTATCTTTTAACCAGTTCCTGATCCACAATAGTACACTGCCTCCTATCCCATGACTCTTTAGTTTTGCCAAAAGTCTCTGATGAGGGACCTTGTCAAAGGCTTTCTGAAAGTCCAGATACACAATATCAACCGACTCACCTTTGTCCACCTGTTTATTCACTCCTTCAAAAAAACATAACAGATTAGTAAGACAAGATCTTCCTTGTCTAAAGCCATGTTGGCTGTCTCCCATTAGGTCGTGACTATTGTGGTGCCGCAGACCCTATGCAAACAGAAAAAAAGGTTTTAAATTCAGAAAAAAGATTCCAACACCAGATGCGACATTACGAGGAGCCAGATAGGGGGAGCAAGAGAGACCTCCCAGGGCCTAGAGAGCCACACCCCAGAGCTTGTGATGTGATGCCGGCCAACAGCCAATCCAGGAAAGGGGGAGTTCCTTTTAAGAAAGGCTGGGAAATTGGAAAAGGAGGGAGAAGGAGTTCTTGGCAACGAGACACGAGGAGAAGGAGTTCTTGGCAAAGAAACCCAGGGAGTTCGGTGCAACAGGACAGAAGGAGTTCTTGGCAAAGAGACACCGGGAGGAAAGGTACCCGGAGAGAAACAGAAGTCAGAGTCTTAGCTGATGGAACGGTGCCAGCGGACTCAGGACCCTGTGGAAGTTACCAGAAGGAAGATGAAGCCATCTCCATAGGAGGTAACACTCTTTGTTCAAGGAGAGAGAGGTATGGGTGTGAAAGGGAGATAACTCCACCCGAAGGCCAGCTGGACAGTGGGAAGCCTGCTAACCGAGTAAGGCTGAATTGCAGCAGGACTAGGCCTCAAGCCTCAGCTCACTGGGATAGGCCCAGAGAAAAAGGTAATCCACATTTTTCTACTACTAACCGTTATAACCTGGTGACACAGGGAGCACAGGAAACAAGGGAGTGTTCTCCTCATCAAGCTGTTTGTAAAGCAAGACACAAGCATTTATCAAATGAAAGACTGTTTAAGGAAAGGCCCAGGGACAAAAGAGGTTGTTCTCATAGTAAGCATGCACATGACCGAGGCCTAAACTTAACCCCAGAGCATTGGAGGCTGGTACAAACTTTATATGAAAAGCCTCAGCATATTCCACCGGACTATATTGATACAGAGTCACAGCTTTCAGATCCTCAGCCCATGCAGGTGGAATTTACCGAGGACCCTTCCGAAATGGCAATGGATTGTAGCTACTGTCAGGCAGGAAGCCTAGAATCCCTGCCTAGTGTCTAGAGCCATGCTCAGCAAACAGAGACTGTGTTTCATATGTATAAATTCCTGTGAAGATAACAGAGGATAAAGCAATAACTGTTTATGTTTCTTTCTACCTGAAGTAAGGTTGCTTTGTGTTGATGTAGATTCCAATATTTGAATCTTTGTGCATTAAGGGAAATAAAAAGCCTTTCTTTCCCTACTCTCGGACTTTGTATTCATTTGAGGCTTTGGTACACGGAAGGCCACTGGGAACAGAATACCCAGACCCCACACTCAAGGACCAACTCAAACTTAAAAATATAACTCATGTCCACCCGACCTGCCTTAACAACCCCTGGCCACTAGGGCGGCGGTGTGACATGAAAAATGGCGTAGTTGTTGGATGTATTGTTGGAGCCTACGTCAGCCGCAAAGAAAAGAAGCTTAAGCTGCAGGTTTCAGAAAAAAATAATAAACCCAGGTTGGAATATAAGACCCGGAACGGATTGTCTAAAGAAACCAGATTGAAGGAAAACCCGGAGTGGAGTGATCTAAATCCGGAGTGGATTGGCGAAAATCCTGAAAAGGAAAAATCCTGCTCCCAACTGTCGGCGTGGAGAACCGCGGACTGCGACAGCAACGAGTACCATTCCAGAGCTGACTCAACATTACCATCAGGTAAAATGTAAATATGCCTGAATAAGGTTGGATGCCAGGGAAAGTATAGAAAGAAAAAAAAAAAAGGAAAGGAAAAAAAAATTGTTAGAAGAGCCACACTTGGTTGTGTTTTTTTTTTGTGTTCCTTGTTACAGAGTCGCCATGGAGCCTAAAGAGTTGTGTGCATGGATGGCTCATCAATTTGATAAACAAGCGGAACTGGCGCTGCAAAATCAAGCACAAGCGTTGAAAGCCATGCAAGACCAGCAATTACCTGTCTTACAGACAATGGACAACTGGCTAACCCAGCAGCGGGAAGAGATGGCGAAGGTTAAGGCCGAGAGGTTATGAGCCACTGGACTGCACAATCCGGAGGTAGGACAATGGTCATGTAATGATCTAACAGTGGGTAAATTAAGTCCTACTGATAACCTGGACGATTTCTTGGACTCCTTTAGTAGGATAGCGAGTTCAGCTCGTTGGCCAACCGAACAATGGGCTGTCAGACTGGCCGCATCCCTGACAGGGGAGGCGCTGGCCGCCTACCGGTCAATGCCTCCATCGTTGGCTGATAATTATGAAGAAGTAGTGCTGGCAATCAGAGATCGCCTAGGCTTCACTCCATTGGCTTATAATAAAATGTTTAGGGCCACTATCCTTAGCCCTGAGGAAACACCAAAAGCCCTTGGTCATAGAATAAGGAGCCTGGCGTATAAATGGCTACAGCCGGAGAAAAAAAATATAGAAACTCTATTGGACGCTGTAATATTGGAGCAATTCTTAGCCGCAGTGCCGAGTAGGGTACAGAACTTTTTAATCCTACAAAATTGCTGTACCACTACTGAGGCAATAGCCCTTACTGAAAGGTATCTGGAAGCAGAGAGAGTTACCCAGCCAAAGATAGGGATTCCCAAACTGACTATAGGGATGGAAGCTCAAAGGATAAGCAGTCCTTCCCGACCAGCATATAGCAGTAGGAAAGGTAATAATCCTAAGGATATAGAAACGGTTAAAAGATGCTTTTCCTGTGGTAAGAGAGGACATGTGAAAAACTAATGCTATTCGCGCATTGCGCTAGTGGGAGAAGTCCCAAAGACAATGAGAGAGGGCTTCGTATTAAAGGTAAAGATACATGGAGTTAACGCAAAGGCACTTCTGGATTCAGGCGCTGACCAAACCATGATCTCCAAAAGGCTATGGTTTGTGATCAGAAGCCAGGGGTGGTCAGTCCCTGAACATCCAGAAGGGCAAGTTAAAATAAAGTGCATTCACGGAGCAGCTACAAGCTACCCCGTGTATAAACTTTGGGTTAAAGGATTGGGAATAAAAAAGGAAATGTTGGTGGCCGTGGTCCCTAAACTTCCACAAGAGTTGGTATTGGGCCGCGACTGGCCACAATTTCGAAAAAGTCTGAGAGAGGGTTTATCTCCTCAGAAGGTCCCAAATTCCACCTGTAGTGGGCATGAGCCTATGGGTAGCCCTGAACCTACTGAGCGCCTTGGCACCCAGCGAAGCAGCCTAGCCGCAACCACGAACTCCATGGTCCCTAGTCCGCTCTGGGGAAAACCAAAGAGAGCCCCTGTAAAGGATGCGCAAGAGTCACCTAAAATGTTCGTGCTGAAATTCTGTAAGACCTCAGAAAAGGCCCGTAGCCCTCAAAGAGCATCAACACAAGCCGCGGGCTATGATCTCCATAGTGTTGAAGACCAGGTCATCCCGAAGCAGGGGCGGAAATTAGTTAGTACCGGAATACAAGTGGAGCTCCCTCCAGGATGTTATGGAAGGATAGCGCCACGATCAGGGCTGGCTGCCAAACACAGCCTGGATATAGCAGCGGGGGTAATCGATCCCGACTATAGGGGAATATTAAAAGTTCTTCTTTGTAACTTTTCAAAAGAGGATTTCAAGGTTCAAGTTGGAGACAGAATAGCGCAATTGATTTGCGAGCGAGTCGGGTTCCCCAGCTTGGAAGAAGTCACCATGCTAACTCCCACTAGCCGGGGAGCAGACGGTTTCGGCTCTACAGGGAAGGCAGAGCTAGAAGGCCTCATGGCCATAGGAAGTGATTCTCCTGAAGAAGACCTGGGTCCCCGTGTAGAAGACCACAAGGAGGACTCTGTGCCGAAGATCGGAGAGGAACTCTCCTTAAGCCAACAGGACGACTTAGCCCAATTGTTGGGAGAATATAAGGACGTATTAACCCCGATACCGGGAGAAACTTCATTGGTGGCTCACGAAATCCTCACGCCCCCAGGCAAAATCATCCGACAACGTCCCTATCGTTTGCCGGAGGCAAAAAGACAGGAAATTATTAACCAAGTAGAAGAGATGCTGCAAATGAACATTATAGAAGAGTCGCACAGCCCGTGGTGCAGCCCTGTGGTACTGGTGCCTAAACCTGACGGCTCTATGCGTTTTTGTATTGATTTCCGCCAGCTAAATGCTGTGTCTACGTTTGATGCTTACCCCATGCCTCGTATTGAGGAGTTGCTAGACCGGCTTGGGCAAGCAAAATTCTTGACAACATTGGATATGACCAAAGGGTACTGGCAGGTCCCTTTGACACCGGATGCCAGACCCAAAACTGCCTTCAGCACGCCCTTGGGGCTATTCCAATTCCGCAGAATGCCATTCGGTCTACACGGGGCAGCGGCCACCTGTCAACGTCTGATGGATATCATTCTGAGGCCATACCAAACGTTCGCTACTGCCTACATGGACGATGTGGTGATCCATAGTGCCACCTGGAAGGACCATCTTGGCCAGGTAGGCACCATATTAGAAGCCATGAGAAGAGCGGGCCTCACGTTGAACCCGAAAAAATGTACTTTTGCTGCTAAAGAGGTTAAGTACTTGGGTCACCTCGTGGGCCGTGGAACAGTGCGGCCTCTGCGGGATAAGGTGGAATGTGTAAAACAGTTTCCTGTCCCACAGAACAAAAAACAATTGAGAAGCTTCCTTGGCCTCGTCGGCTATTACCGAAGCTTTATACCGCATTTTGCTGAGGAAAGCAGTATCTTCACTGAAATGCTAAGGAAAAATGCCCCGAATCTGCTAATATGGTCACCTGAAGCGGAGACAGCTTTCCAACGCCTAAAGGGAAGGCTATGTCAAGCCCCCATATTACGTGGAGTAGACTTCCAGCAACCCTTTCTGTTGCAGACAGATGCCTCCGAGATGGGCTTAGGTGCTGTTCTGTCCCAGATACAAGAAGGGGCAGAGCACCCCATTATGTTCCTTAGCCGGAAACTTTCAGTGGCTGAACAGAAATACGCTACAATAGAACGAGAATGTCTCGCTATTAAATGGGCCATTGAGGCATTACGATTTTATCTGACGGGGAGACAGTTCGTCCTCATAACAGATCATGCCCCTCTGAAATGGTTACATACTATGAGGAATGAAAATAACCGGTTAACCAGGTGGTATATGGCTCTGCAGCCTTATGATTTTCGAGTAGAACATCGAGCTGGAAAACTACATTTCAACGCCGATGCCATGTCACGTATTCCGTGCTGTGTGAAAGAGGCTTCACCAGCCCGTCACTATCTACATGCTGAGTAATTTTATTCTTTATGATGGTTTCTACCATTTTTCCCGGTACTGACGTCAAGCTCACCGGTCTGTAGTTTCCCGGATCACCCCTGGAACCCTTTTTAAAAATTGGTGTTACATTGGCGATCCTCCAATCTTCAGGTATTAGAGATAATTTTAATGATAGTTCACAGATTACTAATAGCAGGTCTGCAATCTCATATTTCAGTTCTTTCAACACCCTTGGATGTATACCATCCGGCCCAGGTGATTTGCTACTCTTCAGTTTATCTAATAGTTGTAAGACATCTTCCAGATGTATCGATATTTCCTTCAATTCTTCCGCACCTTTAAATACCACTTCAGTCATGGGTAACATCCCTACATCTTCCTCAGTAAAGACCGAAGCAAAGAATTCATTCAGTCTCTCCGCTATCGCCTTGTCGCCTCTTAGTGCTCCTTTAACCCCTTTATCATCTAATGGACCAACTGACTCTCTCACAGGTTTTTTGCTACGAATGTACTTGAAAAGGTCTTTATTTCGTGTTTTTGCTTCCGCAGCAAGCTTCTTCTCAAATTCTCTCTTTGCCTGCCTTATCAATGCCTTGCATTTGACTTGCCAGTGCTTGTGCTGTTTCCAGGTTTCGTCATTTGGCTCTTTTTTCCATTTCCTGAAAGATGCTTTTTTGGCAACAACAGCCTCTCTGACCTCACCTTTAAACCATGCTGGCAGTTTTTTGGACTTCCTTCCACTTTTCTTAAAGCGTGGAATACAGCTGGTCTGGGCTTCCAAGATAGTATTTTTCAACAACATCCAAGCTTGATGTACGTCTTTAACCTTTGCAACTGCTCCTTTTAGTTTTTTCTTAACTGTTTTCCTCATTTTATCATAGTCTCCCTTTCGAAAGTTAAAGGGTAGTACTGTGGATTTCCTTACTATCCCTCCTCCACTAATTAAATCAAAGGCGATCATGCTATGATCACTATTGCCAAGTGGCCCCAACACCCTTATCTCTTGCACTAGATCTGGTGTTCCACTAAGGACTAGGTCTAATATGGCTTCCCCTCTGGTCGGTTCATGAACCAGCTGCTCCAAGAAGCAGTCATTTATTTCATCTAGGAACTTTATCTCCCTAGTATGTCCTGCTGTGACACTGACCCAGTCGATGCCGGGGTAATTGAAATCACCCATTATTATTACTGCACTGTAACTTTTGCTAGCTTCCTTGATTTCTTTGAGCATTTCATCATCCATTTGTTCATTCTGGCCAGGCGGACGATAGTACACCCCCACTGCCATCGCCTTCCCCTTTTTACATGGAATTTCAATCCATAGAGATTCTACAGCAAATTTTGTTTCTTGCAAAATTTTAATCCTTTCTGACTCAATGCCCTCTCTAACATAGAGCGCAATCCCTCCACCAATTTGATCAGCTCTATCATTACGATATAGTTTGTACCCAGGTATCACAGTGTCCCACTGGTTGTCCTCCTTCCACCATGTCTCTGATATTCCAATCATATCTAACCTCTCATTTAGTGCTATATATTCTAACTCTCCCATCTTGTTTTTTAGACTTCTAGCATTTGCATACAAGCATTTTAGAGACTGTATTTTTATTCATATTAATTTGGCTATTGGTAGACATGGGTAATTTGGGATCTTTAAGCTCTGTCTGCTCCATACTCGAGGGCATTTGGGCTACTTTACTCTTTTTTGGAACCTCTCTGCTTTTTGTAGTATCCTTCAAGGATACATTCTTCCGAACCATGCACTCTTGGGCGACTGTCGGCTTTCCCCTATTATCTAGTTTAAAAGCTGCTCTATCTCCTTTTTAAAGGTTAATGCCAGCAGCCTGGTTCCATCCCAGTTAAGGTGAAGCCCATCCCTTCGGAAGAGCCCCTCCTTTCCCCAGAATGTTCCCCAGTTCCTAACAAATCCAAACCCCTCATCTCTGCAGCATTGTCTCATCCACGCATTGAGACTCCGGAGCTCTGCCTGCCTTTTGGGTCCTGCGCGTGGAACGGGAAGCATTTCGGAGAATGCTACCCTGGAAGTTCTGGATTTCAACTTCCTACCTAAAATCCTAAATTTAGCTTCCAGAACCTCCCTACCACATTTTCCTTTGTCATTGGTACCGACATGTACCAAGACAGCAGACTCCTCCCCAGCACTATCGAAGACCTTATCTAGGTGGCGCGTGAGGTCCGCTACCTTCGCACCAGGCAGGCATGTTACCAGGCGATCCTCACGTCCACCAGCCACCGAGCTATCTACATGCCTAATGATCGAATCACCAACTATAACTACTGTCCTAACCCTTCCCTCATGGGCACTTGGCCCTGGAGAAACCTCCTCGGTGTGAGAGGGGTTTACATCACCTGGAGGACAGGTCCTAGTTACAGGATCACTTCCTGCCACACCAGGGTGATGCTCTCCTGTCACGTGACCTCTCTCCTCCATGGCAACAGGGATGCTGCCAGACTGGAGGTGGGACTTCAGGACTATATCCCTGTAGGTCTCGTCTATGTACCTCTCTGTCTGTCTTATGCTTTCCAAGTCTGCTACTTTAGCCTCTAGAGAACGGACTTGTTCCCTGAGAGCAAAGAGCTCCTTGCACCTAGTGCACACGTAAGACCTCTCACCAGCTGGGAGAAAATCATACATGTGACACTCAATGCAAAAGACTGGAAAGCCCACATCCCGCTGCTGGACTGCTGTCTGCATCTTAGTTTTAAGTTTGTGTTTAGATCTTTAAGTTCTTTACGTACTAAAGGGTGCTATGGATATTTATACCACTAAAACTGTACCTAATAAGTTTAATATACCTTGTTCACCTGAAGCTTAATTAATCTCAGGTCCTTAGTGTATGACTGATTTGGGTAATGAGCTTCACCTGAGAGCACCTCCTGTCTTTTAAGTTGTGCAAGTACCTATAAAGCTGTGATTATCCCAGGGGGAGGGTGGGTGTGGGGGGGGAGGGAGGGATATAACACTTATTAAAATGCCTGATGCCTGGGTCCATTGAGTGGATAAAGTCCACTGGGCTGCTCTCAGATGGAGGCGAGCATAAGAAACCACATGCACTGTAGATGCCATGTGGCCTAATAGTTGTAACATTTCTCGGGCAGTGAGATGAGGTTTTAGCACTGCTTGAGAAGCTAACTGCACCATGCGAAGGCAACGGGCCTGGGGAAGATAGGCCCTTGCTTTTTCGGTATCCAGCAAAGCTCCTATGAACTCTAGAGACTGAGTGGGAGTTAGACTGGATTTTGGGATGTTTATGACCAGACCCAAATACTGAAGGATACGCATTGTGCAAGATAGGGAAGTCCTGGCCTCTGACTCTGATGGGGCTCGAATGAGCCAGTCGTCTAAGTAGGGGAAGATGAATATCCGTAGAGTGCGGAGAAATGCTGCTACCACAGCCATGCATTTTGTGAACACTCTTGGTGCTGAGGCCAGGCCAAAAGGAAGCACCCTGTATTGGTAGTGCTTTCCTTGAAAAAGGAACCAAAGGAACTTTCAGTGAGTTGGATGGATGAGAACATGAGTGTACGCATCCTTGAGATCTAGAGAACAAAGCCAATCCTGAATCTGAAGGTATGGCAGCAGAGTTCCCAGAGAAACCATTTTGAATTTCTCTTTGAACAGGAATTTGTTCAATTCTCTGAGGTCTAAAATAGGTCTGTGTCCCCCTGTTTTCTTTGGGATAAGGAAATAGGGGGAGTAAAACCCCGTACCCTGTTGATGAATGGATACTTCCTCTATTGCCCCTTGGGCAAGAAGCATAGTGACCTCTTGATCTAACAGGTTGATGAGAGAGGTTTGAGAATTGAACTGTCTTACCATTGTGGGAGGGGGCATGCACAGAAAGTGAAGCTTGTACCCCTCTTTTATAATGGAGAGTGTCCAATGCTCTGCTGTTATTTGCCCCCACCTGGGGGCAAAGTGACACAACCTTCCTGGAATGGTGGAAGGCTCTGGTCGGTTGAGGACCAGGAAGGCTATGTTCTCTAGATGAAAGTCAAAGGCCTTGTTGAGGGTGAGACTGCTGAGACGGTTGAGGCTTTCCATTGTTTAGGTGGTTGCTGACTTTTCCGGGCAGGCTGACCTGCAGAACGCCCCTGCTGGGAATAAGAGGGATAAAACCTCTTCTTTTTTGAGAGGAATGGTTTCTTGAAAGATTTCTTTCTTGCAGGATCAGCTGTGGCTTTGGATAACCTATCCAAAATAGAGCTATCAGCATCCAACTCATTGGCTTTTTCTTGCCAATGTTTGCAGAATAGGTTCTCACCTGTACAAGGGATATTACCCAGTTTGTCCTGCACCCAGAGCTTCAAATCAGATGCTTGGAGCCAGGCAATTCTACGTGCACCTATGGCAATGGCAGAGGTTCTGCTTATGCACTCAAAACAGTCAAAAGCTGCACGATTGACAAACTTAGAAACATCCTGAGCATGTTTAACCAGTGTGAGAAAGTCCTGCCTCTTGTCATCAGGAAGGAGAGGGCTTAAAATCTCCAAGTCTCCTGTGACTTCTTTAAGGAACATTCCCATATAAAATATAGGAACTGATCCTGGCAGAAAGCATGGAAGCCTGGAAAGTACGACATCCAAAGGCATCCAAAGTTCTACACTCACGTCCTGGAGGATTAGAGGCATGCCTCTTTGCACTCCTGATCCTTCTCATAGCTGATTCCACTACAATAGAGTGGTGAGGAAGCTGAGTTTTCTGGAAACCAGGACAAGGAGGGAGTGAGGAGAGGTGGTAAAAGGTGTCTCCCACATTCTTAACATGAGATCATGTAAGATCTCATGGATAGGCAGAGTAGCTGCCTCCTTAGGAGCTTTGGGATATTGTAAAATCTCCAACTCCTTAGCCCTGGGCTCCGTTTCAGGAGCCACAGTAATGGACAGACCTCGAGCCACCTCTCTGATAAAATCCTGAAAGGAGATATCTTCTGGAGGAGACATCCTACGTTTAGGGGAGGAAGGCTCCTCCGGGAGAAGTATCTCGGTACCGGCAGAGCCGTCAGAATCCTCGGAGTCCTCCGAGGATATGAAGTACCTTCTGTCCGGATGCTCTTGAAGTCGGTACCGGGGGGAATCGGTACCAGTGTATCGGCACCGGAAGGCATCGCATGACTGGGTGCCGGCAAAGCAGACACCGATGTCGATGCTGATGTTATCAGTACTGGTACCGGTACCGGTACCGGCATCGGTACCGGTTGAACTGTCTGACGCGGTTCCGAGGGTGTCGATGTCGCAAGGAGAGCCGCCAGACTGCGTTCAATAGCCAGGAACCTCTGGTCTATCGAAGCTGCCGATGCCTGGGTATCGTTACCAGAAGCAGCCGATACCCCAGAGCATGGCACCAGTAGTTCTGCCAAGGTTGAGGCCTTGAGAACATCCCGGAGCCTCGATAATGCTTTGGAAGCCGAAGCCTCCCGCCGGGGCAATTTTGCCGGTACAGAACCCTCAAAGGCAACGCCAGAGGCATCTCGAAGCTTGGAAGGAGATCTACCCTTTGAGGACCGGCTAGACTTATGTTTAGTTACCTGAGATCCATGGGAAGAAGACGAAGCCCTGGAAGACGTCGATGCCACAGAAGCTGCATCGGAGGGAAAAAGGGCGCTGAGCTTAGCAGCTCAGTTTTGTCGACCCCTCTTGGACATCATGGCACAAACCATACACTCAGAGATGGAGTGATCAGGACCTAAACATTTAAGACACCACTCATGGGTGTCGGTGACAGAGATGGTACCGCCACACTTGGTACACTTTTTGAAACCCGAAGCGTGTTTTTCCATAGTGGAGGAAATTTTGGGCCTAAGGCCCAAAATGGCGCGTGCACCTGGGAAGAAAAGTTTGGAAAAAAATAGAATATATATATATATTTTTTTTTTTTAAACGAAAGAAAGAAAAGAGAACCGGCGGTACCGGTATAGCGTTGAGGAAGGCAGACGCGACCACAAAAAAGAAGGAATAAGGAAAATATTTTCTGTGGTGACGAACAACGACCTGCTGGCTCCGCAGAAAATGAAGAACTGGAGAGAGGCAGTTGGGAAAGGCGGGATGGCAGCACGCAGGCGCTGTGGCATGCTCCCAAAAGCTTTCTAATTGGACGCTGGGGAGAGTTCCCGCGCAGGCTCCGTTGGTACCGACGATACCCATATGTGAGGACTACATTCCTGCTTGTTCCTGGAGATTATCAAGATCCAACCTTCACCTATCTACACTCGAATCTATCTCTACCCCAGGTATGGATTCCATCAGAGTCTCCAATTCTATCCTCTCACTACACCTCCTTTATAGAGCGCCCCAGAGTGACACAACCGACCTCTCCACAATACTTGAGACAGCTTGTACCCCCCCCCCCAACCCATCTCACGTCCACTCATAATACTAGGGGACCTAAATCTCCACTCAACATCCCAGAAACAATCTACCACATTCCTCCAAGCAGGATGCTCTTCACTTCACCCAAATGCTAAAATCACCCACACAAACCAAAGGCAATATTCTGGACCTTTTATTTATCCCACAGCAAACATTAACCAACAGACAGATTGTACACACCATTCATCTAATCCCATGGTCAGATCACTCACTTTTCCTCTTTTCATTTCCCTACCCCCCTCATAAAAAAACACAAACTACCCCTTCCCAACATACCCGCAAATTCAAACAATTCAATGCTGTCAACTTCCTCGAAGAAGTCATACCATCACTGGATCTACTCAACAACAGCTTAACCTTGACTCCCACATTAATGAATGAAACAAAATCCTCACTACTGCTGCACTACTACCGCCCAAACAACACTCTCAAAAAAAAAACGCAGAAGAGCTCCCTGGAATTCTATGAAACTAAGAGACCTTAGAAGGGAACTCAGACGCCTAGAACGTCACTGGAGACGTTCCCGTGATCCTAACACACATATCAGCCATACGGAAAAGCTCCGACTTTACTGCTCAGAAACTCTAAGACTCAAGAGAGAATATAATGAAAATATAATCAAACGCTCCTTAAATAAACCAAGAGAACTCTTTTCCATCGCCAAATCATTGATAAGTGAACCTCTACATCAGGACCGGCCACTCAAAGTAACCCCTCAAACCATAGCCAACCACCTCAGCTCAAAATTCCATCCACCCCCCCCCCCCCTAGCAACCAACCCCCAGCCAATATATGATCACAGTAACAAGCCCCATGCTCTTACGCCCCCCCCCCCCCCCAAATACCTGGAATGAATTTGATCCCCTCACTCTGAAAAACATAACCAAGGTCATCAATACCTCAACATCCGTACTTGACCCCTGCCCTGTTCTCTGGCTTAAGACTACAAAAAGCTCCATCAGCCCATACATACTTCACATAGTACAAGCTTCCCTCCAAACTGGCTCCATACCAGCACCTCTAAAATGTGCCTCAATCCGTCCCATTCTAAAAGGATCAAAGCTTGACCCCTCCTTACCTACTTCTTACAGACCCATCTCCAGTATCCCCTTCCTTGCAAAGATAACCGAAAAAATAGTCCAAACTCAACTTCAGAATTTCATAGATGATCACCCCCCCCCCCCTTCCCGACCCATTCCAACACAGCTTCAAAAAGAACCACGGAGTCGAAACTCTTATAGTCTCACTCCTACACTCAGTAACCTTATACACTCAGAACCCTACCCAAGGATGTCTACTCATATTTCTCGATATATCCTCAGCCTTTGACTCTCTTCCCCACCACCAACTCTTAGATAGACTCCACGAAATAGGATTGAGGGACACACCCCTAAAATGGTTCCACTCTTACTTAGAAAACAGAACACAACAGGTCCGCAAAGGTAATAACACTTCCCAACCCTTCATTCTAAAACAGGGAGTCCCCCGAGGATCCAGTTTATCCGCACTTCTTTTTAACATTTTCCTTCAGCCCATTTGCAAGATTTTCCAAAACTATGGAATCCATTACCAATTATATGCTGTGACATAGCAAGTCCTTCTAGCCCAGTAGAAACTCCCAAACACCAGGTAGAAAGTGCAGGGCTGCAATGTAAACAAAGACACATGGCTACTAGTTGTCAGGGAAACCAGGCCCGAGAGAAGGAAACACGCCCCTGCTATCAGCTTAGCAGAGAGTCACGGGGAAATTCTGAACACCTGCTAGGGGGTGGAGCCAGGCCCTACCCAGGAAAGCTGACTCATAAGGAGGCCCCAGCAGGCAGAGAGAGAGAGAGGAGGAGAGAGAGGAAGGAGAATGGAAGCCAGAGTGAACAGGAAGAGAGACAAGCAGTGTCCCCTTTGAGGAAGGAAGGCCAGCTTCCAGTTAGAAGGTGGACGCAGTCTCCAGCTGAGGGAAGGTCAGAGGCTCCGGCTGAAAGAGATAGGAGGAGCAGACCAGACCAGCTGAGGTATACTCTGGATTATAAGCAGCCAGGAAGGCAGTTGGAAGCTGCCTCACACGGGTTCAGTGGGGAACCAACCGGTTTCTATAAACTACAAAGAAAAGCTTCCACAGCCAGGTCCCCAGGTAAGCCTAAGGGCTGGAATTGCCAGAAGTACTGGGGGTTTATTGACCCAGAAGGTTGGGGCTATGGTGGAGAGAACCGGGGAGAAAATGAATGTTTAGAGCTACGTCAAACCCAAGAGCTCTGTATAAAACCCAGGGTTGGAGAAAAGGGCGCGGCCCCAGAAAGAGCAGGGCAAACAATTCCTGCTTCAGTGGGGGAACGTAGAGAAACAGAGCCAGTCTGGTGGAACATTCGTAGAAAAGAAATGAACTGTATGATTACCTTGGCTGAACAGATAATATCTCTGTGTTAGAAACATATTGTGGAGAAAATACAAGCTGGTTGTGGAAAAGACAGAGCTGTAGGAAACAGGGTGGTGAAGTTTAACCTGCTGGAAAAGAAATGATTTATACTGCAGTGTGGTAAAGTTTAACCTGCTGGAAAGAAATGTTTGTTTTATGCTGAATGAAGCTATTTCTTATTTTGTCCTTTTCTGCCAAAGTGCAGATAATTTTGTGTTACCTTTATCCGTGTGGAGTCCAACCCCGGGAGGGGAAATAAATCCCTTTTGCTTGAAAACATTTCTGAGTCACACTACTCTTCATTTGAACTGGTGATAAACTACATTTCCCTACGAGCACTGCTCCAGGAAGTGGTGGGACATTAGTTTGAAGAAGGAACTTAAACTCCTTAACCCCTACGTACCTGCGGGTACGGGCAAGGGGCGGGATCACAATGCGGATGACATTATCTGCTTCACGCCATTCAATATAACAAACCCTAACTTCTCCAACATAAGCAAATGCCTCACAAACGTAAGGATTTGGCTCACGCATCATAATCTTTTAATCAACCAATCTAAAACTGAAGCTCTTCAAATATTCACCAACACTTCCTATACTCCACCAACAACCCTCACTCTCGGTGAATTCACCCTCCCCGTCAAAAATCAAGTTAAATATCTTGGTCTTATCTTCGACCAGAACATCACATTCAATGAACAAATAAAAAGAACCTCAAACATAATATATGCAAAACTATGAACTCTTCGGAACCTCCAACCCCTCTTAAACCCTGACTCTTTTCGTACTGTCTGCCAGGCTCTCACTACCCTATCCCTCGACTACTGCAATCTCATCTATCAGGGCCTTCCCAAAAAGAGCATACACCCCATCCAAATGGCACAGAACACAATAGCCCGTCTTATCACAAATAACACTAGACATTCACACATAATGCCAATCCTCCATGATCTCCATTGGCTTCCCATGCTATCCAGAATAAAATTCAAAGTAATCACCCTCATACATAAAATCATGCTTAACGAGTCAGCCCCATACCTCTCCTCGCTCCTATCCAAGTCCAATAACAATAGATTACGCCGCACTAACACTAAAAACCTTCTAATTATACCAACAAATAAGAGAACATGCAAACAAACTACCTGTAACAGGTCATTCTCCCTTTATGCCCCCTCATTATGGAATGCCCTACCAGGAGAACTTCTGAACTGCTCTAACCATGCCGAATTCTGGAAGAGGCTAAAAACCCACCTCTTCCAAGAAAGCACAGTTACTTACCTGTAACAGGTGATCTCCGGGAACAGCAGGAATTAGTCCTCACATATGGGTACGTCGGTACCGATGGAGCCTGCGCGGGAAAGCTCCCCAGAAGGAAAGCTTTTGGGGCCTCCCACAGCGCATGCGCGCTGTCTTCCCGCCTTCCTGACCAACTCTCCTCAGTTTGAGTTTAAAGCTGAGACAATAGAGAGAGGAAAGGAAAGAGAGAGAGAGAGATACAACTCCTAGGGGAGGTGGGTGGGTTGTGAGGACTAATTCCTGCTGTTCCCAGAGATCACCTGTTACAGGTAAGTAACTGTGCTATCTCCAGGAACAAGCAGGAATGAGTCCTCACATATGGGGACTCCCTAGCTAAGATGCCCGGGAGATCCCCTCAAGGGTATGAGACCCTGAAGGGTTCCTCATCTTCCTATGGATCTCAGGCATCCATTCAGGGAAGGTGGGCTGGAGTTGTTCAAGAATGGAACAGGTGTCTGAGGACAGCCTAACCAAACAAGGCATCCCGGCGGGAGTCCTTGTCCAAACAGTAATGGGCTGTAAAGGTATGAACCGAGGCCCAGGTGGCTGCTCGACAGATCTGGTCGATGGACACAGAATTTAGATGAGCCATAGAGGTGGCCATGGCCCTCACATTGTGAGCAGTGACATGGCCCTCCAGAGAAAGGTTCTTACTCTGGTAAGCAAAAGAGATACATTGAGCAATCCAATTGGACAGTGTTCTTTTTGAGACTGGAAGTCCTAAATGAGAAGGATCAAAAGCAACAAAAAGCTGAGAAGACTTTCGATGTTGCTGTGTCCTGTGGAGGTAAAAGGCAAGAGCTCTTTTACAATCTAGAGTATGAAGGTTCCTCTCTGCACTGGATGCATGAGGAGCTGGAAAAAAGACAGGTAAATATACCTCTTGATTAAGATGAAAAGGGGAGACCACTTTAGGCATAAAGTGGGGATTGGTCCTAAGGACCACCTTATCATGATGGAACCTTGTATAAGGTGGATTAGCCACTAGAGCTTGCAGTTCACTGATACGGCGAGCTGAGGTGACTGCAATAAGGAAAATAACCTTCCAGGAAAGAAATTTCAAGGAGGTAGTGGCTAAGGGTTCAAAGGGTGGCTTCATAAGCTGACCAAGAACCAAGTTTAAGTCCCATGCCACCGGAGGAGGTCGAATGGGAGGTTTAGTTAAAGTTAGGCCTCTCATGAATCTTGCGATAAGAGGATGAGAGGAGATAGGTTGTCCATTGAGAGGTTTAAGAGATGCTGAGATAGCACTCAAATGGACCCGTACTGAATTTGTTTTGAGTCCTGCATTGGAGAGATGCAGGAGATATTCCAATAGAGAATTCAAGGGGAGTGCTAGAGGGTCAAGACCCTTTTGAGCACACCAAATGGAAAATCTTTTCCATTTAAAAGCGTAAGAACGCCTAGTGGAAGGTTTCCTAGAGGCATGGAGGATATCCTTCACTTGCTGAGAAAGATTGAAGGCCTTCAGTAACCAAGCTCTGAGGTGAAGGGACTTGGGGTTTGGGTGCCACAAAGTCCCCTCCTCCTGAGACAGAAGGTCTGGAGCTGCTCCCAAGTCCAGGGAGGGGGCTTGGGAGAGATGCAGAAGTAGAGGCGTGGCCAGCGTGGAGCTATGAGGATCATGGACCCTTGATCCTTTTGAAGTTTGAACAGAGTCTTGGGAATCAAAGGAATGGATGGAAAGGCATACAGGAAGCCCTGACCCCAATGAAGGAGGAAGGCATCCTTGGCCTGAGTTCCCTGACACGGAATTCTGGAACAGAACCGGGGAAGTTTGGCATTCCACGGACTTGCAAAAAGGTCTATGTCCGGGGTTCCCCATTTCTGGAAGATTCTTAGTACCTGATTCATGTGCAGGGACCATTCTTGTGGAAGCAGAACTCGACTGAGTCTGTCTGCCCAAGAGTTTTGGATTCCTGGAAGATATACTGCCAGGAGATGGATTTGATGCTCTCTGGCGAAGGCCCATAATCTTAGAGCTTCGTTGCAAAGCGACAGAGAGCCAGTCCCTCCTTGTTTGTTTATGTAAAACATGGCTACTTGATTGTCCGTATGAATAAGGACTGTCATGTTGCTGAGGAGGGTATGAAACACTCTGAGAGCTAGAAAGATTGCTCGAAGTTCCAAAAGATTGATATGAAGGGTGGTCTCCTGTGGAGACCAAGTGCCCTGAGTGGAGAGGTCTTGAAGATGAGCTCCCCAACCTGTTTGGGAGGCATCTGTTGTGAGGGTTGCTTGAGGCAACAATGGTTGGAAGGGGGCCCCCAACAACAGATTTTGAGTGGACATCCACCATTGGAGAGACCAAAAGAGACATTTGGAGGTTGCTATTTGGTCTGAGAGAGCTCCTGATGCTTGAGTCCACTGGGTGGACAAAGTCCATTGAGCTGCTCTCATATGTAGGCGAGCATAAGGCACCACATGTACTGTGGAGGCCATGTGGCCTAGTAGCTGTAGCATCTCCCTGGCAGTCAAGTGGCTTCTGGACTGAGTCTGGGAGGCCAAGTGCACCAGACGTTGGCAACGGGCCTGAGGAAGGTAGGCCCTTGCAGTGGTGGTATCTCACCAGGCCCCTATGAATTCCAGGGACTGAGTAGGGGTGAGTTGAGACTTTGGCAGAATGATCACAAGTCCCAGATACTGCAGAATGCATCTGGTGCGGTCCAGGAAAGTCTGAGTCTCGGACTGAGATGGAGCTCGGATGAGCCAGTCGTCCAGGTATGGGAAGACAAAAATTCCCAGGGCGCGTAGAAATGCAGCCACTATTGCCATGCATTTGGTAAACACTCTTGGAGCAGAGGCTAGACCGAAGGGAAGTACTCTGTATTGGAAATGTTTTCCCTGGAACAGAAACCGTAGGAAATTTCTGTGGGATGGATGGATGAGTATATGTGTGTACGCATCCTTGAGATCTAGAGAACAAAGCCAATCCTGACTCTGCAGGTATGGAAGGAGAGTACCTAGAGAAAGCATCTTGAATTTCTCCTTGCATAGGAATTTGTTCATTTCTCTCAGATCTAGAATGGGTCTGTACCCCCCTGTGTTCTTGGGAATGAGAAAATAAGGGGAGTAAAACCCTGACCCCTGTTGAAGAAGAGGAACCTCTTCTATTGCCCTTTGGGCGAGAAGGGTGGTCACCTCCTGACCCAACAGGTCCAGGAGAGATGGGGGAGAATTGAAATGTCTCACCATGGTATGGGGAGGAAGGCTGGAGAAATGTAGTTTGCAGCCCTCTCTGATGATAGAGAGGGTCCACTGTTCTGATGTGATTTGCTCCCATCTGGGAGCAAAATGAGTTAACCTTCCTGGAATGGTGAGAGGCTCTGGTTGTTGTAGAGCCAGAAAGGTTAAGTTCTCTAGTATTAAGCCAAAAACCCTGAAGGGGTTGGGACTGCTGGGCTGTAGCAGTTGCTGCAGGTTTTGCCCTGGCCTGTTTAGGTTGCTGACGCTTAGGAGCAAAGCGAACTGCAGAAGATTGTTGGCCAGTATTTGCAGAAAATCTGGCCTTCTTGTAGAAAGGCTTCTTAAAAGATTTTTTCTTGACAGGGGTAGAGGTAGACTTAGAAAGTCTATCTAAAGCAGCATTTTCTGCGTCCATTTGAGTGGCTTTGATTTGCCACTCCTTACCAAACAGATTTTCACCTGTACAGGGCAGATTTCCCAACCCATCCTGGACCCAGGGTTCTAGGTCAGAGGCCTGGAGCCAAGCAATTCTGCGAGCCGCTATGGCAATACCTGAGGCTCTGCTAGCACCCTCAAAGGAGTCAAAGGCTGCTCTGTTGGAGAACTTTGAAATATATTGGGTATGCTTTAGCAAAAGAAGGAACTCCTCCTTCCTATCCTCTGGGATAAAGGGGAGAAAATGGTGCATCTTTAATGCAATCTCCTTCAGAAACATGCCCATATAGAGGCTGTATGAATTGATTCTGGCAATAAGCATACTGGCTTGGAAGATTTTTCTACAAAAAGCATCCAAAGTCCTACATTCTCTTCCTGGAGGAGTAGAAGAGTGTCTTTTGGTACTCTTTATCCTTTTCATAGCTGACTGCACCACAAAAGAGTGGCGAGGGAGCTGAGTTTTTTGAAAACCAGGAGAAGGAGGGACACGATACATGGTGTCCAAACGACGAGAATGTGGAGATAGGGTGAGAGGAGTCTCCCATAAGTCCATCATGTGTTCCTGAAGAATTTCATGAATGGGCAAGGTGACTGCCTTTTTGGGAACCTTGGAGTATCCCAAAATATCTAATTTTTTAGCTCTAGGTTCTTTTTCAGAGGTTACTGAAATAGAGAGACCTTTAGCTAGTTCAATGACGAAGTCTTGAAAGGACAAATCCTCTGGAGGAGACATTCTCCTCTTTGGAGAAGAGGGCTCTTCAGGAAGAGTAAGAGATACTTCAGCAGAGTCATCTGATGAATCAGAATCATCAGAAGACTCGAAGTATCGCCTGTTGGCTTCTAGGGATCGATAAGCGTATCGACCAGTATCCACATCGGGGGTACCCGGAACCGGATCGGTATCGGGGAAAAACCCCGGAACCGGGAACCGGAACCGGTATCCTGGTTGATGTGGATGCCCTGGGTACCGGTATCGGTTGTGGTACCGGAACCGGAGTCGGTACCGCTTGTTGCGGTACCGAGGGCGTCGCAGCTCTAATAAAAGCCATTATGGCCTGCTGCATGGAATGAACTGTATGATCCATAGACGCCACGACTGCCTGGATGTCGGTACCGGAAGATTGAGCCGGTACCCCAGAGCAGTCTAACAGGTGATCGGTCGAGGCTGTGCCATCGATGTCAACCTGTAACCCCATAGGAGGAGCTTTGAAAGCCGGGGCTTCCCGCCGAGGTTGTTTGGCTGGGGCAGGGTCCTCAGGGTCAAGCCCAGGGGCATCTCGATACTTAGAGGGAGATTTGCTCTTTGAGGACCTGCCAGAAGAATGTTTGGTTACCTGAGATCCATCAGGAGAGGAAGACCTGGATGATGTCGATGCTGGAGTATCTGTGGAAAACAGCATATGAAACTTGGCTGCTCGGTTCTGTAAGCCACGTTTAGACATCAGAGAACAGGACGGGCAATCAGGAATGGAGTGGTCAGGCCCCAAACATTTAAGACACCATTCATGGGTGTCTGTAACCGAGATAGTACCGGTACACTTGGTGCATTTCTTAAAACCAGAGGCTGGTTTCTCCATGAGGGAGAATTTTGTGAAGGCCTAGAGGCCTAACAGGAAAAAACACCAAGTGGGGAAAAATAAGATTTTTTTTTTTTTTTTTTAAAGTAAAGAAAAAGACCGGCGGTACCGGTCCGGAATCGGGGAAGGCAGACACGCGGCCAAAGAAATAAATTAAAATAACAACTTCTTCAGCGGTGACAGGAACACGACCTGCTGGCTCCGCGGAAAAAGAAGAACTGAGGAGAGTTGGTCAGGAAGGCGGGAAGGCAGCGCGCATGCGCTGTGGGAGGCCCCAAAAGCTTTCCTTCTGGGAAGCTGGGGAGCTTTCCCGCGCAGGCTCCGTCGGTACCGACGTACCCATATGTGAGGACTCATTCCTGCTTGTTCCTGGAGATGAATTTTCCCGCCCACCATAACCTTCCCTTAATATCCATTCTCCCCTACTTACCCTCCCATTACACCTTACCTAACTCATTATCCCGACAACCCCTCCCTATTCTCTCCTGTAAATAAATATGTAAATAGTTCTTGTTCATGACAAATACTTATGTACAAAAGTTATCTGTCTATGCCATATTACTCATGTTAAGAAGTTCTGTTCTATGTAAACAGTTGAAACACACCGTCACATTATGTTCACTGTAAATCGTCTTGAATTGAAGAAAGACGGTATATAGAATCTGTTAAATAAATAAACTGCTAAACAGGGCAGCGGGCGGGAGAGCGGGTGGCATAATGCCCTCTGTAATGGTCACATATAAGCCCGAGTCCAGTGCACCAGCTCGATTTATTTATTTACTTATTTAACATGTTTTTATATACCGCTCCTTCCTGGGATCAGGGGCGGTTTACAGTAAACATCAAAGGAACTTTACATTGAAACTTCAATAAATTATGTACATTTAACTTATGAGAACTATATTACAACAACTATATACAATATTCAGCAGATATCATCTTGGTAACTACATTGCCATAACTATATACAATATTGCAGTATGTATAGGCTTGGGAGCAAAATTGTGCTGGGAGTCATTAATTAGATTGATCTTGTGGTATTTCATGGGGTGTACCATAATACTCATTGAATAGATGAGTCTTAAGTTCTTTGCAGAACTACTGTAAATCTTTATAGCTCTTAAATTATCAGGCAGAGCATTCCATAAAATTGGGGCAACGTACGAGAAAGCCCTAGAGCTGGGTAAATTGGTTAGTGGAACAAAAGCGGTTAGGTATGGCTAAGGTGTTTTGGGAGCAGTGTCTTCATATTCTGGGGTAAATGGGGCCAGAAGGAGTGAGGCTGGCCACGGGAACCAAATCCACCTACCCGCCCTTGATCCATTGCGATTTCTTGGGAGACGAGAAGGAAGAGAGGGAAAAAACCCCTACTAGATCCTTGGAATCCCTGAAAGGATTGGTCCTTGGAAGGAAAATGCCTCCTCTGATAAGGGGCAAACCTGACTGCACAAAAATGCCTAAAATCCCTAGGTTGTCCTTCTACCGGAACTGAGGAGTGAACTGTCTTCTGTTTGTCCTCAGGCAACCTGCCACTTTTAGACTCCCCCAAGTCCTTTACCAACCTCTCTAGAACCTCCCTAAACAGAAGCCTAACCTGAAATGATAGTTTACTGAGGCGGGACTTGGAAAAGACACCTGCAGACCAGTTGCACAGCCACAAGTAGCACCAAGCGGCCACCACTCTTTGACAAACATCGAATGAGGACATAGGAGGCATCTGCCAAGTAAGCTGCTCCCGACTCCAGCTTAGCCGCCTCTGGCGGCTAGGGTGTGGACTCCCTTGAACTCTCCAAAATCCCATGTCCAGTGCAGACAAGCTTTAGCCACAAAGATGCCACAAACTGAAGACTGCAAGGGTAGGACATTAATATCGAAAGCCTGCTTGATAAAGGTCTCCAACTTCCTATTTTGCACATCCTTGAGAGCAGACCCACCCTCCACCAGAATCATAGTCTTTGTGACAGCAGAGACTGTAGCGTCCACCTTGGGAGTATGCAAAATCTCCCGATCCTTATCCGGTAGAGGGTAAAGGCGGCACATTGTCTTTGTAACCTTCAGGGTGGCCTCTGGGACATCCCATTTACCTTGAATAGAGAAATTAGGCTTACCTGCTAATTGTTGTTCCTTGAGGAACTCCAATCCAGTCCCGAACCTCTAGGTAGTGCACCTCCTCCAGCAGCATGGAGACTGAGCATGTGCAAAACTTCACAGCCACCAGTATAAGTAGCACTGGTACCGCCCCTCAGATTCCAGAACCTATTGACAAAGCAGACTCAAAGAAGCAACAAATAAGTAGAAATATCCAACTAAATTCTGACTACAAATAGAACTGCCCAGGAAAAACTCTCCCCCAACATAGAGGTGGATAACTAACCCTCTCTGAAAAGGGAGGATAGAGCAAGAACCCACTGACAGAAATAGAAAGAACTCTTGAACTGCTAACCCTGGCAGTCAATATCAACAAACTGCACCGAAATATGGAGACTGGAACTCCATACTGAACACGGGTGGGATACGGGACTGGACTGGAGTTCCTCAAGGAACAACAATTAACAGGTAAGTCTAATTTCTCTTTCCTTATCGTCCCTCCAGTCCAGTCCCAAACCTCTGGGATGTAAAAGAGCAGTACACACTGACAGGAGGGACCCGAAAAACCAGCTCGCAGAACCGCGGCTCCAAAACCAATGTCTCTCGCCGCCTGAATGTCCAACCGATAGTGCTTAGCAAAGGTATGCAGAGAAGATCAGGTTGCCGCCCTGCAGATGTCCACAGGAGGCACTAAACTATACTCGGCCCAGGAAGCAGCCAGCGCCCTGGTGGAGTGAGCGTGTAAACCTGGCGGAACCGACCTTCTGCTAAACAGGTATGCTGAGGCAATCGCCTCCCAAATCCACCTGGAAATGGAAGCCTTGGCCGCCGCTTCTCCCTTGTACGCTCCTCCAAATAAAACGAATAGACGCTCTGATCTGTGAAATGTCACTTTGACCGCCAAATAACGCTTTAGAGCCCTGCAAATATCCAGCTTACGGAGATCATGATCCAACTCGCCACTTTCAGACTTGCCCACCACTGGTAAAACAACGGACCGAGTCACATGAAAAACGGAGACCACCTTAGGAAGAAAGGACGGAACCGGTCGTAAAACTACCTTTTCCCTTGAAAAAAAGAGAGAAAAGGCTCCCGACAAGACAGAGCCTGCAATTCAGAGATCCTCTGAGCGGAGCAAATAGCCACCAGAAAAACAATCTTCAATGTCAAATCCTTCAGAGAGGCTTGAATCAAAGGCTCAAAAGGCACCAAAGAAGGCATCCCGATGGGAGGCAGTAGTGGGCTGTGAAGGTGTGTACCGAAGCCCAGGTGGCTGCTCGACAAATGTCATCGATAGACACAGAGTGGAGATTAGCCATAGAAGTTGCCATGGCTCTCACATTCTGAGCTGTGACATGGTCCTGAAGAGGAAGACCTTTACTCTCATAAGTAAAGGATATGCATTGGGCAATCCACTTAGATAAAGTTCTTTTGGAAACTGGACGTCCCAAATGACTAGGGTCAAAACTACAAAAAGTTGCGAGGACTTTCTATGTTGCTGTGTTCTTTGAATGTAAAAGGCTAAGGCACTTTTACAATCCAAAGTATGAAGGTTTCTTTCTGCATTAGAGGCGTGAGGCCTCGGAAAAAATACAGGAAGATAAATTGATTGGTTTAAATGAAAAGGCGAAACCACCTTTGGCATAAAGTGTGGGCGAGTTCGAAGAATAATCTTATCATGATGAAATCTAGTATAAGGAGGATCAGCCACTAAAGCTTGCAATTCACTAATGCGACGGGCAGAGGTGATTGCAATGAGGAAGATGACCTTCCAAGTCAAAAACTTAAGGGCTGTAGTGGCTAAAGGTTCAAAAGGCGACTTCATGAGCTGCCCGAGAACTAGATTTAAATCCCATGCTACCGGTGGTGGCTTGATGGGAGGTTTAGTTAATAAAAGGCCTCTCATAAATCTTGATAGGAGTGGATGAGAGGAAATTGGTTGTCCATTTAGAGGCTTATAAGAAGCTGCAATTGCACTAAGATGGACTCTTACCGAATTGGTCTTTAACCCAGAATTTGATAAGTGAAGGAGATACTCTAGTATCGATTCTAAGGGTATGACCAGGGGGTTTAATCCCTTCATGGAGAACCATATAATAAAACGTTTCCACTTGAAGGCATAAGATCTTCTTGTGGAAAGCTTCCCAGAAGCCTGAAGGATATCTTTTACCTGCTGGGACATGTTGAAATCCTGGAGATCTAAGCCTTCAACAACCAGGCCGTGAGGTGCAGGGACTATGGATTCGGGTGCCATAGCGTCCCGTTCTCCTGGGAAAGTAGATCTGGAGCATGCCCTAACTCCAGAGGTGCTGCTTGAGAGAGATGCAGAAGCAGAGAATACCACGTTTGGCATGGCCATCGTGGTGCTATGAGAATCATGCGACCCCTGTCTCTCTGAAGCTTGAAGAGTGTCTTGGGGATGAGGGGAATGGGTGGGAAGGCATAAAGGAAGTCCTGACCCCAGTGAAGGAGGAAGGCATCCCATGCCTGACAGTTGTGCGCCGAAATCCTGGAACAGAACCGGGGAAGTTTGGCATTCAGTGGACTTGCAAAGAGGTCTATATGTCTGGAGTGCCCCAGAGATGAAATATCTTTGCCACCTGGTCTAGGTGGAGGGACCACTCGTGAGGCAGCAGTACTCGACTGAGTTTGTCTGCCCAAAGGTTTTGAATGCCTGGAAGATATACCACTAGAAGGTGAATTTGATGCTCTCTGGTGAGGCCCCATAGTCATAAAGCTTCGTTGCATAACGACAGAGAGCCTGTCCCGCCCTGCTTGTTCACATAGAACATGGCTACCTGATTGTCCGTCTGGACTAGGACTGTCTTGTAGCTGAGCTGGGCGTGGGACACTCTAAGAGCTAAATAAATTGCTCTTAACTCCAGGAGGTTTATGTGTAAACCAACCTCCTGTGGAGTCCAGGTGCCCTGGGTAGAGAGATGATTCAGGTGTGCTCCCCAACCCACCTGTGATGCATCTGTTGTTAGGGTGGCCTGAAAGAGGGGTTGATGGAAAGGAGACCCTACTGTCAGATTTTCTAATGATTGCGACCATTGGAGGGACAAAATTAGTCATTGAGAGATTGTTATTTTGTCCGACAAATGACCCGTGGCCTGTGTCCACTGTGTGGAGAGGGTCCACTAAGCTGCTCCCATGTGGAGGCGAGCATATGGGACTACATGAACTGTGGATGCCATGTGTCCCAGTAACTGCAGTAGCTCCCGAGCAGTGAGGGAGGATTTGCCTGCTGCTTGGGAAGCTAACTGCATTATGCGAAGACACCGGGCTTGTGGAAGGAAAGCCCTTGCCTGTCTGGTATCCAGACAGGCTCCTATGAATTCTAGGCATTGGGAAGAAACTAGTTGAGATTTCGTGAAGTTTATTACCAATCCCAAGTATTGGAGGATTCGCATTGTATGAGACAGTGCAGTGCTGGCCTCTGTCACTGTGGAGGCTCGGATGAGCCAGTCGTCTAAGTAAGGGAAGACAAAAATCCCCAGGGTTCGTAGAAATACAGCTACTACTGCCATGCATTTCATGAATACCCTTGGTGCTGAAGCCAGACCAAAAGGAAGAACCCTGTACTGGAAATGTCTTCCCCTGAAAAGGAAACGTAAAAATTTCCTGTGATCTGGATGGATAAGAATGTGAGTGTATGCATCCTTTAAGTCTAGAGAGCAAAGCCAGTCCTGGCTTTGAAGGTATGACAGAAGAGTTCCCAGAGAAATCATTTTGAATTTCTCTCAAAACAGATATTCAATTCTCTGAGGTCTAGAATGGGTCTGTGTCCTCCTGTTTTCTTTGGAATAAGAAAATAGGGGGAGTAGAACCCTGCACCCTGCTGAAGAATGGGTACTTCCTCTATTGTCCCTTGGGCAAGAAGTGTGGAGACCTCGTGATCTAGCAGATTGTCTGCAGAGGTTTGTGAATTGAACTGCTTTAGAATTGTAGGAGGGGGTAAGCTGTGAAAATGAAGTTTGTACCCCTCCCCTACAATGGACAAAGTCCAATCGTCTGCTGTTATCTGATACCATCTATTGACAAAGTGGCATAACCTGCTGGGAATATTGGGGGGTTGAGGACCCCTCAGAGGCAGGAAGGCAAAGCTCTCTAGGAAGGAGTCAAAGCCCTTGAGGGAGCTGAACCTGGAGAGCTGGTTGGGCTCTCGGATCTTTTGGTTTCTTTTGCTGTCTAGTTTGTCCCTTTTGGGCAACCTGACCTGGAGTCTGAGTCTGGTGGGTATAGGAAGGATAAAACTTCCTCTTTTTGCTAAAAGAGGGGTTTTTTTATAAGGCTTCCTTTTTGGCTGGAGTGGCTGTAGACTTTGACAATCTATCTAAGGTAGAATTGTCAGCATCTAACTCGTTTCTCCGGCAAGAACTGGCAGGAGAAGGCTTTCTCTCCCATGCAAGGAATGTTGCCTAACTTGTCCTGTACCCAAGTCTCCAAGTCTGATGCCTGTAGCCAGGCAATCCGTCGTGCGCCAATGGCAATAGCAGAAGTTCTGCTGATGCATTCGAAGCAGTCAAAAGCTGCACGATTGACAAACTTGGAGACATCCTGAGCATGCTTAACCAGAGTAAGAAAGTCTTGTCTCTTATCATCTGGGAGAAATGGGCTCATAAATTCCAAGTCTCTTGTGATTTCTTTGAGGAACATTCCCATATATAGGATATATGAGCTGATCCTAGCTGAAAGCATGGAAGCTTGAAAAGTTCTGCGTCCAAAAGCATCCAGAGTCCTGCATTCACAACCTGGAGGATTGGATGCATGTCTTTTTGCACTTTTCATCCTATGCATGGCTGACTCCATTACCATTGAATGGTGTGGCAGCTGAGTTTTCTGAAATCCAGGATATGATGGAACTAGATACATAGTATCAAGTCTCCTAGAGTGAGGAGAAGTAGTCAGAGGTGTCTCCCACATTCTGAGCATCAGGTTATGTGGAATTTCATGGATAGGCAGAGTAGCTGCCTCCTTAGGAGCTTTAGGATATTGGAGGATTTCCAATTCCTTTGCTCTGGGTTCCTCTTCAGGAGCTACTGTGATTGAAAGACCTTTAGCGATATCACGGATGAAATCCTGAAATGACATGTCCTCTGGAGGTGACATTCTGCATTGGGGAGAAGAGGGATCTTCTAGGAGAAACCCTCTAGTGCCAGCAGAATTGTCAGAGTCTTCGGAATCGGAGGAATCAAAGTATTCCTGACCCCGATGCTCCTGCAAAGCATGATCCCGGTACCGATCAAAGTCGATACCGAGGTGACCCGGTACCACTTTATCCACTCCAGATAGAGGTGGAATGGGAAGAATTACCATCGGGGCCAGTACCGTTGGTACCGGCATCGGTGTCGATGTCGGCACCGGTGCCCTTGGGGCCACTGGTACCGCAGCTGAGAGAAGAGCTGCGATACTGCGTTCGATAGCAAGAAATCTCTGCTCTATCGACGCTGCCGATGCCTGGGTGTCGGTACCGGTAAGAACGGCCGGAACCCCTGAGCATGACACAGATAGTTCTTGCGAGGTTGAGGCCTCGAGAACATCCTGAAGCCCCATTGATGCTTTGGAAGCCGAAGCTTCCCGCCGGGGCTGTTTTGCCGGTGTGGTTCCCTCAAGGGCAATGTCAATGGCCTCTCGATGCTTAGCAGGAGAGCTACCCTTTGAGGACCGGCTTTTATGTTTAGCTACCTGAGATCCATGGGAGGACGAAGAGGCCCTTGACGATGTCGATTCAATAGATCTGGCATCTGAAGAAAAGAGGGTACCGAGCTTTGGCCCGGTTCTGTCTTCCTCTTTTGGTCATTCCCATGCAGGAGAGACATTCAGTTGGAGAATGATCAGGTTCTAAACATTTTAGACAACAATCATGGGTGTCAGTGACAGAAATGGTACCGCCACACTTAGTACATTTTTTAAAACCACTAGTTGGCTTTTCCATGATTTTGGAAAAATGGGGCCTAATGCTCAAAATGGCGCCTAGCACCACAACAGGAAAGTTTCTGAAAAGAAACTAAGTCTAGGGGTTTTTTTGGGGGGGTTTTTAGGAAAGGAAAAGAAAAGAAAAGAACCGGCGGTACCGATAGGCGTCGTGCGGTAGGCAAACGCAACCACAAGAAAGAATTTTAAAGATGGAATTTTCTGCAGTGACAGGGAATAGGTCCTGTTGGCTCAGCAGAAAACGAAGAACTGAAGAGGGACAGTTGGAAAGGCGGGAAGGCAGCGCGCATGTGCTGAGGGATGCTCCCAAAAGCGTTCCTATTGGACGCTGGGGAGCGTTCCCACGCAGGCTCCGTCGGTACCAACGATACCCATGTGTGAGGACTACATTCCTGCTTGTTCCTGGAGATCAACAGCCAATGCAAAAAGAAGGCCTCAGCAGACCGACAGAGCCCGAAGGCCTTTCCTGCAGGGCCGAAATCCACGCAGCCTGCTCCTACCGCCTTGAATTCATCCGATCCTCAAGCCACGCTGCTGCGCCTGGCAGCCACGGCGAGGACCGCTCAGCCGGTTCCACAGAGTAAAAGTAAAATCCCGCAGCAACGGAGAGGCTCCATCTCACACAGCTTAAGTGTGGCTGTAGGGTCCTGAAGCTCTCTCCTGTTCCCTCAAGGGAGAGAGATCCGCACCGGCGAATGCCTGCAGCAAGTGAAAATAACTGACAAGGAGGGAAGGCGAGAGCTGCTACTAATTTAAAGAGCCAGGCTCAAATTTAAAATTACCGTAAATAGAAGGAAATTTGCTCCTAACAACTAAAGGGAACTAATCCCTGATTGCCAATTAACCAAAGGTAACTGAATTAAAAGTAAAATTAAAAGTCAATTAAAGGTAAAAATCAAAAGTAAAACCAGAATAGAATTTGTCACACTAAATGCTCCTTATCTGTTCCCCCAAGTGAGCCCAGAAGCTAGGCTCACTACGTCCTCCTGCTGTATGGAGACTGGACACACTGGGGGCTGATGGGAGAGACCAGCAGGCTATATCCAGTGATGTCATGAGTTTTTGACATGCCCAGTCTCCAAGCTGCAGGAGGAGGTTCACTACCCAGAGGTTGAGGACTAAACTGGAGGAACGATAAGGAAATAGCTATTCTCCATGTTCTAGCCACCTTTCATCTTATTTTTTAATATTGTAGATTTTGTAATATTTCATTCTATGTTTGTGCCTATTGATATGAGTGCAGGATTAGCGGCTTCAGCATATCTTATCCCTGACACTACTGACGGTAAGTAACTTTTTAAGTACGCAATTCTTTGAGTATGCCAGTTTATCGTAAGACCTGGAGCATTAACAATGCAACTCAGGTCTGCTGCAAGCAAAAGTTGGATCAGCACACAAACACTGCAGCTTCTGAAGTTTAATGTATAAAAAGCAAAGAACTCAAAAATATACATATAAAAAAGACACCTGGAGAAAAGGTTTTGAAAATATGGGAACAGTAAACTTGAACTATTATTAAATGCTTCAGAAATAAATATACTACAAAAATAAAACCCACAATAAAATAACAAAACAATTATGGAATCAGCAATATAGGCAATTAATGTTTGTACCATGATTCCAATTTTTCCTAAAAGGAATCCAATTTTATTTGCATATCTCAAAAATGGTTTGAAAAATAGGGTCAGGTGGAAAAATAGCAAAATGATTTTTGCAACAGAAGTAGTTCTACAATAAGCTGTTGCAGTCAAAAATGAATTTCAGTTTATTTTAGGAATCTTCAACCTTCCAATG
Organism: Ichthyophis bannanicus; assembly: GCA_033557465.1. NCBI lineage: Eukaryota > Metazoa > Chordata > Amphibia > Gymnophiona > Ichthyophiidae > Ichthyophis > Ichthyophis bannanicus. The sequence continues at coordinate 579,083,794 of CM066033.1, forward strand.
ATTATACTCTTAAACCACATTAGCTGTTAATGCGGCAGACAACTCTTGCTAAATGTGCTGCGTTAACAGCCAAAGTGGAGCAAATAAAAATTACACTTACCTGGTAATTGTAGTTCCTGGAGGATCCAGTTTAGTCCTCCACATCTGGGGTAGTGCACCTCCTACTGGAGCATGGAGACTGGACCAATCAGCATCTTTTTCTCTCTGTATGTATGCTGCTGGAGCTCTCATCAGCCCCCCAGTGAACTATTAACAAAGCAGACTCAAAGAAGCAACACATTAAAAAGATATAAAAGTCATAACTATGTAGAACCAATCCCCTTGTACACCAACATGACCCCCTCCCCAAACGAGGAAGCCAAAACTCTGCACATTGCTTTTGCCGCTCACCTGAAGTAACTTACTGTCCCAATTATAGAAAAAAAGGATACTCTGAACCATGGGACCCCAAGTAGAAGAAAATACATGAGAACGACTCTCTCTCTCTCGCAGGAAGCGTGCCGACCTGAAGAAAAAACTGTAAGCTGGGAGGGAATGAGGACTAAACTGGATCCTCCAGGAACTACAATTACCAGGTAAGTGTAATTTTCATTTCCTGAGCGGCTATCCAGTTTAGTCCTCCACATCCGGGATGTAACAGAGCAGTAATCAATGGGCGGGACCCTGCCAACTGGCGCGCAACACCGCTGAACCAAAAGATGAATCCCGAGCCGCCGACACATCCAACCGGTAGTGTCTACTGAAAGCGTGGAGAGAAGACCAAGTCGCCGCCCTGCAAAAGTCCATAGGCGGAATAAGGCTATACTCCGCCCACGACGACGCCTGTGCCCTAGTAGAATGGGCTCGTAACTCTAACGGGAACCGTCCGCCCTTGCAGAATATAAGCAGAAGCAATAGCCTCTTTAATCCACCGCAAAATGGACGATTTTGCGGCTGCCTCACCCTTTCGCACTCCGCCAAACAGCACAAACAACCGACCCATCTTACGGAACGCCTCGGAAACCTTTAAATATTGACGCAGCACACGACCGACATCCAAGCGATGCAACCCGCCGTTCGCGGTAGCATCCCCGTCCGAATGAAACACCGGAAGGAAAACTGACAGATTCAAATGAAAAGGAGATACCACCTTAGGGAGAAAGGATGGAACTGGCCGCAACACCACCCTATCCTTAGAAAAAGATAAGAATGGTTCCCCACACAAAAGCGCCTAAAACTCGGAAATGCGCCATGCCGAACAGATAGCCACTAAGAAAACCGTCTTCAGAGTCAAATCTTTCACGGACGCTCGACAGATGGGCTCAAAAGGTTGTTGAACCAACGCTTGTAAGACCAGATTCAAATCCCACGGTGGAACAGAAAGCCTGCGCGACGGCCGCAGTCTAGCCACCGCCTTGAGAAACCTCCGTACGTCCGCGTGCGACCCCAGCGGCACCCCCAGCACTTTGCCCCTGTAGCACGCGAGAGCTGCCAACTGCACCTTAAGAGAACTGGCAGCCAGATCTTTGTCAAAACCGTCCTGCAAGAAACTGAGGATGATGGAAACCGGGGCCGTCACCGCGCGAACTTTATGCCGCAAGCACCAATCCTCAAATGTCCTCCACACCCGCACATAAGTGAGTGAGGTGGACGTTTTCCGAGCTCGCAGCAAAGTGGCAATGACCGCTGACGAATAGCCTTTTTTCTTCAACGCGCCCGCTCAATGGCCAAACCGTAAGCGAGAACCGATCCACCTGCGGCAACCAAAGAGGCCCCTGAATCAAAAGGTCCAGAATCGGTGGGATCCTCCACGGAACCTCGTCGATCAACCTCACCAGATCCGCATACCAGGGACGCCGAGGCCAATCTGGAGCTACCAGAAGGACTTTCCCGTGATGGGCCTCGATACGCTGTATGACCCGGCCGATCAATGCCCACGGCGGAAAGACATATTTATTTATTTATTTTATTTATTTATTACAGTTGCTTATATACCGCACTATTCGGTATCAGCGCGGTTTACAGTATAACAAAAACAACCTAAACACAAACTGTTTGGTTTTACATAGAACAGGAATATCAACTTGGATAATGGGGTTAAACTATATACATGAGGGGTCAATTAAATAACAGGGTTGGATTATATACATGAAATTTTAGTTGCACTGAGTTATATGCAACACAATGCTTACTTTAAGACGGAATTTGTCTGATCTGCAGGAAGGAGCTTGGGACTGTGATAAAGGCTTAGATTGGGTGTTATTAGGTGGGTATTTTAGGTTCCATTGCTGGCTGGGTAGAATTGGCAGAATAGGTGAAACTTGATTGCCTTCCTGAATTTAGTTAGGTCTGCAATAGCTCGAATGTCAGATGGTAATGCATTCCAGCATTTGGGGACGTAAAGACTGAAGGCTCTGTTTGCCGTTGTACAGTTGCATTTGGTCAACATCTTCGGTGTTAATAGTAGATTTAACGCTGTTGATCTTCTGGATCTGTTGGGTGGCACGGTTTGGATCAGATCAGTAAGTGCAGTAGAGGAAATGCGGTTGATGGCCTTGAATGAGAGAAGTAAAGTTTTGAAGATAATTCTTCCGTGTATTGGTAGCCAATGAAGCTGTTTCAGAATAGGAGTAACATGTTCACTTCTGGATGCACCATGGAGGATTCTTGCTGCAGCATTCATGGCCAGTTGTAAAGGGTGTAAAGTGGAATGAGGGAGACCTTGTAAAATGGAATTAGCAAAGTCAAAATGCGGCAGGATCAGAGCTTGATATATGGTCCGGAAATCATCTGGGTCCAGTAGGGAGCGCAGATGCCTGAGTGAGCGGATTTTGAAATATACAGCTTTGACTATGTTGCTTATATGAGTTTTCATGTTCAGATGTTGGTCTAAGGTGACCCCCAAGTATTTTATTGTTTCTTTGGTTTGTAGTTCAGCTTCCTTGACTCTTACATGAGATGGTGGAATAAAGTTGGGATCTCTGGAAATGAACAGTACCTCCGTTTTCTTGTGCTGGATACGGAGGTTTTGTGATTGTAGCCAGTCTGATATTGCATTGAAGCATTCTACAAGTGGTGTAAGGTCCATTTGCACAGTCGAGAAAGGCATATATAAGAGGATGTCATCCGCGTATATCAGACAGCTCACGTTAAATGATCTAATGATATTGCAGATGGGCTGCATATATATGTTAAATAATAGAGATGATAATGAGGATCCTTGAGGCACACCTTGTGTTTGATGGAAATGTTTTGATTCTTCTGAACCGGATTTAACGTATTGCCACCTACCATCTAGGTAGGACTTGCACCAAGCAAGTGCAGTATTGCAGATTCCCTTTTCTTTCAGCCGCCCAAGGAGGAGCTCGTGATGTACCGAGTCAAAGGCCACAGCAATGTCTAAAAAGATGAGCACAAAGCCTTGTCTAATGTCATCAACGCCTGTGAGTATGTTGTTGAATAGAAATGTGAGAAGGGTCTCGACTCCATGATACTCTCTGAACCCGTGTTGGCAGTGATCTAAAGGAGCTGTGGAGTCTATATGATCCTGAATTTGCCTTTGTACCTCTTTCTCAATTATCTTTGCTAGTAGGGGAATACTAGCTATTGGTCTGTAAGAATCGACCTTTTGAGGATCGAGTTTGGGGTTCTTCAATAAGGGCCTGATTGAGGTTTGTTTGAGTGTTGTGGGGAAGGACCCAGTGGTGAAAGAAAGGTTTATTAGTTTTGCGATGACTGGGCTGAACTCCTTGCGTAACTCCTTAATCCAGAATGCTGGGCAAGGGTCCGTTTGAGCTGTGGAGGTATTGAGGGAGGCTATTGTATCTTCGATGCTTTTTAGGGATGGTGTGGAGAATTCGAGCAAGGGGGTTAATCCAGTAGGTGTTTGAAATGAGGCTGTTGAGATTTTGTCGGTCTGTATGATCTTTGATTGGAGGTATTCAGCGAATTTTTGTGGTTGGATATCCACATGTTGATCAGGAGATGGTTCCTTTGAAAGGGCTTGGACCAAGTTGAAGAGATCCCGCGGTTTGTTCAGAGATCTCTTCAGAGTGTCGGTGTGGTGTTTCATTTTCATTGAGATTGCTTCTCTGTGCATTGAAAGGTGAAGTTGGTAGGTGGTCAAATCTTCAGTGGAGTGCGATCGGCGCCACTTTTTCTCAAGTCTGCGTAGTTGTGTTAGAGAAGCCCTCAGCTCTTGGGAGAACCATGGGGCAGTGTTTCTTATTCTCCTGGATATGTTATTGGACTGAGGACGTTGCGAGATGGCATTGAGGTTGAGGTTCCAGGAGGAGACGAGTTCTTCAGGATCAGAAGTGGTTTTGCTCAGGAGGGAATGGGTTTGAGAGAGGATTAATTCTTTGTTGAATGTGCGGAAGTTTCTTGTTGAAGTGTGCGTTGTGCAGTTGTCCTTTTGGTTGCCAGACCACTGGCTAATTTTGGTGGGTATTTGGAAAGTGATGAGTTTATGGTCTGACCAAGGTACGTCAATAACATACATCATTGGGTTGTGGTCTTGCTCGAGGGCTGAAAGAGGAGCGAACACCATGTCCAAGGTATTTCCCTTTATATGTGTGGGTTTGTTGATGATCTGTTTAAATCCAAGGTCCTCCATGGCTTCGAGGAATGCAGTTGCATGGCTTTGATGAAGTGAAGGGAGATTAAAGTCACCCATAATCCAGATTGGTGAGTTAGGGTTGTGGGCATTAGCGGCAAGGTCAATAATTGTGGGGAGGTCCTCGGGAGATGAGGATGGTGTTCTGTATACTAGATTGATGGTGCATAGCTGGTTTTTGATGGCAAGGGAGTCCAGGTTGCTTGAACTAGATGATTCAGTGATATGAAATTGGAGGTCTGATTTGGAGAGTATTAGTACTCCTCCTCCTCTTTTGGTTTCTCTGTGTCTTATGTGAAGAGAGAAGTTGGGTGGTAGGAGTTGATTGAGGAGGACGTTATCTTCTGAGGACAGCCAGGTTTCCGTGATCATGAGAAGGTCCAGATCGTAAAGAGATATCATGTCTAGGATAACGGGCCACTTTTTGCGTATGGAGCGTGAATTTATCATGGCACATTTTAGGTTTTGGCAGAAATTGAGTTTTTCATGCTTGGGTGACCTGGATTGTTGGAGTGGGATGTGTATGAGGTGGGAACGGCGTGTATAAGTGTCGCTTCCTGGGTGGGGACCAGACCATCTTTTACCCGAGTTGCTCAGAATGGGGATATGGTTTTGCGAATGAGAGAGTGCATTGACGGATCCCAGCCAATGTGAGAGGAAATACAGGCTAATAAAGGCCAGAGAATGAGAAGCCATATTGCGTGTAAGGGAGTGTGAAATTGTGATATATTGAAGGCACAACTCTCAAGGAATTGTATACAGCAATAGTGGGAGGAGTACAGTATTGATAAGGAGGCTAGTGCAATGGGACTCGGGTCATACGATTGCACTTGTATACATATAGTAGTGAAGTGGAGGGTTATACGTGTGCAGTAGGTAAGCACACAATGGTAGCAGGTGTTGATACTCTTAACAGACTAAGTAGATAGTAGCACTGTATAACAATAATACGGACATGTGTAACAATGATACAGACATGGGATACAATGTGATACAATGATACAATGTGAAGCAATGATACAAACATGTGATGAAGAGATCGGTCTAAGACAAATTGAAAACTAAATACATGCTACCACGAGGGAGCAGACTGGTAATGAAATGTAATAGTCTGTTCAGTACCTCGGAGTTTAAGATCGAGGCCCAAGTTGGAGCATTATAGATGCGCAGGCTGGTTGGAGTAATGCACTTAGGCGACGTTGCGGTTCGTGTTGTAGTGCGAAATTGCCACTGCTCCTTCTGCATCTAGAGGATCACTCCCAGGGCTGGGGAGAGTCGGTAGGGAGGTGGGAGCTGTTGTTGAGTGGTGGTTGCCTGGTCTCAATTTCCCGGTCCACGCCTAAGGGCCACGCCAAAGGGCCCTCTAGCGAGGCCCTCAGGCGCGGGCCCGCCAGTCGCGGGCGCGCCTGCCGGCGCGAAACTTTAAAGGAGCCTGCTGTGCCCCGATTGGGTGAGTGATGCTTCGTTGGCCCCTCCCGCCGCTGGTAGCTCGATCCCCGGGTAGGGGAGAGCTGCTGGTGATGGCGGGGGCTTGGAGAGGGTCTGCGCTCGCCGGCGCGAAACTTATATAGAAGGCCGGCCTTTGGCCACGGCTGAATTAGTGCGTTGATCCCTTCGGACATACGTTCCCGTCGTCTGCTGAAGAACCGACTTGTCTTTGCCGTCTGAAAGGTCGCCATGAGGTCCATGACAGGATGGCTCCACCGACGAACTATTTGCGCGTAGATCTGCGGGTTCAGCTCCCACTCCCCAGGATCCACCTGCACTCTGCTGAGAAAATCCGCCATCACATTGTCTTTTCCCGCGATATGTGCCGCCGAGATAGCCGGTAGACGAAGCTCCACCCACTCGAACAAGGCCTCTGTCTCATCCTCCAAGGTCACGCTGCCTGTGCCTCCCTGCCAGTTGACGTACGCCACCGTTGCCGCATTGTCCGAGAGGACCCAAACCGCTCGCCCCCTTAATGCTGGCTCGAAGGCTATCAAGGCCCGTCGCACCGCTCGAAGTTCGAGATGGTTGATTGACCAGGAGGCTTCCTGGGCCGACCACATCCCCTGTGTGAAACGACCCTCGCAGTGGGCTCCCCAGCCCGTCAGACTTGCATCCGTTATCAGCGGAATCCACAAGGGCTGCTCTAGCGGCATGCCCGCTAGCAACGACTGCGAATCCAGCCACCACCGCAGGGCACGACGCACCCACCCCGGGCAGGGCAACCACCTGTTCAACGAATCGGATTGGTTCGACCAACAACGTAACAGGGCTCTCTGAAGTGGACGCATATGAAACTGAGCCCAAGGCACCACCTCCAGCGTTGCCGCCATCGTTCCCAACAACCGCAGGTACCCCCAAGCAGAAGGAGCGGGAATCCGTAGGAACGTGCGCACGAGCCGCTGCAAGACTTGAGCACGCCGATATGGTAAGTACACCAACCCTTTCGCTGTGTCGAAAAGAACACCAAGGTATTCGAGGGATTGAGTCGGCACTAAATGACTTTTCTTTGCATTGACCACCCAGCCGAGAGACTGCAGCAGAGTCATGACCCTTTCCATAGCCTGTAAGCTCTCCTGCTCGGACTTCACACGAATCAACCAGTCGTCTAGATAAGGGTGGACTAAAATGACGTCCTTTCGCAACGCCGCCTCTACGACCACCATGAGTTTGGTGAAGGGACGCAGAGCGGTAGCCAACCCGAACGGCAATGCCCGAAACTGGAAGTGCCCCCACGGTAGCACGAACCTTAGAAATCGCTGATGAACCGCCCTGATCGGAATGTGCAGATAGGCCTCGGAGAGATCCAGGGAGGTTAAAAACTCCCCTTGGCGCACCGCCATGATGACGGATCTCAATGTCTCCATCCGGAAATGTGGCACTCGGAGACAACGGTTGACGCCCTTGAGGTCCAGAATGGGACGAAGCGATCCGTCCTTCTTTGGCACCACGAAATAAATTGAATAGCGACCCATTCCGCGCTCAGAAGCTGGAACGGGAACCACCGCTCCTAAGGCTAAGAGACGAACCAACGTTAGCCGAATAGCTTGTTCTTTGTGCCGCCCTTTGCTCGGGGATAGGACGAAGGAATCCCGAAGGGGGGAAGCGAACTCCAACGCATAACCCTCTCGGATTACCTCCAGCACCCATTGATCGGATGTTATTTGAGCCCAGGAAGGAAGGAAGTCCCGAAGACGACCCCCGATAATTTGACTTCCCTCCGGGGCCCGCCTTGCTTCATTGTGGCCTGTGAGCAAAGGAAGAGGAAGACAAGGAGGCCGCAGCTGTAAACCCTCTGCCCGCACCTCGAAATCCCCAAAACCCCTGGGCTCAAGACCCAAACCTGCCCCGCTGGGAATCTCAAAGGCGGGAGGAACGAAATCTCCGAACGCCCCGAAAGGAACCCCACGAGGTCAGCAAACTCTTGCCGAGCCTAGACTTATCCTCCGGCAGTCTACCACCTTTAGACTCACCTAGATCTTTCACCAACTTATCCAAATCCTCTCCAAACAACAACTTTCCTTTAAAAGGAAGTTTACTGAGACACGACTTGGAAGACCCATCCGCCACCCAATTCTGCAACCAAATGGATCTCCTTGCCGCTATCAAGGAACCCATACTATTTGCCAATGTTCGAATCAAATCATAATGGACATCCGTTAGATAAGCGGAGCCCGACTCCAACCGGGTCGCCTCCAACAACATCTGCTTGTCTAGGTTGCTGTTTTGCTGTAGACGCTGAGCCCATCTCAAGCATGCTGTAGCTACCCAAGCCCCGCAAATCGAGGCCTGTAAAGACAATGCATTGGCATCAAAAGCCTGTTTTAACAACCCGTCTACTTTCCGGTCTTGAGAGTCCTTCAACGCCGCACTCCCCTCGACAGGAATCATCGTCTTCTTGGTTACTGCAGACACCACCGCGTCGACTCATGGCGATTTAAACTTGTCCTTGTCAGCTAGCGGATATAAGCGGTTCAATGAACGAACGCCCTTCAGTCCTGACTCCGGTTGATCCCACTCAGATTGAATCATCTGATCCACTACTCTGTGAACCGGAAAAACCACCTGAGACTCCAGCACTGCTTGAATGAGGGGATCCTCCAGTCCGCCGTCGTCAACCGGAGGCGTCGACGCTAGATTGAGCACTTGAAGGGATTCTGTAATCAAGGGAATCAACTCCTCTCTACGAAAAACTCAAATGATCCGTGCCTGATCCTCGGGCTCCGGGATCTCTCCTTCCTCTAGTTCCTTCCTCAAAATCCTCAGGGTCCTCGACCACCTCGGGCTCTGGCCCTCCAAGTCGTCATGCTCCATCGCGGAGACCCTACAACGCTTAGACGGATGCGGGATATCTCTCCTGCCATCCTCCTCTGCTCGGGAGGGAATGGACCCCAGTGAAGGCACAGCCGTTGGTAACTTGCCTAAGCGACCCAAGCGAAACGCTTCATGCATAATAAGGACAAAATCTGGTGAAAAGTTCATTAAGGAAGATTCCGTTGCCCCCTCCGACACCGGTCCCACCTGCCCCTTAGGCCCCACAGGAGACTTGGGAGTAAGAGGGCTTGGAGCCAGCTCTCTATCAGTCTGTGTGGTAGGACTAACAGGACCTGGCATAGCCTTACCTTCCATCTGCTGTTCTATGTCCGAGGAGACTGCTGCACAGCCCTTGCAGATCCCGGACTCAGTCACAGCCCCTCTGCGAGCACCGCACACCAAACACTGCGGCCTTGCAGACATGGCAGAAAAGTATCAAACTAGCTATACACCTATCAAAGGAAAAACAAGCATTAAATTCCTTTTCGTGATTAAGTGTGTGTTGTTTTTTTTTTAATCAAATGCCAAGATCGAGCATCAGATAAAATAACGCCCCCCCCCCCCGGGACCTCCCCAACTCTGAGGGATCCCAGAGGCAGGCAGCACAGTGTGCGTGGGAAATAAGGGAGAAGAGAAAACAAAAAATATTAGAAAACAAGAAATGGCGCTTCAAAATGGCCGCCGCTACCGGCGGCTGAGGGAAAATAATGGCGGGAAACCCCTGGAAAGCCCCGCGTGAAAATGGCCCGCTAAAGACACGCACAAAAAACAAAAAACGCTCGCATGTCTCACTGCTGCCAAAAAGAACTTACCCAGCCGACTCCAGCGCTTCCGGAGCTGGACCGGCGTTAACAAACTGAGCCGAACACGTGCCACCGTCCTGTACTTAAATCAGCAGCTTCCATTAACAGGGAACATGCCTGGACCGTGAACAAAGCACAGCCGAAAGCTGAAACAACGACTGGGACAGTCAGAGACAGAGCTCTCCCCCGTGCTGTCTAGGGGAAGAGAGCTAGTGCTGTAGACTGCTTACAGCGCTTCTACCGGAGGCTTGGGCAGAAGGTCTGTGCAGGTTCGGCTCCTCGATCAGCTGTTCACCGCTTTTTTTTTTTTTTTTAAAGGCACAGCCACTAAAAGGAAAAATAAACCCCAAACTAGAGATAAAGAATTTTAAGTAGTGTTGCTACTGATACCTGCAAGTGAGCCCAGTGCCAGGCTCACACGTCCTCCAGCTGCACGGAGACTGGACACACTGGGGGGCTGATGGGAGCTCCAGCAGCATACATACAGAGAGAAAAAGATGCTGATTGGGCCAGTCTCCATGCTGCAGGAGGAGGTGCACTATCCCAGATGTGGAGGACTAAACTGGATAGCCGCTCAGGAAATGCAAATAATGCAGTGATCTTCTGCGCTATCTGAAGAGCACATGATAGCTGCAAATGTGGGTGGGGAGTAGGTAGAGTGTGTGTGTCTGCAATGTACAGCTACTGTGAGTGTCAATAGTGTGCAGTAACCACACTTTGAAGACAATAGCTGCATTCATGTACTGCCAGGCTGCGTTTTTGCCTTTTGCATGCATTATCTGCTGGGGGAATGCTTTGCATACCCCCAACAGATAACGCATGCAATGAGGCTGCATTCTATGGGGCATGTTTACTAAAGTGCACACATGATTGGGCCACAAGGCAGCAAGAAGCATACACGGCCAAGGCCACCATACAAAAAATCATGTGCTACTGCAGCAATATATGAGTAGGAAGGACCAAGGCAGAGACTGGGTGGAGAGAAGGTGGAGTCAGGGTGTACAGCTGAGGTGGGCACCCTAGTCATCTGCTAGCTACACAATCATACCGCTAGTATGAATGCAGCTAATGCCAGCCTCTGAGCAGGCACTAGCTCCACTCGCCATGCTCCCACACACCAACCATGTGAGTAGGACATGCGGTTCATAAACGAGTGTTAAATAATATGAAGGACAGGAGCAAGTCTAACACATTGGAACAGTAGGGGTCCAATAAGAGATAGGAGCTGAATATCAAGGCGCATACCTAGGCCATCATTTTGAGGGTGCTGTATGCTACAGCTTCCATAGTAATGGAACACACCAGCCTGACAACCTCAACACCAGGGCCTGCAGGTCTGAAGTCACCCTGCTGGGACAGTGGGAAAACATCCATGGGAATAGCAAAAACTGCCCTGATGGACTGCTGCTCACATCTGCATATACACTGGGTAGCTTTCAGAGGCTGCTGGTGTTGTGTGCTGTAGAAGTGTCAGGAGATAGGCCTGTGTTCTGTGCTACAGTTAGTACTTGCCTCAGAGACAGAGTTGGAGCCAGAAGAGTACAGTGGCGAAGGGCATGGAAATTAGGTGATGCGCTTCATGGCTAAATGACAGTGTGGCAACACAGGAGCCATCTGACCCCTGACCTTGTGTGTGAGGATGTATGTGGCAGTGAATACATGCATTTGGGGAGCCATGGCGCTGCCATGGGCCATGTAACTGTGAGCTGATGGCCCCTCACCATGACCGAGGGCGCGTGTACCTGAGGCCTACCAGCTCTGCATAGCAGTACCGTAATAATCCTATCACTGAATGTGGTCCTCCAGTATTGGAGCTTGCTGATTGGTGTTCCCTGCCTATCCCCCTTGCACTGGGGCTGCAGCAATCCATGGACTTGGAGGGTTCTTTTGATCCCCCTAAATCTGGTGGGCCTTGACTGTTGGGTGCTCATACTGTGGGCTATGTGGGATTCACCACCTCCATGTAGTGTACTCCCAGAAAGAGGTGCATGGGAGGGCCCTCTTTGGATAGATGGCTGTAAACCACAGGGGTAGGTGTTCTATATGCTGGGCCTGGGGGTGCTGCTTGACACTATGGCCCCATGTGTAAGCTTTCCTGAGCAAATGTTTATGCTTGGCTTCCAGACCTTCCTAGTCCTTGCACCCCTCCTCTCAATATTGGGGAACTCAATCTACAATGGATAAGGTGTTGCCCAAGTGTCCAAAAGAGAGCAAAACTCTCACGCAGAAAACCACAGCGCACATAGGATTGGAGAGTAAACAGCAGTAAATCCAAACTTTATTGTAGTGCTACCACAATGTTTCAGCATAAGCCTTCTTCAGGGGATACAACCTCAAAGAAGACAAAATGCAAATTAAACAATAACAATAATATAAAAATATCATAGTAATAAAAAATATACAAAAATAAATAATATTAAAAATAGCAATAATGATAACCAGATGCAATAAAAACATTAAGTAAGAGACAATAAAATAAACTAAAATGAAAACAGGCAGACATTGCTCATCATAAAAACAAACCCTCTAAAACATAATTAAGGGTTGACCAACGTACAAACGTAAATGATTATGAAAATCCATAAAGGGTACAAAAGACAAAGTACAAGTATATGAGAATAATAAAGAAGTATTCTAAATGTAAAAACCAAATTGCACAAGCTTAAGGCATGCTGTGACTAAATGAATATCACAATCAATGAAAAGAAGAAAGAAGAAAGGACGGATATTGACTTCTACTTGCGTACTGTAAACACTATTGCAGAAACAGTATTTGATATTACATCATTGATGATACCATCCAAATAGATACTGCTACTGTATATCCCCACCATGAAGAAAAGGAAGTCAATCCCACCATGGGGAAAAACGGGATGGGGAGGACACCTACTCAAAGATTATACCATTCTATATATGGTATCATAAGGCACACATATTACAAAGTAAAGTATCCATCTATTTCTATTAGGAGTATGCTACCTATCATTGGATAAACTCCAGATTAGAGTGCCAGCTTCTCAAATTTAAATATGAAGGTAAGATTGTAAGAACTAAATGGTCACTTACTCTTATAGCGATGAGTGCTCATACAGGGGTCACGTGATGAAGGCAGTCTGAACGGCCGCTCTCAGACCAAGCTCCGTCCCCTTCCCCAAAAAATAGCCTTGAAACACCACCTTGGGAAACTGGAGCTGCTCTCAACAGATCCCCCAGAGACCCGGTAACAAACAGCAACCCAACAGGTAAACCTGCTTTAGGTGTGAGGACGCGATGTCATCGAAAGTGGCCTGAACTCCCTGAGAAATAGAGAGTGAGAACAAAATGGCGGCCGAACAGAGGGCACAAACAATATTATTCCCTGAGGAAGCACTGAGGGAGCTCACCAAAATCCTAACAGCGGTACTTGACAAAAAGCTGAGTTGCCTCCAAACATCCGTCAACAATATTCGGGGCGCCTTGGATAGCCAGTTCACCTGAATCAGTGGAATAGAGACAAGGCTGGAACAACAGGAGGAACGCTCCACAAATGCATAGCGGTACTGGAAAGAAGCAACCAGGCCCTTATAGAAAAGTTGGATGATCAAGAGAACCGGAGTCACCACAACATTAGGCTGGTAGGGGTAGCAGAGCACATTAGAGTCTGAACTGTGAGACATAGTGGAACAATGGCTGCTGTAGCAACTAGGCCTGACACCTGAGGGAGATTGCATGGCGGCAGAGAGGGTGCACAGACTCGATACCCGCAGAGAGGAGGGGGGCCGCCCAAGGCCTGTCATCGATCGGGTGTTTAGCTTTGGCGAAAAATACTGCCTGTACCTGGGCCTGTACCGTAACAGACACAACCTGGAATACAAGGGATAGAAACTCCTTCTCTTCAATGACTACTTGGCCCGGGTAGCAGAATGTTGCAGGGTCACGGCTCCCTATTGCTCTGAGCTGGCATGGAGGCAAATTAAATTTGCGCTGCAGTTCCTCGCAAAGGTGAGGGTCACGTATGATAACTGCACACATCAGCTGGAGACCCCGCAGGCCGTGAAGGTCTTCATAGAGCAAATACAGAGACATTGATGGGAACTTCAATCCTCAAATGGATATATCCAATCTGATGCCCAGTTGGCAAGAGTTTCAATTGTTAGAAATACACCATAGCAGCGAAGGAAGAGCTCAACATACAAGGGAACAACAGTGCAAGGAGTCTACCAAAGGAAGCAAAGACTTTAAACGCAGCCTAGACGCTGCCACAGATGCTGCTACCATTGGAAAAGGATTAACACTGGGACCGCTGGGGCCAGGAAGAGAAAAGCAGCCAAAAATGGATATAATAGAGCCACAACCCCATTGGTACTGGTGACGGAAACTAAAGGACTGAACACCAAGCTGAGAAGAACTGGCTGCCCAACTGGTGGAAAAGCAAACACACAGATCACCAGGATACAGCCTATGGAAAGAATGGACAGAGAGTCACGGGGGGGGGGGGGAACAGGAATGGATGGTAGAGGATGTTATGGAAGTGATGAATGCAGGACGATTCGGGAATAGTTGAACCAGGTAGAGGGAGAAATGAGGAGCAGCAGGGGGAGTAGCGGGGAGGGGGCCCGACAAAAAAGAGAGGGAGGATGGATACCAGGGCAGTGGGGAACCACAAGGGGGGAACTCGGAAGAGGAAGGGAAGGATATAAGAGAGAGGGAGAGAGAGGGGGGAAGGAAAGGGCAGGCCCACACTCAGCCAAGGAGACCACTAATAGAGGCGCAGGAAAGGGGTGCAATGCTCAGCTGGAAAGATTGGGCACCTCCGATTGAGACCAGACACCCGAAGAGATCTGATACAGAGTCCCGAACAGGAACTGGATAAAATAAAAATATGCACACTAAATGTAGATGGAATACATTCCCTAATCAAACAAACCAAGCTCCTGAACTTCCTAAGGAAGGAGGGGGCAGATGTCACATTCCTACAAGAAACACATCTCACAACGCCCAAACACCGCAAATTGTTGAGGGGGTGGTGGGTGAAATGGGTGCTGCCTCTTATAATGGCCATCAGAGGAGGATAGCCACACTAATATATAAGAGAATCCCCTTCATAGATGAAGGGGATTCTCTTATATATTAGTGTGGCTACCCTCCTCTGCACAAAAGCATGGCAGACACCGAGGGGAGGTACCACCTGGTAGGAGGAGAACTACAAGGTCGTAGGATAGCTTTCTGCAACATATATGCCCCAAATATATACCAGCACAGCTTTTTCACCATCCTGCTGGCCAAGATGGTCACATTTGGAGACTACCAGTGGGTGGTGGGTGCAAAGTTCAATCTCCCCAGGGATCCCACCCTAGATTATAGGCCCCCAAGAGCAGGAATAGGACAGGTAGTGACAAAAGGAGCAAACTTTCTGATAGCGGAGCTGGCGTTGGTAGATACGTGGCATACATTACATCCACGGGAGATGGATTTCACCTTTTTCTCAAATCCACAGGGCAGCTACTCGCACCTGGACTATCTTCTAATATCAGAAGGACTGTTCCACAGGCTAGAAAAAGCATATATTGGGGACATTGGCATATGAAACTATGCCCCAGGGTGGGTAGAGCTAAGGATGGGAGAAAATAAAGAGAAACAAGGGTCAAGGAATTGGCGCATGAATCCCACCTTGTATAAATACAAAATATTCTGCGACCACATAAAGTAACCATGGATAACATACTGGAAGGAAAATGAAGGCACAGTGAAGGATGCGCACACCCTATGGGCAGCCACAAAAGCCACTATGCGGGGAGTTATTATGGAATATGCAATACGCACCCGCAGGAGGGTAGATGGGGAAATCCTGCAGTTATCAAGGCAGTTGCATGGCCAGAGACCAAGACACATTCACACCATGCAAGGGAGCGACAAAACACAATGGCAGGCCACAAGGGAGGCACTGGACTCTCTCCTCACCCAAAGAATGGCCAGGGATATAAAGCTTTACAAATATCGGTGGGGAAACAAGGGGAGGCACCTTTTGGTACACCTAGTAAGTCCTAGGAAAAAGAACACTATAGCTTCTTATCAAAGGGCCAGGGCCAGGCGAGGAAGAAATCCAACAACAATTTTTACGGTATTATAGAGCACTGTATGATACTGGCCCCAGAGATGATGCAAAAAGGGAAGAATTCTTTAGAAACCTACAACTCCCTTGGGTAACAGAAGAAGAGCTAGGGGCGTTGAACGAACCGTTTACAATGGCCGAGGTTCAGAGGATGGTGAAGGTGTTAAAACTAGCAAAGGCACCAGACCAGGATGGGTTGAGCCCGGAATTCTACAAAATTTTAAACGAGGATCTGACACTCCCCTTCCTGACCTACAGCGAAGCGGTATGAGGGGCAGGGGACCTAGGACCCTACCAGAATAGGGCAACGGTAATAGTACTACCGAAGCCCAGAAGAGATGCCACCCAGGTGGGATCTTTCAGAACGATCTCGCTTCTGAACCAAGACATCTAATTAATCGCGGCCATTTTGGTCCACAGATTAAGGGGGGGGGGGGTCATCACCAGCCTGGTGCACCCAGACAAGGTGGGCTTTGTGCCAGGGCGCTTTGCCTCCAAGAACCTTCTGAGGGCCATAGCACTATTGTACAAGGGGTGGCACAAGGAAGAAAACAAAATTATAGCAAGCTTAGACGCTGAGAAGGCATTTGACAATGTCTCGTGGGAATAAATGTTTTGGGTTCTGGAGAGGCTCAAAATGAGAGGAGCCTTCATGGACTGGGTCAAGATGCTTTACCAGAGCCCCATGGCACAGATATTGATCAATAGAGGACTCACAGACCTATCTTCTCCTGCCATATTTCTGGGCCGACTAGATGGACCATACTGGTCTTTATCTGCCGTCATTTACTATGTTACTATTTACATTGCATAAGGGTACCAGGCAGGGATGCCTCCTATCTCCCATGCATTCTATCCTAACATTAGAGCCCCTAGCCTATAAAATCTGCCAATCCAAGAAATGGGACAGAATAGAAAACGGGAAGGAAAAGTACAAAATCAATCTTTTCGCAGATGACATGCTTTTATTCATTAGCAAGGCTAGGGAGAGTATTGGATGTGTTATGCACACCATAGCAGAGTTTGGGGATTTCATGGGCCTAAAAATTAATTGGGGCAAGTCGAAGGCCATGGAGGCTTCGAAAAACTGCAAAAGCTAGGGAACAAGTGAACTTCCCCCTGACGGGGGCAAAGGGCTACGTTAAATACCTGGGACTAAACCTATGTGCAGACCCAGGCAAGGTATATAACAAAAACGTGAGCAACAAGGTGAGGAACATGAAGGAACTATGCGAGCATTGGAAGGAACTCCCTCTAACCCTTTTAGGGGGGGGTGGCTCTACTTAAAATGGTGGTATTCCCCCGCCTCCTTTACCCATTGCAAATGCTGCCTTTCTGGATACAGGGCCAGGAAGAGAGAGAATATAAAGGATTTGTGAGATCCTTTCTGTGGTGGGGGAAGGGAACCAGAATCAGCTATAACAAACTTAGCAGGGAGCACGCCAAGGGGGGGGGGTGTGGTCCTAATGGACCTATGCCTATACAGCGTTGCCGCGATAATGCGCTGGATTCATGAACTGCACACAGGGAATGAGAGATACTCCCCACGGGGCCCTATGAATGCTAGCTGCCTCCCATACACACTCTTGGAACCCTCCAAGTCACTGGAAGACAGCAAGGGGCGGCGGCAGGCTGGCGATTGCTCTTACAACCCTTGAGGAAAGCATAGAAGTGGTGGAAGAGAATGTTGGGAGGGAGCAAAGGAAAGTCACTCTTCACCTCACTGGTAGGGAACCCGGAGTTCATCCCAGGAATGGATAGGTCACCTTTCGAACCAATGGGCATCCCGTGGATGCAAGTATGTGGGACAACTCTTGGAGTTGGAACGACAGGGATTTCCAACTTTCGCAGAACAAAAAAAAGAAATGGGGGATCCCAAACAAACATGTCTGGGCATACCTGCAATGCCGCTACTATGTAAATAGTGGGTTTAGAGGTGAGGGGGATCGAGATGGGTTCACAGAGCTAGAGAGGTTGTTTTTGGGCACAACTAGAAAACAGAACCGCCTTTCCTACTGATATAAGTTAGGAAGAGAACAATGGCAAGCAGAATGGGGCAAGAGTGGCGGCAGCATGGGAAAAGGAACTGGGAGAGCAGGTGGACCCCCCTTACTATTTGACTGCCTGCACGAAGTGCTCACTGTAACATCTAGTGCCATACTACAAGAAACGCAATATAAAATTATACACAAGGCATACATAACCGGGGAATGGGGGGGGGGGGGGGGCAAGGATGGGACAGCCCAGAGTGCTTGCGTTGCAAGGTCCATAAAGGAACTATGACGCACACTTTCTAGAATGCGACCGCCTGCGAGAATTCTGGCAAATAGTGTTGGCACATGTCAGACGAGTGGTGGGGATACATGTAGAATGGACATACACTGCACAACTTCTGGGGGATGAGACACCCCTGCAATCTAGTGGATTAGGGGCCGAAGAATGAAGGTTTGCTAGAGTGGCCTTAATGGTAGTCCGGAAAACGATCCTCACCTACTGGAGTGACAGATGCCCCAGCGGGAACAGGCTGGCTCAATGCCATGAAGGAACCCGGGGAATGGGAAACAATGATGGCAGAGCCTACAGCCTCCGTGAGCCGGTGGAAATATAAGAATGTATGGAATAATTTTACTGCTAGAGTGTGAGGGATGGAGAAGAAAATCAGGCAGAAGGGGGGGAAGATGGGAATGGGGTAAGAAGGGGGAGGATAAGCAGGAGGGGGAAGAAAGATAAAGAAAATGGAGCTGAGGGGGTAGCTCACGCCAGCAGAAAAGGAGGAGGCAGAGTGCCAGGGGGTGGTACACGGGGGGGGGGGGGGGGCAAACAAGGATTGGTCCCTCCCCCCCTGGGTACATCATGAAAATGTTTTGGCATGTAGTACGGTTATGTACAGTAACATTTACAGTTATAACAGCACCCATATGTACTAGCAAGAAATTAATGTAAATGGGGGAACTCACCCCCCCCCCGTTCCACAATAAACAGAATTACAAAAAATAAATAAATAAAGAGTGCTCATGCACATAGGAGAATACCAGTGCCAAAAGGGATCTAAAACATATAAAAGCAGAACCCATTATAAATTAAACTACAAATGCGCACAAAGTATTAAAAAATATAGGAATTGTTTAAAAAGAGGGGGAAGAGACTTGCCTCAATGTTCATGATCCTTCAGGGCGTATCAGTACTATGATGAAAGACCGGGAGTATATTGTAATGTAATTTTAAAGACGCTAGTATTCATGACAAAATCCAAGGTCAAAGGGCAGCAAACCGCCGGCAAATCCAGAGATAGTCCTATATTAATTACAACTTAAACATCTGAACCCATCAATGTGGGTGGCAAATGATATAGATAGGGGCTTTCTCTTTTAAAAAGTAATATATGTATAAACTAAATTAGCAAGATAAATGTCGCTGACCCACCTCACTTACATTATTGTTCTGCACGGATGGCTTGAAAATGCCAGATAAAGCCATGGAGAAGACAACTTATCCAAAAGGGTATCACTCAATTGTGTCAAACTTGCCACCAAACCCTTCAAATGGGGAATGAAAAGGAAACATGGCCAGCTCCAAATAAAATTCTTAAAAAGTAAATAAGTAGAAGTAAGATCGTCAATATATACTTCCATATATCAGACCTGTGTCCAAGTAACTGTAGTGAAATATACACAGAAAACATCCCAGGGG
The DNA here is from genome assembly GCA_033557465.1 of Ichthyophis bannanicus. Taxonomy (NCBI): domain Eukaryota; kingdom Metazoa; phylum Chordata; class Amphibia; order Gymnophiona; family Ichthyophiidae; genus Ichthyophis; species Ichthyophis bannanicus. The sequence continues at coordinate 579,103,274 of CM066033.1, forward strand.
GAAGTACAGAACAACAAGTGGCATACTAAAAATAATGATAATTGTATACAAAGATGAAGTATAAAGAACTCATCATATGCGACAGTAAAACCCGGGGAAATGTCGGAGGATCCTTAGGCTTTCCTAATTGACAGTATTGTGCTATAATCTCACGCCATATTCAAAAAGGACATCTTATCCACACTCTATACATTAGCACCTTACCATGGTACTGCTGACACACGAGGGGAGATCGTATAAGGAGAGACAATGTGTGTGAATAATGAAAAATAAATTACCTAAAATGCAACGTTCTACATAAAAAATAAATATGAGGGGACCATAAAAACGCTAGTATGAGACTAAATGAATAAATAATTAAGAACATTAATTTGGATAAAAGCAAAATAATAGCTTAGGAGGGACTTAAATTGATAACTGGGGAGCCAAGTAGGCAACATGACGAGCCAAGGAAAAAATACAAGTTAAAAGAACAAAAACCACCCGAGTAAAAATGAATATAAATATCATAACTAAAACCAAAACAAAAGAGGAAAGGAACATAAACCACGATGTGTCCATGACCTATCTTGGGCATTTTAAATGTATGAAAAGCATGAATGCAACTTGGAGCACTGACTTTCCATATGGCTAGGCTGCCTAGTGGGAACAAACAGAGGTCCATAACACTAGTAATTAAAAGATATATTAAAATAAGAGCCAAACAATAAAAGAATCAAAATAAGGATAAAATTCAGAATAAAAAGGCAAATACAAAATAAAACGATGCTCCGCTTATAAAAATAATAATAAATACCGGAGATACTAAAAAATTAAAAACAACAGCTGGAAACAATAAAAACAGAATGAATCAGAGAAAAACTGTTAGGTTTTGTTCATTATTCAGCCCATGTGGAGACACTTTGTTGAACTCAAAAATAAACCTTTGTTCTAGTTGTAACAGAATTTTATCAATATCTCTACCTCGCCAGTGTGGATGAACTACCTTCAATACCAGGAATTTAAGATCTCTCACTGTATGACCCTCGGCTTCCCAGTGTGAGATCAGGTGCTTATCCGGTGTCTTCCTCCGTATGCAACTTTTATGTTCCACAATAAGTGTACAAATTGCACGTTTCATTTTTCCTGTGTAGAACAAGTTGAATGGACATGATATTAGATAAATCACATGTACAGATTCACAGCTGGTAAATCCCTCTAGAAAGAATTTGTCTTGTGTAAGAGGATGTACAAAACAATTCTTTGTGACAATTGCATGCTCACATACTGAACATCCCCCGCATTTAAAGTGTCCTTTAATCTTTGGTACAACTCTGGACTTACTGAGGGCCGATGACACCAGAAGGTCAACCAAATTGTGGTTCCTTTTGTATGCAATCAATGATTGGGATTGAAAAGCTGGTAATGTAGATAAGAGGTGCCATTCTTCCCTAAGGATACGTGAGATACCTTGAGACAGACTGGAGAAGATGAGTGCACAAACCATCTTGGCTGGTTTCAAGGAAGTGGTCCCCTTCAGCAGATTCTCTCTGTCCAATTCCCTAGCTCTTAGATAGATAAGTTGAATGCATTTCTGGGGATAACCCCTTTCTTGAAAGCGTTGCTTCATCTGTGCAGCATGAAGTTCAAAATCTTGGTCTCTAGTGCAAATCCTGCAGATCCTTAAAAATCGGCCTGTAGGCAGATTAGTCTTTAATGATTTATTGTGAAAACTATCAAAACGTATTAGAGAATTCCTATCTGTGGATTTGTGAAATAAGCTTGCGACGAAACCACTATGATCCTTCCTTATCATGATATCCAAATAAGGCACACAATCGAGGCTATAATAGTTTTGAAAGTGTAGATTACATTTAAAAAGTTAAACCACTCAAAAACCTGTAGAAGGCTCTCTTCATTTCCCTCCCAGATCATGAACATATCATCGATGAACCTTTTCAATAATTCTATGTTAGATGTAAAAGCATGCTTGTCCATTTTGAAGAAAAAAATTTGTTCAACATATAAATTGGCTACAACAGGTGCCATAGAGGACCCCATAGTCAAGAACTAAAAGAAAGCCATTGGAAAAATAGCCAGTAGCTACCACTGGCACTACATTCAAAACTGACTCAAAACAACAATTTTTTTGTAGGGGTCAATCGACATGAGGGGAAGGAGAAAGGAACCTTTCCCTCGCCGTCAGAAGAACCCTTTTATTCAAAGCGGGCCACAGCGTACCCAAATTTTATAAGTAGTGAAACAAGCACTTATCTTATGTGAAGGCGATTAATATCTTCCACGACATGACATGCATGTTTCTGGCCCAACAGGGTCCTGTGTCAAGTGAAATCGTTCTCAAGTGATCGCCAAAAAAGACGCCATAGCCCAACAGTTCTTTTGTAGCTAAAATGATTGCTGAGTGGCTGATCATAAAATGTCATCATCAGAGGCTTGACTTAGGAAATCCCTGAACGTCATCATTTATTCAACCTTTAATACGATCTCCCAACCAAAAGGTTAGTCAACCCGTTTAATTAACATTCATAAAAGGCTCCACCAATCTTGTTCCATATTCAATCCTGACGGGATCACTGTTTTTAAACAGAAAATCCAATATTGTTCTCTCCATTGTAAGCAGCTTTCCCGGTCACACCCCCCCCCCCCCCTCACACACACACTATTGGTGCCGAAACAGTTTGTGACCGAATTCTGGAAGCATGCTTGCCCATTCTGATCTTTACTGAGCGAATCGTTCTTCCAACATAGACCAAATTGCAAGGACATTGCAATATATATACTACAAAATCTATTTGACATGTAGAAAACCCAAAAAATGAATATGACTTTCCAGTATTGGAATAGGTCTATTGGACACCTTCCAAGGTGTTAACACAATATACTTGCACTGATTGCATGCCCAGTGGCCTTGCACTACATTTGGCCCCAATTGAACAAATTGTTTGGGGGTCACCCAAACTAATCGGTTCCTCAAATTTTGGCCCCTGGTGTATGTAAACCGTACTGGTTTTTGGAAACATGTATGTATTTGTAAGACCCTCCAATATTTTTTAAGTAATCGAGTCACCTCCGCCGTATGGGTCATAAAAGGCAAAATTCCGGTCACCATATCCCCTCCGTTATTGTCAGTTGTATCCTGTGATAACCCTGGAAAATTAATAAGCCATTCACGGTGTGAAAAGCGGGCCCTGATATATGCTCTCCTAATTACCCTTTGAGGGTAACCCCGTTCTAATAGGCGGCCCTTTAGGGCTCATGCCTGTATCTTATAATCTTGCAACGAAGAGTAAATCCTCCATAAGCGTAGAAATTGGCCCAAAGGGAGACTATTTCACAAAGGGAAAGGATGGCAACTATGGTAGCGAAGCAAGCTATTACGTTGACTCTGTTTACGGAACAGGGTTGTACAAAAAACCCCTCTTGTATCTTCACCAATACATCCAAAACTTCAATACTACAAGCTTCAATATGTGCCGTGAACTGTATATTCTCTTTAATGGTATTCAGCCAAATGACAAAGCTTGAAAGTTCATCTCACGTAGACGTCCACAAGAAAAAAATGTCATACAAGAACCTCAACCATAGACGTAAGTGCCGAAATTCCTTAGCTGGATAAATGTATCGCTCTTCCATCACCGCCAATTATAAGGTGGCAATGGAAGGAGCCACTGTGGCCCCCATGGCAATACCCTGGCGTTGTAAATAAAACTGACCTCGATATTGGAAATAAATTTTTTGTTAGAACCAACCTAGTAATATTCAACAAAAAGGATTTTGGAATTCTAACTGGGGTTGTAGTGAATGCCGATTCCAACAATAAAAGGGCTTCCTCCTGACAAATGTTTGTGTATAATGCTGTAACGTCTAAAGTTACTAACCAGAAATTGTCTAGCGGTTCTTCAAAAGAGGTCAAAATGTTGAAAAAATGGGACGTATCGCTTAAAAAGAATTTAACTTCCTGGGCCTCTTGTTTCAAAAAAACATCTATAAATTGAGACAGAGGTTCTAAAACTGAGCCCCTGCAAGAAACTATAGGGTGGCCTGGGGGAGAGGAAATAGACTTATGTACCTTTGGCACCATATAGAATGCCGGTATTTTTGGATGTCATTGAAACAAAAACTTAGCCTCCTTCGCTGTGATCCATCCATTTTCTTGAGCTTCCAATATCGTTGATCGAATCAAGATTTGTAACTGTGGAGTAGGATCTGCCCTCAGAAGTTGATGATATTTCACATCCCTCAAATGAGATAACACCCCCTTGTGATAATGATCCAGTGATTGTATCACCACTGCTCCCCCTTTATCAGCCCCACGTATAACCACTCCATCATTCGTCACCAATCGCTTAATAGCCAATCATTGTGTTCGAGAAATGTTCGAATGATTCTGTGTAAATGTCCGTTCCATTAATGTCAAGTCTTCCAAAATTAATGACTGGTAGGTGGAAATAGCTGGATCCACTGCTCCTGGTGAGACCCATCGGGAGGGGAGACACATTATGGAACCATCGGAAATATGATCCCTATCCGCAAAAAACTGAATGACATGCAGCTTTCAGAAAAACCGATATAAGGCTACACGTATCCGAAATGGATCATAAGGAATAGTTGGTACAAAAGAAAGACCCAAATTAAGAACTTCCAGCTGAGTCAGTGTTAGTACCAGGTCTGAGATGTTGATAACTGTTGTTGTCGACGAGACCTCTGCTTGGTGTTAGGGGGTTCCCAATGGTCATCCACATGAGGTCAATGGGACCGACCACCTCTCCATCGACCTGTGTGAAAACCCAAAGCGTCAGCTCCCCTTAAAGGATGTGGTTTCTTCCGTGGGGTGTCACTGGCATCCGTGTCCTCTGATGAATGATCAAAGGTGACATGTTTGTCCTGTGTCACCATGGTATCTTCTGGGTCAGTCTTTTCATACATCCAACGATAAACTTTGTTGAGGTCATAATCTGTTTTGTCTCTCTGGAACTTATTAGCTTTGAATCCCCGAAGGTAATCAAAGAATCCCTGTGGTTGACGTTCCATATCCTCCATCTTAGTACGGAACAGATCTTTATCTAAAGATTACTGAAGAGAACCTTTTAATTCTTCAATTTCCACAGAAATCACTGTTTCTTCCAACGCCATCCGATCAATAATCAAAGCTATAAGGTCAAAACTACACTTATTAAGGATACAATTCCATTTAGAAATAAAATCTGCATCTGAAAAGCTTAGGGGCTCGTGGCATCCTCAGACCCCGAGGAATGATTCGAGTCTTTAAATATTGGAGCATGGCCGCCCCATGAAGTTGGGCTCGTATCACTCTCTTATGGAGGGCTTTTAACTTAGATATGGAGAGAGAACATTTATCGGGTTCTGGAATGGTGGAGTCAAATAATGATTTGCGCTGTCTTAATTTATCAAGATATTCCTCCGTAAAAGCAAATGTATCAGCAGACATCATACACTAAGAGGGCAGCAAATGTATCAAAGAAACCCCCCCCCCCCCCAGCTCAATGACTACATATTCATAGTCAAGAACTAAAAGAAAGTCATTGGAAAAAACGTCAGTAGCTACCACTGGCACTACATTCAAAACTGACTCCATGGCTACCTCTTTAATCTGCTTATAAAAAACTTCCCGAAAACATAAAAAAAAATTTCATGGCCAAAGTGGCTAGCTGTGTGAGATAGATAGTGGGTGTCCAAACTGGACATGTCCTTTTAATAAGTGTGTCCTCCAGGATCTCTATAACAGCATCCTGAGGTATGTTGGTGTACAATGAGTCAACATCAAGGGTGACCAGTATAAGCTGATTATTATAACCTGAAAAATCTCTTAAGTAGCTGGATCATATTAGAAGAGTCCTTCATATAAGAGGATACCTTGGAAACAACAGGTCGCAAAAACGTATTCAAGAATTTAGAGATGGGCTCAAAAAGAAAGCCTATTGTGGGAATAACTGGCCAGCTTGGCGGATTCTGTAATGATTTATGTATTTTTGGAAGAATGTATATAGTTGGCATAACCAGATGATTAGAAACTCATATTCTTTGGGTGTCAGATATATACCGATATACCGAGATATAAAAGTGTATTAACCTTGGTCATCAGAGTCATTGTAGGATCTATGTAGTTTCTGATAGAAGGTACAGCCGTCCCTCGCCACTTCGCGCTTTGACTTTCGCGGCTTCACTCTATTGCGTTTTTTTCAAATATATTCATTAAAAAGTTGATCAAGACAGTGAAAATGATACAGCGCGTGCTCGGTTGTCTTAGTGAATTATACACCCCTGTATTACAATTAAAATTAAAATTAAAATTACTGTATGTATGGACTGTAGGCCTATGTATTCGAGCACCCCTGCAAATCCTTCAACGCCAGGTGCAGCCGCTCGACCACTCCTTGTGTGTGTTTGAAATCAGGTGTGGTGAAACCAAGTCAAATCAGAGCATGTTTCTCGCAAGTCATGAGAACTATTAAGGAAGTACAGGACATGATTGGCGAATGGGACTCACAAATGATGCGTGCATTGCGGTTCCAGAATGCACTTGATGGAGCAATGGAACCTTACAAAAGCCTCCTCACGCATATGAAAAGACAGCGCCAGCAACTGCCTATCACGATGTTCTTCAGCCGCGCACCCAGACACCCACTGCCTACGCCTAGTACTCCTTCAGCAGAAGAAGACGACATTGCACCTGCTGAAGATACTGCACCGCCTAAAGACTCTCTTACTGAAGTCATGCCTTCAGAGGAGCAGTAACCTTGCTCTTCTTTGCAGTGCAGTACATCTCTTCATCTTCATCGCTTCATCATTGAACAAGCTGCACTATTTTCATAGGTTAGTGGTTGTGTGTAAGAACTGTGTGTTTGTGTAATTAAATGTACAATAATAATAATATGATATTTGTAATGTCTAATATGTCTTATTTTCTCTTATTTTGTCTAATATATTGGGTAATATGAGTGTAATGGTGACTAAATGGGTGTTATTTCATGTCTAGAGGGCTCTAATAATGTTAAAAACTGTAATTAGAAGGTCGTAAACAGGTTTTCTATGCTCTAACTACGAAAATATGTGATTTATAAATAAAGAATCCTACTTCGTGGAAATTCACTTATCACGGTAGAGTCTGGAACTGATTAACCGCGAAAAACGAGGGACGACTGTATTATCATTAATTTGTCGGTAGACCTCATCAACATAATCCTGTTGGTTCATCAGTACTAAGGCTCCCCATTTATTTGTGTGATTAATGACAATCTCATTTTATTTTTAAGAGCATTCAATGCATGTTGCTCGGCTGAAGTAAGGTTAAAATACGTTTTGTGTTTCTCCTTGTACAAATTCTCTATCTTATGTGTGACCACCAGATCAAAAGTCTCTATGAGGGCGTTACCTAAATGGGGAGGTACCCATGAAGAAGGCTTCTTAATGACCGATTAATTTGTAGAGGATTCCAGCCAGTCCTCAAAAATATCTGCAATGTAGCTTCCGGAAGAATTTGTATAACTACATGAATCATAAAAGAGTCATGTTTTGTAGTTGGTACAAATGATAAACCTTTCCTCAAAACCTAGCGCTCTAATTCTGTAAGACCATAGTTAGACAAATTGAAAATATCACTCAGTAATCCCTGTCCAACTGGCCCCTGTAGGTCCCCCTCTCCCAGCCCCTTGGTGGGTAATGGGAGTTGTGAAATTCTAACTGCTTCTTGGGTTATGATTATACTTGTTTGTGTCCTCCCCCCTTCCACAATGCATCCATCTGAAAACCCTGTTGTTGGTTCCCGGAAAAAGGAAGCTGAGGCATCAAGGGGGTCCTCCACCTGACTACAACTCAGTTTCCTATAGGGTTCTATTTCCAACTCCGTGGAATGTTGTCTAGTCTAAACTCTAAAGGTCTGTTGCACTCTGGAGGGATCATTTTTCCTCCTCAGTGACTTACTTCTTGGAGCCGACTGATTGTTCGACGTGTAGCACTACAATAATGTTTGGATTTGCTGTCATTTACTCTCCGCTCCTGTGTGCATTAAGGTGTTGCCCAAGCCATGATCAGAGGGGGGATGAGCTGTGGAGCCCATCCCTTCTAAATTATGTTATCAGCATTAGGCAGCACAGACAGTCCTATATATAATATATGGAGCTATTTAAACAAAAAAGACCCTCTTTCAATCGAAAGCAAATAAACAAGCACATTCCAGGAAAAATACATGAAGGTACAGAAAAGTTGGAAAATTTCAGCAAAGCCTCTTTTAATGTAAAGTCAGCCAAGAGACTTATCTAATAACATTAGGCTTGATATTCAGCAGTGATGGCTAGCACTACTAAAGTGACTTAGCAGTGCATGCTGTTATAGAGATCCTGGCTAGCCGCCAGTGCTGAAACTTAAATCTGGATATTCAATGTCGGGGCTATATCCGGGCTCCAGCATTGGATACCTGGGTTGCCCGGATTGTCACGAAGCTAACTGGGCATCAGTGATATGCAGCACTGCCCAGTTAGTTTCAGTAGTGAAAGTTAGACCAGGGTTTCCTATGCCTGACATTCGCAGTGTGTCACTAACTGGGCAGCAGCTCAATATTGCTACTGCTCATTTAGCGACAGGTGCAGCCCCGGAACACCCCCCCCCTCCCCCACTGAATATCCCACAGAGCAGCATTTAAATCATATGGATGTCGTATTATCTTGAGAAAAATTTATAAGGAAGTACAAAAAAGACACCTGTCATAGTATCGAATAACTTTGTATCAACCACAAAATCCAATAATGATTCTGAAAAGATGAATCTTTAATAACTATGGGACATGTTTACCAAAGCGTACTAAGGAAAAGTCCCTTAGTGCACAATAGAGATCAACGTAGTGTGGAAGGGAAAGCACAGGATCGCACTGACTGATGGGGACATTCCATACAGTTAGCATTAGTCAAAGGGCTCTGCTGCGCTAAGCAGGTACGTGTCCTTACCGTGGGCGCACTTACTACCACTCATTGAGATAGCAAGTTTGATATCTAGGGGACTGTTTTTATTAGATTCAGGCTTATCATTTCATCCTCATATTAGGGAACTGGTTTGAAAGTCTTTTTTCAAACTTGTTGAAAAAGTTGAAAACTTTTCTTGATGTGGCTGATTTTTAAAACTGTTTTGCAGGAATTAGTTCTTACCCCCACTAGACTATTGTAATGTGTATTTTTTTGGCCTTTCTTCCTCTCATCTGAAACTGCTGCAGACTGTGCAGAATTCCATTGCTTGATTGTTAACTGCACATGATTATGTGATCATATTTTTCCACATTAACGGTCTTTGCACTGGTTACCAGTCAAATGGCAAATTCAATTTAAGGTGACTTTTCTGACTTTTAAAATGCTATAATTGAACCTTTTTTCTATTTTTTTTTTGAGGACATCAAGGGACATGTTTATTAAGCCCCACACTAGTAACATGGGTTTGAGCCACATTACTAGTGCATAATACTGCATTAGATGCAGGGAGTTGGAGACAGAAGTCCCCCTGAATCTAGCGCATTGATAACACCACCAGCCCAATAATACCCAAAATAGAAACGGTGGGTTCAAAAGTAGAGAAACACTTCCTTATATATATGAATGAATCTCTTTTTGTCGGGCACTGAACCCCAACCCAAAACAAAAATTTAAATCATGGGCTGGGAATCCATGTCCATTTTATTCAAATGTTAGCAGTAAAATGATTGCGGCTAGCAAAAATGTCCAAGCCTTACTTAACAATCAAATAATACTTAACTTCAACTACATGGCGAAACAAATCCAGTCAAGGTGGGCAACACGACACAGTCCTGCGTTTCGGGTCATTCCTTTAAGAACCCTGCTTCAGGTAATCACTTGCTACCACCAAATACAGATAACGCTATTATGGGCAGCACAGACTTTCAAGGCCCGCACTAGTAGCATCACAGCAGGAATACCCACGCCCCACCCAGGCACTGCCCAGATACATGCTTTTCGAGTATCACAGGGCCTGGGAGCTAAAAGCGCATGCTCTCCCCCACACCATCTGGGTAGCACATGTTAATAAATATGCCCCTAAGAATGCAGGATACAGAATTATTTAAAAACCCTATTATTCCTCAGCTTCACGGAATTCAGATTTTGAATCAAATGTGATCCTTCACTGCTCCTAAAGAATGGAATCAGCTACCAGTTGAGTTCAGACTACTTACGAATTTTTTGGAATTACAGAAGAAGGTTAAGGCTTTTTATTTTAAACATGTTTTTGAATTAGTGGGAATATCTTTCTCCCGTTCTATAGATTTGAATTAGCTATTAATTTTATTTTACTGCTTACAATTTATAATTTTTGAAAAAGATTATGGAATTATATTTTAGATGCTTTTAATTTATTTAGATGCATTAAAGCTCCTCTCCCTTATCTCATCATTCAACCTCCAGATTTGCTCTACCGCCCCCACTCACCAGCAAGGCCACTGCCTCGACCTTGTATTCTTCTCTAATTGCTTACCCTCAAACTTCTGTACCTCACTTCTTCCCTTATCAGACCATCACCTGCTAAGCTTCACTATTCATCAACCACCACCTCAACCTCGCCCTCTCTCCTCCAAACTCTTTAGATATCTTCATGCTATTGACCTGTTGGCTCTCTCCTCCACTGTCTCATCACCTCTTTCTTCCACTATGTCATCCGAGTCTACTGATGATGCAGTACCTTCCCATAACACTACACTCTCATCTGCTCTGGATGCTCTTGCTTCGTCCATGCCACGTCTTGTGAGGCGTACTGTACCTCAACCCTGGCTATATTCTACTACCCGCGATCTACTTTCCTGCGCCCACTCAACTGAGCATGCTTGGCTCAAATCCTGCATCCTTTCGGACTTTCTACACTTCAGATTCATGCTTGTCTCTTTCCAGTCAGCCATAGCACTCACCAAACAAGAATATTATGTCCATCTGATTAACTTTCTTGCCTCTGATCCTCGCTGCCTTTTTGCAACTCTCAACTCTCTCCTCAAGGTGCCTCTGCCTCAGACCCCTCCCTCCCTTTCTGCCCAAACCCTGGCTGACTACGTCCATGACAAAATCCACAAGATCATACTCCAATTCCCCACAAGGTCAGCTACTTCCCTTCTCCCCCCCCCCCCCCACCACCTCTGCTACCCTTTCTGCCTTTTCTATGATCTCTGAGGAGGAAACCACTCACCTTATTTACTCATCTAAACTCACTACCTGCTTCTATGATCCTACTCCCACCTATCTCCTCAGCTCCATCTCCTCCACTGTAGTCCCTTCCATCTCTCATATTCTTAACCTATCGCTATCCACTGCAACTTTCCCTACAGTCTTCAAGCATGCTGTGGTCACTCCTCTCCTCAAGAAACCCTCACTAGACCCTACCTATTCTTCTAATTATCGACTCATCTCTAGCCTCCCCTTCATTTCTAAACTACCTGAACATGCGGTTCACCGCTATTGTCTCGACGTTCGCTCCTCTCAAGCCCTTCTGGATCCTCTACAATCTGGCTTTTGTCCTTTACATTCTACTAAAAAGCACAGTTACTTACCTGTAACAGGTGATCTCTGGGAACAGCAGGAATAAGTCTTCACATATGGGGATCGTCGGTACCGACGGAGCCTGCTCGGGAACGCTCCCCAGCGTCTAATCAGAAAGCTTTTGGGAGCATCCCACAGTGCCTGCGTGCTGCCTTCCTGCCTTTCCAACTGTCTCTCCTCAGTTGAGTTTTATAGCTGAGACAAAGAGGGAGAGAGAGGGAAAGGAAGAGAGAGAGAAAGACAACTCCTAGGGGAGGTGGGTGGGTTGTGAAGACTTATTCCTGCTGTTCCCAGAGATCACCTGTTACAGGTAAGTAACTGTGCTATCTCCAGGAACAAGCAGGAATGAGTCTTCACATATGGGGACTCCCTAGCTTTTGATGCCAGGGAGAGCGCCCAGAAGTTGTGTGTCCCTGGGATAGGGCTGCACTTCCCCACCTGGATCTCTGGCATCTCATGAGGGATGGTGGGTAGGAGTTGATTAAGTATGGAACAGGTGTTTGAGAACAGCCTGATCAAACAAGGCATCCCGGCGGGTTTCCTTGTCTAAGCAGTAATGGGCTGTGAAGGTATGAACTGAGGCCCAAGTGGCTGCTCGACAGATGTCGTCGATAGACACAGAGTTCAGATGAGCCATTGAGGCTGCCATGGCTCTCACATTGTGAGCTGTGACATGGCCCTCCAGAGAAATGTTCTTGCTCTGATAGGCGAAAGAAATAGATTGGGCAATCCAGTTGGAAAGAGTTCTCTTGGAGACTGGGTGTCCCAAATGAGAAGGATCAAAAGCAACAAAGAGTTGGGAAGACTTTCTATGTTGCTGTGTCCTCTGTAAGTAAAAAGCCAGAGCTCTTTTACAGTCCAGGGTATGAAGATTCCTCTCTGCAGGTGATGCATGAGGTCCTGGAAAAAAGACAGGTAGGTAGACTTCTTGGTTGAGGTGAAAAGACGAGACCACCTTAGGCATAAAATGTGGATTAGTCCTAAGGACCACCTTGTCATGATGGAACCTTGTATAAGGTGGATTAGCTACTAGTGCTTGCAATTCACTGATGCGGCGTGCTGATGTGATTGCAATGAGAAAGATAACCTTCCAAGAAAGGTATTTCAAGGAGAGGGTAGCTAAAGGTTCAAAAGGCGGCTTCATAAGCTGACCAAGAATCAAATTTAAGTCCCATGCCACCGGTGGTGGTCTAATGGGAGGCTTTGTTAAAAGGAGGCCTCTCATGAACCTTGCTACAAGGGGATGAGAGGAAACAGGTTGTCCATTTAAAGGCTTGAGTGAAGCTGCAATAGCACTCAGATGGACTCTTACTGAATTTGTCTTAAGGCCTGCATTAGACAGATGCAGGAGATACTCCAGCAACGATTCCAGAGGTATGGCACGGGGGTTAAGACCCTTTTCAGAACACCAGATGGTAAACCTTTTCCACTTGAAGGCGTAAGAACGTCTAGTGGAAGGTTTTCTGGAAGCCTGAAGAACATCTTTCACTTGCTGAGAAAGAGGAAGATCCTGGAGGTCTAAGCCTTCAGCAACCAAGCCCTGAGATGCAGAGACTGGGGATTGGGATGCCACAACTTTCCATCCTCCTGAGAGAGGAGGTCTGGAGCAGACCCTAACTCTAGGGAGGGAGCTTGAGAGAGATGTAGAAGCAGAGGGTACCACACTTGCGGTGGCCAATGTGGAGCTATGAGAATCATGTGGCCTCTGTTTCTCTGAAGCTTGAATAGGGTTTTGGGAATTAGGGGGATGGGTGGAAAGGCATACAGGAAGTCTTGACCCCAGTGAAGGAGGAAAGCATCCCTTGCCTGAGCCCCCTGAGCCGGAGTTCTGGAACAGAACCGGGGAAGTTTGGCATTCCACGGACTTGCAAAGAGGTCTATGTCCGGGGTTCCCCAAATTTGAAAAATTTTGGAGACCTGGGCCATATGTAGGGACCACTCGTGTGGAAGCAGAACTCGACTGATTCTGTCTGCCCAAGCGTTTTGAACCCCTGGAAGATAGACTGCCAGAAAATGAATGTGATGCTCTCTGGCGAGGGCCCACAGTCGCAGAGCTTCGTTGCAAAGCGACAGAGAGCCAGTTCCTCCCTGCTTGTTTATGTAGAACATGGCTACCTGATTGTCCGTGTGGACAAGGACTGTCTTGTGGCTGAGCAGGGTGTGGAAAACTCGTAGAGCAAGGAAGATTGTTCTGAGTTCCAAGAGATTGATGTGGAGACAAGTCTCCTGTGGGGACCAGATGCCCTGGGTGGAGAGGTCCTGAAGATGAGCTCCCCAGCCCATTGGAGAAGCATCTGTTGTAAGAGTTGTCTGGGGTAGAGGCTGTTGAAAAGGACACCCCAGCAAGAGGTTCTGAGGGGACTTCCACCACTGGAGGGACAAAATGAGGCGACTTGTGTTTGCTATTTTGTCTGACAGGCAGCCTAATGCCTGGGTCCATTGGGTGGATAAAGTCCACTGAGCTGCTCTCATGTGAAGGCGAGCATATGGTACCACATGAACGGTGGAAGCCATGTGGCCTAGTAACTGTAACATCTCTCGAGCAGTGAGTAGGGGTTTCAACTCTGCTTGAGAAGCTAACTGCATCAAGCGAAGGCAACGTGCCTGGGGAAGAAATGCCCTTGCCTTTGTGGTATCCAGCAATGCCCCTATAAACTCCAGGGACTGAGTAGGGATCAAATTGGATTTTGGGATGTTTATTACCAGCCCTAAGTATTGAAGGATACGCATTGTGCAGGTTAGAGCAGTCCTGGCCTCTGATTGAGTGGGAGCTCGAATGAGCCAGTCGTCCAGGTAGGGGAAGACAAATATTCCCAGGGTGCGCAAAACAGCAGCAACCAATGCCATGCATTTTGTGAACACCCTTGGTGCAGAGGCCAGGCCAAAGGGGAACACTCTGTATTGATAGTGCTTCTCCTGGAAAAGGAACCGAAGGAACCTTCTGTGAGTTGGATGGATGAGAACATGAGTGTACGCATCCTTGAGATCTAGAGAACAAAGCCAATCCTGACTCTGAAGGTATGGCAGCAGAATTTTTCTCTGACTAGGAATCTGTTCAATTCTCTGAGATCTAAAATGGGTCTGAAGTCCCCTGTTTTCTTTGGGATAAGAAAATAGGGTGAGTAGAACCCTTTGCCCTGTTGTTGAGAAGGCACTTCCTCTACTGCCCCTTGGGCTAGAAGAGTGGCAACCTCCTGCTCTAATAGGCTGAGGAGGGAGGTTGGAGAATTGAACTGGTGCACTCTTGTGAGAGGGGGCAAGCTGGAAAAATGAAGTTTGGACCCCTCTCTTATGATGGAGAGTGTCCACTGCTCTGCTGTGATTTGCCCCCATCTGGGAGCAAAGTGACATAGCCTTCCTGGAATGGTGGAGGGCTCTGGTCCTTCTAGAGCCAGAAAGGCTAAGTTCTCTAGCAGAAAGTCAAAGGCCCTGAGGTGGCTGAGACTGCTGGGCTGGAGCAGGCCTCGCAGCCTTTGCCTTGGTCTGTTTGGAGGATTGCTGACGTTTGGAAGGGAACTGAGCTGCAGAAGATGCTCTCTGACTATAAGCAGGATAGGATCTTCCCTTCTTTGAAAAAAGTGTTTTCTTGAACAACCTATTCTTAGCAGGAGCAGCTGTAGATTTGGATAGTCTATCCAAAGCAGAATTTTCAGCATCCATCTGATTGGCTTTTGCTTGCCAATCTTTACCAAACAGATTTTCATCTGTACAAGGGATATTTCCCAATTCATCTTGGACCCAGGTCTCCAAATCAGATGCTTGAAGCCAAGCAACCCTACGTGCTGCTATAGCTATAGCTGAGGCTCTGCTTACGCATTCAAAGGAATCGAAAGCTGCACGATTGGAGAATTTGGAGACATCCTGGGCATGTTTGAGCGCAGAGAGAAATTCTTGTCTTTTATTGTCAGACATAAAAGGACTTAAAGTCTGCAAATGGTCAGTGACCTCTTTTAAGAACATGCCCATATAGAGACTATAAGAATTAATTCTTGCAGCAAGCATGGAAGCTTGGAAGATTCTTCTACCAAAAGCATCCAGGGTTCTACATTCACGTCCTGGAGGATTAGAGGCATGTCTCTTGGCACTTCTAATTTTTTTCATTGCAGACTCAACCACAATAGAATGGTGAGGAAGCTGAGTCTTATGGAAACCAGGACAAGGAGGGACACGATACATGGTGTCCAACCTGTGAGAATGAGGAGAGGTGGTTAGAGGTGCTTCCCACATCCTTAACATGAGATCATACAGAATCTCATGAATAGGCAAGGTAGCTGCCTCTTTAGGAGTTTTAGGATATTGTAAAATATCTAACTCCTTAGCTCTAGGCTCTGACTCTGGGGCTACTGTAATAGAGAGACCACGAGCCACCTCTCTGATAAAGTCTTGAAAAGTGTAACAGGGCAGACCCCGAACAACCCGAGAAAATGCAGTTCAGCATAAATGAGCACAGAAAAAGTGACAGGGTAAACAAGGAAATGTCAGATGGTTACCGTGAGCAACCTAAACACATGTGCAAAAGCCCAAGGAAGACACACCCAGCCAGCACAGGAAGGGAATTCACTTTACCTGACAGGGTTCAGCTGGGTGGGGGTGGAGCAAGGAAACACTGGGATAAAATAGGCTCTCAGGCAATCAGAAGGAGAGAGGAGCTGAAGCAGCCAAGGACACATTCAGAGAGAATACAGCAAAGGCAGCTAAAACCCTGGGAAGCATGGAGCAGGTATGAGAATGCAGGAGAGAGTGACAAGGAGGCTTTGAAGCAACTAGAAAGCCAGCGTGAAGGTCAGAGGGGACCCGAAGACCTGAATGAAACAGAGAGATATCAGCAGCCAGATAGTGTATATGAGCAAGAGAAACGCAAGAAGACTGAAATTGCAGGTTCCGGTGCAAAGTGTGAATGCAGGAGTGATTTGCCGTATGAGAGAAGACAACCTTGGAGGTATGGAAACAGGCACACAAGGTTCCCCTATCTAGAGGCTGAAAATATCTTTTCTTCTGGTTTTAAAAATCCTAGAAAGAAAAGGATTTACTTACCAGATAAAGCTGAAGAATTTCATAGGCATTGTAAGCTCACAGCTCCCCGTGAAACTCTGTCACGAGCTCTCCAATCTAGCTCAGCTGGGTTACAAAGGGGAAAGCTGAATAGACAGGGAAATTCCCTTAATTACCCAGCCAGCAAAGCAAACAAGGGATTGAGCTATATTCTAAAATACCAGCAGGGGCAGTGCCCTGAAAAGCTCAACTCTAGAATATATGGTAGTTCCCAGAGAGGCACCAGCTCTGAGGAAGAAAGGAACTTCCTGTCTGACGAGTTTAGCCCGCCATTCTCCCACGTTACTTCTGAGGTTCAGAATGAAACTTCCAGTCAGCCGGAACTGATGGAATATGAAAATGCTGAGGTAAATGATATGCCAGAATTGATGGACTGTTCTTTAACCTTGATTGAACCTGAGTTCTCTCTCAAATAAGCAACTAGCTTGTGTCCTAGCTTTAGTGTTGTAAGCAACAGGCTGCAGCTCTCTCTAAACAAAACAGATGTAAGCTGTGCTGCAGCTACAAGAGAAAGAACCAGTATTGAAATACTCAGGCTGTTTGTTCTTTTCATTTATTTGTTATTTTGAAAGCTGAAGAAAGCGAGTTCTGTTGCCTTTGTTACTTTGTGTTATATGCCCAAGCAAGTCATTTGATTTATGTTTCCTGAAGATTAAGTACCCTCAAGGGACGGGGAATAAAACCCTTTAATTTGAAGAGAAGTGTTTGTAGTTTATATCAGTGGAGACACAACTACTACCCTCACAGAGCCTTGCAATACCAGTGGCTACCGCTTGGCCAGAGAGGGCACGACAAAAGACAAGTCCTCTGGAGGAGACATCCTTCGTTTAGGAGAGGACTCCTCCTGTAGAAGAAGCATCGCTGCATCGACAGACTGTTCAGAATCCTCAGTCATCAAAGGACTCGAAGTATCGTCTGTCGGGATGCTCTTGCAAAGCCCGATACCTGTACCGACCGGGGTCGGTATCGGGAATCATCGGTACCGTGGTATCGGTACCAGAAGGCTGCAGAGGGCAGGGTACCGGCATGGCTGACACTGATGCCGATGCCACCGGTACCGGGATCGGTACCGATGGCGATATCGGAGCTTAACCTGCGGAGTAGTCTGATGCGGTACCACGGGCGTCGATGCCACAAGGAAAGCCGCCAGACTGCATTCCATGGACAGAATCCTCTGATCCATGGACGCTGCCAATGCCTGGAAGTCGGTACCGGTGGAGGCCACCGGTACCCCAGAGCATGGCACCAGGAGATCGGTTGAGGCCACGCCATCTAGATCGTCCTGGAACCCCGATGATGATGCTTTAGAAGCCGAAGCCTCCCGCCGGGGTAATTTTGCCGGTGCAGAATCCTCGAGGGCAAGGCCAGAGGCATCTCGATGCTTAGAAGGAGATTTGCCCTTCGAGGACCGGCTGGATTTATGTTTAGTTACCTGAGATCCATGTGAGGAAGAAGAAGCCCTGGAAGACGTCGATGCCACCGAAGCTGCATCAGAGGGAAACAGGGTACTGAGCTTGGCAGCTCGGTTCTGTCGACCTCTCTTAGACATCATGGAACAGGACATACAATCTTTGATGGAATGGTCAGGGCCTAAACATTTGAGACACCAGTCATGGGTGTCGGTGATGGATATAGTACCGCCACATTTTGTGCACTTCTTAAAACCTGAGGCAGGTTTTTCCATATTTGAGGAAAAAGGTTTTGGGCCTAAGGCCCAAAACTGAAGTACACCTGAAGAAAAAAATAGAAGGTCTTTTATTTTTATTTTTTTAGGAAAAGAATAAGAACTGGCGGTACCGGTATAGCGTCGAGGAAGGCAGACGCGACAGAAAAGAAATAAAGAAAAAAATAAGGAAATTCTTCTGCGGTGACAGGAACACGACCTGCTGGCTCCGCGGAAAAAACAACTGAGGAGAGACAGTTGGAAAGGTGGGAAGGCAGCACGCAGGCGCTGTGGGATGCTCCCAAAAGATTTCTGATTGGACGCTGGGGAGCGTTCCCGTTCAGGCTCCGTCGGTACCGACGTACCCCATATGTGAAGACTCATTCCTGCTTGTTCTTGGAGATTGGTTCTTGCCAAAATCTCCATTGTGATCTGTTCCTGGCAAAATCCAAGGGCCTTTACTCAGTCCTCATCCATCTTGATCTTTCGGCTGCTTTTAACATTGTTGACCACAACCTTCTCCTTGATATTTGGTCCTCATTTGTTTTAAGGGCTCTATCTTGGTTTTCTTCTTATCTCTCCCATTGCTCCTTCAGTGTTTGTCCTGGTGGATCCTCCTCTACTATTATCCCACTTTCTGTTGGTGTACCCCAAGGGCCTGTCTTGGGTCCACTCCTTTTCTTTCTATATACCCAGTCCCTTAGTGCACTCATCTCTTGCCATGCCTTTCAGTGCCATCTTTATGCTGACTCCCCCCAGATCTACTTCTTTATACCTGAAATCTCTCTGGCAATCCAGGCCAGGATCTCTGCCTATCTTTCTGGCATTGCTGCTTGGATGTCTCACCACCGCTTGAAACTGAACATGGCCAATACTGAGCTTCATATTTTTCCACCTAATCCTCCTCTCCCCTTCTTCTTTTCTCAGCCTCTGTGGATAACTCTCTACTCCTCCCTGTTTCCTCAGCTCGCAACCTTGGCGTCGTCTTTGACGTCTCTCTCTCCTTCTCCACACACAACTAACTATAGCTAAAATCTACCATTTCATTCTCTACATAACTACCAAAATTTGCCTACTCCTTTCTGAAGACAATACTAAGACACTTATCTATTCTTTAGCCACCTCCCATTTTGACTTCTGTAACCTACTCCTTGCTGGTCTCCTTCTCTCCCCTTCAATATGTTTAATACTCTGCTACATGGCTAATCTTCCAGCAACCTCATCATGCTCATATTACCCTTCTTCTCAAGTCTCTTCAATGGATCCCTATCTGTTTCCACATCCAGTTCAAACTTCTCCTGCTGACCTATAAGTGAATTCACTCTGCAGCTCCTCACTACCTTTCCTCTCTTATCTCTCCCTACACCCCTCCTCGAGAACTCTGCTCTTCTGGCAAACTGCTTCTCTCTTTGCCCTTCTCTTCTACTGCAAGCTTTATATTTAATTAGTGGAGGAGGGATAGTAAGGAAATCCACAGTACTACCCTTTAACTTTCGAAAGGGAGACTATGATAAAATGAGGAAAACAGTTAAGAAAAAACTAAAAGGAGCAGTTGCAAAGGTTAAAGACGTACATCAAGCTTGGGTGTTGTTGAAAAATACTATCTTGGAAGCCCAGACCAGCTGTATTCCACGCTTTAAGAAAAGTGGAAGGAAGTCCAAAAAACTGCCAGCATGGTTTAAAGGTGAGGTCAGAGAGGCTGTTGTTGCCAAAAAAGCATCTTTCAGGAAATGGAAAAAAGAGCCACACGATGAAACCTGGAAACAGCACAAGCACTGGCAAGTCAAATGCAAGGCATTGATAAGGCAGGCAAAGAGAGAATTTGAGAAGAAGCTTGCTGCGGAAGCAAAAACGCAAAATAAAGACCTTTTCAAGTACATTCGTAGCAAAAAAACCTGTGAGAGAGTCAGTTGGTCCATTAGATGATAAAGGGGTTAAAGGAGCACTAAGAGGCGACAAGGCGATAGCGGAGAGACTGAATGAATTCTTTGCTTCGGTCTTTACTGAGGAAGATGTAGGGATGTTACCCATGACTGAAGTGGTATTTAAAGGTGTGGAAGAATTGAAGGAAATATCGATACATCGGGAAGATGTCTTACAACTATTAGATGAACTGAAGAGTAGCAAATCACCTGGGCCAGATGGTATACATCCAAGGGTGTTGAAAGAACTGAAATTTGAGATTGCAGACCTGCTATCAGTAATCTGTGAAATAGTAATTACACTTACCTGGTAATTGTAGTTCCTTGAGAGACGACAGCTTAGTCCTCGACGTATGGGTAGTGCACCTCCTCCTGCAGCATGAAGACTGGACCAATCAAATTTCAGCTCCTCTGGAAACATCATACCAGGCATCTCTGGAACTCCAGTGAACTATTGTCAAAGCAAACTTAAACACGTAGCTAACCTTTAATAGGGCCCTCTTGTATGTGACGTTCTTTTTTTTTTTTTTTTTTTTTTTTTTTTTAATATTGTAGCCAAAGACCCCAAGTAACAGGAACGGAATGTCCCGCCCCTGCCACAGCATATTGAGAGAGTGAGAATAAAAGACAAAAAACATTGGAGCGAAGAGAAAGAAAACAAGAGAACGCACTCACCTGGGAATACGGACCTCTGAACCCAAGGCGTGCCGCGCTAAAAGGAATGAGATAGGGAGAGGCAGGAGGACTAAGCTGTCGTCTCTCAAGGAACTACAATTACCAGGTAAGTGTAATTACTATTTCCTTATCGTTCCTCCAGCTTAGTCCTCGACGTATGGGATGTATCAAAGCAGCCTAATGGGCGGGATTTTGCCAGCCGGCACGCAGAACCGCAGAACCAAAACCGGCATCGCTGGCAGCCAAGACATCAAGTCGGTAATGTTTACTGAAAGTGTGCAACGAAGACCACGTGGCCGCCTTACAGATATCCACCGGCGAAACCAAACTGAACTCCGCCCAGGACGTTGCTTGTGCTCTCGTGGAATGAGCGCGCAACCCAACCGGCGGAACTCGACGGTGCAACAGATAAGCCGAGCCAATCGCCTCTTTAATCCACCGAGCAATAGAGGCCTTTGCCGCCGCTTCCCCTCGACGAGGACCGCCGAACAGGACAAACAAGCGGTCCGATTTACGAAAATCGCTAGTAACCTTTAAATAGCGCCGCAACACTCTCTTGAGATCCAACCGACTTAGACCGCGATCAGAAGCACGCCCTTCCGACTCTGGAAATACCGGAAGGGATACTACCTGGTTCAAGTGGAAAGGAGAAGTCACCTTAGGTAAAAAGGAAGGCACAGGCCGCAGAACCACCTTTTGAGCCGAGAAAGACAGGAAAGGCTCCCTACAAGAAAGAGCCTGGAGCTCGGAAATACGGCGTGCCGAACAAATCGCCACTAAAAACACCGCCTTGAGCGTCAAATCCTTCACCGAACTACGAGAAAGAGGCTCAAAAGGGGCTGCACTGAGAGCCCGCAACACCAAATTAAGATCCCAAGGCGGTTACCGAGACTCTGTGGGGCCGGACGCAATCTAGAAACAGCCCGCAAGAAACGAACGACGTCAGCATGAGCACCTAAGGACACGCCCTGAACCTTTCCGCAATAACATGACAGTGCCGCCAATTGCACCCGCAAAGTACTGGCGGCCAGACCTTTAGTAAAACCGTCTTGTAAAAAATCGAGAATCACCGGAATAGAGGCTGTAGCCGCTCGAATCTGATGCCGAGAACACCAGTCCTCAAAAATACGCCAAACCCGTACATAGGCCAGCGAAGTGGACCGTTTGCGCGCTTGTAACAATGTCGCCACGACCGAACGGGAATAACCCCGTTTCCTCAGCCGCGCCCTTTCAATGGCCAGGCCGTAAGAGAGAATCTCCCCACTTGAGGCATGCGAAGAGGACCCTGACACAACAGATCCGGGACCAAGGGAAGCCGCCACGGAGGACCGTCCACCAACCTCATCAGATCGGCATACCAAGGCCGACGAGGCCAATCCGGCGCTATCAACAGCACCTGACCCCGGTGCGCCTCGATACGCTGAATCACGCGCCCCAGCAGAGACCACGGAGGAAACACGTAGAGAAGACCCACTGAGGGCCAAATCTGCAAAAGAGCATCCAGACCTTCGGACATCGGCTCTCTCCGACAACTGAAGAACCGAGCTGCCTTTGCCGAGCGGAACGTGGCCATCAAGTCCATGACCGGTTGACCCCAACGCTGAACCAGCTGCGCGAACACCCTCGGATGGAGCTTCCATTCGCCGGGATCCACCTGTACTCTGCTGAGAAAATCCGCTGTCACGTTGTCTTTTCCAGCAATGTGCGCCGCCGAGATGGCTGGCAGCCGGGGTTCCACCCACTCGAACAACGTCCGAGTCTCCGCTTCCAGACCGACGCTTCCTGTTCCGCCCTGTCGGTTGATGTAGGCCACAGTTGCTGCATTGTCGGAGAGAACCCGAACCGCCCGAGACGATATCCGGGTCTCGAAGTGTTGTAAGGCCAATCGGATGGTCCGAAGTTCCAAGCGATTGATCGACCAAGCGCTCTCCTCCGGAGACCAGAGACCCTGAGCGAACTGGCCCTCGAAGTGTGCGCCCCAGCCCGACAGGCAGGCATCCGTTAAGAGCGGCACCCAGTCCGGCTGCTCCAATGGCATCCCCACTCGAAGCGAGGTGGGACTCAACCACCAACGGAGATCTCTCCGAACTGCCAGCGGGCAAGGTAGACGTTTGTTCAAGGAATCGGACTGGTTGGACCAGCGACGGAGCAAGGCTCGCTGGAGCGAACGCATGTGAAAACGTGCCCAAGGTACCACCTCCAGGGAAGCTGCCATCGTTCCCAGCAACTGCAGGTAGTGCCAGGCTGACGGAGCCGGCGTCTTTCGGAACCGCCGCACCAGAGACTGAAGAGCCCATATCCTGCGTTCGGGAAGAGAAACCAACCCCACGCACGTTTCGAACTGCACCCCCAAATATTCGAGAAGCTGCGTCGGAACCAAATGGCTCTTGAGGGGGTTGACCACCCAGCCGAGAGACTGCAAGAGTGCCACGACTTTTGCCGTTGCCATCAAGCTTTCCGCGTGAGACTTCCCGCGAATCAGCCAATCGTCCAGATAGGGATGAACTAGCACGCCCTCCTTGCGCAAAGCTGCCGCTACAACCACCATTATTTTGGTGAAGACTCGCGGCGCGGTCGCAAGACCGAAGGGCAAAGCCTGAAACTGGTAATGACCCCACGGCAGCGCGAAGCGAAGATACTTCTGTTGATCCTCTCGAATAGGAATATGGAGATACGCCTCCGTGAGATCGAGAGATGAGAGAAACTCGCCCCGGCGGACGGCGACTATTACGGACCGTAGAGTTTCCATCCGGAAGTGGGGAATACGCAGACAACGATTCACTCCTTTGAGATCTAAAATAGGGCGAAGATCGCCGCCCTTCTTTGGCACCACGAAATAGATGGAGTACCTTCCCTGACCATATTCCTCTTGCGGCACGGGAATGACTGCCCCCAGCTGGAGAAGACGATCGAGCGTTTGCCGGACCTGAAGGGTCTTGCGAACACCCCGGCAGGGGGACGCTACAAAGGAATCGAGCACGGGACGGGCCAAATCGAGAACATACCCGTCTCGTATGATATCCAAAACCCACTGATCGGAAGTAATTTGGGTCCAAGCGGAGAGAAAATGTCGAAGACGCCCTCCGATCACAGGCAGCTCCACCTGGACCCGCTGCCCTTCATTGAGGCTTGCGAGCGGCCGGAGAACCTGCCGCCGCGAATCCTCGGCTGGCTCCCCGAAAGCCGCGAAAACCCGACGCCCGGGAGCTAAATCTGCCACACTGAAAGCCCCCATAACGGGGCGACCGGAACCGACGAAAGTCCCGAAACTGCCCCCGAGCGACCGGAAGCGACCTACCCCACTTGGGTCTATCCTCCGGCAGGCGACCGCCTTTGGACTCTCCCAAATCTTTGACCAACTTATCCAAATCCTCCCCAAAGAGCAATCTACCTTTAAAAGGCAATTTGCCCAACCGCGACTTGGAAGACCCATCGGCCGCCCAATTTTTTAACCAAAGGGCTCTGCGTGACGCTACCACGGATGCCATGCTATTGGAGAGAGCTCTGATGAGATCATACTGGACATCCGCCAAATACGCCGCTCCAGATTCCAGCCGGTGGATCTCCGTCAGCGTGTCGGGCTCCAGGGAAGGAGTCTGTTGAAACCGTTGAACCCAGCGCAAACAGGCACGGGCAACCCAAGCTCCACAAACGGAAGCCTGTAAGGCCATCGCGTCCGCCTCAAAAGCTTGTTTTAACAGCCCGTCCATTTTCCGGTCCTGCGGCTCACGTAAAGCCGCACTCCCTTCCATAAGAACATAAGAACATAAGATATGCCATACTGGGTCAGACCAAGGTCCATCAAGCCCAGTATTCTGTTTCCAACAGTGGCCAATCTAGGTCATACGTACCTAGCAGTTTCCCCAAGGGACACAGGTTCCACAATGCTTGTATTGGTTCAAGCATTGATATCCTGGGTCCCTTCTTAATAATGGTTTATGGACCTTTCCTCCAGGAACTTGTCCAAACCTTTTTTAAACCCAGCTACACTAACAGCCTTTACTACATCCTCCGGTAACAAATTCCAGAGTTTGATTACACGTTGAGTGAAAAAATATTTTCTTTTATTAGTCTTAAATAGTTTACCCTGTAGCTTCATTGCATGTCCCCTAGTCTTTCTATATTCTGATAAGGTAAACAATCGATCTACGTTTACCCGTTCCACTCCGTTCATTAATTTATAGACTTCTATCATATCTCCCCTCAGCCGTCTCTTTTCCAGGTTAAAGAGCCCCAACCTTTTTAGCCTTTCTTCATAGGAGTAGCCTTCCATCCCCTTTACCATTTTGGTGGCTCTTCTCTGAACCTTTTCTAAAATTGCTATATCCTTTTTAAGATATGGCGACCAGAATTGCACACAATATTCAAGGTGCGGTCTCACCATGGAACGATATAGAGGCATTATAATATCTTTTGTTTTATTTTCCATTCCTTTCCTTATCATACCTAGCATTCTATTTGCTCTCTTGGCCGCCGCTGCACACTGGGCCGAGGGTTTTAACATGGTATCCACAAGGACGCCTAAATCTTTTTCTTGGGTGGTGGTTCCTAATGTGGAACCTTGCATCGTGTAACCATAGTTTGGGTTGTTCTTCCCTAGGTGCATAACCTTGCACTTCTCCACATTAAATTTCATCTGCCATTTTGATGCCCAGTCTTCCAATTTATCAAGATCCTCTTGCAATTTTCCACAATCCTCCTGGGTTTTAACAACTTTAAATAGTTTTGTGTCATCAGCAAATTTGATAACCTCACTCGTTATTCCACTTTCCAGGTCATTTATGAATATGTCAAAAAGCAGCGGACCCAGCACAGATCCCTGGGGTACACCACTATTCACCTTTCTCCATTGGGAAAATTGGCCATTTAGCCCTACCCTCTGCTTTCTATCTTTTAACCAGTTCCTGATCCACAGTAGTACACTGCCTCCTATCCCATGACTCTTTAGTTTTGCCAAAAGTCTCTCATGAGGGACCTTGTCAAAGGCTTTCTGAAAGTCCAGATACACAATATCAACCGACTCACCTTTGTCCACTTGTTTATTCACTCCTTCAAAAAAACATAACAGATTAGTAAGACAAGATCTTCCTTGTCTAAAGCCATGTTGGCTGTCTCCCATTAGGTCATGACTATCTATATGCTGAGTAATTTTATTCTTTATGATGGTTTCTACCATTTTTCCCGGTACTGATGTCAGGCTCACCGGTCTGTAGTTTCCCGGATCACCCCTCGAACCCTTTTTAAAAATTGGTGTTACATTGGCGATCCTCCAATCCTCAGGTATTAGAGATGATTTTAATGATAGTTCACAGATTACTGATAGCAGGTCTGCAATCTCAAATTTCAGTTCTTTCAACACCCTTGGATGTATACCATCCGGCCCAGGTGATTTGCTACTCTTCAGTTTATCTAATAGTTGTAGGACATCTTCCCGATGTATCGATATTTCCTTCAATTCTTCCACACCTTTAAATACCACTTCAGTCGTGGGTAACATCCCTACATCTTCCTCAGTAAAGACCGAAGCAAAGAATTCATTCAGTCTCTCCGCTATCGCCTTGTCGCCTCTTAGTGCTCCTTTAACCCCTTTATCATCTAATGGACCAACTGACTCTCTCACGGGTTTTTTGCTACGAATGTACTTGAAAAGGTCTTTATTTCGCGTTTTTGCTTCCGCAGCAAGCTTCTTCTCAAATTCTCTCTTTGCCTGCCTTATCAATGCCTTGCATTTGACTTGCCAGTGCTTGTGCTGTTTCCAGGTTTCATCATTTGGCTCTTTTTTCCATTTCTTGAAAGATGCTTTTTTGGCAACAACAGCCTCTCTGACCTCAGCTTTAAACCATGCTGGCAATTTTTTGGACTTCCTTCCACTTTTCTTAAAGCGTGGAATACAGCTGGTCTGGGCTTCCAAGATAGTATTTTTCAACAACACCCAAGCTTGATGTACGTCTTTAACCTTTGCAACTGCTCCTTTTAGTTTTTTCTTAACTGTTTTCCTCATTCTATCATAGTCTCCCTTTCGAAAGTTAAAGGGTAGTACTGTGGATTTCCTTACTATCCCTCCTCCACTAATTAAATCAAAGGCGATCATGCTATGATCACTATTGCCAAGTGGCCCCAACACCCTTATCTCTTGCACTACATCTGGTGTTCCACTAAGGACTAGGTCTAATATTGCTTCCCCTCTGGTCGGTTCATGAACCAGCTGCTCCAAGAAGCAGTCATTTATTTCATCTAGGAACTTTATCTCCCTAGCATGTCCTGTTGTGACACTGACCCAGTCGATGCCGGGGTAATTGAAATCACCCATTATTATTACTGCACTGTAACTTTTGCTAGCTTCCTTGATTTCTTTGAGCATTTCATCATCCATTTGTTCATTCTGGCCAGGCGGACGATAGTACACCCCCACTGCCATCGCCTTCCCCTTTTTACATGGAATTTCAATCCATAGAGATTCTACAGCAAATTTTGTTTCTTGCAAAACTTTAATCCTTTCTGACTCAATGCCCTCTCTAACATAGAGCGCAACCCCTCCACCAATTTGATCAGCTCTATCATTTCGATATAGTTTGTACCCAGGTATCACAGTGTCCCACTGGTTGTCCTCCTTCCACCATGTCTCTGATATTCCAATCATATCTAACCTCTCGTTTAGTGCTATATATTCTAACTCTCCCATCTTGTTTTGTAGACTTCTAGCATTTGCATACAAGCATTTTAGAGACTGTATTTTATTCATATTAATTTGGCTATTGGTAGACATGGGTAATTTGGGATCTGTAAGTTCTGTCTGCTCCATACTCGAGGGCATTTGGGCTACTTTACTCTTTTTTGGAACCTCTCTGCTTTTTGTAGTATCCTTCAAGGATACATTCTTCCGAACCATGCGCTCTTGGGCGACTGTCGGCTTTCCCCTATTATCTAGTTTAAAAGCTGCTCTATCTCCTTTTTAAAGGTTAATGCCAGCAGCCTGGTTCCATCCCGGTTAAGGTGAAGCCCATCCCTTCGGAAGAGCCCCTCCTTTCCCCAGAATGTTCCCCAGTTCCTAACAAATCCGAACCCCTCATCTCTGCACCATTGTCTCATCCACGCATTGAGACTCCGGAGCTCTGCCTGCCTATTGGGTCCTGCGCGTGGAACGGGAAGCATTTCGGAGAACGCTACCCTGGAAGTTCTGGATTTCAACTTCCTACCTAAAAGCCTAAATTTAGCTTCCAGAACCTCCCTACCACATTTTCCTATGTCATTGGTACCAACATGTACCAAGACAGCAGACTCCTCCCCAGCACTATCTAAGACCTTATCTAGGTGGCGTGTGAGGTCCGCTACCTTCGCACCAGGCAGGCATGTTACCAGGCGATCCTCACGTCCACCAGCCACCCAGCTATCTACATGCCTAATGATCGAATCACCAACTATAACTGCTGTCCTAACCCTTCCCGCATGGGCACTTGGCCCTGGAGAAACCTCCTCGGTGCGAGAGGGGTTTACATCACCTGGAGGACAGGTCCTAGTTACAGGATCACTTCCTGCCACACCAGGGTGATGCTCTCCTGTCACGTGACCTCTCTCCTCCATGGCAACAGGGATGCTGCCAGACTGGAGGTGGGACTTCAGGACTATATCCCTGTAGGTCTCGTCTATGTACCTCTCTGTCTGTCTTATGTTTTCCAAGTCTGCTACTCTAGCCTCTAGAGAACGGACTCGTTCCCTGAGAGCAGAGAGCTCCTTGCACCTAGTGCACACATAAGACCTCTCACCAGCTGGGAGAAAATCATACATGTGACACTCAATGCAAAAGACTGGAAAGCCCACATCCCGCTGCTGGACTGCTGTCTGCATCTTAGTTTTAAGTTTGTGTTTAGATCTTTAAGTTCTATATGTACTAAAGGGTGCAATGGATATTTATACCACTAAAACTGTACCTAAGAAGTTTAATATACCTTGTTCACCTGAAGCTTAATTAATCTCAGGTCCTTGGTGTATGACTGATTTGGGTAATGAGCTTCACCTGAGAGCACCTCCTGTCTTTTAAGTTGTGCAAGTACCTATAAAGCTGTGATTTTCCCAGGGGAGGGTGGGTGTGGGGAGGGAGGGAGGGATATAACACCTATTAAAAAAGGGCTGCTACACAGTACCTTGTCCTGTGCTGCTGAGGAAAACTATATTCTGATTTGATTTAAATTATAGCTCTTTGCTGCTACTAGGCTCTAACCTATTATGAAATTTAAACTACAAGCTCTCTGCTGGATTCTAAATTTAACCAGAAAGCTCTCTTCTGTGTTTTAATTTGAAACTAAAAGTATTTTGCTGATGCTAGGCCCTGAGTGACTATGAAATTTAAACTACAGCTGTCTACTGGGTATGAAAGGTAACCAGAAAGTTCTCTTCTGTGTTTTTAAATTGAATCTTAAACTGTTGCTACTAGGCCCTGACTGATTTAACAAAAAAAATAGTGGGTTCACAGATTAATTAGCTTTAAAAGAAAACAAATTCCTTTCAGAAAAATTCCCAGAAGTATATACTCACAATTTCAGATTTCTCTCCAGAAGTAACAGCCCCCCTTTCCAGTCCAGTCCACCGGAATGGTGGTCTTCTTAGTCACCGCCGACACGGCCGCGTCGACTTTGGGAGATCGGAAATGCTCTAAATCTGTTTCCGATAAAGGATAAAGCCGACGCATGATCTTAACGCCCTTGAGACCCGATTCAGGAGTGTCCCACTCCGCCTGAATCATCTGGTCAATAACCTTGTGAATGGGGAAAACCACCTTAGTCTGTCGTACCGCCTGAATAATGGGATCCGCCCCGTCCGCCTCCTCCACTGTAGCAGTAGGGGCCAACCCCAGAGTCTGAAGCGCCTCCGACACAAGAGCCGGCAGCTCTTCACGTCGGAAGACGCGTATAATCTTAGCCTGATCCTCCGGCTCTGGAAGCTCGCCCTCTTCCAAGCCGTCTGCATCCACCTCCTGGTCGAACTCAGGGTCATCACCTTCAGGCCAGTCATGCTCCGAAGGAAAAGATTCGGGCATCCGTGGGCGCTTAGGGGGCCTGCTGCCGGCCAACGGAGGCTCCCCCGAAGAAGACTGGGCAGAGACCCCTTGCGCTGGAAGAGGCGCAGCTCCCATAACCTGGCGCCTACGGCAGAACGCCTGGTGCAGGAGCAAGACAAAATCGGGAGAAAAATCCTCCAAGGGCAAGGCCGCTCCGAGGTCTGACTGTCCCCCAGACGTCAAGCAACTGGTAGAAGCAAGACCCGAGGGTCCCTCCAGCGGCGACTCCAGGTCCCCCGCTGCGGCACCGGACTGCTCGGTCGCAGCCAAAGAACTTTCCAGACGCTGCTCCATGCTGCGAGACAGCGAGGCACAGCGTGGGCACACACCGGTCTCCGCGTCGGCACCCCGACGAGAACCACAAATGAGACAACGAGATCCCCCTGACATGGGAACTCTAACACTGTTGGGGATTAGCCGTCAGCGCGCAATACTGAAAGGATGAAACTGGCTCACTGACCCAGAAGAACCATGCGGGGACTGGGTAGTAGCCAGCTACAGAAAACCATGGAAGGGAGGGGTACCGTCTCCCCTGTGCTCAGCAAAAGCAGTTGTGGCTTTCTTAGCTCTGGCCCCTTTGTGTTTTTTTTTTTTGTTTTTTTTTAATCGCTCACACCGGGACACCGAAGTCGACAAAAGAAAGTACACTCTTAAGCTTCTCTCCCCCCCCTCCCTTTAACCGCGGGAGCGCTGTAGGCCGAGGCAAAGAGGTCTAAACGAGAAAAAAGAAAAAATGCAGGCAACTATTAGAGACTGACAGGAACTAAAGAAAATTAGCAATCCAGTTAAAAGGAAGGGAGAAAGCAAGGAAATAAAGAAAACTACCGCGGGACACACGAAAGAAAAAACCGCGAGGCAGAAAAAAATGGCCGCGGCAGTGAGTCAAGTTTGGCGCGCTTTTTTCCCCCGCCGAGAAAGCAGCGCGATGGAAACTCAACCCCGCCGCAGCATCGGTCGTGCACCTCCGGATTACCGCGACCCTGGGGGCCCCCCGAACAAATTGCACCCGCACTGAGGGATCCCAGAACGGCCGAAGAGATCACAGGACTTGGCTCAGCAGCCGTCCCGATCTCCCGCAGCCGTCAGCACTCACCGGCAGCAGTATAGCAGACTCACCAAGTCTCTGGAGAGGAGCTGTAGTATAGCCGCCGCAGGAGCTCTGCCCCGAAGATCCCTGGGGCAGAGATCCAATTTACTTAACAGAAAGAGACTAAAAATAGAAGCAGCAAAGACTGGGCAGGAGAGGGACCTTCCTCAGGCCCCCCCCCCCCCCCCCCCCACGGAGTGCTGTGAAGGGAAATGTAAAATTTAAAGGAACAGGAACCTTACAATAACCAAAATAAAATAAGCCCTAATAGGACAAAAAATAAAGACCCAAAAGGTTAGCTATGGTAAAAAATACAAGTAACTAAACAACTAGTGAGCCCAGTGAGGCTCACTAACGTCCTCCTGCTGCATGAAGACTGGACACACTGGAGTTCCAGAGATGCCTGGTATGATGGTTCCAGAGGAGCTGAAATTTGATTGGTCCAGTCTTCATGCTGCAGAAGGAGGTGCACTACCCATACGTCGAGGACTAAGCTGGAGGAACGATAAGGAACTATCATTAAAATCATCTCTAATACCTGAGGATTGGAGGATTGCCAATGTAACACCAATTTTTAAAAAGGGTTCGAGGGGTGATCCGGGAAACTACAGACCAGTGAGCCTGACATCAGTACCGGGAAAAATGGTAGAAACCATCATAAAGAATAAAATTACTCAGCATGTAGATAGTCACGACCTAATGGGAGACAGCCAACATGGCTTTAGACAAGGAAGATCTTGTCTTACTAATCTGTTATGTTTTTTTGAAGGAGTGAATAAACAGGTGGACAAAGGTGAGTCGGTTGATATTGTGTATCTGGACTTTCAGAAAGCCTTTGACAAGGTCCCTCATGAGAGACTTTTGGCAAAACTAAAGAGTCATGGGATAGGAGGCAGTGTACTACTGTGGATCAGGAACTGGTTAAAAGATAGAAAGCAGAGGGTAGGGCTAAATGGCCAATTTTCCCAATGGAGAAAGGTGAATAGTGGTGTACCCCAGGGATCTGTGCTGGGTCCGCTGCTTTTTGACATATTCATAAATGACCTGGAAAGTGGAATAACAAGTGAGGTTATCAAATTTGCAGATGACACAAAACTATTTAAAGTTGTTAAAACCCAGGAGGATTGTGGAAAATTGCAAGAGGATCTTGATAAATTGGAAGACTGGGCATCAAAATGGCAGATGAAATTTAATGTGGAGAAGTGCAAGGTTATGCACCTAGGGAAGAACAACCCAAACTATGGTTACACGATGCAAGGTTCCACATTAGGAACCACCACCCAGGAAAAAGATTTAGGTGTCATTGTGGATACCTTGTTAAAACCCTCGGCCCAGTGTGCAGCGGCGGCCAAGAGAGCAAATAGAATGCTAGGTATGATAAGGAAAGGAATGGAAAATAAAACAAAAGATATTATAATGCCTCTATATCGTTCCATGGTGAGACCGCACCTTGAATATTGTGTGCAATTCTGGTCGCCGTATCTTAAAAGGATATAGCGATTTTAGAAAAGGTTCAGAGAAGAGCCACCAAAATGGTAAAGGGGATGGAAGGCTACTCCTATGAAGAAAGGCTAAAAAGGTTGGGGCTCTTTAGCCTGGAGAAGAGACGGCTGAGGGGAGATATGATAGAAGTCTATAAATTAATAAACGGAGTGGAACGGGTAAACGTAGATCGATTGTTTACCTTATCAGAATATGGAAAGACTAGGGGACATGCAATGAAGCTACAGGGTAAACTATTTAAGACAAATAAAAGAAAATATTTTTTCACTCAACGTGTAATCAAACTCTGGAATTTGTTGCCGGAGGATGTAGTGAAGGCTGTTAGTGTAGCTGGGTTTAAAAAAGGTTTGGACAAGTTCCTGGAGGAAAGGTCCATAAACCATTATTAAGAAGGGACCCAGGATATCAATGCTTGAACCAGTACAAGCATTGTGGAACCTGTGTCCCTTGAGGAAACTGCTAGGTACGTATGACCTAGATTGGCCACTGTTGGAAACAGAATGCTGGGCTTGATGGACCTTGGTCTGACCCAGTATGGCATATCTTATGTTCTTATGTTCTTATATACTTCACTCTTTTCACCTTGTAGCTCCTCATGCCTGGAACAAACTACCTGAGTCTGTATGTCAGGCTTCATCTGGCACTTTCCAAATCCAGGCTCTTTGCTGCCACTTTCGAATCTTGATTCGCCTAATCTCCTTTGTATTTCCTTACCATTCCCCCTATATGTATTCTATATCTATAGCTACTGTGTTAACTGTCTTGATTAGATTATAAGCTCTGATGAGCAGGGATTGTCTTTTACATGTGTCTGTGCAGCACTGCATACATCTGGTAACGCTATACAAAGGTTCAGTAGTAGTAGTAGTAGGATAATGTCTGTTCTATGATTTTGACATTGTAAACTTTTCTTAATAATATTATTTATAATTTTCTGTTTTATTTGTTTTTATGATTTCATATGTTCATTTATAAACTGCAGAGAGTATTTCTAGATTTGTGGTATATATGTGTTTCAAATAAATTAATACAAAATGTGGAAATTAGCATGCACTAACAAGCATTAATGCATTTTATTTACCACAGGTCTCATTTGATGCAATGAGACCAATTTATCAATAAGATGAGTTAACAGCATTAGCACGCACTAATGTGGTAAAATCCTGCCCTTATTGAATACGTCACAATGGGGCATGTTTACTAAACTGTGCTAGTTGTTAAAGCGAGCTTGAGCTCATGCTAATGGCCTGCCATAAGTTGGCGCACACGCTAAACAGACAGCATGGGGTTAATTCTATGTTAGCTGTTTAGCATGTGACAGGGAGGGAAATGGGTGTGGTAGAGGTGGAACACAAGTATGTTTTCACAGCACCGTTAGCACAGTGGTTGACAATACACTATCGCCATCAATAGAGAAATTAGACTTACCTTCTAATTGTTGTTTCTTGAGGAACTCCAGTCCAGTCCCGCACCTCGGGGTAGTGTACCTCTTCCAGCAGCTTGGAGGCTGAGCCTGTCATCTTTTTGATGACACTAGTGTACATATGCAGCTGGCATCGCCCACCAGCCCCAGTACCTATTGACAAAGCAGACTCAGAGGAGCAACAAATAAGTAGTTAAACATGCAACAAACGCTTCTACATCTAAATAAACTAGTACCCCCTCCATCAACTGGGAAGGATACCCCATCCCCCACTCCAGGATGAAGAGGCCTACCTGTTGAGCGCCTGAGCAACTCCAACCAGCAGGAAGCAAGCAACTGACAGCTCTTCTGTTCCACTCCTCCTCCAAACATTGATTACACACCCCTCCCCAGCTCCTCCGGGCACTTCCTCCACCAAGGGAACCAGCTTCAGGACCGGGGTGTGCACAGATCACCACAAGAAGCACTCAGGGAGGGTTCCGGGACTAGACTGGAGTTCTTCAAGGAACAACAATTAGCAGGTAAGTCTAATTTCTCTTTCCTTATTGTCCCTCCAGTCCAGTCGCGCACCTCTGGGATGTATCAGAGCAGTTAAACTAACGGGAGGGACCCGTACAACCGGCCTGAAGCACTGCCAATCCGAAACAAGCATCCCCCGCTGCCTGGACATCCAGGAAAAATGTTTGGCGAAGTATGCCACCCTACAGATCTCCACCGGCGGAACTAAAGTATACTCTGCCCATGAGACTGCCTGAGCCCTCATGGAATGCGTCTGCAACCCCGCCGGCACTGTTCTACCCTTCATGATGTATGCCGACGTGATTGCCTCACTGATCCATCTGGAAATGGAGGCTTAGCTGCCGCCTCACTTTTGCGCAACCTGCCAAACAAAACCAACAGACGGTCCAATCTTCGAAAGGACAGTGCCCTTTTCACAAACCTTCGCAGGACTCTCTTAAAATCCAGGGGGCACAGCTGTGGAGTGGCACAGCCCATACCCGCTCTCACCCACATCCGTGCTTGCCAGAGCCGGTAAGGAAACGGCCTGATCTACATGAAATGCTGACACCACCTTGGCAAAAATGAAGGTACTGGGCACCGGACCACTTTCTCCTTCGAGAAGGAAAGGAATGGCTCCTGGCGTGACAGGGTCCTGAAACTCTAAAATCCTGCGTGCCGAGCAACTTGCCACCAGGAATACCATTTTCAGAGCCAAATCCTGCAGGAAAGCTCGACTCAATGGCTCAACGGGTTCCCCAGACAGCACCAGATTGAGATTCCAAGGCGGTACCATTGCCCTCTTTGGCAAATGGAGGAGGTCACCAGCCCTAGAAAGCTCAGCACATCTGGGTGAGTACCCAAACGGCACCCCGTGGACTGTCCCGCGATAACCGGAAAATTTCTGCCAGTTGCATCCTCAAGGAACTGGCAGCTAGACCCTTATCAAAACCGGATTGCAAGAATGCCAAGATGTCCGGGACGGAGGCAGTGGAAGGGCATGGCTGCCTCTCTCTGCACCATGATTCAAAGATGTGTCCTACGCAGATGCACGACAGGTTCGTAGACCACTTCCGGGCCTGTAGTAAGGTCGCTATCCCCAAGCCTGATTATCCTTTCTTCTTCAACCTCGCCCTTTCACGAGCCATGCCGTAAACGAGAATTGATCCACCTGGGGCATGCGAAGCGGCTCCTGCATCAAGAGGTCCTTCTGAACTGGAAGCCACCATAGTCAATCCGCCAGTATCCGAATCATGTCAGCATACCACGGGCACCTCGGCTAGTCCGGTGCCACCAGAATCACAAATCCCCAGTGCGCCTCTAGCCATTGCACTAACCAGCCTATGAGCGTCCACGGGGAAAAACAGAGAAGACCCTCTTCAAGCCACTGCTGAATTAGAGCATCCAAGCTCTTGGACTTCTTCTCTTCTTCTACTGAAAAACCGGCAGGCCTTGGCCGACTCGAACATTGCCATTAGGTCCATGACCAGTGTGCCCCATTGGCGGACCACATGCTCGAACACCTCCTGATTGAGCTGCCACTCTGTGGTCCATGCACACTCAGCTGAGGTAGTCTGCCATCATGCTGTCAACTCCTGCTATGTGTGCCGCTGATAATGCCTAGAGATAAATCACTGCCCATCCGAACAGATCTTCAGTCTCCTCCTCCAGGGCTGCACTGCCCATGCCTCCTTGCCGGTTGATGTACGTCATCGTGGTCACATTGTCTGAGAGGACTTGGACCACCTTCCCCTGCAACCATGGCTTGAAACTTTCTAGCGCCAAGGTCACCGCTTGCATCTCGAGCCTGTTGATCGACCACAGAGCCTCCTGCAGACTCTCATCCCTGAACAAAGCGTCCTTCGCAATGGGCTTTCCAACCTGACAGGCTGGTCATCCGAGGAACCCACACCAGGGACTCCTTCCACATGCAGCTACCAACTGAGGGCTCTCCTGGCATTCCATGGGCAGGGAAATACTTGGGACAGGGGTTGACTCTGATGGGACCATCGACGGAGCAGAGTCCTCTACAGCAATTGCATATGCGCCCTTGCCCATGGGACTAGCTCGAGAGTGGCTTCCATGGTCTCCGGAACCTGCAGATACTGCCACGCTGATGGTCTTGCCTCTTCAGGACCTGCTGTATCAACTATCATAGCTCCTGCGCCCGGCGAACCGGCAGGAAATTCCTGCCCACACAGATATCAAAGCACACTTTCAAATACTCTAGCTCCTGGGCTGGCCGTAACTGGTTCTTGGCCAGGTTGACCTCAACTGAGACTTTGAAGGAACTCTCCCACCCGCGCTGTTGCTCTTTTCGCTACCGTCCCTGGACTTCGCCTGGATCAGCCAATTGTCTAGGTACGGGTGTACAAGAACCCTTTCCTTGTGGAGAGCTGCTGCCATCATCACCATGACCTTGATGAAGGTACGGAGGTGGTCGCCAGACCGAAGGGCAATGCTCGAAACTGGAAATGGCCCCTTGGCACCGCAAAGCGGAGAAACTGCTGATGTTCTAGATGGAAGGAAACAAGCAGATACGCCTCCGTGAGATCGAGAGTCACCAAAAATCTCTGTTTCCCTCCGCCATTACTACTGTGAAAATGCGGTATCTGGAGACCGTAGTTCATGCCCTCAAAATTGAGAATTGGGCAAAAGGAACCTTCCTTTTGGACAAAATGAAATACATGAAGCATCGATCGCAGACGTACTGGTTTCGCGGAACCAGTTCCACAGCTCTCAGCTGCAGGAGACAAGTCAAGGTCTCTTCTACTGCTGCCAACACCACTGCGCCCACTTTGGGCAATCAAAGGAGCTCATTCTTGCTCCAGCAGTGGGTATAGGGGCGTCATGGATTGCACCCCTTTAAGGTCAACCTCTGGCAGATCCCACACATCCTGGATCATCTGTCCTACTACTCCATGTACTGGTAAGAATTTCTGTAATTTCCGTACCGCCTGGAAGAGCGGATCAGATAGCGCCTCTTCCTCTGCTGGGAGATTAGCAGGCATATTCAGGGCCTTGAGGGTCGCCAAGGTACACACAGAATGTAAGCCCTTTGGGAATGAGAAATTGTAGCAGTATCCGCTTGTAGTGATTGTAAACCGCCCCGATGGCCTTCGGCCTGGGTGGTATATCGAGAAATTGCATAAAGATGAGCGCTGGTAGCTCCTCCCGGCAGAAAACCTTAACCATTCGGCCCTGATCCTCCTGTTCTGGGCTCTTTCCTTCTTCCAACTCCTCCTGCAGATCTAACTCCGTGTCAAGGTCTTCCCCATCCAGCCCCCCCGACAGCGGCAATTGCTGCCACTCCTCTAAGCCTCTAGCCCGCTTAGATGCCATTGCTCCTGACTCGTGCTCTTTTGCGTCTGACATCCTCTTAGCCCTGTGTTCTGGGGCCGAGAAGCCACTTGGTACGCAAAACGCCTTATGCAAAAGTAAGCCAAACTCCAGTGAGAACTCCCCCGGGAGCCCTATCGCTCCCTGGGCTTGAGGGGTGGATGGTCCGGGCATCGTGCAGGGACCGGTGACCTAATCCGTTGAAGGTAACATGGCACCCCCCGCCCCCCCCAGGGTCTCTTGCAACTGGGAGGGACTCTCCTGCCTCATCTCATCCAGCAGGTCCTGCTCCCATGACCTCCTCTTGCATGCAGTTTAGGAAGACACCTGCCTCCGAGAACACACCACATCGGGGACCGCACATCTTGAGGATTTTTAGATTGCACTGGAGTGTTGTATCTTAAAGATATGAAATGGACCTTGCCCTGATCCAATAAAACTGACACATTCTCAGAGTAAAGTTTACGTTTTTATTCTAATACTACTAATGGCAATAAGGGAGTACAGCTTCCCTTACAAGCAATATTACAGATTTAATAGGTACATAAGGACTAAGAGACAAGAGATGATCATGTCAGGTTACTCACTGACCATAGAAAGATGGAAGGATTTCATTTCCTTTCTATCCACTATTTTTCAAATTACATACATTTCTTGTATGCAGGTACTTCCTGTTTTCCACAGAGCTGTAGCTGCTACAAACCTATATGCAGCATGTTTTTTTTTTAAAAACATCTTTATTCCTGTCTCTGACTTTCTATCAGAACTTTCTCAGATTAAAGAAACAATGTATCAACCCAACTGCCTTTTAGATCACCTGACCAGGCACACAGCACTCTGAAATTTGCCCATGAAACAAACAATGGCCTATCTGATTAGGCCGTTCCCACATGTCTGCATCAAGTCATTGTGCACTGAATAAGTTTTGAGCTGTATAACACAAGGAATGCTTAAGGATTAAGTGGGGTTCACACCCCTTGATACCATCCTATACCAGGCACTGCGGTCTGGCCGGCATGGTGGGAAGGGCTGGGGGCACTCCCCAGGAACTCCCTCAATCTGTACCCGGGTATGTAACAGGATCCCCAGCACAGTGCACCTCCACAAGCTCAGGCACAGAGCACTAGAGTACTTGAACTAAAATAAAATAAAATAAAATAAACTGAAACTTAAATGAAAAAGAAACTGCAAAAGGCCCCCTAGGAAGAGGCTGCTCTGTCCTGCTTTATTCTCTGGTGGCTGCCTCTCCCAGGCCCCCAAAACACAACAGGGGGTTAAACACATGCGGGCCTGAATAAGAAATCACACCTAAATGCAGCGGGGGGAGTTTCCCACACTGCTGCAGGCTCCCAAACATGCGGCTGTAGGCCGCTCTCTGTCTCCTCATGTTCTGGTGGTTGCTAGAGGTTTCTGCTGTCTTCCCCCCGCCCCCTCCACTCTTACCTTGGAGCCTCTTTGCCACATGGCTTTTCTACCCACCGCGCTCAGCCTTTCTTCCTGGCTTCGGTACTGAGGAGGGGTGACTCGGGGCTGCCAGCTTTCACTCCTGTCAAGCAACTGCAGCGGCTCCTCACCCAATAACCGGTTCGGGAGCAGCCAGAAGTCTCGGACTGAGGAAGACCCCACAGAACCCTCCCCCCGAAATCTTGGGGGAAGAGGGGGAAGAAGGAATATTCTCCCCTCAACCCTATTGTCTTTGGGTTCCTTCTGGTTCTGGGTTTTTTTTTGTTTTTTTTTTACTTCTGCCTTTAAAAACAAAGAAACCTGCACCTTAACAGGGGAAATAAAAGCAAACTCTTTCTAAATCTATCTCCTTAGTTGTCCTTTTTGTGAGTCCAGCACCCAGGCTCACAACCTCCTCCAGCTGCTTGGAGGCTGAGCATACTGGGGCTGGTGGGCGGTGCCAGCTGCATATGTACACTAGTGTCATCAAAAAGATGACAGGCTCAGCCTCCAAGTTGCTGGAAGAGGTACACTACCCAGAGGTGCGGGACTGGACTGGAGGGACGATAAGGAAGCTACAGTTACCGCAGGTGCACTTAATGCCATTTCAATGGGTTGCATTAAGTGCATCCACATTGCTGCCACCGCGCATTAGGGTCCGAATCAGTGCAGTATTTACTGGAGCCATGCTGTACATGCTCCCAACAGATAGCATACAATTTTGCACATATCTCACATTGATATCTACCCTAAATGCATGATACCTGCAAAACTCTAATCTAATCTAATTTAATCCAGCTTCTTATTTTTTGCGGACTACATAAAGCAGATTATATAAACAAGAGTATATAGAAACTTATAAAATCAACAAGGTGCAAAGCATACAAGATATTAATGTACAAGTTATTTTCCTTATAAGTTACCAGTAAGCATTCATAAATCTCCCAAAGAGATAAGCTTTTAAAGCATGCCAAAAAGAGTTATAAGAACCTAAATATTTAATCTCTTGTAGTAACTGAGGTCATTGCAATCAAGCTTGATAGGAGAACAACATATCAAGAGTTACTTTATGATTAAAACTTTTCATAGATGGATATGTTAGCTGCGGATAACTAGCCGAGCAAAGTGTTCTTTTACTTTGGGAAGAGACAACTAATTTCAACATATATTCTGGCACTAATCCATGAAAAATCTTAAAAATGAACATGATCATTTAAAAATAATTCTTGCATTTATTGGTCACCAATGAAATTTAATCGACAGAGAAGAAGCCCTATCTGAAATATGAACACAAAAATCAGCTTAGCTGCTATATTTTATAGTATGTTATTTCATAATAATACCTAGATAAATAATATTGCAATAAACGAGGTAAAATCAATGCCAGAGTTAACATTCTAAATTGTTCCTAAAAAAAAATAAGAATGGATTTGCCCAAGAAATCTCAACTTAAATAAGCCTTTCTTAGTACATAGAATATATGTGATTCCATTGTAAAGGCTAAGATGTATGTTTACTAAACAGCAGCAGCATATTCTGTGCGATATCGGAGCCGCGGCCCTATTGAATTCACTGGGACCACAGCTCTGATATTACACAGAAGCCGCTACAGTTGTTTAGTAAACATACCTCTAAATCTAAACTAATCCTAGTATTTTCAGAAATGTCACAAAAGGAATTTCAATACCAGAAAGCACAGGAAATACCATTAGAAAGTCAGATGGCGACTTACTCAACCATAGCCAATTTAACTTATTACTGTTAAGACACATGCTGTGTCTATCCATCCATGCTTCTACTTGGCTAAAAGTCTTATCTAATACTTCATATACTGTAATTAAATCATTTTGTAAAGGGGCCATTAATAAAGGTAGTTTACCTGTAGCAAGTGTTCTCCATGGACAGCAGGAATTAGTCCTCATGTATGGGTGATATCCCCAATGGAGCTCTGTGCAGGACTGCACCCCAGCTTCTATTGGAAGCTTTTGGAAGGCTCCACTGTGCCTGCACGCCTCCTTCCCGCCTGCTGCCACAGCACCATCTTTTTATTTTTTTATAAAGTAACAATTCTTTACAATAAGTAAAAAGATAAGAAATAAAAGACAGAAATCAATATGCAAAACAGAAAACACAATACTACATAACTCACATTAAGGAGAGAGAGTAGAATAATACCCTACCAAGAGAGTATATAACAGAAAAAAAAAACTATGTACAATCCTACACCATGGAATTAATAAAGAAAGGAAAAAAAAACAAAATCAGATCAGGGGGGCATCTTTCCTTCCCTATTCTTCACA
Organism: Ichthyophis bannanicus; assembly: GCA_033557465.1. Classification (NCBI taxonomy): domain Eukaryota; kingdom Metazoa; phylum Chordata; class Amphibia; order Gymnophiona; family Ichthyophiidae; genus Ichthyophis; species Ichthyophis bannanicus. The sequence goes on from CM066033.1 coordinate 579,144,774, forward strand.
AAATCTTTCAATTGAAAGGGGTCCAAAAACACATATCAGATTCCCTGCAAAGTCACCAAGAACTTGAAAGGAAAAAGCAAAACAAATGTAGCCCCCCAAGGCCAAAGTATGAGATTTAAGCGTCAAGAAATGTTTGTGCCACAATTGAGTCACCCTGGAGACATCAGGGAAAATCATCTTTTCAGTAAAGCCTTTGACACTGTTCTACACGGGCAACTTATAAACTGAGCACTCTAGGAATAGACCCTAAAGTGACTGACTGGGTTAGAAATTGGTTGAGTGGAAAGTGACAAAGGGTACAGGAAAATGGAGCTCACTCTGAGGAGGAGGTTACCAGTGGTGTGCTGCAGGGATCTGTCCCTGGTCTGATTCTTTTTAACATCTGTGTTAGTGATATTGCGGAAGGGCTGTCGGGTAAGATTTGCCTCTTTGCGAATGGTACCAAATCTGCCATAGAGTAGACACCCTGGAAGGAGTAGGTAACATGAGGAGGGATCTAACTAAGCTTGAAGAATGGTCAAGAATTTGGCAGCTGAAATTTAATGCTAAAAACTGCAGTGTCATGCATATGGGTTGCAAAAATCCAAGGGAGCGGTACACTGTAGGAGGCAAATACTTCTGTCCATGAAAGAAGTGCGGGACCTGGGCGTAATTATTTCGGATGATCTTAAGGTGGGTAGACAGGTAGAAAAGGCGATGGCGAAAGTCAGAAGGATGCTTGGGTGCACGGGGAGAGGAATGGCCAGCAGAAAAAAGGAAGCGATAGTGCCTCTCTCTAAGTCTCTGCTGCAATCTCATTTGCAGTATTTGTGTGCAATTCTGGAGACCACACCTTCAAAAGGACATAAATAGGATGGAGTCGGTGCAGAGGGTGGCTCTAAAATGGTTAGTGGTCTTCGTTATAAAGAATATGAGGACAGACTTAAAGATCTTAATATGTATATGTTAGAGGAAAGGCGGGGATAGAGGAGATATGATAGAAATATTTAAAAACCTCCGTGGCATAAATGCATGGGGGGAGAGACTCTTTCAATTGAAATCAAGCTCTGCTACGAGAGGACAAAGGATGTGGGTGAAAGGGGATAGACTCAGGTGTAATATCTGGAAATATTTCCTTCTAGAAAGAGTGGCAGATGCATGCTATAGGCTCCCAGTGGAGGTAGTAGAGACGAGTTCAGTATCTGAATTCAAAAAAACATGGAACAAACACAGAAGATCTCTAAAGGAAAAGAAGGGGTTTTAGTATTTGATAAGGAATAGCAGACCAGATAGGCCAGGCATGTCCAACTTCGAACAGGTTGTGATCTACTTTTTCCAGCCAAAAGTGCCGGTGATCTACCACCATGAAAATTAAATTTCAAATTAAATTTTAACCCAATAAAGTTGGAGGATTTCCCCCCCCCCCCCCATTTTTAAATGAACCTTCTGTCATTTACTTGGATGTGATCAGCTGTTAAGCAAATTAAGCAAAAACAAAACAGAGAGATGAAGATCCAGTAAGAACTGCGAGGGGAAATGGAAAGTACATTTTTTCTTAAAGTTTTATTGAGTAATAACTTTCTTTAACTGTCTTAATAACTTTCTTTAACTTTTATTGAGTAATTTGTGTTAAATTTAGGTTGAGTATTGATCCAGGCTGATCTTGCACAATCTTTAATATTTCGCTCTTGCTCATTAGTGAGACGTCTGAGCCTGCATTTCATCCACTAGCTTTTTGAAGTTGGGTGAATATTGCGTGAGGGCCAGTCTCAGGGAATCTGTCATTTTCAGATGGGAAAATGCAGATAAGTTGAACTGAAACAGGAGTGTACAGCTTCACTGCATCTTCTCAAGTTGGGAAATTTGCCTCTAGGCACTAGCTTCCAAAACGATTCTTGCTCAGCACGGGTCTTGAGAAAAATGTCATTTTTAAGGGTTAATATTTTGTTTTCAAGAAATGGCTTGTTCAATGAGTAATTTTTACTGATAGCAGCTGCAGTTTCTTTAATGTTCACATCTACTTTGAATGGGTATGACAAGTACTCCACAACTGTTCCAATTTTTTGGGAGTCACAGAATCTATTTTCGAATTCCTGGATAACAGAACATATTTCTGTCACATACTTCTCATTCTGAAAAACAAAATTTGGATATTGTCCCAGATGGTCCTGCATATTAGGAAAATGATCAAAAGTGTTGTTTGCAAGGTCAGTCATCATTAGGTCAAATTTGCTCTTGTAGGATGAAACTGTACCCATCATCTCACCAATGTATTTGTTTTTACCTTGTAGTTCATATCACTTAGTTCGCCTGTAAAGTCAGCGAGAAATGCCAGATCACATAACCACTCTTCCAACTCTGCTTGGTCATCTCCCCACTCCTTCAAAAAACTTCTTATTTCATTCAGCAAATCACAAAATCTTGGCAGAAATGTGTGCCTACTTAGCCACCTTACATCTGTGTGCAAAATGATTTCTGCTGCCCCTTCATCAAGAGTAAGATTGAAAAGCCGTCTTTGAAGTGATCTTCCACGAACTGAATTTATAATTTTGAAAGTGATGTCCATGACAGTCTTTGTATTGAGTCTCTTGCTTGCCAAAACTTGCTGGTGAATGATGCAGTGGTAAGAAAGGAAATCTGGGAAGTCGTCATGCTGTATACAGAGAGCTATGAAACCGTTAACCTCACCTGTCATTGCTCTTGCTCCATCAGTAGTGATGGAAACAAGTCTATACAATGGAAGATTACACTTTGTCACAAAAGAATGGAAAGAAATGAATATTTCCTGACTGGTAGTTCTCCCTTTTAAAGAAATCATTCCAAATAGTTCTTCTTTAACACTGAAGCCTTCAAAAACCATCCAGATAAAGACTAGTAACTGGGCTGTCTCTTATGTCTGTAGATTCATCCAGTTGGAGTGAGAAAGCAACACAATTTGAAACATCCTCCAACAATTGTTCAGTTGTGTCTCCACACATCTTTTCTATTCGCCACACGACGGTGTTTCTTGACAATTGTACTGTACATCTTGAATAGCAGCTATGATCTCTTTCTTATTTTTAAATCCTTCAAAAAGATTGTCAGCTGCTTCAAGAAAACAATCTTTTACAAATTCCCCTTCAGTGAAAGCTTTGCAATCGGGTTGCTGACGAAAGATGCAATGGTTGCATTTACCGAATGTGACCTTGGCTTCGCCATCAGCTGTTGCTGAGTAGCCAATTTCGATTTAAGTTCTTTGAGCTTCAGTTTACGAATTTCACTTTTGGGTGGAAAATCAGCATCAAACTTATTGCTAGCAGAGCCTTATAAGGACGTAACCGAGGTAGATCGGACCCGGTGCTCCAGGCCCCTCTCACCATCCACCCCTTTTCCCCCTCCCCCCAACCTTTAGTTCCGCCCTCCATTTGCCCACAAATACACACATACCACGATCTTGGGAAACAACCAGTCGCAGCTTTATTAACTTATATAACATACCGAACATTACAGTCCAAGAATAATCCTCTTAACACTCCAAACAGCAGAACAATGCCTCACCAGCCATGCTATTAGCAAGGTTACACCACCTCCGCTTCTGCCGCGATCTTGCCAACGGCAATCATCCTAATCCCCTTTCCCCGACCTCGCCATTTAATTAGCAAAAGTCAGCCAGGGGTTATCCAGGTCGGGGGCACCCCGCCCCCGTCCCAAGTCTAGCCTAAGGCTCCGGACCCCGGAAACCTCTGGGATCCCACCCCCACCACTGCGACACCCCTTCAACCCCCACCCAACATCCCTAACATAGGGATGGAGGGAGGGAGGGAGGGAAGCAGCCGCCATACTCCAAGGAGGTGCAGAAGTGCCGGGCAACCGCTGCCTACTCCTGGCTCCTCCCACCACGTCAGGCCGTCCTCCTCCCAGGCTCCCCCGCGCGCTGATGGAGCCCGCCCTCACTGCCGGCGCCCCTCCTCATCGCCGGCGACAGTCCTCCACACCGATGCCCGTCCTCGCGCCTCTGCCCTAGCAACACTGGCCACGAGCCAGGGTCCCTGCACCGGCTGACCACCCAGTTATGAGCGGCCACCGGGACCCTGCCCCGCAGCCTTGCATTATCCAAGGTAGATCGGACTCGGTACTCCAGGCCCCTCTCACCATCCACCCCTTTCCCCCCCCCCCCAGCCTTTAGTTCCGCCCTCCATTTGCCCACAAATACACACATACCACGATCTTGGGAAACAACCGGTCGCAGCTTTATTAACTTATATAACATACCGAACATTACAGTCCAAGAATAATCCTCTTAACACTCCAAACAGCGGAACAATGCCTCACCAGCCATGCTATTAGCAAGGTGACACCGCCTCCACTTCGGCCGCTGTCTTGCCAACGGCAATCATCCTAATCCCCTTTCCCCGACCTCGCCATGTAATTAGCAAAAGTCAGCCAGGGGTTATCCGGGTCGGGGGCACCCCGCCCCTGTCCCAAGTCTAGCTTAAGGCTCCGGACCCCGGAGACCTCCAGGATCCTGCCACCGGCACAGAGGACATTAATGTAGGGTTGAAAACACCCCGCCCAGACCCATGCATGGCCCATGCCCCGGATCCCCAGAAACCTCCGGGATCCCTCAACCGGCACCGGTGACATTAATGTCCCGAAGCCGCCCCCCACAACAAAGCTGCGACCAATGAGCCCACAATTTAAGCACATATGCCAAGGCCTCCTGCCAATTGTTATTGAGCAATTTAACCCCATTGGCGGTAAGTGCCCCCATCCCCTTATAACGCTGCCCCTCGCTCTCGTACATGACTGCATGATTGGATAACCCACACGGCCACCCAGCCAATTTCATGCTTTTCTTTTTTTTTTTTTTTTTTTAACCGGCAAGCCGATAATTATATCTAACCCCAACCCCACACCCTGTAACCATCGCCGAAGCACAGCAATATCTTAACAACGCGAATCAAATCGCTGCCCTCACACCCTTTGCACACTTATTTATTGTATTGCATTTATCCAGTTGTCCTTCCCACCGTAGCCCTCCATCAAAGCAGGGAGCCCCCAGAGTGTTGAGCAATACTTGAAACCCCCGGCCCTCCGGCCTGCACGAGGCCACTCCTCCTAATTCCCATGCCAGCGCTGAACCTTGTCCGACCACTAGGCCACTCCTCCCCATAGCCATGCCGGCGCGCCCCTTGACTGCCCCTGGTGGCCAAACAAAGGCAGGAGCTCCTACTAACTAAGACCGCCCTCACTGAGCCCTAAAACCTACGCCGACGCCGAGTCCCGACCTCGGGAGTCCACCAGCCGCACCGCTGCCTCCAACCATCCCCATACTGAAGGAATGACCCCCCCGACCACCGCCCCTAGGGCTTTGACCACTGTCGGAAACTCTACCGGTCATTTCCAATCCATCGTTTGACCCCCCTCTCTCCCGCCAAACCTATCTCCAAGCTCGGCATACACTCGTATCTCCTGCTTCGGCCACCCCCTCTTCACCCACCTGGTCGCTGCCTCAGTGCAGTACAAATGTGCTGCGAACTGACTCAGGCCTCCTTCCTCGTGCCACCACATCCTCCCCGCACAGCTGCACTGAAACACGCCACTAGCCCCGCAGCCTCTTACCTGCAGAGTCCCCCTCCTGCGCTGGGCATAACCGCACCTTACCTTCGAGGTGCCCACCTGGCATGACACGAACCAACAACGTCCTGCAATACCACCCCCATCCCTTACCATGCTGGTACATTTTCAAGGTCACTAGGAGGACCTTTAACAGTCCCCCCTCTGCCTATACCTGCTACCGCTGAATCCACCTCCAACTTCAGACCTGCGGGAGTTCGCTACGCACCCACTCCTGTGGAAAGCGTCGCCAAATACCAAGCATCACCGCCCATACCAGGGAGGCCTCCTACAGCCACAATATCCCATAGTCCGGCGGCACAGCACCCCATGTCTCCCAGATGCAACCTGGAATCATGGGACGGCAGCCGCCAACACTCCCCTCCTATGTAGCCATTAGTTATTTCCATCTCTCTCTCCCTCGATGCTCCATCATTTTTTGCGGGGCCACGAATCCGTCCATGTCCCCTTCTACAGCCAATTCTGCACCCATTCGCCATCTGACCTGAACGAGTATCCGCCCTCCCGTTAGTACAGTCTGGGATATGCCGTGCCTTATCCTACACCTTCAAACGCCAGTATGCTACCACAACCTCCCTCATTAAGGCTGCCTCCCCGCTACCACGTGGCATAAACATAATGCTGATGCTGCCGCTGCTGCCTTGTCGCCCCACCATACTACCCGTCGGTTGCGAACTTAGCGATCCACAACTCCCAGGCCCCTACCTGGAGAAACAATTCCCGGAAAACTAATAGCCAGTTAGGCCGGATTCTCACGTTACGTACGACAAAGCCGCCCCGTCAAGCCCCGCTCCCTGCAATCTCACACATTATCAAGAGGGAGCATTCCCCCAACCCATGAAATCTCATTCCCCCCAACAACGGCCCTCCTATCTCCAGATCTCCTGTCCCACCACCGCAGACCACAACCCCCGTTCATGCACCTATTCCGCGATGCCTTTTAATAGCTCCCAACCCCTCTCGGAGTGCACTGCTCCACGAACCAAGTATCCTGAACCACACTCCCCTGTCTACCTTCCTCATCATCACTACTAGCTGGGAAGTAATACGTAGTTGACATTATGCACCATAAACTGTGTGGTCCGTAAGCATGCCGTTCCAAAAGAACTTCCCCCTACCGTCTGCCCCAAAGGGACCTTGGCCCTCACGTGCCCATGCCCCCTTTGACCGCTCCCCCTACTGAAGCTAATCAAAATTGATTTTTTTTTTTAAAAACCCCACCTAGCCTCAAACCCACAACCTACGATGTTGTGGTACCTTCATCTAGCTGCTGATTCCTTGTCGGCCAGTTCTGAGCCTCCTGAACTGCCCGCCAGCCCCCGGGACACTCAACTTGCCCGCGCCAGCTGGGGACCCCTCGACTTACTGTCTCTGCCCCCAGACTTATATCCCCCCCACCATTCGAAAGGCCTAGGATCCAACTTGCCACCGGGCGCCTCCTCCCCCCTTTGGGGTTTCCTACTGCAACCCCCCCCCCCCCCCCCCCCCCCCCCCCCCCACCCCCCCCCTCGCTGACCTTTTTTTTTTTTTTTTTTTTTTTTTAAGGCTTCGCCTCCACTACCAAATTACATGTAGAACCTTGATACCAACTGGTATATAGTTCACCTGTTCTCCCTACTTAAACTCCCTGTTTACCGTAAGTCCAATGTAGACCTTTCTAAATTGAACAATTATGTTGCCTGTGAACCACACAGATGATGAATATCGCGGTATAGAAAATTCATTCATTAAATAAATAAAGAAACAACATAACCTACCACCCCCTCAAACCCTCGGCCCACCATAACCCCCATGCAACCCCCCCCCCCCCCCCCGGACCTGTAGGTGTCCCCCACCCCCTGCCCTAGAGCCCAGACCCTTCCAGTGTTTGTTTTGTGTTTTTTTTTAAATTCACAATGAACTTAGACCCCCCCCCCCCGGTAAAGTTCACTCACCCTGCCTTCCGCATCCCACCAACCACTGTTCCCTCTAAGCTGTGCATGTGTGCGCGCGCACACACCTCGCCGATTGAGCGCACATACTTTACAACAGAGCGCACAAAAATTACGGTTCTGATTCTGATAGAAAACAACACAGACATTCTTAAAATTGAAAAGTTGTTGTGCATTTATGGTTTTCACAAGTTCTACAATATTTTCTAGTGCAATCAATGTGGTGTGCATACTGTATTCTGACGTGTAGTCAAATGTTAACGTATATAACTCCGAGTGTCGTTACTTGGCGCACAAAAATTTAACCTTCCTTCAAAAGCTGCACAGCTGAAATTTTATGCGCACACAGCCTACAGAAAATTAGAGGGAACATTGCCACCAACCCAATTAAACAAGGGCCATTAAAACTGGGCTCTTTTTTTTTTTGGAAGCAATGGAGGGTCAATTAACCTGCCCGAGGCCCCAAAGGAGTGCTAGTGGGAATTGACGCTTGGTCTCTGGTTTCCCCCAGCCAGTGCACTAACCCTTAGGCTCCTCCACATCTCCCACTAATATGCAGTGGAGCACTCTACCTCCTGCCTGCTGCTGTCCCATGCAGGCGTAGGCCTCCTCATTTCCTGCCCGCCGCAGCCATGAGGGCATAAATTGCCACGTGGCTGCCCTCCTCCCAATGCACTCACACCCCTTCCGAGGCCGCGAGAGCCCTGTCTCCAGGCGGCCGCCCCCCTCCTCCCCCAGCCCGCTCCCTCCTCCCGCACCCTGCCGCAAGTGCCACTCCTCCACTGCAGCACTGCCACCCAAGAGGGACTCGCCCATCACCTGCCCCTAACCAGCCATGGAGATCACTGCAGCACGAAGCGGCCGGGCTGGGCAGGCCCACTAAATGGACCAATCCGTACCACCTGCGCAACTGCCGAAAACCCCCCTTCCACCGGCCTCCACAGCCCCGAGAGGCATTCAAAAACTCACCGCCCAGCAGAAGCAGCCGCCGTACTCCAAGGAGGCGCAGGAGTGCCGGGCAACCGCTGCCTACTCCTGGCTCTGCCCACCACATCAGGCCGTCCTCCTCCCAGGCTCCCCCACGCGCTGATGGAGCCCGTCCTCACTGCCGGCACCCCTCCTCATCGCTGGCGACCGTCCTCCCCACCGACGCCCGTCCTCACGCCTCTGCCCTAGCAAAACCGGCCACGAGCCAGGGTCCCCGCACCAGCCGACCACCCGGTTACGAGCGGCCGCCGGGACCCTGCCCCACGGCCTCGCATTTCCAGATTACCCTTTTTTGGCAAGGATACTGGGGCGTTACAAATTAGACAACAATACTTGTCTTTCACCATGATCAAGAAGTAGTCCATTTCCCATTCATCATGAAAGTGGTAGGTTTTACTCTTCTTTGGAACACTCTTCTTCGTTATACTGGGGTGGCTGGATGTAAGAAGGCCAAATCTGGTAAGTTAGTATAAACACTAGCTGAATCTGGTCCAAAACTATCACTGTCCCAAAGTATTAAAGATCAACAGGAACTGAAGACCTCTGGATGATGTGCAATACAAGGACTGGAGATGCCAAAACCACACATGCAGTTCTAAAAGTAAAAATAAGAATTCATCATATTAGCACCAATAATCAAATACCACCAAACAATCATCAAAAAACTCAAACACCTGTCCAGCAAACCAGATAAAATCAAATACCGCCAAACAAGTTCAAATACCACCACACGCAATTTAATAAATTCTGCACACAGTGTAGAATCAATGCAAAGGCAAGGCAAAATAAAATTGCAGAAGCAAGCAAAAGTCACAGTGGTTTGAATCAATTCGAAGGCAAGGCATAGGCAAGTTAGAACAAAATCGGAAAAGCCTGCCAAAATCATCAAATTCTTGACACTTTGTTGTGTCTGCCCGAAAACATTTAATGAGCGACCAACGACCAGCACATGACACAACTAATACGGTAAGTGTATTCAGGTAAAGCCCAGGCGAATGGATATCACCCAGTATATAACACACTTCTAAGGGGTGTTGGGGCGGGGGCAGAAATGGGTGATTCTGAGAGGCAGGAGACGAGGTATGATGCTGGGCCTGTGGTGTCTCGTCGTGGGGCGTGGGCGGCAGCCCCCTGCGGTACCCACAAACTATTGGCATGAAAACAACAAACGCCTCCAATACACCTGCAGGCAAGATTCCCGCAGGCAGGGAAAAAAGACAGGAAAAGGATCAGCAGCGGCGGCAAGCTCTCAGCAGATGACCTGCCAGCACGAGCTCTCTCCTAGCAACGGGGCGAGCTGCTGGAGAGATGGAGCCAAGTGGGGCTGGCGATCTACTTTGACCCCACCGTGATCTACAGGTAGATCGTGATCTTACCTGTTGGACATGCCTGAGATAGGCTATGTGATCTTTTTCTGCCATCATGTTTCTATTATTTTCTGACCACAAAACAAAAACTGCTTTTTCAGAAAATAAGATTTCAACACCAGTAATCTGTCACTTTTGCAAGAAAATGTTACTACCAATGTAGCTCTATTAGAAATTACATCCTCTGAAGACTAGAAAATTAGATAAATCAATTGACTCCTGGGGCACTTCAGTAGAAACATCCAAAGATTTTTTATCTGGCAAGTAAAAGGAATTAGCGATAGTCAAAGTGTCAGCATTAGACAACTGAAGTAGTTCCTTAAAATATTTCTGAAGCAAAATCAAAGAAGAAAGGAAAATTAAGGAATCTTAAAATCCTAGAACGTAGGGCATTTTCTAGACTCAGTTTGCCTATGTAATACCAGACAATGTAATTCCAGCAATTCCAGATGCCAGCACATTTGCCACTGAATGCTCTATTTTTCCCACTCTAATGTCAAACTGAGAAAACATTTTATGATGAAAATAAAATTTAGTAATTATCTCCTGTGAAAAAGATGTAGTCTGCTCAATAAAGGCTTTTGAAAGCAAATTAGTATAGCCACTATTTTCCAAGGGCCCGATTTTCATCTAGGTGGTGCTATGCGCTGCATCAGCGCATAGCCTGCCCCCCTTCCACCTAACCCAGATTTTCAATGCCAGGATCATATGCGGCCCCGGCATTGAAAATCAGGGTCTCACCACACAACCCGGAAGCCTCAGGAGCTAGCCGGGTAGCACCGATTTTTGATGCTATCCGCTTAGCCCCTGTGCCTGAAAGATACTATATTTAAGGCACAAAAGGCTAACCGGGTAGCATCGAAAATCGGTGCTACCCGGTTAGCCATTTCCTCTGCTCCGGAATGCCCTTTCCTTCGCCCTAAATATCTAACAGAGAAACAGACTCAGGCATTAAAGCTACCTGACTTTGAGAGGCTAACATTTTAGTTGAAAATTTTAAAGGTTTAGGCCTGTAAACATCTGAAAGTTTAGCAAGAGTAGCCTCCGGAGAAGACACAATGTCACCCAGAGTTATCAGTGGGATTGCACTACTCCCATCTGATTTGTAACAGCTGATGGTTGTGGTGGAGGAGTCCTAGATATGGGGCTCAAAGACATCCCAGAGAGAGATGAGGTAGACAGGCCAGGTAGATCCAATGTAGATAGAGCAGACACATGTTTATCCATCAGGCCAGAAACTTTCGAAGGTGCAGCTGTGGTTGAAGTATTTTTCTGCCCCATCTTCTTCCGCTTACCACCTCCTCCTCCTCCTCCTCCTCCTACTACTGAACATTTGTATAGCGCTACAAGACATACGCAGCACTGCACAAATACAAAGACATAGCAGCGCTGCACCTCCCTTGGGCATACTACCAATAATCAACATGGCTCCAAATAGCCCCTAATTGGCACCTAAGGGGCATGCCCGTTTGTCTCCATGTCCTTTAGGCCATATGCCCATGGCCACATGGCTGAACACCGATTTTTGAGCAGCAGTCACAGCCAAATGACACAATGGGGGCAGATCTCTTCCCAGTGCACTCCCAACTGGCTCCAACCCACACCCGATTGCCCTAGGATACTGGGTATGCAGCACAGGTCTCCTCAGCAGGCAAAGCTTCTCTCTCCCACTAGAAACTCGGCTGAATGCCGGCTTTTGAACAGCAATCACAATCAGATGACATCACGGGGGGGCGGAGCAGAGCTTCTTACCAGCACACTCCCAACTGGCTCCAACACACATCAAATTGCCCAGGGACAGCGGCACTACAGAACAAGTCTCATCGACAGGCAAAGCTCTTCTCTCCCTGCAGCAGTGCCATCTTGATTCAGTCTGATAACAAAGCTGTAGCAGAAGACAACTGCTCAGGGAGGTGGGAGGGTTGTGAGTACTAATTCCTGGTGTCCATGGAGAACACCTCCTACAGGTGAGTAACTACCTTTTCTCCATGGGCAAGCAGGAATGAGTCGTCACATATGTGACTCCTACATTTCAGACTACCAAAAACCAAAGAAGCCACCAAGAAGCGCAATATGGGCAAAACTCAGCTATGGCATGGCAACAGGTCTTCCCCTCCCTCCTTTTTCTTGGTAGCCTGGACAGAATAGAATGGGTCTAAGAGGGATGGAGAGGGATTCTAATCCCCAAACAGATTCCTTAGTACAGATTGGCCAAAGCTGCTGTAGCATCGGGAATCTCCATATAGGCAGTAGTGAGATGTAAATGTGTAGACTGAAGACAACATTGCAGCTCTGCAGATCTCTTCCATGGAGACTGAGTGCAAATTGACCTTTGACGCAGCCACAGCTCTGACATTATAAGCAGCGACATGATTATCAAGGCTCAGGTCTGCCTGGGCATAAGCGAAAGAGATGTAGTCTGCAAGCCAAATTGAAAGAGGGAGTTTGGAAACTGCAGCCCCTAACTTGCTGGAGTCCAAAGAAACAAAAAGTTGGGTGTACTTTCTATAGACGTCTGTCTGCTCCAAATAGAAGACTAAGGTTTGTTTGCAGTCCAACATGTGCAACACAGCTTACCCTTTGAGTGCATGAAGTCTCGGAAAAAATGTTGGAAGAACAACTGACAAACGGTGGAAATCCAATACCACATTTGGAAGGAATGTAGGATGAGTTTGAAGAACCACTCTGTTATGGTAGAATTTGGTGTAAGGCAGATGAACCACTAGAGCGTGAAGCTTGCTTACTCTGAATGCTTAAGTGATCACCACCAGAAACAAAACCTTCCAGATCAAGAACTTCAGAGGACAGGACTTGAGTGGCTCAAAGGGAGCTTTCCTGAGCTGCACAAGAACCACACTGAGATCCCAAGACACCACAGGAGACTTATAAGGAGGCTTCAAGAGAAGCAAGCCCCACATAAAAGCAAACAACTAAAGGTTGTACTGAGATGGACTTGCCTTCCACACCTCGATGGTAAAGCTCCAATTGCACTGAGGTGGACCCTGATGGAAATGGACTTGAGTTCAGACTTGGGGAGGTGTAGAAGATATTCAAGTAGCTTTTGTATAGAACAAATGAGAGGATCTTAGACCTGGCTCTCACACCAGACAGCAAACCTCTTCCACTTGCAAGAGTACAACTTTCTCGTAGAGGAACTCCTGGAGGCCAAAAGGACTTATAGGTTGAGCTGAAACAACATTAGCCTCTCAACATCCATGCTGTGAGGGCCGAGGACCAGATGTTGGGGTGCAACATCATCTCGCCCTCCTGCGTTATGAGATCAGACATGTGGCTGAATCGTAGCAGCTCTAGAATGGAGATGCAGCAGAAGGGGAAATCAAGTCTGTATGGACTAGTAGGGAGCAATGAGAATCACCGTGCGGCCATCTGATTTGAGCTTCAGGAGGGTCTTTGCAACGAAAGGTATTCGAGGATAGCATACAGAAGACCCTCCCCCGAGTGAAGGAGGAAAGCATCCAACATTAGTCTGCTGTGTGATCTCATGCTGGAGCAGAACTGATTCTCCTGGGCATTCTGCAGGGTGGCGAACAGATCTAGCAAGGGGGCGCTTCACTCTCAAAAGATTAAAGTCGCAACTTCCATGTCGAGCGTCCATTTGTGCAGTTGGAGGACTCGACTCTGTCTGTCTACCAGAGTGTTTTGATTGCCTGGCAGGTATGTGGCTCTCAAGTCCATCCCATGTACGATGGCGAACATCCACAAGATAACTGCTTCCCAACACAGGAGGTATGAACCCATTCCTTCCTACTTGTTGATTTCAAACATGGCGACCCAAATGTCGATCTGAATCGGTGCAATTTTGTTTTCCAGTCGATCTTAGATGGCTCTTAGAGCAATCACCACTGCTCTTTGCCATGAAGGGAAGAATGCCCACGATTCTTTCTTCCCTTCATGGCACATTCTTCCAAATTGGTTAAAATACTTCGACGGCATTGGAGCATTCTCCACTTACACCAATGCTTTCAAACTTCGGTTGGTTTTGCCTTTACCAGGGGTCGCAATCTTCATGACCATTTGATTCATTCAGCTATGCCAACAGATCGCCCTCCTAAATTATCAGCAGGCAGGGGACATGTGACTTGTCGTGCTTGCCAGTTTTGTGCCAATATCTTACAGGGCGATAGTTGGAGGAATCCCGCCATGGGCCATCTTTACCGGTTTTTGGGTGACAGTCCATGCACCAGCAGTTTTGTGGTGTATTTACTCCAATGCCCCTGTGATTTATTGTACATTGGAGGCACTAGCTGCCCGGTAAAGGTCCGTCTGACCGAACATGCCTCCTGGATACAGACGTACACACTCTCCGCTCCACTGGTAGAACACAGCATATCTCAGGGACATACATTCCAGGACTTCAAATGGAGAATAATCGACATGGTGGTAGAGGACCCGAGGGGAGGTGATCGTTTGCAATGTCTACAATGGTTGGAGCAAAGATGGATTTTTCATCTACAAACTGTCATCCCACGAGGTTTAAACTTGGAGTTGGAATGGGGCAGTTTGTGAGATTTTCACTTTGCATGGTTCCTCCTTTTTGGATGATGTCATTCTAAGCAGCCAATCATGACTCTGTGCAGGTATTGTGAAATACGAGCCACAGAGCTTGGCATTTTTTGGCACCAGATCCTTTCTCCTAAACGAGTCGCACTTGAGACAGGGCCGGTTGGCCCGAAACACGCATGTCTGCGGTTTACAGTTAAGCGGGTTCTGGATTGTTTCAGCTAAGTTTGGCTATTTTAAGTTACATTTGTTTTCACTGCAATAATTTAAAATGAAAATGTAAAAAAACGGGTCACATTCACATTGGGAATTGTTGCACTATCACTTTCCCCGGTGGGTGAGACCCAACAATAAAAGATTTACATACACTGATTTTGGTTGCACCACAGACAATCTTTTGAATGCACTTTATTGAATTTAGTGGTTGTCTTGTATTTTTTCCGTTTCTAACGCTTAATCTGAGAAGTCAGTCATATGGCAGGAAGGCTCTTGCCAGAGTTGCATCGAGCAGGGCTCCAATGAATTCCAAATGTTAGGTGGGCTGAAGGTGGGACTTTGAGTAATTTACAATGAACCCTGGTAGTCCCAACACCCAAATGGTCAATCGTGTTGATTCTTGGACTCCGTCCGGAGTGATACTCTTGATCATCCAATCATCCAGATAGGGGAAGACAAACACTCCCCAGCGTCCAGAGACAAGCTGCTACTACTAAGAAGCACTTTGTGAAAACACAAGGTGCTGAGGCAAGGCTAAACGGTAACACTTGGAACTGGAAGTGTTGCCCTCCCAGGATGAATTTACTATACAGATACATTCCAGTCACAGAATGTGTGTGGGTATAGGCATCCTTCAGATCCAGGGAGCATAGCCAATCTCCTTTTGGAAGGTAAGGAAGCAGGGTACCTAGAAAAATCATTCTGAACTTTTCTCTTAACAAATACATGTTCAGATCTCTTACGTCTAGGATGGGATGGTACCCCCCCCCCCCCTATTTTCTTTTTTTTTTTTTAATTTTATCTTTATTAAATTTTCCATACACTCCAGAATAAACTGAATGTAAACAGAATATAGAAATACATCATAAGTAATAACAGCTTCAAAGAAAAACAAGTCAAACTGGATTAGGCCACAACAGAAACCTCAATATGGTCCCAAGAAAAAATAAAAAAAAAATAAAGGAAATACATACACAGAAGCCCAAAACCAGGGCGTCAATTTAATGGAGCTTAGCTATTAAATGTGGCAGCCGGTGCAGGATTCAACCCTATCCCTTCCTTGCCCTCAAGAAAAGAACTCAATTGCTGGGGTTCAAAGAAAAGAAATTGCTTTGTATTGTAAACTATTAAACATTTACAAGGATATTTCAACTTAAACTGTACCCCCAGGGCAAGAGAGCGCTGGCGTAAAGCCAAAAACTCTCTCCTCCTCTTTTGGGTATCCCTAGCTAAATCAGGGAATATCAATATCTTGGACCCCATAAATTGGGAAACATTCATCTTTAGGAAATATAATCTCAGAACAGAGTTCCGGTCTGACTCGAAAGCAAAGGACATCAGTAAAGTAGCCCTACTGGTTACCACTTCGAGAGAGCTTTCCAAAAATCCTGTTGGATCCAGTTGAGCCGGCTCAGCAGTCTCCACAGATCTTTTCCCACCAAACTCTTCTGAAGAGGAAATTGAAACATACTGGACCCGAACTATTGGAGGCAAATTTTCAGAAGGCATGAGGAGAACCTCTGTGAGGTACTTACGAACCAGTACCATGGAATCCAACAAGGGAGATCTTGGAAAATTCAACAAGCGCAAATTATTCCTCCTCGCTTGGTTATCCCGAAACTCCAAGCGTCTAGCCATAATCAAGCTCTTCAATCTGGGTTTCAAGTCGCGAGGCCTGACCTTCTACTTTCGAGCTTTCCGACTCACTCTGCACCTTCAATTGAATTAACTCCTTGGAAAGAGAAACCACAACAGGAAAAAGGGACTTCTGAAGGGAAGAGATGGTGTCCCACAAGCTCTCCAATGTCACCTTTGCCGGCTTTTCCAAAACATGCAGCTCAGAAGAGACCAGAGACGAGGCAGAGACCAAATCCACAGTCTCTAGCCCACTGCTTGCCCCTACCTTCTCCAACTTCCCTCTTCCAACAGGCAGGGCAGCGGGAGCACTCTCACTCTTGTACAGGGCGGCACCCCCCACTGCAGACGAACTCCCGCTCACCGGGGACAGACCAGCAGGCAAACCTTCCCCGATATCCCTTCGGGTTGCGGCGGCAAGTCCTGTTTGGGGCTCAACTCAACCCCATCGCTCAAATCAATCGAAATCCTCGATTGATCAGCCGAAGCCACAACTGCTGCCATCGGGGGAAAGAAAACCGGAATCACCGATTGAGACGAGCCAACGGTAGGAGTGGAGGTCTGAGGGGGTTTCTCGGCTCGTTGCTTCCTCTTTCTCCCCATTAGAGCGACCCAAAATGGAGACAGCTAACAAGCCTCCGACACAGCACACAGCTCCTCCGCCATCTTGGAACCCTGCCCCCCCCCCCTATTTTCTTGGCGATCAGGAAGTACCTGGAATAAAATCTTCAACCTCTTTGCTCTGGTGGCACAAGCTTGATTGCAAGATCTGACAAGAGAGTGGTGATTTCTCTCTGAAGCAGTTCCTGATGCAGAGGGTTGGGATGACGCACCCTCAGGGGCAATTTGGTGGTAATTCCAATAAATGTAGTTGGTAACTGCTTTTGATGGTCTATAGAACCCTTGAGTCTGATGTTATGAGCAGTCACCTTTGTGCAAAAAGTGTGAGCCTTTGCTGGAAGATTGGCTATGTTCCACAGGAACCTGTAAAAATCCTGCCCCAAGTTTTGGCTGAGGAGCCGGATTGGTCTTTGGAGGCTTCTCACAGTGCTACTGTTGGCGAGGGGCCTGCTTGGGTTAGGAGGTCTTGGGCCAAGAAAAGCACCTATGCCTGTGAGGGTAATAGGTCTTTTTCTGGTTTCCACTTGGTACCTCCTACGATAGACGGCGTGCTCAAAAGTGTGTCTGGACAGCCTGGTAAGAGTAACATGCTGCTTGTCAATATAGCCAGCCTTCTCTTTGACCTATACTTCGTGATTCTCTTCATGGCAAGAGACATCCGCCAGCTTGTTCTGCATTGATTGTTCCAGGTCTGACGACTGGAGCCAAGTAAGTCTTTGGGCGACAATATCTATGGCAGTATTCCTGGATGCCATCTCAAAGATATCATAGATCACTTGGACCATAAACTTCAAGCAATCTTTGCTATCAGCCACTAAGGAACGATGCTGATCCAATTTCTCTGGAGGAAGAAACTGGGCCAGATCAGCCAAGTCAAACATGCTGGGAACAGATTCATGGAAAGTGACATTGAAAAAGCAAAAATACTAAACAAATACTTCTGCTCTGTTTTCACTAGAGAAAATCCTGGAGAAGGACCACCTCTGATTGACAAATATACAAATGGGAATGGAGTAAATATCACACCATTCACAAAAGATGATGTGTTAGAACAGCTTGCAAAACTGAAAGCGGACAAGTCTATGGGACCAGATGAGATACATCCCAGGATACTGAAAGAGCTCTGAAAGGTTCTTACGGGGCCTTTAAAGGATATTTTTAATAGATCCTTGGAGACAGGAGAAGTTACACAGGACTGGAAAAGTGCTGATGTGGTACCTCTCCACAAAAGTGGTAATGGGGAAGAAGTGACAAACTACAGGCCAGTAAGCCTTACCTTGGTGGCGGGAAAAGTAATGGAGGCACTTCTGAAAAAGCAAATAGTGGACTTTCTCAAAACCAACAGGTTGCATGATACAAGGCAACATGGTTTTACCAAAGGACTGTCTTGCCAAACAAATCTGATTGACTTTTTTGACTGGGTGACTAGAGAACTAGATCAAGGGCATGCGATGGATGTGATCTACCTAGATTTCAGCAAAGCCTTTGATACCGTTCCTCATAGGAGGTTCATCAATAAACTCAACAGCTTGGGGATAGGTCCACAAGATGGTGAACTGGATCAGAAATTGATTGACTGACAGATGACAGAAGGTAACGGTAAACGGAACTCACTCAAATGAAAGGAAGGTGATTAGCGGTGTGCCCCAGGGTTTGGTCCTGGGACTGGTACTGTTCAATATATTTATGAGTGATATTGCTGAAGGGCTGAATGGAAAAGTCTATCTTTTTGCAGATGACACCAAAATTTGCAACAGAGTGGACTCCCCTGAGGGAGTGGGGAACATGAGGGAAGATCTACAAAAGCTGGAAGAATGGTTTAATGCTTGGCAGTTTAGATTTAATGTGAAGAAGTGGGGTGTCATGCACTTGGAAAGCAGAAATCCAAAGTAATTGCATGCGATATGGGGCGAGAGATTGGTGTGCATGAACCAGGAGAAGGACCTCGGAGTGTATCTGATGATTTCAAGGTGGTGAAACAGTGTGACAAGGCAGTGACAAAAGCCAGAAGGATGCTGGGTTGCATACAGAGAGGAATTAACAGCAGAAAGGAAGGAGGTACTTATACCACTGTACAATTCGCTGGTGAGGCCTCACTTGGAATATTGTGTTCAGTTTTGGAGACCATATCTCGCAAAGGATATAAAAAGGCTGGAAGCAGTTCAGAGGAAGGCGACTAAAATGATTTGGAGCCTGCGTCAAAAGACTTATCAGAAGACCTAAATATGTACACACTGGAGGAGAGGAGGGACAGGGAAGATATGATTCAGACCTTTAAATACTTAGAGAGTATTAATGGACAAACAAATCTCTTCCAAAGATGGGGAGGCTGTAAAACTAGAGGGCATAACATGAAGTTGCAAGGGGGTAAACTGAAAGGCAATGTCAGGAAATACTTTTTCACTGAAAGAGTGGTGGATGCTTGGAATGCCCTCCCGATGGAAGTGGTGGGGGCAAACAGTGACAGAATACAGAATGGCATGGGACAGACATAGTGGATCCCTTTATAGCAACAGGATAAAATCAAAATAAGCATAACTATCTCTTATATCTGAACAAATAGGGAACAAACACGTAGCGGTGGATACACCCCTAAACAAAGGCATGGGGAGGGGTGACCTGCATGGAGCAGCAAATGCACCTACTCTTGCCACCTTGCTGGGCAGACTAAATGGACCATGCTGGTCTTTATCTGCTGTCATATACTATGTTACTATGATGTTCTTCAAGACACATGGCCCTGTAGAGCTGGTAAGAGGCCACACAGGCTACTAGCATGAAACTCTGGAAACACCTTCTCCCTAAAATGTCCAGTGTCCGAACCTCCCTCCCTGGGGGCACCAAGAAATGAGTCTTAGTACTCTTAATTCTCTTTAGGGCAGATTTGACCAAGGAATGGTGAGGAAGCTGAGGCTTCTCTATCTTGGGAGCCTTCTGAACTCTGTACATGGAGTCTAGCCTTCTACTAACTGGAGTTATTGTGTGGGGGTTTTCCCACAATCTTATCTGTACCCACTGCAGGATGCAGTACATGGGCACTGTCACCACCTCCTTAGGGGCTGAGGAGTACTGAAGGTTCTCCAACTCTTCTACCCTGGGCTCATCCTCAGTTTTCCAAGAAAATGGAATGGCCTTAGCCATATCCCTCACAAACTCTTGGAAGGACATGTCCTCAGGTGGGGGACTTGTGCCATTCATGAGGTGGAGAAGGATCCAAAGGGAGCTCAAGGTACCTACTCTCTAACAAAATCCTCTGATTCCATGTTGTTGACCCAGCCTTCTGAGTCAGATTCAGAGAGGAAGTCAAAGTACTTCTGAGTCTCTGCCTAGATCTCCCTCCTGTTTTGAGGGGACTGGGCGTTCCTTTGGGAGCGATGATACACCAATGCCCTTCTAGATTTTGAGGCACATCGGACCCCGAGACACTAGATAGAGATATCAGCTGGGCAGGCACCTGTGTTGTGGGTCCTTCAATGCCCCAATGTCGAGGCTTCTCCTGCAGGCAATGTGTTTGTCTCTAGGAATGGCTACATGGCAGCCGTCGACACAGGCGACGTTAATGCACTGGCAGTGCTGTAATGCATTCCTCGAGGGTTTGCAGAAGGCACTTCTGCATGGTTTCCGATTCAGAAAACTACGGGGCCTGAGCAACATCGACCGATGTACCCGGTATGTGTACAGGGATATCGGCGGCTGGGTCTCAGCTGTCGGTAGGCTGTTGATCCCCTCAGATATCCTTAAGGGTGAGCTCTCCTCCATTCAGGGCACCTTCGAGGGGTACTCACATGGACCCCATTGCTCTCGACACCATGCTTCAATGAACTCAGACACCGATGCACCAGAGTCTTCATCGAATGTTTATCGTGGTTACCCCTCAACGTCAAAGAAGACATGGCCAAATCCTTCTTTGTCTTCAGGTGAAGATTGATCGATGGCCAATGCTTAGGGGCACTATGAATGCTCGACTCCAACTGAGCTTGAAAGCTTGTCATTGTCAATGCACTAATAGCAACCAATGCAGCCTTGGAAGCCATAGAGACCAACGCCATCGATGCCAATGGATCAGACTTCCGAATGCCAAAAAGTGATTTACGCTGCTTCTCATGACCCCTGAATTTTCTTTTTGTCATCTGCAAGCACAAATTACAAGAAAAGAGCTGATGAACGGGTTCCAGGCACTGTAGGCACCAATTATGAGTATCCACGACAGATATGGTCCTAGGGCACTTGGAGCACTTAAACCTACTGGCAGATTTCTGGAACATGTCATCTGAAAAAATAGCCACGGCAAAGTTGAATGGCTCAATGACAAAAACTGAGGCCTGCCAGAGCACCAGCTCCAGAGGGGCCAAGGAAAGAAAACTAAAGGGAGGGAACCACGACAGTAGGCTACTAGGGTGAAAAACTCAAGGCGAAAAAACCCTGTTAGGTAGGATGTCTGGAATACGTCTGTAAGGCTCCTTGGACAATGAAAGACTGAATCAAGATGGCGCAGCGGTGGCAGTGGCAGGCAGGAAGGAGGCATGGTAGAGTCTCCCAAAAGTTTCCAAAAGAAACGGGAGCATTCCTATTCGAGGCTCCGTCAAGGCTGTCACCCATACGTCAGCACTCATTCTTACTAGTCCATGGAGAAAAATATCATCCACATATAAAAATGATAAAATATCATATTCTTTCAAATCTGCTCCGAAAATACAGAGAATGGCGACAAAGAAGAACCCTGTGGAACTTCACAGCGGGATTGCCACGAGTTAGATAGTATGTTGTCATTTTTTACCTTATATGTCCTATTCAAAATCTCTCTGGACCAATTTAATTATTTTACCCACTACACCAATTCACTCAACCTTAGTAAAATAAGATAGCAATCTAACAAATCAAAAGCAGCCAATAAATCTAATTGTACCAATATTGCTTCACTCTCTTTAAATAAAATTGGTTGAAATTCAAAAATAAGAGCTGCTAAAAGACCTCTTTACTAAAATAACTCCTGAAGACCGACTGAGTAGAAGACAAAACATTAAAATCATCCAAAAATTGGTCAGCAACTGTAGCTTCCAACAATTTAAGCAATATAGCTGAACTTGCAATAGACTTATAATTAGAGGGAATATTTAAATCAAGATTTTGTCCATTAGGGATATGTGTCAATATAATATGTATTTATTATTTATTTATTTGGTTCTTCTATATTGCCCCTGCCAGAGATCAGGGACAGTTTACAGTGAACAGAATGAAACAGAACAAGTTACATGGTTAAACTGTGGTTAAACTATTTACAAGAACATATTTTACAAATCAACTTTTCGAGCAGCCATTGTGGGAAATGCAGCTACCATGGAAAAAGGCCCATGGTAACTGCATTTCTCCCGCATTAGATGTCTTCACAGCATGCCGATCCCACATTAGCGCCGCGAAGACAACTAGCATACTTTGGTAAGCATACGCCTTGTAGGGAAAAAAAAGAATCCCCTTCAGGTACCTTTATTACAGGTTGAATCCATCTTGTGCTAACGTCTATAGCTCAGGCCTAAGAAACAGCTTGCTCTGACTTTTTCACACTGGAAACGGCAAAATCAGCAAAATTGAGCAATGAAATGAGCTAATATCCTGTCCCAGAGAGCTTACACAATAAGAGGCTCTGAACGCTATACAGCTAATGAAAGGCTGTCACCTGGGCCTCTCGAATGAACAAAGGGGAACGTAAACAAGGAAGACGAACATCAGTATCTAAAGTTTCTCCAGGACCAAGCAGGAATCAGTCCTCACTTATGGGTGACGTCGGCGCCGACGGAGCCCTCGCGGAGCAATTTTCCCCAGCTTTCAAAGAAAGCCTTTGGGAATTGCAGCGCGCATGCGCGGTCGTCTTCCCGCCCGAAGGTGCCATCTTAGCCAGTCTTCTTTTTTCCGCGGAGCCCTACAGACGTCCCCGTCTTGTCCCCGCGAAAAAGTTGATTTTCTTCTTTATTTTATCCTTTTTTCCTTCGGTTCGACGCCGATCTTTTTCCCGCCCGGACTCGCGACGCCGGTCACGAGTCCTCTTACTTTTTTCGGTTTTTCTGACTTAGTCAGCTTTTGTTTTCGGTTTCCCTGGCAGCCCGGTCCTTTGACCTCGCAGGGGCCCTTTTTCCCCCGATGGCTGCCAGTGGGTTTAAGCGGTGTGGTCGGTGTGACCGAAATATGTCACTAACCGACACACACGACTTTTGCCTCCGCTGCCTGGGCCCGGATCATGAAGAACTGATCTGTGGGCCCTGCAGCAAAATGTCCTCAAAGGCGTTGAGAAGTCGGCGGCATCAGCGTGAGAGAATCTTCGCTGACCCCAGCCGTACCCGGACCTCGTCGGAGGCCTCCGCGTCGAAAGGCTCCAGCTCGGACCGTCGCCGGAGTTCCTCCGACCGGGGTTCTCCCTCCGGGGACCATCGTCGGAAGGTGAAACCCGCGAGGGCGGCATCGGTGGACGCTCCTGGTTCCGCGAGGGCCAGGTCGCATAGCCCCGACAGCCGCCCCGGGTCCTTGGAGAAGGAACACATCCCGAAGCGACCTCGCCTGGAGTCGGAGATGCCTGCCCGGGTAAGTCCTGTGGTCCTTCTGGACTCGCCTCCGCGACAGCCGACGTCGGGCCCGACGCCGTCGGGGCCCGAGTCGGGGGCTGCTGGGTCACCTGAGCTCGGACTCAGGTTGACGGCCTTGTAGAGCAGACTGTCTGCCTTCATGGACCAGCAGAGGGCACTGCTCGCTGGCTTCGCTGGCGCCGCTGCCCCGACCGCCGGGACGTCGACGTCCAAGTCGACCCCGGAGACCGAGCCGATCCTCGAGTCGATGAGAACTCGAGTCGATCCTCGGTCGAGGTCACCCTCGGCCTCCCGTTCGGGACCGAGGTCGCCGACGCCGACTCCCTTGGCATCGGGGCGGCTGGCGCCGCACCCTGCCCGGGCCGACCCCACCGAGTCCTCGTCGGAGTCGGTCTGGGAGTCTGAGGAGGAAGAGTCACCTGATTCTTTCCGGACTCGGTGTGTCCCATCGGACTCACCGGAGTCCGAGCCTCGGAAGCAGTCCCCCCCGGAGGATGCCCGGTTCTCGGACTTCGTTAGGGATATGGCCAAGGCTTTGGCCTTCCCTGCGGATCCCGAGGAGGAGCCTCGAGCCGAAGAGCTCGACACCCTCCAGTATGACTCTCCCGCGAGGGAACACTTTACTGTGCCGGTTCCTCCTATGCTGGAACGACTACTCTCCCACATGCGGAAGAGTCCGGCCTCCTCGCCGGTCCTGAGCAAGCGGGTCGATTCTATCTATCGAGTCCGCAAGAGCCCTGGCTTTCAAAAGGCACAGCTGCCACACCATTCCATGGTAGTGGAATCGGCCATGCATCGTCTTAAGAGCCAGAAGATGCACTCCTCGGTGCCTCCTGGAAGGGAGGCCCGTAACCTGGATGGCCTTGGCAAGAAGTGCTTCCAGGGCTCTATGCTCACATGTCGTGTCCAGACTTACCAGCTATACATGGGCATGTATCTCCGGGATCTGGCTAAAGAGCTAGCCGGATTCTCCGCTGGTCTGTCCGAGGAACCCTTGCGGAGGTTCCTAGCCTTGTCCACTGGCATTCGGGAATGCTCAAAGTTCATGTCCCGAGCAGCCTATGATGGCTTTGAAGCATCGGCTCGAGTGGCCGCAGCCGGCATCGGTGCCCGCCGACAGGCTTGGCTTCAGTCGTCAGACCTTGAGCCCTGGGTGCAGGACAAGTTGGTCGATGTCCCCTGCCGAGGCGAAAACCTCTTTGGCAAGCCCATGGCGGAAAAGGCTGCGCAAATTGAGACTGAGACTCTCACCAGGACCAGGCTTTCTAGGAAGACCTCCGCCCCTTCCCAGAAAAAGAAGGGCTCGGGGAAAAAGTCCTTTTACCCGAGGAAGGCGGCTGCCTACAAACAATACCCCCATTATCAGGCCCCTGCAGCTCCCCAACAGGGCCAGCAGGCCAAGGGACGGGGTAACGGGTCCCGTAGGCAGCAAGCCCCCAAGCCTGCACCACCAGCCCCTGCTCAGCAGGGTGGGGGCTTTTGACTCACTAAGCATAGCCTCTCCCCCCCCGCTGGTTCCTCCCAGCACCGGAGGCCGGCTGGTTCACTTCGCCCACAGGTGGTCCAGCATCACCGCAGATGCCTGGGTACTTCAGGTCGTGCGAGAAGGCTATCTTCTCCACTTCCATCAGGTCCCTCCCTCCTATTTTCCGGGAGAACCTCCGCGACCCCCTCTGCACAGGGAGTTGCTCCTTCAGGAGTTAGCAGGTCTTCTGCAGGAACAGGCGGTGGAACCGGTGCCACACCACCTGAGAGGTCAAGGCTTTTATTCAAGGTATTTTCTGATACCAAAGAGAACAGGGGGCCTCAGACCCATCCTGGACTTGCGCAACCTCAACAAGTTCCTTGTGCGGGAGAAGTTCAAAATGCTTACCCTTGGAATCCTTCTGCCCTACCTCCAGCAGGGAGATTGGCTATGCTCCTTGGATCTAAAGGATGCCTACACGCACATCCTCATCCACCCAAGCCACCGCCAATACCTAAGGTTTGTGGTGGCAGGAAATCATTACCAGTACAGAGTACTGCCCTTTGGCCTGTTCTCCGCACCGCGAGTCTTCACAAAATGTCTCGCGGTCGTGGCGGCCCATCTCCGGCTTCACGGCCTCTATGTCTTTCCGTACCTCGACGACTGGCTCATCAGAGCAGCGTCCGCTCGGGAGGTCACCAACGCCACGCGCCGCACGGTGACTCTTCTGCAGCACTTGGGCTTTGTTATAAACTTCGCAAAGTCCACTTTGCTCCCCTCACAGGATCTCGAGTTCATCGGCGCAAGGCTGCACACTCCTCAGGCGCGAGCATACCTACCGCTCGACAGGGCTCAACGGCTCATGGACCTAGCCGACCGTTTTCGCAGCCAGCCCCTGGTCTCCGCCAGGCGCTTCCTGAGACTACTCGGCCATATGGCTTCCACCGTCCATGTGACCCCCAATGCCCGCCTGAATATGCGGTCTGCTCAATGGTGTCTCCGCCAGCAGTGGCGTCAAGCCACAGGCGGCCTAGCAGACCTAGTGCGCGTCTCCGAGCCGCTGATCTCGTCTCTCCGGTGGTGGCTCCGGCAGCCGAACCTCATATTCGGAATGCCTTTCCAGTCACCTCAGCCGACCCGGGTGCTGACCACCGATGCATCCCTCCTGGGCTGGGGAGCACATTGCCAAGAGGCACGTACTCAGGGCCTCTGGACCACGTGGGAGTCTGCTCAGCAGATCAACTTCCTGGAGCTCAGGGCGATCCGCCTAGCTCTCAAGGCCTTCTCCCACCTGACTTCCCACCAGTCCGTCCTTGTCCAGACGGACAATCAAGTTGCCATGTTCTACGTGAACAAGCAGGGGGGCACGGGCTCCTTCCTCCTCTGCCGGGAGGCACAGAAGCTCTGCTCTTGGGCCGTCAGTCACGGCATTCTCCTCAAGGCAGTTTATCTCCCGGGCCAAGAAAATTGCCTTGCGGACAAACTCAGCAGGGTCCTCCAGCCGCACGAGTGGCGTCTGGATCCCTTGGTAGTTCAGAAGCTCTTCCTCAAGTGGGGCCTCCCCACGGTGGATCTCTTTGCCAGTCCTCACAACCAGCAGCTTCCTCGCTTCTGCTCTCGTCAGCCACACCCCCTTCGGGTTGCGGCGGACGCTTTTCTGATCTCATGGTCGGGGAGCCTTCTGTACGCTTTCCCTCCCATCCCGCTAGTCTCTCGGACTCTTTTCAAGGTTCTCCGAGACAAAGCCTTCATGATCCTGGTGGCCCCTCGCTGGCCCAGGCAGCCGTGGTTTCCGCTCCTACTGCAACTGGCGGTGGAGGATCCAATCCCTCTGGGGGTACAACCGGATCTCCTCACTCAGGATCAGGGGTCCCTACTGCACCCCAACCTCAGGTCTCTCAACCTCATGGCCTGGCTGCTGAGAGGGTAGTCCTGGCTCTCCTTCTCCTGCCGGCGGAGGTGGAGGAGGTCGTCTTGGCTTCGCGACGGCCTTCTACCCGCAAATGCTACGCCCTTAAATGGCGTCGCTTTGCGGTCTGGTGTACCCAACAGTCTCACGATCCCTTCTCCTGCCCGGTGTCGGTGATCTTGCAGTACTTGCTGCACCTCTCTAATCTGGGACTTAAGTCCAACTCCGTCAAAGTTCACCTCAGTGCTCTTTCAGCACATCATGTGCCGGTGGACGGCAGACCTCTCTCCAACGACCCTCTCATAGCGAGGTTTCTCCGGGGTCTCCTTCTCCTTAAACCACCTCTGCGCCCGCCAGCGCCTGACTGGGACCTGAATGTGGTTTTGCAGCGGATCACCTGTCCGCCTTTTGAACCTATGGCTACCTGTTCTCTCCGTTTTCTGTCTTGGAAAACACTGTTCTTGATAGCCCTCACTTCCGCTAGACGCGTAAGTGAATTGCAGGCCCTCGTGTCTGATCCCCCTTACACTAGGTTCTACAAGAATAGGGTGGTCCTACGGACTCATCCGAAATTTCTGCCTAAAGTGGTCTCCCCTTTTCACATCAATCAGGAGGTGGTACTTCCAACCTTCTTTCCCAGACCACACTCCAGCCGAGCTGAGACGGTCCTCCATACCCTGGACTGTAGAAGGGCTCTGAACTTCTACCTTGACCGTACGCGGGAGCACCGTAAAGCTGCTCAGCTTTTGTGTCTTTTGACCCCAATAAATTGGGGCTCCCGGTCTCCAAGCGTACTCTGTCCATCTGGGTTGCGGACTGTATCTCTTGGGCTTATGGGGCAGCCGGACTCTCCTTAGAAAGTCGAGTCACGGCTCATTGCGTTCGGGCAAAGGCCACGTCAGTGGCTTACCTCCGCTCTGTTCCGCTGGCAGACATCTGCCGGGCCGCTACTTGGTCTTCGAGCCAGACTTTTGCGGTCCATTACTGTCTCGAGAGGGAGTCCCGTAGGGACAGTGCTTTCGGACAGGCAGTCCTCCGTAATCTCTTTGAGGTCTGAGCAACTCCTACCCTCCATCCCGGATGTGGGCTACCGGTGCGTGATAATTCAGCGAAGATTCTATCCTTCTGTGCTGCTGAGCTAGAGGGAGCTCATTTTTGTGCTTAGGGTCTCCGGTAGCCTTGAGCTTGGGAGTCCCATAAGTGAGGACTGACTTCCTGCTTGGTCCTGGAGAAAGCGTAGTTACTCACCTGTAACAGGTGTTCTCCAGGAGCAGCAGGACTCAGTCCTCACTACCCTCCCTCCTCCCCTTGGAGTTGCAATCGTCTGCTTATGTTCTTTTTGCAAATTTTTATGCTGTCTTTTTTTAGCTATGTCATCTGACTGGCTAAGATGGCACCTTCGGGCGGGAAGACGACCGCGCATGCGCGCTGCAATTCCCAAAGGCTTTCTTTGAAAGCTGGGGAAAATTGCTCCGTGAGGGCTCCGTCGGCGCCGAAGTCACCCATAAGTGAGGACTGATTCCTGCTGCTCCTGGAGAACACCTGTTACAGGTGAGTAACTACGCTTTATCTGCAGGAAACATGACTCGCAGAAGGCGAGTGAAAATGGACAGAAAGGATGCCACAGAGAAAACAGAGGGTTAAAGATTGGGAAGCAAATTTGCTTAAGATAATGGAAAATAAGAAACAGAAAGGAAATCTATTTATCAGCAAATTTGAGCCTGAAAATGAATATAAATATGGAGAAGAAATTTTGATAAATAGACAGACGGTAGCTGATCTCACTGGAGTAAGGCTCTCCCTCTGTCCCAGGACCTTTTGTCAGGTGCTTTGCTTGATATAGATGTATTGATGCTATGGATTGATATTGAAATTTGTACCTTATAAATCAAAAAGTAAAGCTTGTGATGTTACAGACCTGGCAAGATAAATAAAAAAGTTTCCATGCTCTTACGGTGGCATGAGCAATTTGTTTAAGGTAGGTCCTGTATATATGATGTTGGGGTTGAACACAAACAGCCAAACAAAATTAGAAAATTCCCCAAATAATCGCAGGGGAAGTCCAGAAAAACCCCAACAGCCTTAATTTTCAGAAAGCTTTTAAGTAAATGTCCTTATATCAGATATATCAGTAAAACTTGATCCCATAAACAGCCTACTTTAATAGACACAAATCATACAAGTTCTTCATTGGAATATCAATGTTTTCTATGTTAGAAAGTTGAGATATTATTTATTGTTTCAGATTTCTAACTTTTGAATAAAAAAATTTCTCCAGAGATTATGCCGAAGGGGTATCAATATTAGAATTTACCTGTAGTCTATTACAGAAACATAATAGAAAACAATTTTCTTGCAGATTGTTCCTTACCTATAATGTTTGAAATACAGAATATTTTCATCAACATTAAAGATAATTAAATAAAGAATGCTATTAATAAGTATCATGTCTGACTCGTTAGTATTTGTCCATTGTCATTCAAGATGACTACAATTCTTTTTAAGTCTTAACAAATTGTCTGAATACCATGGGGAATAAAGAGAAATTAGACTTACCTGCTAATTGTTGTTCCTTGAGGAACTCCAGTTCAGTCCCTCACCTCTGGGTTGTGCACCTCTTCCCGCAGCATAGAGATTGGGCATGTCAGAACTGTGATACCACTGTAGATTTCCTGCTGGCACCTCCCACCAGCTCCGTGATCTAATGACAAAGCAGACTCAAAGGAGCAACAAATAAGCAGCTATAATATTAAATACAATTTAACTCTTACACTGAACTAAAACCCCGTAAATGAGAGAATAACTTTCCCTCTCCCGTTTGCAGAAATAGGACAGAAAGGAGAGAGAAGAAAGAATACAAGGTATACTTTACCTGAATAGAGAGCACATTTGCTGAACTTCTCCTACTGGATTGTAGTCACCGCACACACAGCATGCTTTGCAGAAGCTGGCCAAAAGACCCCCGGGTGGGAATCGGGACTGAACTGGAGTTCCTCAAGGAACAACAATTAGCAGGTAAGTCTAATTTCTCTTACCTTATCGTCCCTCCACTTCAGTCCCTCACCTCTGGGATGTAACAGAGCAGTAAACTATTGGGAGGGACCTGTCCAACTGGACTGCAAATCTGCCGATCCGAAACAGGCATCTCCCACCGCTTGAACATCCAGGCGGTAATGTTTACTAAAAGCATGCAAGGAAGACCAAGTTGTTGTTCTGCAAATCTCAACCAGTGGAAATAAGCTATTCTCCGCCCACGAAGCCGCTTGCGTTCTAATAGAATGAGCCCGCAGCACCAAGGACACCTGACGACCTTGCAAGATATAAGCTGATGCAATTGCTTCAAGAACCCACCTGGAAATTGAGGTTTTGGCTGCCGCTTCACTTTTACAAGGCCCACCAAAGAGAACGAACAAACGGTCAGACTTGCAGAAGGACTCCGAGACCTTCAAGTGTCACCGAAGTACCCTCTTAATGTCTAACAAACGCAAACTACGGTCCAACGCAGTCTCCCCCGAAACACCCAAAATGGGTAAAGAGACCAACTGATTCACATGAAACGGCGAAACTACCTTTGGTAGGAAAGACGGTACAGCACGCAACACCACTTTTTCCCTAGAAAATGTCAGAAACGGTTCCCAACAGGACAAAGCCTGCAACTCAGAGATTCAATGTGCAGAGCAAATGGCTACCAAAAATACTGTCTTCAAAGTCAAATCCTTTAGGGAAGCCTGATGCAAAGGCTCAAAAGGTTCCCTTGTCAAGGCTCCTAAAACCAGGTTGAGATCCCACGGAGGAGAAAACACCCTGCACGAAGGACGTAGATGGGATACCACTCTCAAGAAAAGGACAACATCGGCATGGACCCCCAAAAGGAACTCCTTGCATCTTTCCTCAGTAACAAGAAATAGCTGCCAACTGCACCCTTAGCGAACTGGCAGCCAATCCCTTATTGAACCCATCTTGCAAGAAACTCAACACTGTCGGTACAGATACTGAGGCCGGATGAAACTGATGTTAAGCACACCAGTCCTCAAAAACATGCTAGACGTGCACATATGCTAAGGAAGTGGACCTGTTTCTGCCCAGAAGCAAGGTGTCAATCACCGCCTTGGAATAACCCTTCTTCCTTAACCGAGCCCTTTCAATGGCCAAGCCGTAAGCGAGAACCGATATACCTGAGGCATTCATAGAGGACCCTGAAGCAGCAGATCCTCCCTCAGCGGCATCCGCCACGGTTCCCTGTCGAGCAGACGCACCAGATCGGCATACCATGGACGACGAGGCCAATCTGGAGCTACTAGAACCACTCTTCTCCGATGAGCCTCGATGCGCTGTACCACTCGTCCTATGAGCACCCAAGGGGGAAACACACAGAGGAGACCATGAGCGGGCCATTGTTGGAGTAAGACATCTAGATCTTCCGACATTCGTTCTCATCACTGCTATAAAAGCGACTGGCTTTGGCCGACTGAAAGGTTGCCATGAGATCCATAACCGGCGATTCCCACTTGAGGACAATCTGAGCAAACACTTCCGGATGAAGCTTCCATTCTCCGGGATCCACTCGAACCTGGCCAAGAAAGTCCGCCGTCACATTGTCCATTCCCACAATGTGCGTCGCCAACAGAGCCTGAAGCTGAGGCTCTACCCAATTGAAGAGACTTTCTGCCTCCACTTCCAGAGCTGCACTTCCTGTGCCCCATTGACGATTGAGGTAAGCAACCGTTGCGGCATTGTCTGAGAGCACTCGAACTGCTCGACCCCATAAAGTGGATTCGAAGGCCCAAAGCACTAGAGCTACTGCTCGCAACTCCAGCCAATTGATGGAACATTTGGCTTCCTGTTCAGTCCAGCCGCCTTGCGCAAAGAGCTCGCCATCCTACAAGACTGGCATCCGTTAGCACTGGCATCCACTGCGGTTGTTCAAGAGGCATGCCCGCCGCGAGATTCTGCAGACAAAGCCACCATTGAAGGGGCTTCCTGACCTGCAATGGACAGGGGAGGCGCTTGGACAGAGAGTCGTTCTGGTGAGACCATCGACGGAGCAGCGAGCTCTGTAGGGGACGCATGTGAGCTCTGGCTCACGGCACAACTTCCAGAGTCACCGCCATTGTCCCTAACATGCGGAGATAGTGCCAGGCCAATGGTGCAAGAGTCCTCAAAAAATTGCGCACCAGAAGCCGCAGGCCCTCGGCTCACAGATCTGGCAGGAAAACCGATCCCACACGAGTGTTGAAGCGAACTCCCAAATACGCTAGAACTTGCATCGGAACCAACTGGCTCTTGGCCGTATTGACCACCCAACCTGAGCCTCTGCAGAAGCTCTACCACTTTGTCACTCGCACACTCTCGGTCCTGGACTCTGCCCGAATCAACCAGTCATCGAGATAGGAATGAACTAATACTCCCTCCTTCTGAAGAGCCGCCGCCACCACAACCATAACCTTGGTGATGGTGCGCGGACCCGTCTCCAGACCAGAGGGCAATGCCTGAAACTGAAAATTCCCCCATGGTAGCGCAAATCTTAGAAACCTCTGATGCTCTGGCCTGATCGGAATGCGTAAATATGTTTTGGTGAGATCGAGAGACGTCAAGAACTCCCCTTGATGAACCGCCACTATAACTGAACGTAAGGTCTCCATTCGGAAATGAGGTACCCGCAAACAGCGGTTTACCCCCTTTAGATCCAGAATCGGGCAGAAGGCCCCGTCTTTCTTTGGCACCACAAAATAAATTGAGTATCGACCAATACCATAGTGCTCTTGTGGAACTGGAACCACTGCTCCCAGCTCCAAAAGATGAGCCAGTCTCCCGTACCGCAATCGTCCTTTCTCGCCCCCTGCACGGCAACATGACAAAAGGGTCGACCACCAGACGAGCAAACTCAAGAGAATAACCTTCGCAAATGACCTCAAAACACCCAGTGATCGGATATTATCTGGACCCTGTAAACGGGGGTGCTTCTTGTGAAAGTTCCACAATCTTGGCAAGGACATGAATTTACTTGACTTGCAAAGGTTTGTGGGTGTTGTAGTTCAATCACACAAAACTAGCCGTTTAACAAGAATAAAGAATTGTAGTTGCTCGAGTGTAAAGCAGAAAACAGATTTTATTTATGAGGTGTTATTCCCTCGCACAGATATGCTTGGTAACATTAACAGGATAATTTTCTCCAGGAGTTTTTATTCAGGAAACAAAACAAATAAGGCAACTGAATTACTTATGCAACAACTTAGTAAAGACCTTGATGGAACAGAAAAGGTCTTTCTTCTAGCCCCTGCTAATAAACTTTCTTAGCAGTGCTGGAATGAAAAATAAACCCAAAAGGAAAATTCTCTTTATCAAAAAAAAAACAGCTTTCTTCCTTTCACACAGAGAAGAAGCTTTTTTCCAAAGTCCCACGTGCACGTGTGCCTTGCTCTAATCACAGGTGCTTAACCAGCTGCAAATCATTGCTGGTCCACTCTCCACATGGCTCCAACTTTCCCCAAAGCTTTCTCTCAAAGAAACTTTTCTGGGAAGTTAAAAATCAGTACAGTTCCTTTTGGTGTTTGATCCTTAACTGAGGATTACTTTAGAACAGCAGCTTAGAAAGAGAACAATCCATACATTCAACTTCCTCCTCTGATATTTCCCCTTGCTCTTGAAATATCATAGGATCACTTCCATACACTGGCTCAGAGGATTTCTCTAACTGATCTCTACCTGGATAGAAACTGTTTCCCTGCTGTCTTCCTTGTGCAAAGCTAGGGAACAGTTCAGAGTTCATACCTGAGATCACGATGTCATTAGGTTTCCTCTCTGGGTATTTTGGCCAGTAGGTAGCAAAACCTCTGTGTCCAGTTCTCCAGTCAGAATCTCTGGACTTTAGGTCTCTTTTCCCATACCTCCTTGAATAGGTATTAGAGCTCCTTCTTTCTGTAGATGCAGCCGTCTCCCTTACAGGTGCTGTCCGTGGGTTCCTGGCTGTATATCTCCAAGCCTCTGGCTTCTTCCAGTCTAATGAAGAATGCTTGCCCCAGGAATCTCTCCCAGCATACGTACTGCCTTGGGCTCCTATCTTAGACCTTCTGGACGTCTTGCTGTTCTTCCTTCTGTTCACAATCAGTCTCTCCTTCTCCAGCTCCCGTTGCTGTCCTTGCTGTCTTTGCTCTCCTTGCTCACCTTGCTGTCCCTGCTGTCTGTATGATTAATTCCGTCTAGCTTTAAAGTGCCTAGATGGCCGCTCCACCCTAGCACACTCCAGGTGTTCTGAATTAAGCCCTGCCCTAGGAGATGTGTGATTAGGGATTACATCATTGCTTCTCTGATTAGGCACACGTTTCCCTACTTCAGCTCTCCTAGAGGCTTTCTGTAAACCAGTGCATTCTGGGTCTGGTAGTCTTTTAGGTAAACACCCTGTTTTAGTGCTTTTACCAGCCAGCACAGGTTGCTTATTCAGAGCCAATTCACCTCTTGTATTATTTCTTCCTGAACTATGATAAGCTTCCTTATCACAACCCCTACCGGCTGAATTCCTGCCTGGGTCCACCTCGCTTCATTGTGCTTTCCGAAAAACTGAGGAAGAGGGACTAGCAAATCCTCTGCCCGCTCCCCGGAATCCTCTAAAACTTTGCCCTCGAGAGCTTTGAAAACCTCCCAAACGGGAGGTACA
Source organism: Ichthyophis bannanicus (assembly GCA_033557465.1). NCBI lineage: Eukaryota > Metazoa > Chordata > Amphibia > Gymnophiona > Ichthyophiidae > Ichthyophis > Ichthyophis bannanicus. The sequence goes on from CM066033.1 coordinate 579,179,250, forward strand.
AAAATGCCTGAAATCCCGATGTTGCCCACGGGAAGCTAACGGGGCTCGGCCCTGCTTTGGTTTATCCTCCGGCAAGCAACCTCCTTTAGAATCCCCCAAATCCTTGACCAGCTTATCAAGATCTTCTCCAAACAACAGCTTCCCCTTAAAAGGAAGCTTGTTAAGACGTGACTTGGAGGAACTGTCCGCCGCTCAGTTCCTGAGCCAAAGATAGCGGCGTGCGGCTATCAAGGAAGCCGCCATGCTATTCGCCAAACCTCTAATAAGATCATAGTGGACATCGACCAAATATGCGGAACCTGACTCTAGTTTTGTCATATCAGCTAGCTGCTCCTGCGTTTGCTGAACTGGCTGCTGCAGACACTGCAACCAGCGAAGGCATGCTCTTGCAACCCAAGCTCCACAAATAGAGGCCTGCAGAGCCAGAGCATTAACCTCAAAAGCTTGCTTCAATAAGACGTCCACCTTCCGATCCTGTACGTCCTTCAAAGCCACACTGCCTTCAACTGGAATGGTAGTCTTCTTCGTGACCGCTGAAACTGCCGCATCTATAAGCAGAGAACAAAACACTTCCCGTTCTAGATCCGCCAAGGGATAGAGACGATTCATGGACCTTACATCACGCAAGCCTGCCTCCGGCACGTCCCATTCATCCTGAATCATCTGCTTAACCATATGGTGAACAGGAAAAACCGCCTGGGACTTTCATACCGCCTGAATGAGAGGATCCTTCAAACCCTCATCCTCTGCTGGTACCACCGACGAAAGGTTGAGAGCCTGAAGGGATTCTGTAATGAGCGCTGTCAGCTCTTCCCTTCGACAGACCTGGATAATCCTTGCTTGATCTTCAGGTTCCTGAATCTCACCTTCCTCTAAATCCTCCATCCTGGCTTCCGGCTCCAGCTCAAGGTCCTCTGCATCCAGCCAGTCCGAACCAAGAGGCTGATCTTCCACTGACCGGGCCCTCTTAACCGGTCTACCATTACTACCACCGAACCTTTCGGTGGCCGCTTGGCCTCCTGCCACCCCAAGAAGCGAGGCATCCGCGACTACCCCCTGCTGCCGCAAGCAGTAAGCCTGATGAAGTAGCAGCACAAAATCTGGGGAGAAACCCTCAAAAGCTGCCCCTGACACCATGGGAGTGGCGGAATTATCTATCTATCTATTGAGTACGAAGCACTGTACAGACGAGTAGGAGAGACAGTCCCTGCTCTTCAGAGCTTACAATCTAGTTAAGACAAAATACAAAATACAAATTAGGTCTAACAATCTAGTAAGACAAAATAACAAATATTCAGGGAGAAATCTAGACAGGGCAAAAAGCACAAACACGGCATTTATAATCTAGTCAAGTCACAACACAGGAGTCAGGATCTGAAAGCAACAGTGAAGAGGTGAGATTTCAACCTGGACTTGAAGAGGGCCAGGGAGGGCGCCCGGCGCACTGACACAGGTAGATTGTTCCAGGCGAAGGGTGCAGCCAGGTGGAAGGAGCGAAGTCTGGAATTAGCAATACGAGTGAAGGGCATATATAGATGTAGACTGATAGAAGAACGAAGTTCCCGAGAGGGGACGTAGGGAGAGACAAGAGATGAAAGGTACTGGGGGGGCTGAAGAGTGAATGCATTTATAGGTCAGGAGGAGAAGTTTGAACTGGATACGGAAACGGATGGGAAGCCAGTGAAGTGACTTGAGAAGAGGAGTAATGTGGATATGGCGAGGCTGACGGAAAATTAGTCGAGCAGCAGAATGTTGAATAGAATGAAGGGGAAAGAGGTGGTATGTAGGAAGACCAGCAAGGAGAAGGTTGCAGTAATCAAGGCGGAAGGTGATGAAGGAGTGGATAATCGTTTTATTAGTGACTTCAGAAAGGAAGGGGCGAATTTTGCTGATGTTGTAGAGAAAGAAACGGCATGTCTTAGCTACAAGCTGGATATGTGTGGAGAAAGAGAGAGAGGAGTCAAAGATAACCCCCAAATTACGGGCCGAGGAGAAAGGAAGGATTACAGAGTTATCCACAGAGAATGAGAAAGGGGGAAGAGAAGGGGAGGCATTGGGGGGGAAAGATAAGGAGTTCAGTCTTGGCCATGTTGTTTCAAGTGTCGGTGAGACATCCAGGTAGCAATGAACTTGGTCTGGATAGATGGAGAGATTTCAGGCATAGAGAGGTAGATTTGAGAGTCGTCAGCATAGAGATGGTAATGGAAGCCATGGGAAGAGATAAGGGCACCAAGGGATTGGGTATAGAGAGAGAAAAGGAGTGGTCCCAGGACGGAACCCTGGGGTAAACCAACCAGGAGCGGGGTGGCAGAGGAGGAGGAGCCACCAGAACACACACTGAAAGAGCGATGGGAGAGGTAGGAGGAGAACCAGGATAGTAAAGAGCCCTTAAAACCAAGTGAGGACAGGGTGATGAGGAGAAGGTTGTGGTCAACAGTGTTGAAAGCAGCAGAGAGATCAAGAAGGATGAGGACAGAGAAGAGGCCATTGGATTTTGCCAGGAACAAGTCATTAGAGACTTTGGTAAGAGCCGTTTCAGTGGAATGAAGGGGACGGAAGCCGGACAGTAAAGGATCAAGGAGGGCATGAGAGGAGAGGAGAGGAAATTGAGACAGCGGTGGTGGACCGCACGCTCAAGCAGTTTAGAGATGGGTCGATAATTAGAAGGACAGGTGGGATCAAGTGAGGGTTTCTTGAGGAGGGGTGTGACCACAGCATGCTTGAAGTCAGCAGGGAAGGTTGCGGTGGAGAGCAATAGGTTGAGGATATGAGAGATGGAAGGGACAACGGTGGAGGAGATGGGGCTTAGGAGACGGGTGGGGATGGGCAAATTACTGGGCAAATCCAAATTTGAAGTAGGAAGAGTGGATGGAGACTCCCACAGAGACTCCCCTTCCTCAGCAGTGGCAGCACCCTGCGCCACCAGAGCAGTGCCTTCTTTAGACTGATCCTGCATTTCTTGCTCCATAGTAAGCGCCTCAGATGCGCAGCCACGACACACCCCCACGTCCGAGACCGAGCCCCTACAGGCGCCACAAACTAGGCATTGTAGCTGCGTAGGCATTAGCGCTTCGGGATCCAAAAGATAGTAAAGGAAATGGCCCCCGCAGACCACCAAAAAGGCCAACCAAACAAAAACATACAGAATCTGTTGTTTTTTTTACTCTTCTGTACTAGCCCTTTAAGAGCTCCAAAACATTGAAAATTAAAAGTAATCAAAATTAATTTCAAGTAAGCAGAAAACTACAAGGATTAATTAAAGAAAGCTGTCAGCAAAGAAAAAGAGCACTGTGAAGAAAAAATGGCGGGAAAAAGGCCCGCCAAGATCCTGAGCTCTGCTAACCCACAGAACCTGCTTCACATGTGGCAACAGACCTCAAAAACGCTCACAGGACACTAGCAGCACTCACCTCTTCCTCCGAGACCTTCAGATCTTCTCTGCACCCCGATAAAAATAACAGGCTTCCTGTAAGCAGCACAGCTGAGAAAGGCTGTCAGCCGGCAGCAGCAGAGAAACAAGGCCCGACGACAGTTTCTGACTGGAAATCTACAGCACAGAAAACCGAGCCGGTAAGGAGATGAAAAGCCTGCTAAAGAACTCCCCTCTGTGCCAACAAGGAGGAGAGAGCAGGCAAAGGGGACAGAAATAAACAGGAGGGAGAAAAGAGACTCCTCTAAATCCCTTCCTATCCCCTCTCAGCCCTTGCTTTTTTTTAACAAGCTTTAAATGGAAATTACACTAACCTGGTAATTGTAGTTCCTGTAGGATCCAGTTTAGTCCTCCACTTTCGGGTAATGCACCTCTCACTGCAGCCTGGAGACTGGACCAATCAAATCTTCTGTAGTACATATCCAGCAGGAGCTCCCAGAAGCCCCCCAGTGTACTAGTAACAAAGCATACTTAACGAAGCAACACATTAGAGTATCATAAAACATTGCACTTCACTATACTTTACTTTACTTCACTTCCCCCCCTGGAATAACCAACTCCCTCCCCAAACGAGGAAGTCAGAACACCGCAGAGCGCCGGAACCGGCGCCCGCAAATTTACACCGAGCTCCCCCCTGAGAAAGCTAAGGAGCTGACTGAACGTCAAAGAAAGGGAAGAGCCAGAGCGATACGCAGCACCGTCGCCAAGACCGAACGGAACGAAGAACCGTCCCCTAGTCAACCGCTCGGAACAGCGCGCCGCAAGATAACACAGATAGTCGGGAGGGAAGGAGGACTAAACTGGATCCTACAGGAACTACAATTACCAGGTTAGTGTAATTTCCATTTCCTGTGCGGATATCCAGTTTAGTCCTCCACTTTCGGGATGTAACAGAGCAGTTAAGACCGGGCGGGACCTTGCCAGCCGGCGCGCAGACCGCCGAACCAAAACAGGAATCCCGAGCCGCTAACACATCCAAGCGATAGTGCCTGCTGAAAGCGTGCAGAGACGACCAAGTGGCCGCCTTACAGATATCTGCCGGCGGAACCAGGGAATGCTCCGCCCAAGAGGGCGCCTGAACTCGAGAAGAATGAGCTCGGAACCCCTCCGGAACCGTCCGCTGCTGCAACAGATATGCGGACGCGATCGCTTCCTTGAGCCATCTAGCAATGGAGGCCTTAGCCGCCGCCTCCCCTTTCCTTGCACCCCCAAAGAGCACAAAAAGCCGATTGGTCATTCGAAAAGGCTCAGTAGACTGTAAATGCCGTCGCCGCGTGCAACCCACATCGAGCCGGCGGAGACCCTTGTCCACCGACTCGACCGAGCTCGCCGAAAGAACTGGCAGAAACACCGCCTGAAGCAAGTGAAAAGGGGACACCACCTTTGGCAGAAAGGAAGGAACCGGACGGATCACACTCCGATCCGCGGAAAAAGACAAGAAAGGTTCTCGGCAGGACAAGGCCTGAAGACCCGAAAAGCGCCGAGCCGAGCAATTGGCTACAAGAAAAACCGTCTACGACGTGAGATCCTTCAGAGACAACCTCCGCCAGGACTCAAAAAGTTCCCGTACCAGAGCCCGCAGAACTAATGCAAATCCCACGGGGGAATCAACGCTCTGCGGGAAGGCCGTAATGAAAAAACCGCGGTCAAGAAACGCCGCACATCCGCATGAGCGCCGAGAAGGCGACCCAAGAACTTGCCTCGATAACATGAGAGCGCTGCCAATTGAACCTTCAGGGAACTGGCCGCAAGGCCCTCCTTGGACCCATCCTGAAGAAAGCTGAAGACGACGGGCACAGCAACCGTCGCCACCCGGACTCCCCGCCGGGAGCACCAGTCCTTAAAAATCCTCCAGATTCGACCATAAGTAAGAGAAGTGGACGACTTTCTCGCCCGCAGCAGGGTGAAAATCCCTGCGGGCGAATAATCTTTTTTTTTTTTTTTTTTTGGCCGAGCCCTCTCAATGGCCAAACCGTAAGCGAGAATCAAGCCACCTGGGGCGTCCGCAAGGGGCCCCGAAGGAGAAGGTCTGGCCGCGCGGGCAGGAGCCAAGGAACGCCGTCGCGAAGCCGGACCAGAGCGGCATACCGGGGCCTCCGGGGCCAACCCGGAGCCACCAGCGGCACTCGGCCCCGATGGCACTCGATGCGCTGGACGACCCTGCCGCTCAGCGCCCATGGGGGAAAGACATACAGGAGCCCGGAGGTCGGCCACGACTGAGTGAGAGCGTCGAGCCCCTCAGACATTCGCCCCCTCCGGCTGCTGGAGAAGCGACCCGCCTTGGCCGACTGGTAGGTCGCCATGAGACCCATGATGGGCGGACCCCACCGCCGAACTATGTGCGCCTACACCTGTGGGTTTAACTCCCACTCTCCGGGGTCCACCCGCACTCTGCTGAGAAGTCGGCCTGGACAGTTTCAGCGCCTGCTAATCGCGCTGCCGATATTGCCGGCAGACGAGTCTGCACCCAACTGAACAAGTCCGTCGCCTCTGTTTCCAGGGCCACAACGCCGGTGCCCCCTTGGCGATTGAAGCAAGCCACAGAGGTCGCATAGACCGACAAGACTCGCACTGGTCGACCGAGGCCTAGGAACTCCAGGGCCCATAGGGCTAGCCGTACCGCCTGAAGTTCGAGACGGTGGATTGACCAAGAAGCTTCCTGGGGAGACCACACCCCCTGCCTGAAGCGGGTCTCGCAGTGAGCCCCCCATGCTGGATAAGCTCGCATCCGTTGTGAAAGAACCCCAAGAGGAGGCTCCAAGGGAAGCCCCCGCGTCAGGTTCTCGGAGGAGAACCACCATCAGAGTGACCGGCGAACTGCCTTTGGGCCTGGCAATCTCTTGTTCAACGAGCCAAACTGGTTGGACCAACGGCGGAGAAGAGCCCTCTGCAGAGGACGCATGCGGAACCGCGCCCAAGGCACCACCTTGAAGGCCGCTGCCCTCGATACGAGGCGCCTCAGGTACCACCACGTCGATGGAGCGGACAGCCCCCTAAAGAGCCGGGCAAGAGCCCGCAACGCCAGGACGCGGCGCTCGGGGAGGCCCAACAAACTCCGTGCGGTGTCGAAGCGCCTCCCCAGCTACTCGAGATCCTGCGTTGGACCCCGACCACACTGGTCTTCGTTCCCCACCCAGCCGAGGAACCGCCGCGGAGCCATCACCCTGCTCGCGCCGTGCACCTACTCCCGACTGGACCTTGCCCGAAGCAACCAGTCGTGGATAAACAGATGGGCCAGGGCACCCTCTCTGCGCCAGACCGCCGCGACCACTACCATCACGCTCGTGAAGGTGCGGAGGCCGTGGCGAAACCAAACGGCACGGTTGGAAATGGGAAGTGGCCCCACAGAAGAGCGAAGCGGAGAAACCGTTGATGAGACAGCCGGATGGGAATGTGTAATGTGGACTGCAGCGGCTGTGGTAGATCCCGCAGCAGAAGCTCCGAGGAGGAGGGAGCGAAGCGCCGAGGGACCCAGCTAGCAATGCCGTGGGTGGTTTTTTTTTTTTTTTTTTTTCCCGGTCATTCAGTCATAACATAATTAATTATTTATTTATTCATTTTTACATTTAAAACAAAAAGCAAGGAAGGCTCAGGGAAACCCAAGACTCTGCAAGCAAAGGATTCCGAAAACCCACGTGCCGCTACCACATGATTACATGTGTGAAAACTGCCGACTAGAGCTTGTTCCCTCATAAGAAACACGGAAGAGAAAAACAAAACAACTGACCGGCAGCCACAGAACTGAGAGGGGAACTGTCAGCCATACCCTGAGCGGGCATTTAGAAACTGTCAAAGTCAGTGAAAAGCAATTACAGTGACTGAAAGTAGGGACATTAGAGCGGGATCCCTCCGCAGCCATTCAGACCGCCATGGAAGGGGCTGAGAGTTGTATCCGGGAGGGAGATAGAAGCTCAACCCAACCGTAGGCACCGTACCACGAGCCTGCCCCATGAGGCCGAGCCCAAACCATCCAGGACTCAAAACACTGACTTAAAACCTCAAGCAAATGGTATATTGACCAAGGCAGGTACCATAATCAGCAGGACGTACAAAGCACCCCGACAGCAGTTTGTGGCCCAAGGACCAAAGGTAGGAACCGCAAAGCACAGAGGCAGCCAGTCCGGATATAGCCGAAATCATCCCAGAGCAGCTGAGATAAGGCCGAAAAAACAAAAACAGACTACTCACAGTTTTCTTACAGAAAATGATACCTGAACTTCTTGGAGGCATCCAAACTCTAGTGGGAAAGACTCAGTGCAGCGTAAGCCAATGGAGAATTCCCCTGAAGCCAAGCTCCGGAGTCCCCCAGTTCAGCTGGGGAAGCACGATGCTGAGGTAAGAGCAGAGCCGATGCAGGAGGTGCCCGTATTTCTTCGGACCGCCAATGCAGCGTAACCTAAATTATGCACAGGGAGAACTAAAAACAAATAAGTGCGCTCCGCAGGAACAGGCATTCAATCATATTCCCCTCAATAGGCAATGCCCCAGTGAGCCCTCTTTGTTGGGCCCAGTGAGGAACGGAACCCACTAGCCCTGCCCCTTAGTACGTCAGGGACTCAGCATTGAACTGTGGTTCTGAATTGCATACTGGTCTCTCTTCATGCCTTCTGCACTCTTTATGGAAATATATTCAGTTATTTAACAGTTATCTAACATTTATCTGAGAACAATTAACAAAGCGCAGCCTGTTATATCTTATGTTCATGAACAGGCAGAGAAAAAAGGATACCTCTCCCCACCAACACCAAGCAAGTCTGTGTGAAAACTGACCCAGCACTGTAGCTGTTAAAAGTCAGCCGAGAAGAAATCAGGCTTCCCTCCAAAAACTAAGGCTCATTAGCTATGCAAAATGGCCACCAGCAAAAATAAAACACAAAAAGGAGTGAATTAAAACCCCCCAAAAGCTAAGGAAATAGCTGAAACAGCCAAAGGGGAAGGTGGGAGGGTTGCAGGCAGAAGAAAATGCCTAAAAACGCTGAAAGAGCAAGAAAAAGCAATCAAGCTACCACAGAGCCGAGGACAGCAGTGGGAGAATATATTTCATGGCTGAATAAACTGCAGCCCGGCTCCTCAAACGCCAGAGCCAGTCACTGAACCTCTGCGGGACCCCCAACTCAGGCATTGGGGTTTGGAAGCCATCCCAAGGTCCCCTCTGCCCAGCGGGAGATAATGGAACAGTCACAGGGAAGCCCACACCACAGGGGCAATCCTATGCAAATCAGTCCCGATTTAAAAATAAAGCGCTTATTTATTTTTTATTTATTTATTTTTATTTTTTTATTTTTTTTGTTTACAAGAAACAAAATACTCCCCAGACTCCCTGGGGTGTCCTGAGCAAAAGCGCCAGCAAAAGGAACCCCAAAAACGCTAGGGGAACCTGTGCACAAGTGATCAAAAGTGCTACTAAAAGCACACTTTAAAAATCCAAAATGGCCGCCGCACTTTTTCACCCTCTGTAAAAAACGGCGCGAAAATACAAAGGCAACCAAATAATATGGAAAATAAAGAAAACGACCCTCTATTACAGGGCAAACGACCAATTTTAAGAAAAATTGCCCAATTGGCTCAGGAGAGCCTAGCAAAGTGCTGGCAGCTCTGACAGTGTACTGCTCACATAGAAAGAAATAAAAAGAAACCTCCTACCAGCTCAGGAACATCCAGAACTCAGCCAACTTCTCCCAGAACCAGCCACTGCTGTATCAGGTATGGCTTTACCCCTTACTGTCCAGGGGAAGCTCACTTAAGGCTGTTAAAATTAGCTAGGCATTAAGTCAGGAGCCAGCAGGTCTGACTTTCTCCTAGCCTCCTGTGCTAATGCACCAGGGAGATTTTTTTCTTTTCCTTTTAAAGAGACAGCTAGCTATTAAATAAACAGCAAGTAAAAATCCCAAAAACAAACCCTAAAAGACTAACTAACAAGTGTTGCTCCTGCAATGGTCACTCAGTGTGCCCAGGAGGACACACTTTTACGTCTGCAGACTGCAAGAGACTGGACACACTGGGGGGCTTCTGGGAGCTCCTGCTGGATATGTACTACAGAAGATTTGATTGGTCCAGTCTCCAGGCTGCAGTGAGAGGTGCATTACCCGAAAGTGGAGGACTAAACTGGATATCCGCACAGGAATAAGCTTTAAAGCTACAGATCAAAAGAAAAAAATGTTATAGGGAGAAAAGAAAAACTAAAAATCCTAGCTAAGCTGCCTAAAGCTCCTTATCTGCTCCTCTAATGAGCCCAGCACCTAGGCTCACTACCTCCAGCTGCATGGAGACTGAACACACTGGGAGCTGGTGGGAGGTGCCAGCAGGATATCTACAGTGGTGTCACAGTTCTGACATGCCCAGTCTCTATGCTGCGAGAAGAGATGCACAACCCAGAGGTGAGGGATTGAACTGAAGGGACGATAAGGAACATTTTCTAGACACATTTCTCAATCTCAAAGGGGCTAATTGTTCCATAGTACTACTAGCGCACTTTAGTAAACATACCCCCTATGTATTTGTTGCAAAGGATTTGATTATCTTCATTTCAAACATTTAAGATATGTGTAGTTCTGAATTTACTTTCCAGTATCCTGATTCTAAAATCATTTAAGGAGTGCTCTTCCCTTTAGAAATGTCTACTTCCTGAGGTGCCAATTCTTCATTGAAATGTCATAGTTCATGTCTGTGAATGCTTATTTTTTTTTCTTAATTTGTAGACTTTTCACCAATTTGCCATTCCTCTTCACATTTCTTATATTAGATCATATACAGGGTGGCCCAAAAGAGTGAGAACATCTCGTAAATTAAAAGCTTAAATAGTTTACTTATTTACCTTTTTTAGCTATATAATGTCTTTATTTCGACAATTTCCAGTCGCCATCTTTTTTTTTTAATTTGTCAATCTTTTACATCTGTCTTTTTGAATTTTTGAATAAACTTATATGCTACGAGATGTTCTCACTTTTTTTAGGCCACCCTGTATACTATATACAAAGAGAAGCATGACCTTGAAACCTTTATGTTGAATATCTTTCCAATGTAGGTAACTTTACGTCCTGTAATATGTGCTAGCATAGCTTATATTGTTGTGTCTTGTGCCATGTTCTTTTTTTTTCGTTTCTGTATGAAGCTCACTTTGCTCAGGAATTGTTACAGGCACAAGGATAACAACACAGTAAGCCATACCTTTTTTTGGAAGAGAAACTCCTGAGCAGATACCACACCCAGCTTTGCAAGTATTACCAGTACAATCATGACATTTTCATGATTTTGAATGAAGGAGAAGAAAATCTTAAGCACTTTACAATTTCTTCAATGCACTCAATCTTACGGTCAAATTCTAATTGGGTCACCCCATATGGAAAGAGTTACTGTTTTATATAATACAGTCTCAATCAATAATGGATGCTTACAAATATTTACATATAGAAAACAAACTGACAAATGCAATTATTTTCATAGCTCCAACTTTTGTCCTTAACATTAAAAAAGCCTGTTATATATAATCAGGTCACACATTGTATATGCACAGAACAAGTATGAATCCATCAAATCCCACTGATGCTCTTTGTGGCCTTAGGCAAGTCACTTAGCCATCAAGTATAAACTTAGGGCGGCATATTTAAAGGCATTAATGCAGCTGGAAGACCTGCTCACCATGTTACTCCCATTCAGTGGGATATTCAGTGGCACATACCCAGTTTGTGCCACTGAATATCCCCTCTTAGTGCCTCAGAATGCCATGAAGCTAAACGCTTAGTGCTGGGGCATTCCGGTGGTAGAGTGGGGATGGCACTGAGAGTTAGCATCTGAATAGCACCGCTGACCAGCTAACTGGTTAACTCTAATCAGCAAAGTTAGCCCAAAAAATAGCAGGCCTAGCTTTAGCCTGTTTAGCTATGCAGCTAGTGGTTGAATATCGACACTAACCAGGTAGTTAAATCTCTATTCAGGCAACCTGAATAGTCAAAGTTGCTGGCTGGTTATGGCCCCCGGCACTGAATACCCAGGCATAATTTAAAGCGGCAATGGCCAGCCACTTTACTCGTGCTAGCTGCCGCCGTTGCCACTGAATATGCTCCCCTTAGATTACAAACACTCCAGGACCAGGGACATGCCTACTATACCTGAATATAAAACTTACCTTGAACTACTACTGGAAAGACGTCAGCTAAATATAAACAAATAAAATACATAAATAAAGTATACTGTATCATCCCAAAATCATTTCCAAGAAAGCTATATACCCTCATGCAAAACACCAAGGAAAAATATACTATGAAAAAAAGGAAAGAAGAGCCGAATAAACTTAACTAAACTAAGACAAACTATGTGGTTGGTCTCCTTTGTAGTAATATACAAGAGCTTGAAAATCTAAAAAAGAAAAATCATAAAATAGCTACAACCATTGTTGTTGTTGTTGTTGTTGTTGTTAACAACCATTGTTAGTAAAGATAAATCACTAAACTATTTCCTGATCCTGCAGCTTTAGCTTTCTAAAAACCACCTAACCATGAAATAAAAACTTAATAAAAATGCATTTCAAACAGAACCTCATAAATAAGAAAACAGAACAAAACCCTGCAAGACACCACAATGCAAGCTGTGCCAGCATATATCACAAGCTCCTACTCCCACACACATTTGGGGGAGAGCAGGACATTCTTTTACCTCACATGAAGGTTTTTTCAAATCGCTCCTTCAGCTTGACTTTTATACATCCTGACATGAACCTCTTAATTCCCCTCTCCACAACTTATCTAAAACTGGCTTTCACATCAACCATTCATTAAACCAAGTAAGCACCAAATGCTTCAGAATCCTTAACATGACACTTAGTTCTCAGCAAGCTACAAATCCAGCTCTGCAACAGAAAAGCTGTTTTCCAAGTAATAATGTCTTTCACGTAGCTAGGGCCCTCATCATTCAGTGCTCAAAAGTCCAAAATACAGATCTTAAGCATTACCGGCTGTGCCATTGGTAACCAATGCAATGATACCAACACTGGACACATACATGGTCTACAGCCACATAGCAAACTAGCAAAAGAAAAGGCAGGAAGCCTGCCTCAGTCTGCTCTAACTCTGCCCACTCTCCACCCCTCCGGCTCTGCCCACACTGTGGCCCTGGTCGTGCGGGGACGCATGTGCTGCTGAATACAGCTGGGACGGCTAGTGGGGCTGAACGTCCCACCGGGATATACAGCCCCACTAGTCGCCTTGCAGAATCAGGCCCATAGCGTCACTGAAAATTCACAGACTGCAGCTGATGCTACAAGGGTGAGTCTTTCTGAATATGAACTTGATGATGTCTAATTCTTTTAAGCAAAACAAAATTGCTATGATCTTCCTTTATATAACTTTAACAGCATTTGAGAGTCCATTAAAAAGGTCTCACCTACAGTTTGTTTGTTGACTCTTAGTTCTACCTTGGGATTAGAAAATTAGATTTGGGGCGAGCAATTCTCTTGGTGCTAAGCAGGGCCATCCCAAAGGCTCTGCGAGCACTGTGGCTACACAGAGGGCACGTATGGAAGGGGCGCCAATATCATCACTGGTTTTCTAGGAAACTCAACAAGAGCAATTTTCTGTGCCTTGAAGGGTGGGGTGGGCACCAGGTTCATGAGTCACACAGAGTGCATTTCTAGCTTGATATGGTAATAGCTCTGTCATATATCCTCTCAAATCTTACTTATTATGTGCATCATATTTTCTTTCATATTTTCTTTGTAAATAGTTAAGGGGGTACAGATTTCAGAAGATTGCAAGTTGGGCTGTCATAGATGCTATATATTAGAAAAGCTGGTATTGCCCTTCCCTTAATGAAGGGTGCTAAGCAGGGTCGGATTTACCTATACGCCATGTACGCCATGGCGTAGGGCCCACAGCTGGAAAGGGCCCACAAAATTGGAAAAAATTAGCTTTTTTAAAAAAAATAAAATTAAAAAAAAAACTGCTGGCTGCCGCCGCGGGGCCCCCTCTGCTGCCGCGGCAGCATGGACTGACCCACGGGGGCCCCCTCTGCAAGCTGAATCCGTCGGTCCGTCGGTCCCTCCCTCCCTCCGTGCAGGCTGTGAGAGACGCGAAGGTGAGTGTCTCCCTCGCTGCGGGCTTAACAGAGACGCGAGGGAGACACTCTCCCTTCGTGCCTCTCACAGCCTGCACGGAGGGAGGGAGGGACCGACGGATTCAGCTTGCAGAGGGGGCCCCCGCGGGTCAGTCCATGCTGCCGCGGCAGCAGAGGGGGCCCCGCGGCGGCAGCCAGCAGTTTTTTTTTTAATTAAATTTTACTTTAGGCCGATGGGGGGGGGAGGACTGGTAATGGGCTATTGGGGGGGCTGGGACTGGAAATGGTCTGGGGGGGGTTAAGGCTGGAGGTGGGCTGATGGGGTTAGGACTGGTAATGGGCTGTGGGCTGTTGGGGGGGGTTAGAACTGGTAATGGGCTGTGGGCTGATGGGGGCTGTCTGGTAATGGGCTATGGGGGGGCTATGACTGGAAAGGGGCTGGGGGGGTTAAGACTGGAGGTGGGCTGATGGGGTTAGGACTGGTAATGGGCTGTTGGAGGGGTTTAGAACTGGTAATGGGCTTTGGGGGGGTTAAGACTGGTAATGGACTGTGGGCTGATGGGGGCTGTCTGGTAATGGGCTCTGGGGGGGTTAGGACTGATAATGGGCTGGGGGGTTAAGACTGGAGGTGGGCTGATGGGGTTAGGACTGGTAATGGGCTGTGGGCTGATGAGGGGGGTTAGGACTGGCAATGGGCTATGGGGGGCTGACTGGAAATGGGTTGACGGGGTTAGGACTGGAAGTGGGCTGATGGGGGTTAGGACTGGTAATGGGTTATAGGGGGGGCTTAAACTGAAAATGGGGTGATGGGGGGTTAGGACTGTAAGTGGGTTGATGGGGGGCTAGGACTGGTATTGGGTTGGGGGGTTGCTAGGACTGGAAATGGGATGATGGGTGGCTAGGACTGGAAATGGGCTGATGCAGGGACTAGAAGGGAATGGATGCTGGGTGAGGCTGGAACTAGAAGGGAGCTGATGTTGGGGGAGGATTAGAATGGGATGGGGCTGGAAGAGTAAAATGGAGAAGGGAAAAATATTTTGTGTGGGAGGGATAAAAAATCTACAATTGGCCGGGTATTGGGAGAGTAAGTGAGGATTGAGGATGGAGGGGTAAAATTTGAGTGGATGAAATAGGAATGAGGAAAGAGCAAAAGGAGAAAGATTAGTATATTAAAGCAGATGTAGAGAGAGAATGGAAAAAAAACTAGAAGAGAGAAGAAAGGACAAATGGACAGCAGACGATGGAGAGTTAGCAGAAGACACGAAGAAACCAGAAGAAAGTGGCTGGAGCAATTGCAGCTGAAAAAAATGCACAAAAGGTAGAAAAATATCTCTTTATTTTGAATTTATTAATTGGAATATGTCAGCTCTGGTAAATGTGCATCATTAACGTCTGCGCTTTGTTTAGTACAAGAGCAAATTAATGTATAGTTTTATTTCTACAGTGTTGTACATTCCAAGTTTGGCTTTTGGGATTCCCAGTTTAATTATTGTCTTTCTGTTTCTAAATTGTGATTACTTGTTTGGTGATGGTCTATGTTCTGCATGTGTAACTGAGCTGAGGTGTTCTGTTTATATAATTCCTATTTGACATTGCCACTTGTTCTCTTTCCCCAGTAGGTCATGTATTGTTGTTCTCTGAAATGTATTGGTTTAATATTTGCAGTGTTGCCTTTTGATTGGTAGAGTATGGTGCTTTGTGAGTCCTGGTAGTGCTGTTAGGATATGGCGGGTTTGCTATGGGTTCTAAATGGGCAGTGTTTGTAGTAGTTCCTAATGTGTCTGGCAGTTGGCACTGGATTATAGTAATGTAGAAATCTTTTAGTCTTTCTTTATCCATACACTCATTAAGAGGCACGTTTACTAAAAGTTAGTATATGGTAACATTATGCAACTATTTATGCAAATGAGGCCCCTTATGCAAATGAGGCCCCGCACCCCCCTTGGGCCGCCCCTGCTGGGGGCCCACAATTTTTGTTGGCGTAGGGCCTCACTCAAGGTAAATCCGGCCCTGGTGCTAAGAATAGTAAAAAGAACATTACCAAATGATGCATCAGAATGTTCCATTTTAGTGTCTTCTTGACATATGTCACACACCCTCCCACAGTGAGTATGTAGGAGGCAGACAAGAATGAATGATAACAACTGTTATCTATAACTAACTTCATATTATTATGTCAGAGTACTGTACAAGTATGTCTCCTTAAAAAACCACTCTAGATAGTGCAAATATACAGGGTGGCCCAAAAAAACGTGAGAACATCTCGTAAATTAAAAGCTTAAATAGTTTACTTATTTACCTTTTTTAGCTATATAACGTCTTTATTTTGACAATTTCCGGTCGCCATCTTTTTTTTTTTAATTTGTCAATCGTTTACATCTGTCTTTTTGAATTTTTAAATAACTTATATGCTACAAGATGTTCTCACTTTTTTGGGCCACCCTGTATATCACCAAAACATTTAATTATTAAAACCAAGGGTCCTAGTATTCTACATCTCATTCTTACATGCTTAACTTGTGGTATTTGCCATGAGATCAACTAATGAGCCTGCAGTTCTACAGATATGCAGAAATTATTTTGCTTAAAGCAGAGAGGGGCATGTTTACTAATGTGCACTAAACTTCAGCACCTTAGAATACATTAAGTGCAAAAAAGTAGCAGAGGAAGTGTTTCTTAACCACACTGTTCACGGCATGTCCCAATGTAGTTACCGCAGCGAGAAGTATCTCACCTTGTTAAAACTGCAACTGTGATTAATGTGGGAGCTCTTAACACCACCCATTGAGATAGCAGTAAGTACACCTGAGCTAAGTACAACATTCATGATTAGTGTGACTAATGACACCTGTGCTAATCTATAATGCAGTCAGAACCCATTCTTTTCCCTAAACCCACCCAGTCCCACCCCATCACATGATAAGTGGTTAGTGCAGGATTTTTACCACAATGGCATTTTTGAAATGTGGTAATGGTTAGCACACTTTAGTATACATGCCCCTAAACAAATAGACGATCACTATTTAGCTAGTTTGCATTCTTAAAAATAATCACTTTGATTGTTTTGGAGTCTGATTTTTGGGAGCTGCTTTTCTTACACCTTATTTTTATATACTGAATGGAAATTTAAGAGAAACAAAATTGTACTGACTGAAAAATATCACAGTTTTGACCATTAACCTATTATAGAACTGAAGTAAAGTAGTTTACAGAAAATCAGGGTAAAACTGGCTTAAGCTCCACTGAGATGAATATAGGGGCAGGCAAAAATGTATAAAGATCTCTAGTTTAAATCAAAATGAGGAACTACACCTTAGAAGTGCAAGACAATTGATCACCTTCCAAATTGCCAGCTATTTTCCTAGATGTTATGCTGTTACAAATTGGACTGTTTGGGACCTTAAGGTCGCATTTATCTGTGCAATAGTGAACAACTTTTGCTCTTACCACTTTCAAAACTGTAGTGCTTTATGACAAATTATAGAATTATTCCTTGTTTTGTATAGCCCCTAAAACTACTAAAGGGGTTTATATTTTCGAATCAAGTATCATGACAATAACACTTCCAGAAACAGAAATAATACTGGCCATTTCATCTGACAACCAACATCTAGTCAATATGTAATAATTTTGCTAACTTACAACGGAATTTTTCATCATTGCTTTAACAGTGAAACCCTCAGAAGGCTTGACTCCCTTCCTAGTCTTTTTCTGTCCCGCCTCCGTTGGTTTCTTCAGGCTCTCTTTTTCTGCCACCATTTTTATTTCCGGTGATAATTTAGCGGCAGTTAAGGGATTTTTTTTAAATAAACTTTAAATAAACAAAAAAAATGACCCGCTCTGCTGGAAACGTTTAGGGGAGAAAGAGCTGGCCGGGTCCCTCCTGTTGATCACACCGGCATTAGCTACACGCTGCCTGGGAAGAGTGGTTGCTAGGCAATGTGTCAACATATTAGAGGGGAAGCGTCGCTTCAGTCACCGGGCTGTGGCTTTCCGAGTCCAGCTATGGAGACTCGAAACTACATTTCCCAGAATCCCGCCAAGCGCATGTCCCACTCTGCCACGAAGGTCTGACTGGAAGTGGTGGCGAGCGCGTGCCCCACGGAGAGGGAGAACTGGGAGTGGTGACGTTGTCTAGCAAACGGCCGCTGGTGGCTTTTCTTCCTTTGCGCATCTTGTTGCCGGAGTCTGTGACAGGTATGTGAGTGGCCCCTTGGTGATGGTATCAGAGAATTAATCTCGGCGGAAAAACTTTTTGACTGTGATAGACTGGGCTATAACAGTATTGAATGCCTTGTCAAATAAATTCCTCCTCCCTATCCCAACTGAACTTGAAACTCATTATTTAGTACGTAGGCACTCGCCTTTACAGTAGTAGCTCAAGTGAACTACATTCAGGTATTTCAGATATTTCCCTGGTTCCAGATAGGTTACAATCTAACAGTTTGTACCAGTGGAGGATTAAGTGACTTGCATAAAGCCCAAGGAACGTCAGTAGGATTTCAAAGTTGGCTTCCATGATTTCCAGGGCCGGTTTAAGTGTATTGGGTACCCTTGGTTAAGGTTACCAGATTTTTTTGCAGGCAAATCTGGGACACATCCAAAGGGGAGGGGAGAGGGAGAGGGAGGGACATAGTTTCAGATTTGAACAATAAGACCTGGAGGAGGGAAGTCATTACTTCAAAAGTTGCCATATTCAAATCACTAAATAGAAAACAATTTTTATTTCTACCTGGGTCTGTTCCCATTGCTGGAATCAGACACAGGAGGCTGTCAAACCAGTAAGAATCAGGTGCACAGTTCTAAAATCGGGGAAAATCCCCAAAAGCCAGAGACATCTGGTAGCCTGGCTCTAGAATGAACCTTCAGCCTTATGCTTACATCCCTTCGCCCCTCCTTCCTCCCAGAGTTTGATTAAACTGAACAATCTTGATCATCAAAAAAACACTGTCCCTCCTATAACAAATCATGTCAAAATGTGTGATTGGACAGCTTCAGGCCAGTATTCAAAAGCACTTATCTCATTAGGTGGGCATGCATACTGGATAAGTACTGGCCAGTCCAATATTCAAGTACATTATTCAGATATCTTCTAACCACTTCAGCACTCTCTGGATAGTGTCAGGGCGATTTGTGGGTGGTGAGGGTGGTCCAGGAGGTTATCTAGTTAGGAGTGATTTTCAGTCCACTAACTGGATACTGTACGAAATTATATTAAGTTTAAGACAAAAAAATATAGGCTTAACTTTATGCTGTTTTACTATCTGGAGAGAAACTGATTATCACCACTATCCTTAAAGAGAAATAATGAGCAAACAAACCTCTTCCAGAGACCAGGAAGCTGTAAAACTAGAGGGCATAACATGAAGCTGCAAGGGGGTAAATTGAAAGGCAATGTCAGGAAATACATTTTCACTGAAAGGGTGGTGGATGCTTGGAATGCCCTTCCGATGGAAGTGGGGGCAAATACAGTGACAGAATTCAAAATGGCATGGGACAGACACAGTGGATCCCTTTACAAAAACAGGATAAAATCAAAATAAACGTAACTATCTAATTTCCCAACAAATAGGGGTTTCTACATGGAGCAGTGGGTTCACCCCTAAACAAAGACATGGGGAGGGGTGACCTGCACAGAGCGGCAGGTGCCACCTACTCTTGCCATCTTACTGGGCTGACTAGATGGACCATACTGGTCTTTATCTGCCATCATTTACTATGTTACTATCTGGATAACATGCAGCAGTCACCACTGAAACGGGAAGCCACCACCCAGCCATGTCTGCTCTATAATTTAATATTCGGTTTCATTTTGCCCACGATGACCAGCGTTTAACAAAAATACTGACTGCCACCATGAGCTATATATGGGCCCAATTACTTTTAAATATTAAATTTTGCTTTGTATCTTTGTATATATGTGTGTGCCCACTCTCCTTGCAGGTAGAAGAATGTGCTGATGGCTCTTCACCAGGGCTGGCCCATCCCATTAGGTGGGCTAGACATCAGCCTAGGGCAGAAGATCTCTGCGGGCGGTAGGCCATGTGCTTCAGCACACATGGCCTGCTGTCTCCCCCCCCCCTCCGCCACCTCCCCCCCCCCCTCCATGCTGAGTCGCACCACGCTGCCGCTGATTCCAGCAGCAAGGGGGGGGCTGACTGGGCTCAGCGGCAGGCCATGTGCTTCAACACATGGCCTGCTGCTTTTGAACCCCTGAAGTTATGTCAGAGGGGGGGTCAGAAGCTCAGGCCATGTGTACCAAAGCACACAGCCTGCCTCTGAGTCGAGCTGCACCATTCCCAACTCTGCTACTAGAATTGGCGGTAGCATAACTCAGCACTGGGGGCGTGGCTCGGCTCGGCTCGGCTCGGGGCGGGGGGGGGGGGAGGCTTGGCTCAGGGGGTATGGCTTGGTGAAGGCGGGGCAGCAGAAACCCTTGGGCTAGCCCTGCTCTTCACGTTTGTGTGACTGTTAGGATCTATTGGTTGCTTTGACTGCTGTTGCTCATTGCTGCTCCTTAGAAGAACTGCCGTAGACAACAATCTAGTCTTGCCTAATGACTGAGCCAGCCCTGATGGTTTCCCGCCTGCTTCTTTAGCCACTGTGCTGTCATTGTCACAGCACTTGCACTCAAACTCCCCCAGTCCCATTTCCTCTTGTGTTTTATGTCACACCCTAAATGCAAGTCACCCCTTTCCTTACACCCTATGCTTCTGATCTCATACTTGTCCCTAACCTTGCTGTGCTATTCACATATCCCTATCTGCCCTTGTGTGCTCATCAGATAGACTTCCTAGTAGAAAGAATAGTAATGTAGACATATAGCCTTAAAGAAAATTATTACAGTATGCTTTGTAGTGTACACATGTATTTATGTAAGGAAAATAAAACAAAGCCCTCCCTTTCAAAGAAAAATGTGATCTGAATTTTCCTGTTTGAGAAGAATAAAACTTTGGGGTATGTTTAATAAACTGGGCTAACGGTTAATCCGGGCTATCTGCAACTAGGTCCCATGTTATTCAATGGGACCTAGTTGCAGATAGCCCGGGTTAACCATTAGCCCGGTTTAGTAAATATACCTCTTTGTCTCAGAATGTTTCTGTGAAGAGATGGTCAAAGATCAGTTTTTCTTTTTAATTGCTACAGTGGTTTCTCTCTAGAAAACGTAAGAATAATACACACTGACTTTAGAAGCCATTCTGATTTTGTTGAAAACCTCTGGTGTCAATATGTATTCTTCCCACTGATGTGATGTTCTTTTCATGCTATTGATTCTGACCAGTAAATATTGATTTTAAAAAAATATATATTTCTCATTCTTGAGAAAAGCCTTTTATGTATTTGATTGTTTTTCTTCACAAAAATAGTAGCATATCCAGTCTCACAGTGAAATAGACCACCCTCTCACAGATTTTCAAACAGCTTTTTTGTTTTCAATTTTTGTCTTTTTTTCCATGGGTGAATTATATAAAATGGGTTTTCTTTTCCAGGAAGTTGCAAAATTATAGCAATAGCACTTAAGAGACAGCCAAACAATAAACAATGAGGTGCCTAGGCCTTATGCATTTCTTTATTCCATCTTTTTGCACATATAACATCTTTAATACTGGAACAAACGTTTGGGTATATGTTCAGGTATTAGGAGTTCAGAATGAGAACTAAGTAGCTAGTACAAACATTTCAGGATCACCTTTTAAAGACCAATTCTTTTTTGGAAAGACTGTTTGGGGCTGCCAGAGGTCATTCAGGAAATCTGTAATTCCTTATCGTTCCTCCAGCTTAGTCCTCTACGAATGGGTAGTGCACCTCCTCCTGCAGCACAGCATGAAGACTGGACCAATCAAATTTCAGCATCACTGGAACCAGCATCCTGGCTATCTCTTGTACTCCAGTGTGTCCAGTCTTCATGCAGCAGGAAGATGTGTGTGAGCCTGGCTGGGCTCACAAGTCAGTTAGTTTAGGGCTTAGTTTTAGCTAACCTTTTATTTTTTCTTTCCTTTGTCCTTATTGGGGATCCCTTTTCTTTGTTAAGAGAGTTGTACCTGTCTCTTTAAAAAAAAAAACAAAAACAATACTTGCTGTAGGAAACGGCACTCCGGAGGAGGGGGGGAGCTCAGCCGAGGTCTCTCCCCTGTTCAGCCACGGGCCGCTTGCTGTCTCATTGCCTTCTCATTTCATTTGTGCTTGGATCTCTGCTCCTTGAACTGTACGGGGCAGAGCTCCTTCGCGGCTGGCCAGCGCTTCAGTGTCGGTCAGGTAGGAACCTGTATGTGTGACAGTACCAGGTGTTTTTTGGCTTCATGCCCTCGGGGGCCCTGTGTGTTATTTGTGGCTCTCGGAGGGGCGCTTCTTTGGAGACGGGTGTCTGTCAGCGCTGCGCCTCTGTGTCCCTCAGTATGGAGCAGCGACTGGAGAATTCCGTAGCGGTTGCTTCTGAGTCCCCTACCGTGACAACGGCGACTGTCTTGCCCTTGGAAGGCCCTTCGGGAGCGGCCCCCTCGCTTCCTGTCGGCGGGGGGACGCAGGCTGATCCGCAGGGTGATTCTTTCTTGGAGGATTTTTCTCCCGACTTTATTTTACTAATGCATCAAGCTTTTTGTCATAGGCGACAAGGCTTTGCGGTCGGTTCCCCTCCTGGTCAGGGGGCGACCGCGCAACCTGCTGCTTCGGGCAGTGGTTTATCTGGCGTGCGCGCGGCCAAGCGACAGCGCCTGCTGGAACCCTTGTTGTCCGATTTGGATTGGATAGAGGGTGAGGAACCGGAGTTGGACGTGGAGGAGGAGGCCTTAGAGGAAGGCGAGCTTCCGGCGCCAGAAGATCAGGCGAAGATCATTCGAGTCTTTCGCAGAGAGGAATTACCCGCGCTCCTTTCTGAGGCGCTTCAGACTCTTGGCCTGACCACAGTACCGCCGGCTGACGAAGAAGATGGGGCGGATCCTATCATTCAGGCGGTGCGTCAGACCCAGGTGGTCTTCCCCATGCATAGAGTTCTTGATCAGATGATACAAGCAGAGTGGGATACCCCGGAATCGGGGCTCAGGGGGATTAAAATTATGTGTAAACTTTATCCATTGGCCGATAAAGACCTCGACCGGTTCCGTTTGCCTAAGGTGGATGCGGCGGTCTCGGCAGTAACTAAGAAGACCACGATCCCTGTTGAAGGCAGTGCGGCTTTAAAAGAGCCGCAGGACCGGAAAATGGATGGTTTGTTGAAACAATCGTTTGAGGCGGACGCCGTTGCGTTGCAGGCCTCCATTTGTGGAGCTTGGGTTGCTCGAGCCTGTCTTCGCTGGGTTCAGCGTCTTCATCAGGCGGCATCCGCAGAGGCCAAGGACTTGAACGAGCTTCAGCGCTTGGAGTCTGGGTCGGCGTATTTGGCAGATGTCCATTACGACCTTATCTGAGCGCTTTCCAATAGCATGGGTTCCTTGGTGGCGGCTCGCAGAGCCCTTTGGTTGAAGAGTTGGGCGGCGGATGCTTCTTCTAAATCTCGTCTGGGAAAGTTACCTTTTAAAGGCAAGCTCCTCTTTGGTGAAGATCTTGATAAGTTGGTTAAGGAGCTGGGTGAATCTAAGGGCGATCGCCTTCCCGAGGATCGCCCAAGGTGAGGTAGGACCCTTCCTTCTCCTCGGGGTCAGTTTCGGGACTTTCGTAGATTCCGGTCGCCCCGCTTTGTGGGGACGCAGCGCGGTAGATATCTTTCAAGATCCCCGAGCTTTCGAGGTTTTCGGGGAGCCTCTAGAGGATTCGCGGCCACGACCTCTACTGCCGCTCGCAAGTCCCAATGAAGGGCTGCGGGTCCAGGCAGAGGTTACTGCGATTGGGGGTCATCTTCAGCAGTTTCTCTCGGCTTGGGCCCGTATCACGTCACATCGCTGGGTCTTGGAGATTATTCGGGACGGCTACACTTTGGATCTAGCCCGGCCCGTTCTCGATTCTTTTGTGGCATCCCCCTGCCGGGGCCCTCTCAAGACCGCTCAGATTCGACAGACTCTCGATCGCTTGCTCCGGCTAGGAGCAGTAGTTCCCGTTCCACCAGCGGAGTACGGTCTCGGCAGATACTCCATTTATTTCGTGGTGCCAAAGAAGGATGGTACTCTTCATCCTATTTTAGATCTCAAGGGCGTGAATCGTTGTCTTCGGGTGTCACACTTTCGAATGGAAACCCTACGGTCCGTAATTGTTGCCGTTCGCAAAGGCGAGTTTCTGGCCTCTCTCGACCTGACCGAGGCCTATCTACATATTCCTATACGGCAGTCCCATCAGAAGTATCTCCGCTTCGCTCTTCCGTGGGGTCACTTCCAGTTCCAAGCCTTGCCTTTCGGTCTAGCCACCGCTCCTCGGGTTTTCACCAAGGTCATGGTGGTGGTAGCGGCGGCCTTGCGTCAGGAAGGTGTGCTGGTTCATCCTTATCTCGACGATTGGTTGATACGCGGAAAGACTCGTTCGGAGTGCGAATCGGCCACGGCGCGAGTCGTCGAGCTTCTGCAGTCCCTCGGCTGGGTTGTCAACTCCAGCAAGAGCCGCTTGGATCCAACTCAGTTGCTCGAGTACCTGGGTGTACTATTCGATACTTGCAGAGGGACCGTGTTTCTTCCGGAAAGGAGAGTGGTCTCTCTCCAGGCTCTGGTGCGCCGGTTTCGGAGGACTTCAGCTCCGTCAGCTTGGCACTATCTGCAACTGTTGGGGACCATGGCGGCCTCCCTGGAAGTGGTGCCCTGGGCTCGCTTCCACATGCGCTCCCTACAGAGGGCTTTACTCCGCCGCTGGTCCAATCAGGTCGATTCTTTGAACAAGCGTCTTCCCTGTCCGCGGATAGTTCGCAACGATCTGAACTGGTGGCTGCGCCCATCCTCACTTCGAGCGGGGATGCCCTTGGAACAGCCCGATTGGCTTCCGCTGTTGACGGATGCCTGTCTGGGGTGCGCACTGCGGGGAGCAACTGACGCAGGGTCTCTGGTCCCAGCAGGAGCACGGCTGGTCGATCAATCGGTTGGAACTGAGAGCTGTTCGGCTAGCGCTGCAAAGTTTCGAGGTCCAAGTAACGCGCCGGGCGGTACGCGTTCTTTCCGACAATGCCGCGACCGTAGCTTACATAAATCAGCAGGGCGGTACCGGTAGCATAGCCTTGGAAGCGGAAGCCCAGTTGCTATTTGCGTGGATAGAGCCTCGGTTGCTGACGATCTCGGCAGCGCACATTGCCGGGAAGGACAATGTCACAGCA
This sequence comes from Ichthyophis bannanicus, assembly GCA_033557465.1. Lineage (NCBI taxonomy): Eukaryota > Metazoa > Chordata > Amphibia > Gymnophiona > Ichthyophiidae > Ichthyophis > Ichthyophis bannanicus. Next base: position 579,203,951 of record CM066033.1, read on the forward strand.
GATTTTCTCAGTCGCGTTCAGATGGATGCCGGCGAATGGGAGTTGAATCCTGCCGTATTCCAGCTGTTGGTGCGTCGTTGGGGTCAGCCTGTCATGGATCTGATGGCCACCTTTCGGTCGGCAAAAGCTTCTCGCTTTTACAGTCGGCGGCGGGAACCAATGTCCGAGGGGATCGATGCTCTGTTACAGCCCTGGCCCACCGTGGGCCTTCTTTATGTGTTTCCCCCGTGGCCTCTTCTGGGTCGGGTGATTCAGCGGATCGAGTCTCACAGGAGACAAGTATTGTTGATAGCACCGGATTGGCCCCGTCGTCCCTGGTATGCCGATCTCGTTCGACTGCTGATCGATGCTCCGTGGCGTCTTCCCCTTACTCTGGATCTCTTGTGTCAGGGGCCTCTTCGCATGCCGCAAGTGGAGAGATTCTCTCTTACGGCCTGGCTATTGAGAGGGCGAAGTTAAGGAAGAAAGGTTATTCGAAGTCCGTTGTGGCGACATTGCTTCAGGCGCGTAGAAGGTCCACTTCGCTGGCTTATGTCCGGGTTTGGCGTATTTTTGAGGATTGGTGTTCCAGGCGTCAGGTTCGGGCGGCTACAGCCTCGCTCCCAGTGGTGTTAGAATTTTTACAGGACGGTTTTGATAAGGGTTTGGCCGCCAGTTCCTTGCGGGTGCAATTAGCGGCTCTTTCCTGTTACAGAGGTAAAGTGCAGGGGATCGCGCTCAGATCCCATGCTGATGTTGCTCGTTTCTTGAAGGCGGTTTCTAGACTGTGGCCTCCGCGCCGTGTTTCCGTCCCGACGTGGGACCTCAACTTGGTTTTGCGTGCGCTTACGGTCGCCCCGTTTGAGCCTCTTTCTCGAATTTCAGTAAAGGACTTGACACTTAAGACGGTGTTTCTTGTAGCGATTTGTTCGGCGCGCCGTATTTCCGAGCTTCAAGCTCTTTCTTGCAGGGAGCCTTTCCTCTCTTTCTCGGATCAGAAGGTGGTGCTGAGGCCGGTGCCTTCCTTTTTGCCTAAAGTTTCTTCTCCTTTTCACTTGAATCAGGTGATCTCGCTCCCGGTGTTGCACGCGTCGGGAGGGCAGGCTTCTGATCGCGGTCTTAGTCGTTTGGATCTTAAGAGAGTCTTACGTCGATATTTAACGGTCACCGAAACTTTCCGCAAGTCAGATCGTTTATTTGTCCTGTTTGGCGGTTCCAGGAAAGGTGAGGCGGCAGCGAAATCCTCCATTTCTCGGTGGGTTAAGGAGGCAATTGCCTCTGCCTATCTGTTACAGGGGCGTGTTGCGCCGCTGGGCTTGAGGGCTCATTCTACCAGAGCTCAAGCGGCGTCCTGGGCGGAATATAGCCGAGTTTCGCCGGAGGAGATTTGTAAAGCGGCGACATGGTCGTCCCTACACACTTTCAGTAAGCACTATCGTCTTGATGTCTTGGCGGCACTGGATGCCTGTTTTGGTTCCGCGGTCTTGCGTGCCGGTTGGCAGAATCCCTCCCGTTAAGGCTGCTCTGTTACATCCCATTCGTAGAGGACTAAGCTGGAGGAACGATAAGGAAATAGTAATTACACTAACCTGGTAATTGTAGTTCCTTGAGTGACGACAGCTTAGTCCTCCTTCCCTCCCTTGGAATGCTATTTTTTGGCCTCGGCACGCATCTGGTACGGGATTCAGTATTTACAGGTGAGTCTTTCAAGAGTTTCTTATTTGTCTTCTTTGCTCTCGCTCACTGCTTCTGGTGCGGCAGGCGAGGGACCCTTGGTTGGCTGTTTTTTGTTTTTTCCTTTCCCTCTTATAGGGATGGATGCAGTCTACTGTGATTGCTGTAGGGTTCATTCTAATGTATAAAAAAAAAAAAAAAAAGTTCCGCATTTTGCGCAGCATAATAAATTATTACCTATTTTTCTTAAAGGTTAGCTATCTGTTTGAGTTTGCTTTGACAGTAGTTCACTGGAGTACAAGAGATAGCCAGGATGCTGGTTCCAGTGATGCTGAAATTTGATTGGTCCAGTCTTCATGCTGTGCTGCAGGAGGAGGTGCACTACCCATTCGTAGAGGACTAAGCTGTCGTCACTCAAGGAACTACAATTACCAGGTTAGTGTAATTACTATTTCTCATTCCAGATTCCCAAGCTACTGTTTTAGATCCCAGTATAATATTTCTTTGCATACATAATGAACACACACAGCTACTCATCTGACATTCCAGAACTCAGAAATCAAATTACTTTAAAAGATTCTGTTCCTGATGCTCAGATTTGTCTACTGAATTCGTCTGTATCCTCTGGAATTATGCTTAAATGGCTGTTGTACATGTTTCAGTATATACCGGCTATTAAGTAATATCCACTTGCAGCATTTTACTATTGCCTAAGATTGAATTTTATCTTTTAAACCCTTCTGCAGAAGTTAAATGTGTTAAAACAAATCTAATTAACATTTTAAATATTGTGGAATTATCTCATCTTTCTTTGTATCTTGTATTTGTTTTCCCTCAGGTCCCTCCCCTCCCCTACCCCATCCAAGGCACCACTTAGATCAGACTTACCACAGATGATCACACACCCACTTCCATATTGCTGCAGCACCCTTTGTGCAGATATTAAAGAATGTGAACCCACATCATTTATGGTCTTGTGATTAAATGGAAAATGGAACTGCTTAACAACACTATTTTGTGCTGATCTGTTACTTTATGATTTCTTTTATGAATATTGTATTTAAGATCTTTCCTATATGAAATTTGTAGTTCCTTTTTACTTTTTAATAAATTACCATGTAAACTTCTTTGTTGGGCCAAGAATTGCCTTAGAGGTGGTATAGAAAAAAATCAAAACAAAACTGAAATAATTCCAATACCAAAATTATTCAGAAGTGAGACAATTCTCAACCTGCAATCATTCAAAATTCTTCACATAATTTTTTATATTATTGTTTTATTTCTTGGATGTAAAACTAAAAATAGGGGAAAAGATCTCAGCATTTAACACCTTAACATCTTAACACCTTAACAGGCGTTATTCTACTACTACTACTACTACTGTTGAGCATTTATATAGCGCTACCAGTCATATGCAGCGCTGTGCAGACATGTAAGAGACAGTCCCTGCTCGTCAGAGCTTACAATCTAGTCAAGACAAAAACATGGCACTTACAATCTAGTCACGACAGAAGACAAGATCAGAAAAGCAACAGTGAAGAGATGAGATTTTAACCTGGATTTAAAGAGGGCTAGAGAGGGTGCCTGGCATACAGACACCGGTAGCTTGTTCCAAGCGTAAGGTGCAGCAAGGTGAAAGGAGCGAAGTCTGGAGTTAGCAGTAGGAGTGAAGGGCATAGACAGAAGTAGTTTGTTAGAAGAGCGGAGTTCCCGAGAGGGGTTGTAAGGAGAGATAAGAGATGAAAGGTACTTAGGAGCCGCAGAGTGAATGCACTTAAAGGACAGGAGGAGAAGTTTGAACTGGATGCAAAAGCAGACAGGGAGCCAGTGAAGTGACTTCAGAAAAGGAGTAATGTGGGTATAGCGAGGCTGCTGGAAGATTAGTGGGGCAGCAGAATGTTGAATAGCTTGAAGGGGAAAGAGATGACTTGGAGGGAGACCAGCAAGGAGCAGGTTGCAGTAGTCAAGATGAGAGGTGACTAAGGAGTGGATAAGGGTTTTAGTAGTATGCTCAGAAAGGAAGGGGTGGATTTTGCTGATATTGTAGAGAAAGAAACAGCAGGTCTTAGCTACGAGCTGGATATGTGTAGAGAAAGAGAGAGAAGAGTCAAAGAAAACCCTCAGATTGCGGGCCAAGGAAACAGGAAGGATTACCAAGTTTTCCACAGAGACTGAGAAAGGAGGAAGAAGAGGGGAGGGGTTTTTTTTTTGGGGGGGGGGGAAGATAAGGAGTTCAGTCTTGGCCATGTTCAGCTTCAGGTGGCAGTGAGACATCCAGGCAGCAATGTCAGAAAGGCAGGCAGAGATCCTGGATAACCGGAGAGATTTCAGGCATAGAGAGGTAGATTTGGGAGTCATCGGCATAGAGATGGTACTGAAAGCCATGGGAGGAGATAAGTGCACCAAGGGACTGGGTATAGAGAGAGAAAAGGAGCAGACCCAGGATGGATCCCTGGGGGACACCAACTGGGAGTGGGGTAGCAGAGGAGGAGGAGCCACCAGAACACACACTGAAAGAGCTATGGGAGAGATAGGAGGAGAACCGGGATAGTACAGAGCCGCTAAAGCCAAGCAAAGACAGGGTAACAAGGAGAAGGTTGTGGTCAACAATGTCAAAAGCAGCAGAGAGGTCAATAAGGATGAGAACAGAGTAGAGGCCCTTGGATTTTGCCAGGAACAAGTCACTGGAGACTCTGGTAAGAGCCGTTTCATCAGAGTGTAAGTCGAGAGGAAGTCAAGGCAGCAGCGGTGGACAGCACGTTCAAGTAGTTTAGATATGTAGGGAAGGAGAGAGATGGGTCGATAGTTAGGACAGGTGGGATCGATTTGAGGGTTTCCTGAGAAGGGGAGTGACCACAGCATGCTTGAAATCTGCAGGGAAAATTGCAGTGGAGAGCGATAGGTTGAGAATATAAGAGATGGAAGGGACAACGGCGGAAGAGATGGGGCTTAGGAGGTGGGTGGGGATAGGATCAGAGGAACATGTGGTGAGTTTGAAGGAAGAAAGAAGTAGTGTGGTGTCCTCATCAGAGATCATAGGGAAGGTAGCAGAGGTAGGGGGGGAGGGTTGAGAGTGAAGAGGGGAAGTAGATGAAGTAGTTGGAATAGTGGGGAATTGGAGGGTGATCCGGTGGATTTTATCATGGAAGTAGTCAGCCAGGGTTTGGGCAGGAAGGGAGGGAGGGACTGGAGGCGGAGGCACCTTGAGGAGAGAACTGAGAGTAATAAAGAGACGGTGAGGATCAGAGGCAAGGGAGTTAGTCAAATGGACGTAGTAGTCTTGTTTAGCAAGAGCTATGGCTGACTGGAAAGAGACGAGCATAAATTTGAAGTGTAGAAGGTCAGCACGGGAGCGAGATTTGAGCCACACATACTCAGCTGACCGGGCACAGGAACAAAGATAGCGGGTAGTGGATGTGAGCCAGGGCTGGGGTGTAGAACGCCTCACAGGATGTGGGATGGGGGGTGCGAGAGCATCCAGGGCCGAGGAAAGTGCAGCATTATAGGAGGTTACTGCCTCGTCAACGGAATTAGATAAAGTGGAAGAAATGGCGGAAGAGCTAAAGGATCAATAGCATAAGGTTTTTAAATAGGTTGGATGAGACTGAGGCGATGAGTGATGAATATTAAGGCTTAAGAGGTGATGGTCAGATAAGGGAAGAACCAAGTTACAGAAGTTGGAGGGTAAGCAGTTAGAGAAGAATATCAGGTCTAGGCAGTGGCCAAGCTGGTGAGTGGGGGCAATGGAGCAGAGTTGTAGGTCTAACGAGGAGGTAAGGGAGAGGAGCTTTAAAGCATGAGGATCAGAGGGATTATCAACATGAATGTTGAAATCCCCAAGAATAAGAGTTGGGGAGGAGGAGACGAGAAACACGGATAGCCATGAGTCAAAGTCGGTGAGAAAGGTAGAAGCAGACATGTCAGGAGGACGATAAATATCAGGTGCCAGCCGGCTTTGCCTGTACATAGTTACCCCTGATAGCCTTGTTAGAAACCCCTGCTCATTGTAAGTCCAGTGTAGGTTCTGCCTGCACTGCACACATTTTTGTTATATGTAAACCGCACTGATTCTAAGTAGCGCAGTATATGAGGCGCTAAATAAATAAATAAATGGATAAATAATCTGTCTTGTCGTCATAGGTTATAAAAACCCCAACTCATAATCTTAAATTTATTATTACAATTTTTAAATAAATTTATTTAATCTCAAATATTCATCTTTAATTTAATTAAATACATAATTCATCTCATGATTATCATTAATCTCTCTGGGGCCCTAATACTAAAGGATGTTGTAGTGTTGCATCTAATGTGCCAATAACGCTCAAATAATAGTGTGTTGGTTAACATCATGGTGCTGCACCTATTGGGGGTGTGGAAAGCATGTTCCCAGCAATTAATGCAGTGCACCCTGCCCTAACCTGGCATGAAAATAGCATTGGTGCAGTTGGCTTCACCTGTGGAGGTGACAATAAGTGTACCTGCTCTAATTACTCACCTTGCAGTTAGCATGACTGCTCACACTGCTCGATGCTCACCCTGACTAGTCTCCACCACTAACCCACCCATTTGTGACCACAATGCACCATGGACAATTAGCACCAGAATTCATCTACGACAACTGTTATGGCCTTGCATTAACTGTTATTGCGTGTCCCAGTGCGCACCAAAACCTGTGCTAACAGCTAATGCCCTTTAGTAAAAGGGCCCCTCTATATCATTGATGTCCCATCAATTCAAAGACTCTCACAACTTCTACAATTTTTTATATTACTGTGAGATCTACTGGTCATTTTATAGGGTACACTTCTTCATATTATTGACAAATCATGAAATGGCCGTTCCTTATCGTCCCTCCAGTCCATTCCCGCATCTCTGAGTAGTGTACCTCTTCCAGGAGCTTGAAGACTGAGCATGTCATCTTTTGATGACATCAGTATTAATACAGTGGGGACCACCCACAAGCTCCAATATACTCGGTCTCCAAGAAGCTCCAATATACTCGGTCTCCAAGAAGCTGGAGGAGGTAGTGAGCCAGGGTGCTGGACTTGCTGAAGGGACAACTAAGGAGGTTTTGTTAGTTTAGGTTATACTTTGTACTTTAGAGTTTACTTTCTTAAGTCCTTTAGTGTAGTGTAGTGCAGGTTTAGCCTTTAAAAAATAAAAAGACAGGAAATGGAGAAACACCCCCCCCCCCCGCTTCCCCCGTGAGCGGGATGTGTGTGTGGAGGCTCTCTTGAAGACCGGGGACTGGGCTGCTCCCAAACCCGTCATCTGGTGAGGAGCCACCTAACTACTGCAGGGCTCTCAACCGGAGCCGACAGATATCCCCGGAGTCTCCTCTTGACGCTGAAGCCACAATTGCTGGCTGAGGACGAGGGGAGGAGGGCAGCAGGAGCAGCACACACACGGTGAGATAGAAGGGCTTCGGCTCGTCCTCTGAAGTACACGGTACAATTAGGAAAGCCGAGGTGGGAGGGGGGAAGCATGCAGGCTCTGTTTGCCGTCACAGGCCTAACTGCGTGGTAGGAGAGCAGGGAGCAGCACAAGAAGAAAGAGGGCAGTTTTTACTTTCACTCTTTTTTTTTTTCTCTTTTGCTCACACGGCATGGGGCCACCGATCTCTTTGGGCTATTAGTTTTAAATAGAACAGGTTAGCATCCTTCAATTTAAAAAGAAACAAAACAGAGTTGTAAAACAAAGGGGGATTTTAGTGTTCGGAGAAGTTTGGCAGGTGCTAGTTTTCTCTTAACTTCCCTGACAGAAGCGGGCTTCTTTTTGGCCGCAGTGAAGGCCAGAAGCAATTTAGAGACATCTCCTCTGCTTTGCTCCCATTATGCCATCCAGACCACAGTGCCTGGTGTGTGGGACCTGTCGTGGTGCAGTCTTGGAGGCGGGTATTTGCGAGGGTGTGTGCAGGAGGCTACCTCTATGGAACAGACTCTAGTGGACAGGGTAGGACAGGACAGGGCTCTCTCTCTCCGTCTAGGGAGGCGCAGGGCTCTATGGCTTCTGTGCTGGCACCACAGGAGACAGCTTCCTGCACCCTGGCCATTGCCGGCCCCTCTGCCTCTCAGAGTCTGGGCGAGGTAGGGATCCTGGGTGTTTTCTCTCCTGAATTTGTACTCCTTCACCAATATTTCTAATTGCGCCAGCAGGGACCAGTGGGAGGCCCCTCGGCATTGGAGTATGGTGCCAAAAGGACAGTGGCTCCTACTGGGAGCGAGCTGGGGACAGTACCTGCAAAGAGGCCAAGGCTCTCGGAGGAGGGACAGTCTCCATTGTCCGAAGGGCCAGAGAGAGAGGACCTGGACATAGTGCTAGATGCGAACGAGGAATTGGAAGAAGAAGAAATCCTGGAACAGGAAGAGCAAGCACGGATTGTATGGGCCTTCCACTGGGAGGAGTTGCCGGCGCTCATTGTGGAATCCCTGAAGGCTCTTAATATGCCCACTAGTCTTCCAACAGAAGACTAGTCACTGGAGAATCCTTTATTGCAAGCGGTATGGAAGACACAGAAAATAGAGTAGTTAGGCAGATGATACAGGACGAGTGAGATCTGCCAGAGGCTGGCCTTAAGGGGTCAAGGACTATGGCTTGCCTCTATCCGCTGTCAGATCAGGACCACAAGCTTTTTCGGCCCCCAAAGGTGGATGCGGCGGCTTCAGCAATTACAAAGAAGATGATGATTCCGGTGGAAGGCAGTGCAGGCAAGGACGCCCAAGATAGGAAGTTGGACACCTTGTTAAAACAGGCCTTTGATATCAATGCCCTCTCGCTACAAGCCTCTTTGCGGGGCCTGGGTAGCTAGAGCCTGCCTCCACTGGTCGCATCGGGTTCAACAACAAGGGGAGCCAGCTGCGGATAAGGCTGGGGAGGCAGCGAGATTAGAGTTGGGGGGGGGGCAGCAAATTTGGTGGATATCCACTGTGATCTCATTCAAGGGCTCTCAAAGAGCATGGCCTTGGTAATAGTGGCTCGCTGCTATCTCTGGTTATGTAACTGGGCAGTGGACGGTTCTTGCAAGGCCTGAATCAGCAAGCTTCCCTGTGGAGGGAAACTGCTCTTCAGGGAGGACCTGGACAAATTGATTAAGGACCTGGGAGAGTCCAAAGGGGGACGTCTGCCTGAGGATAAGCAGAAGCAGAGCCGTGCCTCTCCCGCGCCCCGGGGTCAACCGTGGGACTTCAGGTGTTTTTGTTCAACATGCTTTTACCTCTTTCCAGAAGGGAAGATTCTCCTCCAGGGGGCAAGGGTTTCGAGGGGCGGGCAGAGGTTTTGCAGTTGCTTCGTCCTCGGGACTCAAGAAGCCTCAATGAAGCGATGTGGGCTCAGGTGGAGGTGCAGCAAGTGGGAGGTCGGCTGCAGGAATTCTGCCCTGCCTGGGTCCAGATCACTTCCGACCAATGGGTGCTGGAGGTCTTTCGAGAGGGGTATGCCCTCAAGCTCGCTCGACTAGTGGGCAGCTCCTTTGTTCTGTCTTCCTGCAAGGCGCGAGCCAAAGTGGCAGTGATAGAAAACGTGGAGCTTTTGCTTCTCAGGGCCATGGTGCCAGTCCCCCGAGGCTAGTATGGCTGTGGTCCGTACTCCTTTTACTTCATAGTGCCAAAGAAGGAAGGCTCCTTCCGCCCGATCCTCGACCTCAAGCAAGTGAACTGCTGTCTATGGGTCCCGCATTTTCACAAGGAAACCTTGTGGTCCGTCATAGTAACAGTCGGGAAAGGGGAGTTCCTGATGTTTCTCAATTTAATGGAGGCATATCTGCATATCTTCATACGGCCGGAACACCAGCAGTTCCTCCACTTTGCGGTACCAATGGGGCATTTCCAGTTTCGCACTTTGCTGTTTGGTCTCGCAACAGCGCCAGAAACCTTCACCAAGGTCATGGTAATAGTAGCAGCGGCACTCCGCAGGGAAGATGTTCTGGTTTGTTTGTACCTCGATGACTGACTGATTCGAGCAAAGTCCAGAGATGAAAGCAAACGCACAACTTCTCGGGTGGTACAGTTCCTTCAAAGTCTAGATTGGGTGGTCAACGTGGCCAGGAGCCATCTGGGTCTGTCTCAGGAACTCGAGTACCTGGAAGCATGCTTCGACACCCACAAGGGAAGAGTCTTCCTACCGGAACAGCGCACACAATAGCTTCGAGAATTAGTGCAACAGTTTCTGAGAAGGACAGAACTAATGGCCTGGCATTACCTACTTGTCCTAGGGACCATGGTGGTCACTCTCAAACTTGTACAGTGGACAAGGGCACATATGAGGCCTCTGTAGAGGGCTTTGCTCCAGCGGTGGTTGCAACAGACGCATCCCTTGTCTCAGAAGCTTGCCTGCCTGCTGGCAGCCAGGCGTGCTCTCAAATGGTGGCCACCCAGAGAATCTGGATGGCAGAAAGCCCCTCGAGTCACCACTGTGGATTCCGCTGATGACCAACGCCAGTCTGTCCAGATGGAGAGCCCCTTGCAAAGGACACATTGCTCAGGGCCTCTGGAGTGTGCTGGAGGCTGGTTGGTCGATCAACAGGCTGGAAATGCGAGCAGAGGCTTTGGTGCTCCAGAGTTTCAAGTCCTGGTTGCAGAGTAAGGCGGTAAGGGTCCTTTTGGACAATGCAACCACAGTAGCCTACATCAGCCACTAGGGGGCATGGGCAGTGCAGCCTTGGAAAAGGAGTCTGAAGGGCTGCTAAGCTGGGTGGAAATCCACCTCCAGGCATTGTCGGCGGTGCATGTGGCAGGAGTCAACAACATGACTGGACTATCTGAGTCGAGTGCGCGTGGACCCTGGGGAGTGGGTGCTCAACCAGGCGAAGAGAGAGGATGTCGGAGGGCCTAGGTGGCCAGTGGAGGGACTTCTCTGTGTTCCTTCCATGGACTCTGATAGACTGTGTTGTGCAGAAGATTGAAGCCCATCGAGGGTTGGTGATTCTGATAGCTCCAGACTGGCTAAGGCACCCAAGGTATGCCGATCTGGTGTGGCTTCTGGCGGATCGCACATGATGCATTCTGGCTCGAAGATCTACTGATAGAGGGGCTGGTGTGCATGCCACGGGTAGATCGGTTCTCGCTTGAGAGGGTGCGATTGAGGAAGAAAAGCTACTTGCCCCCGGTGATTTTGACCTTGCTAAAGGCAAGGAGAAGGTCTTCCTCTCACCTATATTCAGGTCTGGCACATCTTTGAAGTGTATTGTGTTAACAGGCAGCCTCGGCCATCCACGGCTTCGATTCTGGACATCTTGGCATTCTTGCAGGCCATTTTCGACAAGGGCCTGTCAGCTAGTTCCTTAAGGGTGCAGCTGGTGGCGATTTTTCCTGCTATTGCAGAAAGGTCCAGGGGGTAGCCTTAGGGATGCACCCAGACATCAGATGATTCCTGAGGGCGGTGGCCCACCTGCATCCACCACAGAGGTCAGTGGTAACTTCATGGGATCTCAATTTGATATTAGTGGCACTAGTGGGAGAGCCTTTTGAACAGGGCTTCTCTGAAAGACTTAACTCTCAAGACGGTGTTTATTGTAGCTCTATGCTTGGTGCGCAGGATTTTGGAGCTTCAGGCCTTGTCTTGCCATGAGCTATTTCTATCTCCAGGAACAAGCAGGAATGTAGTCTTCACATATGGGTATCGTCGGTACCGACGGAGCCTGCGCGGGAACGCTCCCCAGCGTCCAATTAGAAAGCTTTTGGGAGCATCCCACAGCACCTGCGTGCTGCCTTCCCGCCTTTCCCAACTGCCTCTCTCCAGTTCTTCGTTTTCCGCGGAGCCAGCAGGTCATGTTCCTGTCACCGCAGAAGAATTTCTTTATTTCTTTATTTCTTTTTTTTCCTGTCAACGCAGAAATTATCCCATATTATTTTTTTAATTCTTTTTTTGTGGTAGCATCTGCCTTCCTTGACAGTATACCGGTACCGCCGGTTCTTTCTTTCTTTAAGAAAAAAAAAAAATTCTCTGGATTTTTCCAGCCTTTTTCCTCTCGGGCACCAGGCCCAAATTTTTCCTCAACATGGAAAAACCCGCCTTGGGTTTCAAAAAGTGTTCAGAGTGTGGTGGTACCATCTCCGTCACCGACACTCACGAGTGGTGCCTTAAATGTTTAGGTCCTGACCACTCCATCTCGGAGTGCGTTGCCTGTGGGATGATGTCGAAGAGGGGTCGGCAGAACCGAGTTGCTAAGCTTAGCACCCTTTTTCCCTCCGATGCAGCATCTGTGGCATCGACGTCTTCCAGGGCTTCGTCTTCCTCCCCATGGATCTCAGGTAACCAAACATAAATCTGGCCGGTCCTCAAAGGGTAGATCTCCTTCCAAGTATCGAGATGCCTCTGGCATTGCCCTTGAGGAACTTGTACCGGCAAAATTGCCCCAGCGGGAGACTTCGGCTTCCAAAGCACTATTGGGGCTCCAGGATGCTCTCGAGGCCTCAACCTCGGCAGAACTACTGATGCCATGCTCTGAGGTACCGGCTGCTTCATCCGGTACCGACACCCAGGCATCGGCAGTGTCAATTGACCAGAGATTCCTGGCTATTGAGCGCAGTCTGGTGGCTCTCCTTGCGGCATCGGTGCCTCCGGGACCAGTTCAACCGGTATCGACACCGGTTCCAGCACCGACATCGGTACCGGTGCCAACAGCATCGACATCGGCGAGTGTGCTTCCAACACAGAGTCATGCAATTTCCTCGGATATCGACAGGCTGGTACCGGATCCCTCCGGTACCGACTTCGATTGGTACCGGTATCGTGCTTTACAGGAGCACCTGGACAGAAGATATTTTGAATCCTCCGATGACTCGGAGGATTCTGACAGCTCTGTCGATGCTGGAGTACTTCTCTCTGAGGAGCCTTCTTCTCCTAAACGTAGGATGTCTTCTCCAGAGGATATATCCTTTCAGGATTTCATCAGGGAGGTGGCTAGAGGTCTTTCCATCATAGTGGCTCCTGAAACAGAGCCCAGGGCAAAGGAGTTGGAGATTTTACAATATCCTAAAGCTCCCAAGGAAGCGGCCACTTTGCCTATTTATGAGATCTTGCATGATCTCATGTTAAGAATGTTGGAAACACCTCTTACCACCTCTCCTCATTCCCGTAGGCTGGATACCATGTATCGAGTGCCTCCCTGTGGCAACTGAATTTTTTGAAATCCAGGACATCACTCCATAGTGGTGGAGTCAGCTATGAAAAGGATCAAGCATGCAAAAAGACATGCATCTAATCCTCCAGGACGTGAATGTAGGAGTCTTGATGCCTTTGGGCATTGAACATTCCAGACCTCCATGCTTTCTGCCAGGATTAGTTCCTACATCTTATATATGGGAATATTCCTTTAAGGAGGTCACAGGAGATCTAGAGCTTATGAGCCCTCTCCTTCCTGATGATAAAAGGCAGGATTACCTTACATTTGTCAAACATGCCCAGGATGTTTCCCAGTTTGTTAAACGTGCAGCTTTTGACTGCTTTGCGAGCATAAGCAGAGCCTCTGCCATTGCCATAGGGGCTCGCAGGATTGCCTGGCTCCAGGCATCTGACTTAGAACTCTGGGTACAGGACAAACTAGGGAATATCCCTTGCACAGGCGAAAATCTCTTTGGCAAAAATTGGCAAGAGAAAGCTAATGAGCTGGATGCTGATAACACCACTTTGGATAGACTATCCAAAGCTACAGCTGATCCCGCAAGGAGGAAATCCTACAAGAAACCATTCTTCTCTAAAAAGAAGAGGTTTTACCCCTCCTATACCCAGCAGGTGCATTCTGCAGGTCAATCCACCCGAAAGGGACAGCAGCCCCCAAAGCAATGGAAAACAGAGACTGCTAAGCCTCAACTGGCCCAGCAGACTCAGCCCCCACAGGGGCTTTGACTCCCGTCTAGAGAACTTGGCCTTCCTGGCCCTGAACGGCCAGAGCCTTCCACCATCCCAGGAAGGTTGTGTCATTTTGCCCCCAGATGGGGGCAGATAACAGCAGAAGAATGGACTCTCTTTTCCATTGTAAGGGAGGGGTACAAGCTTCATTTCTTCAACATGCCCCCTCCTACAGTGGTAAGACAGTTCAATTCTCAGGCGTCTCAACACTCAGTTGAGTCAAGAGGTCAATTTACTTCTTGCCCAGGGGGCAATAGAACACGTACCATTTCCCAACAGGGTATAGGGTTTTACTCCCCTTTATTTCCTTATTCCAAAGAAAACAGGGGGACACAGACCCATTTTAGACCTCAGAGAACTGAACAAATTCCTGTTCAAAGAAAAATTCAAGATGATTTCTCTAGGAACTCTGCTGCCATACCTTCGGGATTGGCTTTGTTCTCTAGATCTCAAGGATGCGTACACTCATGTCCTCATCCATCCAACTCACCTAAGATTCATTTGTTTTCTCTTTCAAGGAAAGCACTACCAATACAGGGTGCTTCCTTTTGGCCTGGCTTCAGCACCAAGGGTGTTCACGAAATGCATGGTTGTAGTGGCAGCATTTCTTTGCACTCTAGGAATATTCATCTTCCCCTACTTAGACGACTGGCTCATTCGAGCCCCATCAGAGTCAGAGGCCAGAATTTCCCTAGCTTGCACAGTGCGTATCCTCCAGTACTTGGGCCTGGTCATAAATATCCCAAAATCCAGCCTAACTCCCACTCAATCTCTGGAGTTTATAGGAACTCTGCTGGATACCAGAAAAGCAAGGGCCTATCTTCCACAGGCTCGTTGCCTTCGCATTGTGCAGCTAGCCTCCCAAGCAGTGTTTTAAAAACTCATCTCACTGCTCGGGAAATGTTACAATTACTAGGCCACATGGCTTCTACCGTGCACGTAGTTCCCTATGCTCACCTCCATATGAGAGCAGCCCAATGGACTCAGTGGACTCAAGCATCAGGCTGCCTATCAGACAAAATAGCAAACACAGCTCGCCTTATTTTGTCCCTACAATGGTGGCAGTCAACCCAAAACCTGTTGGTGGGGTCCCCTTTCCAGCAACCCCTACCCCAGGTCACTCTAACAACATACGCCTCACAGGTGGGTTGGGGAGCTCATTTGCAAGATCTCTCTACCCAAGGCACCTGGTCTCCACAGGAGACCTGCTTACATATCAATCTCCTAGAACTCAGAGCAATCTTCCTTGCTCTTCAAGTGTTCCATACCCAGCTCAGCTACAAGACAGTCCTAATCCAGACGGACAATCAAGTAGCTATGTTCTATCTGAACAAGCAGGGGGGAACAGGCTCTCTGTCGCTTTGCAACGAAGCTTTGCAAATATGGGCCCTCGCCAGAGAGCATCAGATTCATCTCCTTGCGGTGTATCTGCCAGGCATTCAAAACTCTTGGGCAGACAGACTCAGTCGAGTTCTGCTTCCACACGAATGGTCTCTCCACGCAGACCAGGTAGCAAAATTTTTCAAATTTGGGGAACTCCGGACATAGACCTCTTTGCAAGTCCGTTGAATGCCAAACTTCCCCGGTTCTGTTCCAGAATTCCGGCTCAGGGATCTCAGGCCAGGGATGCTTTCCTCCTCCATTGGGGTCAGGACTTCCTATATGCCTTTCCACCCATTCCCCTAATTCCCAAGACCCTATTCAAGCTTCAGAGATACAAGAGCCACATGATTCTCATAGCTCCACATTGGCCACGGCAGGTGTGGTACCCTCTGCTTCTACATCTCTCTCAAGCCCCATCTCTGCAGTTAGGATCTGCTCCAGATCTCCTGTCTCAGGAGGACAGGATGTTGTGGCATCCCAATCCCCACTCCCTGCATCTCGGAGCCTGGTTGCTGAGAGCCTAGACCTCCATGGTCTTAACCTTTCTCAACAAGTAAGGGATGTCCTTTGTGCTTCCAGGAAACCTTCCACAAAAAGTTCTTGTGCTTTCAAGTGGAAAAGGTTTTCCATATGGTGTTCGCAAAACGGTCTTCACCCCTCTGCGATACCTCTGGAATCATTATTGGAATATCTCCTTCATTTATCTAATGCAGGACTTAGCATTTAAATGGATTCTTACTGAGTTAGTCTTATTTCAGCTTCTTTAAAGCCTCTAATGGTCAACCTATTTCCTCTCATCCTCTCATAGCGAGATTTATGAGGGGCCTTCTTCTAACCAAGACTCCCATTAAGCCACCTTCAGTGGCATGGGACCTTAATTTGGTTCTGGGGCAGCTCATGAAGCCACCCTTTGAACCTCCTTGAAATTCCTTTCCTGGAAAGTTATCTTTCTCATTGCCATCACATCAGCACGTCGCATCAGTGAACTGCAAGCATTAGTTGCTGATTCTCCTTACACGAGGTTCCATCATGATAAGGTAGTCCTTAGGACTCATCCACACTTTATGCCAAAGGTGGTCTCACCTTTTCATTTAAAGCAGGCGGTTTACCTGCCTGTATTTTTTCCAAGGCCTCATGCTTCAAATGCAGAAAGGAATCTTCATACCTTGGACTGTAAAAGAGCACTTGCCTTTTACTTACACAGCAACATAGAAAGTCCTCCCAACTCTTTGTTGCTTTCGATCCTTCTCATTTGGGACTTCCAGTCTCCAAGAAAACATTGTCCAACTGGATTGCACAATGTATTTCTTTTGCCTATCAGAGTAAGAACCTTTCTCTGGAAGGCCATGTCACAGCTCACAATGTGAGAGCCATGGCAGCCTCAGTGACTCATCTACACTCTGTATCGATTGACGACATCTGGAGATCCTCACGGAGATGAGCTTCCATTGAAAACCAGTCCTTAATCACAAGAAAGCTAAGTTGCATACCATTCTACATATGGACATGATATTGAGAAGCAAAGTTTCAGCAGCATAGTACGGAGAGAAGTGTTGAAGTTTTTAAAAAAAGTTACAACTCTACTATGCAAAGTGTCGAATTTCGTAGATGCACGGAGTAAATTGAGTACTTATTAGCTCTTGTGATGAGTGCGGTAGTTTAATTAAATAACACAACACAACAAAAAACGGCGAAAAGTTTAAAAGAAAGATCATTGATGTTCTAAGACACCATATCAGCAGACGGAAGTCTCTTGGTGGCTAAAGTTCTCAGACCTGTTTTTTGCTGGTTAATTGTTGGTTTTGAAGTGGAATTTTGAAACCCAAGTTTCCTGTAGTTTTGTTTATATTGAACGTATCCATTTTTATAGTGACAATACACGTTCAGAGACAGACCGTATTTAGTAGACATCTGTCGAGCAGCTACTTGGGCCTCGGTTCATACCTTTACAGCCCATTACTGCTTAGACAAGGACTCCCGCCGGGATGCCTTGTTTGGTCAGGCGGTTCTGCAACACCTGTTCCATACTTAATCAACTCCTACCCACCTTTCCCGGTAGGATGCCAGAGATCCATGGGGGGAAGTGGAGCCCTGTCACAGGGGCACACAACCTCTGGGGTCTCTCCCTGGCATCTGTAGCTTGGGAGTCCACATATGTGAAGACTACATTCCTGCTTGTTCCTGGAGATAGCATAGTTACTCACCTGTAACAGGTGATCTCCGGGAACAGCAGGAATTTAGTCTTCACAACCCACCCACCTCCCCTAGGAGTTGTATCTCTCTTTTCTTTTCTTTTCTTTCCATCTCTCTCTCTCTCTCTCTTTGTCTCAGCTTTAAAACTCAACTGGAGAGAGGCAGTTGGGAAAGGCGGGAAGGCGCTGTGGGATGCTCCAAAAAGCTTTCTAATTGGACGCTGGGGAGCATTCCCGCGCAGGCTCCGTCGGTACCGATGATACCTATATGTGAAGACTAAATTCCTGCTGTTCCCGGAGATCACCTGTCACAGGTGAGTAACTATGCTTTCTTTCTTTTTCAAGCGAGAAGGTGGTCCTGCATCTGGTGACGTCCTTTTTGCCCAAGGTAGTCTCGGCATTTTATTTGAAGCCGACCGTCTCGCTACCGGTCCTCGAACGTGGTAAAAACGTCTCCACCAGCCCACAGTTGCATCTTTTTGGATGTCCGGCATATCCTGAGGCATTATTTAATGTGTCTTTCTGCAAGTTGGATCGCCTATTCGTGCTGTTTGGAGGACCGCGCGTGGGGGAGGCAGTAGCTAAGGCCTCTATTTCTAGATGGAGCAGAGGAGCAATTGCATTGGCATATATCTTGAAGGGTAAACCAGTGCCAGCGTATTGCGTGCTCAGTCCACGAGAGCTCAGGCGGCCTTATGTGCGGAGTATAGTTTGGTGCCACCAGTGGAAATCTGCAAGGCAGCAACCTGGTCATCACTTCATACATTTGCTAAGCATTACCGCTTGGATGTCCATGCAGCAGGCAGTGCCTGTTTTGGATAGGTGGTGCTTCAGGCCAGTTTGGCAGGCTCCTCCCATTAAATTTAACTGCTCTATTACATCCCAGAGGTAAATCTGCCAAGGGCATCAATCAGGAACTTATGGATCTTGGTGTTTCCATTACTGATCGAACTGTTCGAAACAGGCTACTCAACGCCGGTCTGAGGGCAAGAAATTTTCTTTCTTGGAATTCTTGCCCTCAGACCGGCGTTGAGTAGCCTGTTTCGAACAGTTCGATCAGTAACGGAAACACCAAGATCCATAAGTTCCTGATTGATGTCCTTGGCAGATGATTTACGATTTTCTAAAGCCAGCCTAGCAATCATTCTGTCTGTTTTTGGAGTTGTAGACTTTTTCCTTCCTCTTCCCTTCTGCGTTGCAACACTTTCAATGACTTTGAAGCGAGCACACAACTTTTGGACACCAGATGCTGTCACTCCATGGCCCATCTTCTGAGCGATTTCACGAAAGCTGTACCCCTCATTTCTCAAAGTAATGATGACAGCAACAAAGAGTTGACTGGTATCCTAAAAAGAGAGCAACAACCATTAATCTACAAAAAACAACAACATATTCCAAATTGGAAACTTTTTATTAAGCATTTGTCATTCTTTTTTTAAATATTTTCACTAATAAATAAAATTTTGTAAAAATAACAAAACCACAATTATGACTTCGATACAGAAGGCCTGGCAATCTACTTCCGGTGACACTGCCAAGAAAACCCAGGAGCTTCTGGGTCGCTAGGAGTCAGGACTGACTCGAAGGCACACATTGTATTTGTACAGCTTTGTATACACCTGGCATTATAGCACACATTATCTGAAGCGCCAGCTTATACATGAGATTCTGCATAAAACCTGCTTAAAGTGGATCAACAGTTTCATGAAAAATATCATTTTCCTGGGGAAAAAGACATCAATTACCTTGTCTGACTCCAAATCAAAGTTTTTTTCTGATAAATGTTGATGATATTCGTTTGTTGCAATAACATTTGGGAACATATTACAATCCGCATAGAGTATCTAATATATAGAATACTTAATTAACATAAGTAAGACAGTTATTATCTTGGAGAGCTCAAATTTTACAGGTGTATCCACAATTTTTTCCGCTAGTGTATTAACCCCACTTGAGTTCGGATGTAGTTTACAGGATAAGTACATCTCTGAATAGAAAGGCAGGCCTCGCCTACTACCATGTAATGTTAGTATATAAGTCACTCCTTTGTATAAGTCACACCAACAGGTTGTCATATAAAAGAAACATGACTTATAACTCAGGAAATACGGTATCACTTTGATGAGAAGCACTTGGAATAGGGGGTTCCATTGGATCTTTACTCTACTCTTCCATTTTGTTGCTCAATATATTTTTGCAATCACTGAGACAGACTATTCTTTTCTTTGGGTTATTTGTTTTTGTATATGTAAATTACATTTGGTTTTTAGCTCCATTGGGTAGTTGTCTGGGACAGTCCATTCAATAGCTGAATTGTTTGTTAGCAGCTAGGACTTTGTTGTAGGCTAGAGGGGTTAGTCCTCTGATCAGATATCAGAAGTGCTCTGTTTTGGAGAGTTTATCTTGAATGATAAATTTATGATTGCTAGGGCGGTGATTCTGGTTAAAGATGGAATGAGGGACTTGGGTAAGTTTTAGACATACAGGATTCATTTCCATTGCAAATAGCAAGGGTAACTTAGTGCTTTATATAAACTTAATTTGGCGAGACAAAGCCATATTTAGATGAGAGTGCTCACCATTTGGTAACACATGCCATGGTACGAAGTGTTCTGGATTACTGCAAATTCCTATATGAAACATTGCCAGCAAAAACGCCAAGGAAGCTGCAACAAAAACTTTAACTGGGTAGAAAAATGGGAGCGCTCTCATCCAACTGTGGTTTGACTGCACTGGCTTCCTTGCAGGAGCAGATGCAAAGCAAGTTAAGTTGATAGTACTGCCATGTGAAGGCCTATGTTTAGATAGGCTGTGAAGAACAGAATTGACTGACACCTTCAGGTCAAAAGATGCACACTTTCCCCTACATTTTATTTCATTTTTTTATTCAGATTTTTATTATGCATATTACAATTGGCATAAAAAAATGATTAACTTCATCCCCAAGGATACAAAGATATAAAGTAATCCAATATCATGAGAAGGCAAAGAAAGACAAGAAAGCACAAGGAACCCGTCAAAATAGCAATTCTAGAACCCTCTACTCTTCTTCCACCACATTTAGAATGATAAGAACATAAGATATGCCATACTGGGTCAGACCAAGGTCCATCAAGCCCAATATCCTGTTTCCAACAGTGGCCAGTCTAGGTCAGAAGTACATAGCAGTTTCCCCAAAGGACACAGCTTCTACAATGCTTGTATTGTGAAAAGCAGTGAATTTACCGGGTCCCCTTTAATTATGGTTTATGGACCTTTCGTCCACAAACTTGTCAAACCTTTTTTAAACCCAGCTACACTAACAGCTTTTACTTCATCCTCCAGTGACATATTCCAGAGTTTGATTACGCGTTGAGAGAAAAAATATTTTCTCTTATTAGCCTTAAATAGGTTACACTGCAGCTTCATTGCATGTCCTCTAGTCTTTCTATATTTAATGGTGTAAACAATCGATCTACGTTTACCCATTCCATGCCATTCATTAATTTATAGACCTCTTATCATATCTCCCCTCAGCCATCTCCAAGTTGAAGACCCCTATTTAGCTTCTCCTCAAAGGTGTATCTGTTCA
The DNA here is from genome assembly GCA_033557465.1 of Ichthyophis bannanicus. Lineage (NCBI taxonomy): Eukaryota > Metazoa > Chordata > Amphibia > Gymnophiona > Ichthyophiidae > Ichthyophis > Ichthyophis bannanicus. The sequence continues at coordinate 579,224,600 of CM066033.1, forward strand.
TCCCCTTTACCATTTTGGTGGCTCTTCTGTGTTCCTTTTTTTAGTAACGCTATATCCTTTTTTAAGATATGGTGACCAGAGTTGCACGTAGTATTCAAGGTGTGGTCGCACCATGGAATGATCCAGAGGCATTATAATAGCCTTTGTTTTATTCTCCATTCCTTTCCTTATGATTCTTGGCATTCTATTTGCTTTCTTGGCTGCTGCTGCACTCTGGGCAGAGGGTTTCAACATGTTATCCACAATGATGCCTAAATCTTTTTCCTGGGTGGTGGTTTCTAATAAGGAACCTTGCATCATTTAACCATAGCTTGGTTTGTTCTTTTCTAGGTGCATAACTTTGCACTTGTCCACATTCAATTCCATCTACCATTTGAACATCCAGTCTTCAATTTATCAGGGTCCTCTTGCAATTTTTCACAATCCTCTTGGGTTTTAACAACTTTGAATAATTTTGTGTCATCTGCAAAGTTGATGACCTCACTCGTTATTCCCATTTCCAGGTCACTTATGAATATATTAAAAGCAGCAGACCCAGCACAAATCTTGGGGGTACTCCACTATTCACGTTTCTAAATTGGGGAGAATTGGCCATTTAGCCCTACCCTATGCATTCTATCTTTTTAAACCAGTTCCTGATCCACAATAGTACACTGCCTCCTATTGTCACCAACCTCCCCCTGGTGGCCGGTGGCTGAAAGGGGAGGTTGGGCATATAGTTGTTTTTAGGAGAGGAGGGGTTTTTTAAGGCCAGGTGCAGCATGGTCTTTGTAGTCCTGCTCCTGGTGCAAATAAGTCATGTACACCAAATGGAGGGAGAATAAGGCTTTTATTTCCCTTTTCACAAAAAGATTTGTTGGGCTACAAAAATTAAAGAAAATCCTTCTTTTCAGGCATAAACCAAACTGAAGGTACAAAGTAAAACTGTTATAATCTTCACAGTTGTGGAAAGGAATTTAACCAAGGATTCTTTCAACATTGGAGTAAATTACATATCTGAACATTCTTCTTTCATTCAGCACAAATATGAAAACTTCTTAAGGTAATATCTGTAAGGCTCGCAGTTCCGGCAGTGATTCCAAACTACCCACAACACACATGGAACAATCCATCAATTCCTCCTGAGATGAGGGAATAGGGTCTATAAGCTCCACTTGCATCGGTTCTAAGTCACTATTATCTTCTTCTGGGCTGGGGCTTTCTCTGGCTGTTATCACTGGCCAGTCCCTATTTCTGTTCCCTTGTTTTCCATACAATTGTTCTAAGGTTCTTAAATGAGCATGGCCTGTTTTATAGCCTCTATATCTTGGCTGGTGAAACTCTGGCCTGCTTTCTCTTCCTTTAAACTGGGCATCTGTTTTATACGGGCTTCTAGCAGCTGAGCCTTTCTTCATGAATAAAGAATCATCATACCTTGGTTTTCTGTAATAGGCATAGCTGGAAGTGTCCTCCTCAGGTATTTCCCTTAGGACCCAATCTCTCTGGCAATCTTTTTCTTGAAAGCTTCTGGTACCTTTCAATCTGGTCTCCGGGCTTTCTGGCAAGTGTAGGCCTCTCTCCAAGCTTGGCTTCCTGCTTCTTAGCCCTTTACCTCTGGAGTTTCTGGCTACCACAATTTCCACAGGACTGACTCTCCTCCATCTGTCTTTCTCCCTGGGACCTTCTGGTTCTCTTCCAGTTCCTGCAGCCGTGCCACTAGTCCTGGTTCCACTGCTCCGTTTCTCAGCAGTGCTCTGCTCTCCGGTGCTGCTCAGCTCTCCGGTGCTGCACTGCTTTCTGTCTCCAGCCACTTGCTTATAAAGGTCCTCTGCCTTTGAGCTTCCCGGGCTAGTTCTTAGGTGCTGCTGATTAGCCAGGTGTGTCCACTCAGCCTCTGTAAGTGCACGCCTGCTCCCTCTAGCTGTTTTTCTAGACAATTGCATTCTCTGCCCCTCATTTGTTTTGGGACAGACAGCTTCTTTTCCTATGTCCTCACTTTTATTAGCTCCTGCTCTATGACACTATCCGATGACCTTCTTAATTTTTGCCAAGAGTCTCTCATGAGGGACTTTATCTAGATTTTCAGAAAAACTTTGACATACTATATCAACTGACTCACCTTTGTCTGTGGAGGAGTGGCCTAGTGGTTGGGGCAAGGTACTTCAGGCCGGAAGGTCGGGGGTTCAAATCCCACTAGAGGACAGCAACCTTGGGCCGGAAGGACTGGGTTTCTAGTCCCACAGGTGCTCCTTGTGGTCTTGGGAAAGCCACTTAACCCTCCATAGCCCATGTTCCCTGTAAAATAGTTATCTCCAAGTTATAATGCTCTGTTCAATGTAATTTCAGTTTGTTCAATGTAAACCGCACTGATGCAGAATAGCGCGGTATATAAGAGAATATAAATAAATAAATACCTGTTTATTCAGATCCTCAATAGCAAACCCCAATAGAAACATGATGACAGAAAAAGACCACATGGCCTATCTAGTCTGTCCTTCCATATCAACAACTACAACAGTCCCCTTTTTACCTTTAGAGATCCTCTGTTTGTCCCATGCTTTTTTGAATTCAGTTACTGTCCTCATCTCTACCACCTCCACTGGGAGACTATTCCACGGATCCACTACTCTTTCCGTAAAGAAATATTTCCCAACATCACTCCTGAATCTATCTCCCTTCATCCTCATCCTAGCTAGATCCCTCCTCATGTTTTCTACACCTTCCTGGGTGTCTATTGCAGATTTTGGTATCATCCGCAAAGAGGCAAATCTTACCCGACAGCTCTTCCGCTATATCACTAACAAAGATGTTAAAAAGAATCGGACCAAGGACAGATCCCTGGGGCACACCACTGGTAACATCCTTCTCCTCAGAGTGAGCTCCATTTACTTGTACTCTGTCGCCTCCCACCCAACCAATTTCTAACCCAAGCAGTAACTTTAGGGTCTATCCCTAGGGTGCTCAGTTTGTTTATAAGTCGCCTGTGAGAAACAGTGTCAAAGGCTTTACTGAAATCTAAATACACCACATCCACATACACACATGCCTTCCAGCTCTCCGGCATCCCTCTGCTCTCCTCCGGCGCGAGGATCGAGCACGCCGGACCCTCCAGGACCTCCCACACAGCCCGAGCTGACCAATCCGGGCCATCGGACCCAGCGCTTATAGTAGCGCTGCAACGCTGAACTATCTCTGTGCCTTCCAGCTCTCCGGCGTCCCTCTGCTCTCCTCCGGCGCGAGGATCGAGCACGCCGGACCCTCCAGGACCTCCCACACAGCCCGAGCTGACCAATCCGGGCCATCGGACCCAGCGCTTATAGTAGCGCTGCAACGCTGAACTATCTCTGTGCCTTCCAGCTCTCCGGCGTCCCTCTGCTCTCCTCCGGCGCGAGGATCGAGCACGCCGGACCCTCCAGGACCTCCCACACAGCCCGAGCTGACCAATCCGGGCCATCGGACCCAGCGCTTATAGCAGCGCTGCAACGCTGAACTATCTCTGTGCCTTCCAGCTCTCTGGCGTCCCTCTGCTCTCCTCCGGCGCGAGGATCGAGCACGCCGGACCCTCCAGGACCTCCCACACAGCCCGAGCTGACCAATCCGGGCCATCGGACCCAGCGCTTATAGCAGCGCTGCAACGCTGAACTATCTCTGTGCCTTCCAGCTCTCCGGCGTCCCTCTGCTCTCCTCCGGCGCGAGGATCGAGCACGCCGGACCCTCCAGGACCTCCCACACAGCCCGAGCTGACCAATCCGGGCCATCCGACCCAGCGCTTAAAGCAGCGCTGCCCAGGCGCACCCGCGCCTGTCGAGCCCGCGCCTGAGGGCCTCGCCAGAGGGCCCTTTGGCGTGGCCCTTAGGCAGTGGCCTCTACAACCCTACGGCTGACAAAATCCTGCACTTTCTCATCTTTCCAGCAACCTGAGCTCCCCTTTGATCGAGCTCGCTCACCAAGCTACAAAGACCTGAAGCAACAGAGTTCTCCAAACGACTTTTCCCTCCTGCTGCCTTGCAAGTATAACCCACAACTTCACTGCTACATTGTTACTACTCTACTGCCAGTAATCTTAGTAGTATGTTACTCTGACGAAGTTTACTATTGCCACTATCTTGCTAGTCTGTGAATTTATAAACTGCTTGTCTATGCTTTATCAGGGACAATAGATTTTCATCCCATACCCTGTCTATACCTAGATTAATAGGAATTGCAAGTCTCAAAGCCAGTGGGAACCAGACCTGAACGAATTCTCACTAATCTCCCTCAATCACTGTTAACATCTTACAATCTCTGTGATTACTTTCAGAGAGGGCAAAATGGGTCCCTCCACCACCTTAACTGGTTGCTACCTACTCCTCTCTGTCTGCCTCTCATTCTCCCAAGCTCTATCCCTTGAAGCTAACAGGATACCTATTTTATACGGCCAAGGGAAGAGATGGTCAGATATACCCAAATTCAGTTACAATTGGAACCCACATCCACATCACAAGCATCTGATTCACATTCCACTCCAACATACGATGAGAGCCAAACTGGATGAAAGCCTCCATGCACATGCACATAGTTTAAAATGCGCCCTTATCAACGCCCGCTCAATTCGTAAGAAATGGCCGGTGATCGCAGACATAATATCCCTCCACAACCTTGACATCCTTATGATTACTGAAACATGGTTGTCCACAGAAGACAATGTACTACTCAACCAGCTCCTTCCACCGAATTTTTCAGTGTTTACTAGTCACAGACAGAACAAGCGCGGAGGAGGTGTGCTCATACTCTCCAGATCAGACCTTCAGTTCCAACTGATAAATGCCCCAAGCACGGACCACCTAGAGTTAGTCTCTATCTCCAACAAGATATGCGCTATAAACCTCCTATACCGAGCACCCTCAGCCGCCCCAGATGCCCTTCCAGACATTATAGACCTAGCCTCCAACACACAGAACCCTAATACTCCAGTTTGGATTGTTGGTGATTTCAACTTGCCAGCCCTCCAAGATAGCCACTCAACTGCATTCCTCGAAGCCCTCGAATCCCTTGGATATCAACAATTAGTACGTGAACCTACACATGTGAAGGGGAACACCCTTGACCTTATATTCGCACCACAGACTTTACATGACCAATCACACAATTCGGTGATATCGATATCTGATGTACCGTGGTCAGATCATAGACTCATTACATTCCAGATCCCTACTCATCTCAGACACTCAAAGACCAACATTGCTCCAAATAACAACTCTAAATCGCTGACCAGGAGCTTTCTTCCATTCAACAGAGAGCGCATCCTTGCTGCAACCTGCTCACTTCATAACGAAGCCACTCTAGAGATAGAAGACCTAATCGCATGCTGGAACAACAGTCTTAATACAACTGCACTGCGACCACCCCTCAATAGACCGACTAGGAAAAGAGCTTCTGCACCATGGTACACTGATGATCTGAGACTATCACTATCCCAATTACGGAGCCTCGAGAAGCGCTGGCGTCGGTCACACTCCTCCGTAGACCGGGCAGCCTACCTCAACCAGCTATCCATCCACCGCAAAGCCATCTCTGATAAGATGAAGCAGTACCACACGGACACCCTGAAGCGGGCCTTAAATAAGCCCCACGATTTGTTTAACATAGTTAAGACTCTATCAAAGGAACCAACCCCTGAAAAGCAATGTGAGATCCATCCCCAAGATTTTGCGGTCTACCTGCAGTCCAAGCTTACACAAACAAGTAAACCCCCCTCAGAATTTACCCCCACTGTCCATAACTGCCCAACAGCTCTAAGCATTTTCACTACGCCGGATAAGAAGCGAATTGAAGATCTGATCATGTCTCTCAACTCCACCACTGCTCAGACAGACCCCTGTCCAGCTTTTTGGATAAAGGAACTTCGTTGCGAATTCAGCCCAATAATAAATAAAATCATAAACCTGTCCTTCAAGTCTGGTACGTTTCCCTCTGCCCTCAAACAAACGTCCATCAGACCATTGTTAAAAAACTGTAAGTTAGATCCTCAAAAGGCAGAATCCTACAGACCCATTTCTAGTATTCCTTTTCTGGCGAAATTAATAGAAAAGGAGGTCCAATGCCAATTGCAAGACCATATTGATACCACGGCTCCTCTGGACCCTTGCCAACATGGCTTCAGAGAGTCACACGGAGTAGAAACGCTCCTTACATCTCTCCTCAACAACATAATTTCCGGTATCAACAACGTCCGACAAGGTTTCGCACTTGTGTTCCTGGACATAGCCGCGGCCTTTGACTCGGTGAGCCATGACCTCCTTCTAATACGTCTAAAAGAGAAAGGTGTTGGCGGAACTGCCCTTGAATGGTGCAGATCGTACTTGTCTGAAAGATGGCAACACGTTCGGTCTGGTGGAATGATGTCTGATCCATTTCACCAAGGACAGGGAGTCCCGCAAGGTTCCTCCCTTTCTGCCTTACTGTTCAATATTTATATGCAACCTATTTGCAAGATCATCAGGTCCTTCAATGTGAGTTGCATGATATATGCGGACGATGTCCTGCTTTATATGCCTTTCAACATAGACAAATTGGACCTATCCCCACTAAGTAACTGCTTTGATGCTATATCGCAATGGCTCTTGTCACAAAACCTAAAGATTCAACACAAGAAGACTGAGGTGCTCTTCATGTCAAGGAACCCGAGCTTCAGCCCCCCACAGTTCCTGAAGGTGAAGGATGCTGAGCTACAATCAAAACCCAACATAAGGTATCTGGGCGTTACACTCGACCAGAACCTTGACATGAAAGCACATATAGCCAACACTGTAAGAATCATATACTACAAAATCCGGTCACTAAGACATCTTCGCCCCCTGCTCGAACCTGAGGATTTTCGCACTATCTACCAGGCTCTGATCATGCCTCACTTTGACTATGCTAATGTCATTTTACTAGGCCTCCCTCAATCCACCCTGAACCCCCTACAGCTCGCAATGAATAGCGCTGCGAGGATTCTCTATGGGGCATCTAGATGTGAGCATGTGTCACCCCTGCTAATGCAGTTACACTGGCTTCCTATACATGCCAGGATCATTTTCAAAACATTACTACTCACATTCAAAGCAGTAAATAGTCTCTCCCCCACATCATTAACTGAACTCATCAAACCCATAGCCCCGAATAGATCAAGGAGATCTACTGCAGTAAATTCGCTAATGGTTCCCCGCGAACTTACTAGAAGCACCTCAGCTACAGCAAACCGGTCTTTCAACCTTCGTGCCCCTAGACTCTGGAATGCACTACCGCCAGATATCAGAGCAATCAACAGCCTACTGCAATTTAGAAAAGCCCTCAAACACTACCTATTCCTTAAATACTTCTCAGTGAGTGCAGAGGCACGACCCCTCTCTGTGAATCATGGACACACCGATTCACCTATTGAACCAGAATTCCCCACATAGAAAGGTTCCACAGACCTTTGGTAGAAGGTTCTATGTGCCTGTCTTCTATCTCATCTGCGCTATTTTTTAAGATGTTAATAGTTCACTGTTATATTTCCGTTATTCTTAATCACATTGCTAACCAGGTTGTATGACTCCATTTACTGATTTTACCCTGTTATCCAAGTTTTATTCCCCTGTTTACTGTAACTCAGACGCTTGCTTATGGTGCTGAATTTTTGTTCGATGTAAACCGCGCTGATGACAAAGAGTGCGGTATATAAGAGATGTAAAATAAAATAAATAAATCTAGGGCTCTCCCTCGGTCCAACTCCCTGGTCACCCAGTCAAAGAAATGAATTAGATTTGTCTGACAAGACCTGCCTCTGGTGAATCCATGCTGCCTCGGATCCTGTAATCTGCTGGACTCCAGAAACCTCACTATCTTCTCTTTCAGCAGCGTTTCCAATAATTTACTCACCACCAAAGTTAAACTAACCAGCCTGTAGTTTTCAACCACATCCTTACTTCCGCTTTTGTGTAAAGGCAACACAGAGCCTCTCTCCAGTCCTTTGGAACCACTCCTGACTCCGAGGCACTGAAAAGGTCAGTCAGTGGAGCTTCTTGGACGTCCCCAAGTTCCCTCAGTATTCTAGGGTGTATCCCATCCGGTCCCATCGCTTTGTCTATTTTAAGTTGAGCTAGTTTCTCACGAACACAGTCTTCTGAAAATTGTTCAAGATGTCCCTCACTTCTGTTCCTGTTTGTGGGTGTTTTCTGAGGTCCTGCTCCTGGTTCTTCATCTGTGAACACAAAACAAAAATATTTGTTAAGCAATTGCGCTTTATCCTTATCAGCTTCTACATATTCCTCCCCTGCACCCTTGAGTCTGACAATACCACTTTTGCCCTTCCTCGTCTCACTAATATATCTGAAAAATGTCTTATCCCCCCATTTATTGCATTGGCTGTTTCCTCCTCCTTTTGAATCTTTGCCTTCTTGACTACTTTGCTAGCTTCTCTAAGTTTTTCCAAATACAGATGCCTGTCTTTCTGACTCAGTGATCTCTTGTATTTCATGAAGGCCTCCCTCTTTTTTCTTCACTTTTTCAGCTACTTCTTTCGAAAACCATAGCGGTTTCCTTTTCCTTTTACCTTTATTTACCATTTTAACAAAAAGGTTGGTTGCCCTTAAAATATCCCCTTTCAGTTTTGCCCACTGTTTTCTACATCCCCAACTGTTCCCATCCCACTAACGACTCCCTGAGGTATTGGCCCATCTTCGCAGTTAGTCTTCCTAAAGTTTAAGATCCTCACCTTTGAATGGATTCTAACAGCCCTAGTCCTAATACTGAACCACACCATCTGGTGATCACTGGATGCAAAATGATCTCCCACTACAACATCAGAAACACTTTTCACCATTGGTAAGCACCAAGTCCAGTATGGCCCCTTCACGTGTGGGGTCTGTTACCAATTGCCTGACTAGTTCTCCCTGTAGAGAATCCAGGATCTCCTTACTTCTAGATGATACTGCAGCAGGAATGTGCCATTCAACATCTGGCATATTGAAATCTCCTATCAGTAGCACTTCCCCTTTCCTAGCAATGCTGCACATGTCTTCAATTAACTCTCTGTCCACGTCTTCCTCTTGTGAGGGAGGTCTGTATATCACACCAATGCAAATAGATTTCTCTTTCCCTCTTTCTAGTTTAACCCACAATGCCTCCTCTCTCCCTTTTAAGCTCTGTAATGCCAAAACTTTAATAGTAGTTTTTACATATAGTGCCACTCCTCCTCCCCTTCTTCCTACCCTGTCCTTTCTGAATAAAGTATAGCCAGGTATAGTTACATCCCAATCATGGTTTTCTGTGAACTATGTTTCTGTAACTGCCACTAAATCCAAGTCTGCCACTCCCACCAAAGTTTCAACATCAGGGATCTTATTTCCCATGCTACGGGCATTTATACACACTGTTCTCCATATGTTACCCCTGTTACCCATTTCCATAAAGGTATTTGATGTATCACTTACCTGGGGGCTTTCTTCACCCATCCCCAACGAATCTAGTTTAAAGCCCTCTTCAGTAGATTAGCCAGTCTACTACCGAAGATGCGTTGACCTTTCTTGGACAGATGGATGCCATCTCTGCTCTGCAACCCTTGGAACAGCATCCCACAGTCTAGGAAACCAAAACGCTCTCGATGACACCATCCACGCAGCCATGCATTCATCTCCAGGATGCGAGCCTCTCGGCCTTTACCCTCAACAGGGAGGATTGAAGAGAATACCACCTTTGCACCTAACTGCTTCACCCTCTGTCCCAGAGCCATGAAGTCACTTTTAATATGTTCCGAGGTATACCTGGCAGTATCATTTGTTCCAACATGGATTAGCAACATTGGGTAATAGTTAGTGAGCTTGATGAGTCTCGGCAAACTCTCCATAACATCTTGGATTTTGGCACCAGGCAGACAGCATACCTCTCTGGACATCAAGTCTGGTCGGCAGATGGACGCCTCAGTACCCCTCAGAAGATAGTCTCCAACCACCACTACCCTTTGTTTCCTTGTGGTCACTGATTCTGCAACTTTGGGGTACTTGAGCTCTGGTTCTTCCCTTTCCAGGGATGCTTTCACCTCCTCCACTTCCAGGGCTGCATAATGGTTCTTCAATTCAAGGGCTGGAGAAGTTGGATTGGTGATTTTGCAGGCCCTTGTGACTTGTGTCCAACCATCGACATTCTGTTGGCATCCATCTTCTCCTCTGCTGGAGAGCTTGGTTGCTGCAAGAAGCATCTCATCAATCACTGTCTTGAATGCTCCTCAGCCTCGCCACCTCCTCTCTGAGTTCCTCCACTTGTTTCCTCAGAGCTTCAGCATGCAGGCACCCTGCACATGGAACCGATCCTTCAAATGGCATTAGGGCCTCTGTCTGGACCTAGGCAGAAGCTGTAACGGGGGCAACAGCTTTAGCGATATGATTTTTCCCAGCCATTGTTCTGTTCGTGGAGCTTAGGTATCTGTTAAAGCAAAAGAGAGAGATCTACCAAGTACTAGCCGGTTTCCCAGCTGTCCTTTCAGAGAAAATGCAGTTAAATCTCTTTAATTATATTCAAAATGTACTGGTCCAATTCTCTGTGATTTGTTAAATGGGGAGGTGCCCTATAAAGCAAGACTGCTCTCTAGGGGTGGGTGGTAGTCGGGGTGGGTAGGGAGGGAACTAACACTTGATTAGGTGTTAGCAGTTCCCAAAACTGAGGAGGTTGCTAGAGTTCAGCAACCTACTGTGCTCAAGGAAAGTTCCACTAAAGCACCAAAAAGAAAGTAACCTTGCTTTTAAAAATATACAAAAAGACCCTTTTAAGAGCTCCCAGTCAGAGAGCTAGCAATTTAATATAATAAAATAAACCCTCAAATCCTTACTGTTGGTTGATCTGTAGAGCCCCTGTTAGGGGCTCTGCAGATCAACTCTAGATTTTTTTCCATCAAGAACTCCTCCAAGTATGATATATCTCTAAAAGCAAACCTGTTCCCAGAAAGGGTCATAAGAACATAACGTGTGTGCCATAATGATTCAGACCAAGGCCCATCAAGCCCAGTATCCTGTTTCCAACAGTGGCCAATTCAGGTTCCCAAAAAGGTACACAGATTCCATGTTACCTATCCTGGAGTAAGCAGTGGATTTCTCTGGTCCTCTTTAAGAATGGTTTATTGACTTGTCCAATCGTTTTTGAACCCAGCTATGTTAACAGCTTTTATTACATCCATTTGGATGTCCAGTCTTCCAATTTGTCACGGTCGTCTTGCAAGTTTTCACAATCCTCTTGTGTTTTAACAACTTTGAAGAATTTTGTGTCATATGCAAATGTGATCACCTCACTCACTTCCAGGTCACCACACATTTACTGGGGAACCTTACAGTAGATAAAATGTATTTCTGTAGCTAATATTTTTGAAGGCTTTTTTGAAATAAAAATCTTACACAACTGTGTAGCTTTGGCCACATCCAAAATAATACTAATAAGTTGTCCACAAAAAGGCATGCATTTCTTTGTACAGTAAAATGCATTTTCAAAATAGCAATTTTCTCCTGTTCAGAACAAAAAGTCCCTAACAAAATGGTTCTTATAAAGTATCCAAAAACTCTGTTAATTCTAAGCTATCTGCCCTTAGAATCTTGTCAAACCCTTCCTTTTACCTCGGCTCTCTAGGAAGATAATAAATGTTGGAAATAAGTAAAATGTCAAAACTTTAGAATGTTAAGGAACTTCTCTTAAATATTTCTTTAACAGTTCAAAAGGGGAAAGCAATCTCACAGGAAGATTCAGAAACCTCAAAATATGTTGCCTTCATCACATTTTTAATCATGTCTAATTTATTTTGAATAATCAGACTATCTGTAATAGGTGTATTTTCTAAAGATTGCAGTACTGCCAAATTATTTTCCACTTTAGAAATTCTGCCATCTACAGAAATAAACATATAACAATGTTGTCTTTTTAACTGCTTTATTAGTAAATTTGCACAATTGACTCTGTATCCTCTTCAGCATAGTCTCCATTCTTGTTACTGCCATTCAAACATCGTTCAAGGAAATATGTAAATTCAACTCGGAAATCTCACAAGCAGGTAAAGGTAAATCAGAAGGAGGCAAATCAACTTTTAGGATACTAAGCACTACTCTGGCTCTGAGTTTGAAAATTGGCAGTTACTGAATGTTCAAGAGGAGAGGAAATTAATGGAGTGGCTTCTTGGCAACCCACATTGATATCCAATACTGACACTCCAACAGTCAGCATAGGTTGAGGGGGGGGGGTATCAGAACCCTGTACTCAAAGATGCCCCAGAAACGGGTGATAAACTCACAGTCTGGGGTGAAGACGCCATAGCTTGTTGGGCCACACTCTTAACATGTTGATTCATGGGGTCTTTAATAACACCTCCTCCACTAGCATTCCGATCTTTACCCTTCTGCTTATATATCCTGTCAAAGTTCATCCAAAACATATACCTCTGATACCCTTCAGTTGCTCTGAAGGGGATCCAAACATGCTCCTCTAGACTTGCACCCAAGTCATTGCTGGCAGTTATATTTACCTCCCCCCCCCCCCACCCCCCCCAATATCACAGGGAGGGGAGGACCTGTGCCATCACCAATGTGCCACCACTAAGAACTTCACCTGGTTCCCAGCCGGCAAAACCATTTCAAAATCATAAGGCACAGGTAGTGTCCTTGCAGGTATGCCTTCCCTTCTCCCTTCTCTGATGGTCTAGGGCCTCTGGTTTCAAAATTTGCAGCTTTTTTTCCCTAGCGGTAGTCTCGTGGAACAAACACTTGGCGTCAAAGCTGCTATCTTGAACTCGGAGCTGAATGGAGCAGGAGCAACAGGGTCCCCCTAGACCACCAGGTAAATGCTGGGAGTATTGAGATATCAGAGAGTGGGGGTGAAATCTGATGATGTTGAGAAGGGTGTTGAGGGCTCAGTTGATGGGGTGGGGGTGGACTTCCTGGCTATGTTGGGGGATGATACCATCTGCCTATGCACCTGTCTCTTCAAGCTGGCACTTGTTTGTACCTTGGGACAGGTGTAAATGCCAATATGCACAATATTTGGTCACCACGTTTATTATAGTGTAATTTTATAAGGAGCTGCCTAGAATTACCCAGAAACAACATAAATAAAAAGCTATTTTATAAGTATATATGCACATCCAATCTCATGTACTTTTACTGTGTGTGTGTGTGGGGGGGGGGGGATCGAGCAGGGCAGGATGCACGATTGTGTAAACTATAAAACACTATAATTTATATATATTTAGTAGAAATCCAGTTGTAGGCATTTTCACCTGCTCCAGGACTGATGTAAATGATTGCTCCATAAATTAATGCATATTATTTGCCACTTAATGCTCTATTTTCTAAAGTAAAATATGTGCAGACTTGGCTTTATAATATAGGCACAGAATACACATGTAAAAAAACAAATCTAGATGTACTTTATAAAATTGCCCTCCACAAATGTAGATTTTTGGTCTGCCCAAACCACACCCTATCCACACTCAGAACATGCTTCCTTGAAATATGGATGTGGTGTAGATCTCCACTTATAAATAGTGACTTTCTGAAATTATATTTACACATGTATTCCATTCTACTTATGTGAATGTTGCTATTTACATGTGAAGATGCTTTAAAATAAACTCTTTAATTACATAATCAGAAGCCTGCTTATCAAGAGGGCATGTCTGCAATAGTATATGCTTGCTAGGCAGGACCAGCTAAAGGGATTTTGCATTCCTAGCTTGTAGTATAAGCCATATAGATCTCTGGCCTACTACCATGAGACTGACCCTTCACTGAAAGGAAACCAGCATTCTAAATTAAATGCTATTGCTTCCCTAGATTTTGGACGCAAATAAATAAATCCCAGAGTTCCTCTTTTTTTCCCTAAACCAGCACTTTCTGAGCTTCTGCTACTGCAGTCATGATCTGCCTCCCTTTCTGTTTGTGCAGGTGCAAATACTGCGACCTTTACTGCTTCAGCAAATACAGCAGCAGCTCAAGCCACAGCCAGCAGGGCTATATCAAGGGCTATGCCAGTAGTGTAGCTGCACAGGGCGCAAGTACAGAGGGGGCACCAATGTCATCACTGGACTTCCAGAAAGCCCTGAAAGAGCAAGTTTCTTTGCACGGATGGGTGTGGGGGGCACCCAGTTTGCGCAGGGTGCATTTCTAGACTGATACAGTCCTGAGAACCAGTATAAGAGAGCAAGCAGCTATTGAAGTGGAAGGGCAAACCCAGCTGCAATTGGCTACTATGCTCTCTCTTTTGACCATTTCTGATTATATTTCAGCCCCAGCTAGTTTCATCCATTCAATAAAGCTACCATTATAATTGATTGCCATTCACAGAATGAAGATAGATAGATGTCAGCATCAAAATCACAAAAGCTTCATTCTAAAAGCATCCAAAAGAGGCAAAAAAAGGTGTTTTTTAACTTTAATTAAAGGAGAAAAGGATCTCGGTAGTATTCGAGCTGACCGTCATTTTATCATATAGCAAACCCTTGACTTACACTCGTTATGTCAGTGATCCTAAAACTAGTTTAATAACCCTATCAAAGCAAAGATTTTGGTTCAAGTTTTCAACCTTTTTGTTATCAAACGCCGTTCATCCCACAGAGCATGTCAAAATAACTGAACAGGTGATGTTAACAACATCTAGAATATATCATAGCAATATTAAAGATAATTCATCTAATGCAACACTTAGTTGTGTAAACTGAAGACTCCCCAACATTACTTATGATGCCACTTCAGGTGTTTCACCACTGTTCCCTCAGGAGGTTCTAAATCCTCAGATCCATAGAAATGTGAGGGATGAAAGGTGAACAGAGAGTTAATTGAAGACATACGCAGCATTGCTAGGAAAGGGGAAGTTCTACTGATAGGAGATTTCAATATGCCAGATGTTGACTGGCACATTCCTGCTGCAGTATCATCTAGAAGTAAGGAGATCCTGGATTCTCTATAGGGAGAACTATTCAGGCAATTGGTAACAGACCCCACACATGAAGGGGTCATACTGGACTTGGTGCTTACCAATGGTGAAAAGTGTTTCTGATGTTGTAGTGGGGAGATCATTTTGCATCCAGTGATCACCAGATGGTGTGGTTCAGTATTAGGACTAGGGCTGTTAGAATCCATTCAAAGGTGAGGATCTTAGACTTTAGGAAGACTAACTTTGCCAAGATGGGCCAGTACCTCAGGAAGTCGTTAGTGGGATGGGAACAGCTGGGGGATGTAGAAAAACAGTGGGCAAAACTGAAAGGGGATATTTTAAGGGCAACCAACCTTTTTGTTAAAATGGTAAATAAAGGTAAAAGGAAAAGGAGACCGCTATGGTTTTCGAAAGAAGTAGCTGAAAAAGTGAAGAAAAAGAGGGAGGTCTTCATGAAATACAAGAGATCACAGACAGAGGAAGACAGGCATCTGTATTTGGAAAAACTTAGAGAGGCTAGCAAAGTAGCCAGGAAGGCAAAGATTCAAAAGGAGGAGGAAATAGCCAATGCAATAAAATGGGGGGGGGGGGGATAAGACATTTTTCAGATATATTAGTTATATATATATATATATATATATATATAATATCAAAAGAGTTCCCAATTATGTCTTAAATTGTAAATAGTAACCTGTTATCCAAGTTGCATTACCTGTTCAACTGTAAACACAAAGTACCATCGGAAATGTGTATTTTATTGTTCATTGTAAACCGCACTGATGCTGAATAGCGCGGTATAAAAGAGACTCTAATAAATAAAATAATAAATAAAAATTAGTGAGAAGAGGAAGGGCAAAAGTGGTATTGTCAGACTCAAGGGTGCAGGGGAGGAATATGTAGAAGCTGATAAGGATAAAGCGCAATTGCTTAACAAATATTTTTGTTCTGTGTTCACAAATGAAGAACCAGGAGCAGGACCTCAGAAAACACCCACAAACAGGAACAGAAGCGAGGGACATCTTGAACAATTTTCAGAAGACTGTGTTTGTGAGACACTAGCTCAACTTAAAGTAGGCAAAGCGATGGGACCGGATGGGATACACCCTAGAATACTGAGGGAACTTGGGGACATTCTAGCAGCTCCCCTGACTGACCTTTTCAATGCCTCGTTGGAGTCGGGAGTGGTGCCAAAGGACTGGAGAGAGGCTCATGTGGTGCCTTTACACAAAAGCGGAAGTAAGGATGTGGTTGAAAACTACAGGCCGGTTAGTTTAACTTCGGTGGTGAGTAAATTATTGGAAACGCTGCTGAAAGAGAAAATAGTGAGGTTTCTTGGAGTCCAGTGGATTACAGGATCCGAGGCAGCATGGATTCACTAGAGGCAGGTCTTGTCAGACAAATCTGATTTCTTTGACTGGGTGACCAGGGAGTTGGACCGAGGCAGAACCCTAGATGTGGTATATTTAGATTTCAGTAAAGCCTTTGACACTGTTCCTCACAGGCGACTTATAAACAAACTGAGCACCCTAGGGATGGACCCTAAAGTTACTGCTTGGGTTAGAAATTGGTTGGGTGGGAGGCGTCAAAGAGTACAAGTAAATGGAGCTCACTCTGAGGAGAAGGATGTTACCAGTGGTGTGCCCCAGGGATCTGTCCTTGGTCCGATTTCTTTTTCACATCTTTGTTAGTGATATAGCGGAAGGGCTGTCGGGTAAGGTTTACCTCTTTGCGGATGATACCAAAATCTGCAATAGAGTAGACACCCAGGAAGGTGTAGATAACATGAGGAGCGATCTAGCTAAGCTTGAAGAATGGTCTAGAATCTGGCAGCTGGGATTTAATGTTAAAAAATGTAAGGTCATGCATTTGGGCTGCAGCAATCCAAGGGAGCCATATAGTATAGGGGGTGAAGTACTTTTGTCCACTAAAGAAGAGCGGGACCGAGGCATGGTTGTGTCTGATCTTAAAGTAGCTAAACAGGTAGAAAAGGTGACGGCAAAAGCTAGAAGGATGCTTGGGTGCATACGGAGAGGAATGGCTAGCAGAAAAAAGGAGGTGATAATGCCTCTGTATAAGTCTTTGGTGCGACCTCATTTGGAGTATAGTGTGCAATTCTGGAGACCGCACCTTCAAAAGGATGTGAACAGGATGGAGTCGGTGCAGAGGGTGGCTACTAAAATGATTAGTGGTCTTCATTATAAAGCATATGAGGATAGACTGAAAGATCTTAATATGTACACCTTAGAGGAAAGGCAGGATAGAGGTGATATGATTTGAGATGTTTAAATACCTCCGTGGCATAAATGTTCAGGGAGAGAGCCTCTTTCAATTGAAAGCAAGTTCTGCTACGAGGGGACATGGGATGAGGGTGAAGGGAGATAGATTCAGGAGTGATATGTGGAAATATTTCTTTACGGAAAGAGTAGTGGATCCGTGGAATAGTCTCCCAGTGGAAGTGGTAGAGATGAGGACAGTAACTGAATTCAAAAAAGCATGGGACAAACACAGAGGATCTCTAAAGGTAAAAAGGGGACTGTTGTAGTTGTTGTTATGGAAGGACAGACTAGATAGGCCATGTGGTCTTTTTCTGTCGTCATATTTCTATGTTGCTATAAAAATAAAAATATTCATACATACTCTCATAATTAACCCTTTCTGTATTTGCCCTAAGGGAACACTATAGTTTGCAGGAGATACCATTTTAAAACACCCCCGTTTTCACCCTATAAATTGCCCAATAAACCATCTACCACATACTATACAGTGAACATCCCGTACACTAGGGGTCGGGAATCTTTTTCTCTGAGAGAGCCATTAACACCACATATTTTTAGAAGTAAATCTTTGAGAGCCATAGGCCTATATTATGTTCAATACCATAAAAACACAAATAAATGTATGCATTTTGTGTACAGTGTAATTTCAACACAAAGTACAAAATGTCTCTGAATAACATAACATTGTTATGCTGTTGCTAATAAATGATGAGTATTTCTTACCCTTAATGCGACTTCTGGTGCTGCATGGCTTTGCTGATGGCTTTGTAGTCTGGTTCATATGTGGTGAGGTTGAGCTTCATGCAGGCGTTGAGACTTCCATCAGTTAAACGTGATCGCAGGTTGGTCTTAATGTTCTTTAGGTGTGAGAAAGACTGCTCGCATGCATACGTAGAGCCAAACATTGTCAGTACAGCAATACTCACGCGCTGCAGTGTGTGGTATGTAACGGGAAGCGCGTTCCAAGTTCTGACAATCAGCTGGTCTGCTTGTTGAAAATTTTTCATTTCTGCCCACTTGTGTTGGCTCGCCAACTCTGCTTGCTGTCGTGCAAGTCTTTCCAAATCTTCATTCAGTGACTTAAACTTATTCACCCACATGTCTGAGGCTTTCAGGTCAGCAGCTTGTAGCTCAAAATTTCTGACGGAGACACCAGGGATGCAGCTCAGGTCAGTGCTGTCCACTGCACACTCGTGTGGATGGGTGATGAACTTAAAAAGACGAGTGTGCTCACGAAATTCTCCAAAGCGCGCTTTGAATGACTGCAGGAGATTAGACGTGAAGCCTGCCAGCTGTTGAAGATTAAGTTGTTGAGCAGGGTCTCTTGATGTGCATGCATCTCTGAACTCTCCCAGTTTTTCAAAGTGCAGTAAACGACCTGTTTCAATGTCGGCAATGAAGAGTTCAAGCTTGTTTTCAAATGCAAACACTGCTTGTTGCAGGGATAAGACTGTATTTCCAACGCCTTGCATTTTCACATTGAGCTGATTTAGATGTTCAGTCATGTCTACGAGATAATAGAACTTCAGGAGCCACTCAGCGTCAGCTAACTCGGGATGCTCGACATTCTTCATCTCAAGAAAAGTCCGGATTTCGCTCAGACAAGCCGCAAATCGGCTGAGCACCTTCCCCCTTGACAACCAACGCACGTTGCTGTGCAGAAGCAGACCAGGATAATTATTCCCAACCTCATCAAGCAGTGTTTTAAACTGGCGATCATTTAATGCTCGGGCAACAATAAAATTGACTACCCGAACCACCAGCGACATCACCTCACCAAGCTGCTCGTCACACATCTGAGCACAAAGCGCCTCCTGATGTAGAATGCAATGAAAGCTTATAATGCGTCTGTTTTCATGCTCACAAAGAAGAGTGATGAATCCTCTGTTTTTCCCCACCATGCATGGAGCACCATCAGTACACACAGAAACAAGTTTATCCATCGGTAGATTTTTTGCTTTAGCGAACTCAATGAAGGACTCGAATAAATCCTGCCCTCTTGTTGTGCCTTCCATAGGCAAAACAGCAAGACCTTCCTCATGTAGTGTGTCACCGACAACATACCTTGCAATCACGCTGAACTGTGATAAATTACTGACGTCTGTTGACTCGTCCAAGGCAAGAGAAAAAAACGGTGCCGCATGTATGTCCTTCACTTGCATTGCCTCAATTTGATTTGACATCATGATGCTACGATCGTGAACAATTCTTGCAGACAGAGGCATGTCTTTTATCCGTTTAATTATTTTGTCTTTATCCGAAAAGTCATCAAAAAGTTCATTGGCAACATCAAGCATGAATGCTTTGGTATACTCCCCTTCTGTGAATGGCTTTCCGTTTCTCACAATAGCTAAAGCGCCAGCAAAGCTAGCTGAATTTCAGTCACCTTGTTGGGTCCAAACACGGGAGTTGCTGCTGACTAGCTTGCACTCTTGAGAGCAGTTCTCGACATGCTTTTTTCCTGCTGTCTCCCGCAGGATATTTCGATGCAAATGCAGAATGGCGTGTCTCGAAGTGTCGCTTAACATTTGATCGTTTCATAGATGCAATTTTATCGTTGCATATTAGACACACTGCAGAACCCGTTCTCTCCACAAAAGCAAATTCCTCTGTCCATTCCTGCTGAAAAGTACGATACTCATCGTCTCTCTTTCTTTTAGCCATCTTGTCAAAAGGGTTTCTAAAGTTAGTTAGCTGACAACGCGATTGAAATAAAAGTTAAGTTTCTGATCTCACGACAAGCCGCAGAAATCACTGCAAACCGGCTTTCTATTTCGCGCTTTTTTTCGGCACGTGTAGGGGTGGCTACTCTTGCATCCTGATTTGAATTTGGAGGTAAGGCAAAAGTTATTTCTCTTTAATAAGTGCCTTGCGTGGCAGCACAACGAATGCATGGTTGCAATATTTCTGCCATTTAGGTCAGTGCAGTTTATCTCCCTTAACACTTCTGATGCTCAGCTGCAGTAGACTTTAACTCATTTGTAGAAAGGAATTTGATATGCAATGAATATGTAGATCAAAAGAGTATAAAGAAACATTTTTTTTAGTTAAAGATTTTTCTGCGAGCCAGATGCAGCCATCAATAGAGCCACATCTGGCTCGAGAGCCACAGGTTCCCGACCCCTGCCCGTACACTGATCATCACATTATTACTCAAAGTATTAGAAATAAACAACACTTCAAATTTCATAAAAACAGTCCAGTGAAGGAGCGCCATTATCTATTTAAAGTTGTTCCCACATCACCTATGACACTGTTCAGCAACCACTGCTCTGCAAAGTAAATGAAAAAACGCCACACAGGCGTACTATTTTATTTGCTAATTCCCTATAGATCGCCTTGATAGTTAAAGGGCCTGAAACCCATAATGAGGTAACATCCAAATATTGGCCCTACAAATTGCCTTTGACTAAATAGTGGACCATTAAATTGGACCCCCTTTTTTTATGAAATCCTAATCTTCGAATGTCCAGGATCTTAACTCACAAACCACGAGAGCCCTTACTTAATCTCCAGTACACATGTCAGGACCACCCACCCACCCACCCACCCCTCAAAAATCAGTCTAACATACATTCCAATCAATCTGGGCATTCAAACCATGAGGACTAACTGTGTTTAAAATTTAAATCTGTTTTTGCTCACACCTTGAAAAGGAGATACTGTGGGGGAGGAGGGTTTTCAGAGGGGCTGCTGTGGAACAGGGAAAATTGAGAAGAGAAGCTGCTATGAAGGGACAATTTGAGAAGAGGGGCTGCTGTAGAGGGAGGGCGCAAATTTATTTGAGAGGGGCTGCTGTGAAGGGCGAAAATTGAGCAGAGAGTCTGCTTTGGGATGGGATGGCTCCTAGATTTTTGAGCTGGCTCTCAGATCTTAAGAAAATTTGTTGAGGCCAGTTCAAACGTATTTTAAACCCAGCTACACTAATAGCTTTTCCATATCGTCCTACTAGACCAATCCAGACAAGTGAGTTCTGTTTCTCTATCAGCAGATTGGTTGGGACAGAACCAATGAAAAGCCCAGGTTTCAATGACATCACTCCCATGCCTCTATCTGTCTCAGCCACCAGAGGTCTCTTCAGTATTTCTTTGTCTCCAGCAGATGGGTAGCTCTACTAGACTGCAATCTTTTCGGTAGCAATAGGAGGAGGGAAAATTAGTTCAGCCCCATGCTCTTATCCTGTTAAGGGCCTGTTAAGCAGCCAGAAAATTGGAAGGACCTGGAAGCGTTCAGCAGCCTCACACAACCTCAATGCCCCCTCCCTCCTCCTCTGTCCCCCCCGCTCTCTCACGAAGATTGTAGAAGGCTCTCAATAGGATCTTAATAAAAATCACTCATAAACAATGAAATAAACCATATAACAAAAATATAACGCTTTAAGGTTCTCAGTGGGCCATCCCACTATTATTGCTCTTAATAACAATTAAATAGTTACAAAAATAGCATTAATTTCATCCCATTAACGATGAACTATTGCTCAATTCAAAAATCTTTCTTGCTTCCAGTAATATGCACAACTGTTTCTCAAATGGATTGCAGATGAGTGGGGTGAAAACAATTGGTTTTATAACATATCAAGGAAAGGAATTCAATCATTCATGCTCTCGCTCTAAAATAACTTGAGTGCAGAGCAAACCTCATCGCTCAAAACCACCTTTTTTAAAAGTTTACACTTAAGTGATTGCACTGTATAAACATTTTATCTCAGAGTTGTCTTCAACAAGCAATTTATAAACTCCTCTAATATTTCTTGTTCACCACAACACTCCCAATGGCTTTGATCATTCAAAGCTTCACTGTTTGTTCACTATTTACCAATCGTCGTTCACACCTCCTAGTACTTGAACCATGGTTTCACTCAATAGGAGCTTCTTCTGGGAGATCTGGAAAAATAGATAATTACCACCAGCACTCCTCCATCTGAATTCCATAAGAACATATAAGAACATAAGATATGCCATACTGGGTCAGACCAAGGTCCATCAAGCCCAGTATTCTGTTTCCAACAGTGGCCAATCTAGGTCATATGTACCTAGCAGTTTCCCCAAGAGACACAAGTTCCACAATGCTTGTACTGGGTCAAGCATTGATATCTTCTGTCACTTCTTAATAATGGTTTATGGACCTTTCCTCCAGGAACTTGTCCAAACCTTTTTTAAACCCAGCTACACTAACAGCCTTTACTACATCCTCCGGTAACAAATTCCAGAGTTTGATTACACGTTGAGTGAAAAAATATTTTCTTTTATTAGTCTTAAATAGTTTACCCTGTAGCTTCATTGCATGTCCCCTAGTCTTTCTATATTCTGATAAGGTAAACAATCGATCTACGTTTACCCGTTCCACTCCGTTCATTAATTTATAGACTTCTATCATATCTCCCCTCAGCCGTCTCTTTTCCAGGTTAAAGAGCCCTAACCTTTTTAGCCTTTCTTCATAGGAGTATCCTTCCATCCCCTTTACCATTTTGGTGGCTCTTCTCTGTACCTTTTCTAAAATCGCTATATCCTTTTTAAGATACGGCGACCAGAATTGCACACAATGTTCAAGGTGCGGTCTCACCATGGAACGATATAGAGGCATTATAATATCTTTTGTTTTATTTTCCATTCCTTTCCTTATCATACCTAGCATTCTATTTGCTCTCTTGGCCGCCGCTGCACACTGGGCTGAGGGTTTTAACATGGTATCCACAATGACGCCTAAATCTTTTTCCTGGGTGGTGGTTCCTAATGTGAAAACTTGCATCGTGTAACCATAGTTTGGGTTGTTCTTCCCTAGGTGCATAACCTTGCACTTGTCCACATTAAATTTCATCTACCATTTTGATGCCCAGTCTTCCAATTTATCAAGATCCTCTTGCAATTTTTCACAATCCTCTTACAAAATAGAGAGATCAATATGTGGTATCACATTACCCTTGACTCACTTGTCCCAACCGCTATACTGTGATTGCTATACATGCACACAACTGAATCTGTTTAAATAACCACCTTATCACGACACATGCTTGTACAGATCATGAATAAAACCAGTGCCACTCAATATTACTTTTGAGACTCTCCGGTTCCACCATGTGCCATTTAAAAATAAATTACTGAGCCTTTTTTAGCTAACCAATTAAAAAAATTACCATCCCTCCCCCCCCCCCCCCCCCACTATATCATCTCCAAAATCATGCACTGTAATTGCTCTTCAGTGTATCCCATGGCATGCCAATGAGACACCTAGGGTGGCTTTTCTTTCTTACATCGAATAGCTGACAGATGTTCAGTTATACATGTCTTGAATTTTCTAGAGGTCTGACCAATATAAATCTTTGAACATGGACACAACAGCATAAATAACCCCACTGCTGTTGCAATCCATACGTGAAATCAGGTTATACATAAAATGTAGCTGTGGTTGAAAAAAATGACAATGTTTCTATTGTGTGGGAGCACACCACACGCTTTCCATGCTTCCTGTGATGTCCCCCCTTCCCATTTATTTATTTATTTAGACAGTCTTGTATACCGCCTTATCCTTCAATCAAAGCGGTCACAACACAATTGGGGGATACATTTAACAAGCGGGGATATGAGACACATACACTAATACTTACAGGGAACATGGGCAATGGAGGGTTAAGTGGCTTGCCCAAGGCCACAAGGAGCATCTGTGGGACTAGAAACCCCAGTCCTTCCGGCTCAAGGTTGCTGTCCTCTAGTGGGATTTGAACCCCCGACTTTCCAGCCTGAAGTACCTTGCCCCAACCACTAGGCTACTCCTCCCACAACCACTTGCCCCAACCACTAGGCTACTCCTCCCATGGACCCACTTGACATATTCTCGTATGCAGCAAATGATCCTTTAAATTTCAATCCCGTTTATAAGCAAATGGAAATTTCTCAAAAACACGAATGAATTTGAAATACTTTCCGATGTTTTAATAGAATGTCCTTTTTATGTGAAAAACCTGAGATGAATATGGGAGAACACATACCATCCAAGCAATATCTGGTGCAAGAGATAAGGGCATTGGGACCACTTGGCAATAGTGTTTAAAGCATGATTGCTTTTAATTTAATAAATGGAGGAAGGATGGCAAGGAAATCCACAGTGCTACCTTTTGACTTTCAAAAGGGAGAATATGATAAAAATGAGGAAAACAATTAAGAAAAAACTAAAAGGAGCAGCTGCAAACGTTAAAATTTTACATCAAGTATGGGTGTTGTTTTAAAAATTCTATCTTGGAAGCACATACCTGCTGTATTCCATGCTTTAAGAAAAGCGGAAGAAAGTCCAAAAAACTGCCAGCATGTTTTAAAGGTGACGTCAGAGAGGCTGCTATAGCCAAAAAAGCATCTTTCAGGTAATGGAAAAAGGATCCAAATGACAAAAACTGGAAACAACATAAGCACTGACAAGTTAGATGCAAGGCATTCATAAGGCAGGCAAAGAGAGAATTTGAAAAAAAGCTTGCTATGGAAGCAAAAAAAACCATAAAAACTTTTTCAAGTACATTTGTAGCAAAAAACCCTTTGAGAGTCAGTTGGACCATTAGATGATAGAGGGTTAAGAGGGACACTAAGGGGGGGCGGAGCCTGATGTCCAGCGGGTAAGACGCTTCGCGCTGAAGCTCCCGAGAGGCCTACTCAGAATCCTGACTTAATACCTATACAAACTTACTATTTTGATCCGAACTTACCGGGGTACCTCGGGGGGGATGGCGGCCCATAAACCAGCGCGCTTGGACTTCGGGTCTCCTTCTTCTTCACACGGAAAACGCTCCAAAACAGAGGTGTCTTCCCCACAGAAGATGGTTCCGCTTCGTGAAAACCCCGAAATGCACCTGGAGATTTTAGAGGAAATACGCGGCGTGAAGGAACTGGTGCAGTCCAATGGAGAAGCGCTTCGAGCCATGCGAGAAGACTTCGGAGTGCTCCAGGACCGACTTGAAAGTCTTTCATTACGGCAGGACAACATGGCGGGGGTCCTCGACTCGCACGCGGTGCGCTTGGGCAAACTGGACAAGACTGAGCGCCAGATACAGAATCTTCAAAAGGAGTTAGAAGATAGCAATAATCGAGCCCGTCGCAACAATGTGAGGCTCATTGGAATACCGGAGGGGGTGGAAGCAGGAGATATAAGAGAATTCCTGCTCAAAACTCTTCCCTCCTTGCTGAAGATCACTTTTCATAGAGAACTGGAAATCGATCGAGCACACCGTGTTCCTGCCCACATGGCGCTCAACCGAACGACCCCCCGGCCTATTATCTTTCGATTACTACGATATCAACAAGTGGAACAAATTTTAAATGCTGCCCGGGCGAATCATCATTTGGAATTTGAAGGTCATAAAGTCTCCTTCTTCCCTGATTTGGCAAAGCCTACCGTTGACCGTCGGAAGAAACTCCTTGCTTTTCGCCCTCGACTTCAACAGCTACAGGCTCGCTTTGGCCTGTTGTATCCAGCGAAGCTCCGAGTGACTCTCCACAACCAAACCAGGACATTCGAAGATCCTGATCTACTATCAACATTTTTAGACTCCAAAGAAGCAGAACAGATGCGCTAATCCAACAACTTGGACTTATTATCTGCCGGCTCTGT
This sequence comes from Ichthyophis bannanicus, assembly GCA_033557465.1. Classification (NCBI taxonomy): domain Eukaryota; kingdom Metazoa; phylum Chordata; class Amphibia; order Gymnophiona; family Ichthyophiidae; genus Ichthyophis; species Ichthyophis bannanicus. Next base: position 579,250,354 of record CM066033.1, read on the forward strand.
CCGCCATTTTGAAGGGCCCGACGCGGCGGTCATAGCCAAGCACAGAGACTACCTGGACTTTCTTTCTTTCTCTATATGACTTTTTTGTTTTTTGGTCTCCTATCCCTCCATGATGTGTGCCTCGGTCGGATTCGGAGCACGCACAGTTCTACAGGTTATATGTTTTTTCAATTTCAGCCTTCTCTGGGGTTTCTCCCCGCAGACACATGGTCGCCAGTAATTTCTGGGGTTCTGCTTCTTCTCTACCGCACCGCGGTTTTTCTTTTTTAATGTGGGGCGCTTCATTGTATTATATTAGCTTATTTTCTTTCATGTCATGTGTACAGCCAGATACAGTTAATATGAGGGACATTGTGAAATTATGTGCGCTATCATGCTCAGAATTTTTAACCTTTCTGAATGGCCTTATGTAAAATCTTATCACTCAACATAAAAGGCATCCATAGTCCAATCAAAAGAAAGAAAATCCTTAGCTATCTTAGCCATGAGCATGCTGATTTAGTGTTTCTTCAGGAAACGCATCTAAACTCTGCTGAAACACTGAAACTCAATGCTAAGCCTTACATGGTGGCTGCCTATTCTCCTGCCGTTTCCAAACGGTGTGGGGTAGCCATTCTGGTTAAGAAGTCTTTGCAAGCTACTGTAATGGATACTAGCTCTGACAAGGAGGGTAGATGGGCCCGTGTACACCTTAAGGTTGGAGATAGTGAATTCACGTGTATTTGTATTTATGCCCCGAATGTGGACAATCCTGCTTACTATGCAAGTATTGCGCAGTTGGCACAGGCCTCTGCCAATACTCCATTAATACTTGGTGGTGATTTTAATCAAGTGTTAGACCCTTTGATAGATAGACAACCGCCTAGAACGAGTAGTCCACCCAAGAGTCTTGCTACCCTTACAGCTCTGATGCAAGATCTTGCGCTAGTAGATATATGGAGGCTGCTTCACCCCTCCGACTTAGAGTTCACCTTTTTTTCTGCCCCCCATCACTCACAATCTAGAATAGATTTCTTTCTCATTTCCAAAGCACTGATTTCTCAAGTGGACACGGCTAGGACTCATCCTCTCCATATTTCAGATCATGCTGCCATATCTTTATCATTACATGTCACTGCGCGAGACGATTCTCCCCGAGCTTGGTTTTTTGATAGATCCCTACTAGATCAAAAAGATTTTCAGGTTGATATAAAGGCCGCTATCCAAGATTATTTTCATTTTAACTCACCCCATGATACAGCGAGCTGGGCTTGGTGGGAGGGTTTTAAGGCATCTATCCGCGCAACTATAACTAGCTATCAAATTCGGCAGGGGAAACAAAGAAAGCAGCACTTACTGATTCTAGAGCAGCAGATACAAGCTGGGGAGCGTCTCCTCACGTCCCGTACTGACCCATGTATTTTACTCCGTTTACAACGCTTGCGTTTTCAATACAATCAGCTTTTGTATACTGCTGCTGCTAAAAATATTGAATCACAACAAGGGATATATTACCGGGAAAATAACCGTGCTGGCAAATTGTTAGCAAATGCCCTAAAAGGTCAAAAAGAAGCCAAGCGTGTTACCGCTCTCCGTAATCCGTCGGGGGGGGGCTTGGTCACTAAAGATACAGAAATCTTAGAACTCTTTCGTGATTTTTATACTCGGCTTTATCAATCTGAATGTGATTTTGAGCCAGAAGTATTTGAACGCTTACTTTCAGGGGTACAAAGACCGACCCTATCTGACGAAGATAGAGTGGCCATGGACCAACCATTCACTTTATCAGAAATTCATTCTGCTATCAAGAAATGTGCCACAGGTCGAGCTGCAGGCCCAGACGGTCTCCCTGCTGAATTCTACAAAACCTTTAACGCTGACTTAGCTCCAGTTTTGAAACTTTATTTTTCTGCTCTGGCCGAGGAGGGATCTCCTTCTGGGTCCTTTTCAATGGCAAATGTAGTAGTTTTTGAGAAAGAGGGGAGAGACCCGCAACTAACAGCTAATTATCGTCCAATTTCCCTCCTAAACGCGGACTATAAAATATTTGCCACCATTCTCTCCACCCGGCTCTCTGATAGGATGTCTACCTTAATACACCCAGATCAATGCGGTTTCATTCCCGGTAGATCAACTGCTGACAATGCTCGGACTCTATGTCATGTACTGACTGCCGCAGTTAATCTTGATCGCCCATTTGTTGGCCTCTCACTTGATGCTGAGAAGGCCTTTGATCGCTTAGAATGGCCCTTCCTGTTTGCAGCCCTCCGCTGGTACGGATTCGGAGAAGGTTTTCTCCGTTGTCTCCGCACCATGTATGCACAGCCTACAGCCAGTATCTGTGCTAATGCTTTAAAGTCTCAGCCATTTCCCCTTCAACGCGGTACTCGCCAGGGATGCCCACTGTCTCCACTTCTTTTCGATCTTGCACTCGAACCCTTAGCTTTACTAATCCGGCAATCGGAGGAGATTCATGGAGTCCCCTTCTCTCATAGGGAAATCAAAATTTCAGCATATGCTGATGACCTTATGCTCTTTGTCTCTATAGACTCAGTGCCGGCTGTCCTAGAGCAAATTGGTAAATACTCACAACTCTCCGGTTATAAGATAAATTGGACCAAGTCGGTAGCCTTTCCACTAAATCCTTTGCTTCATCAGGCAGCTATGCAACCCTTTCCCTTTTTATGGCAACCTCGCATGGTCAAATACCTTGGGGTTCACTATTGCTCTCCTTTGGAAGACACTATCTCTTTTAATGCCAAAGACTTAACCTCTAAAGTCCGGGCGCTTACTCACCGTTGGACTCCTTTAACACTTACCTGGTGGGGTCGCCTAGAAACCATAAAAATGATGATTGTTCCGAAAGTGAATTATATTTTAGAAATGTTGCCCTGTCTCTTACCTCGACGTACATATAAAGATATAGAGGGCCTTCTGACTAGATACCTATGGCAAAACAAGACACCTAGGATAGCGAAACATAAGCTGCAAGCAGATAAGGAAAATGGGGGTGTCAGATTCCCTGATTTCCTGAAATACCATCAATCTTTTCTTCTCAAACAAGGCGCTCGTTGGCTGGAAGATCTAGTACCGAGTAGACCTGTGTGGCTAGACATAGAGGAGGACCTTTGCAAACCGATTCCTCTTACTTTTCTCCCTGGTATGACTCTCCCATCAGACTCCCACTATCCACCAATGCTTTTAGACACTTTAGGTGCCTTTAATACTCTTATGCAATCTTTAGACTCCCGACTCTGTCCGTTAGACAGGCTCCCGCTCTGGTACAATACTCGATTTCGAATACAATATAAACCGATGGCGTGGAGCCCCTGGTACACTAGGGGCATTTGGATTCCTAACCAGTTGTTCCATGATGGTCGCTGGAAAACTTTTAGTGAATTGCAAATTGAATTTGGTCTCCCAGCAAAACACTACTTTCAGTTGGTGCAACTTCAGCATTGTCTTCGGAGTGCTAAGGTGCTCCCGCCATCGGCATCCCCTACACAAGGTTGGTCGGAGACTATCCGATCTATCGGTAGTTCACTGGGTGTAGCATCTAATTTTTACAAAACCTTATGTAATGCTATAATTAGAGGTACCCCTATAGCGCAGAGAAAGCATGGGAGCGAGAATTGCATGTAACTTTGACCCCGGAGCAATGGAGCCTTGTCTGGAGTAGAGTGACACGGGTTTCTCGATCCGCCTCACTCACTCAGACACTCTTCTTTCTAGCCCACCGGTGTTTCTACACTCCTGACAGATTAGCCAAATGGAACACCACTCAGGGCAATAGCTGTTGGACATGCCATGCGGCCATTGGTTCACTACCTCATGTTATGTATGAATGTCCCGCACTACAGTATTACTGGCGTCGGGTCTGGGGTCGTATCCAGTCTATCTTGCACTTTCAAGAGCCCCTTTCTTGGAGGATAGTGGGACTTCGCTCAGCTGCGGGGATCCCCTCTCTTCCAAAAACGGCTTACTTCCTTTTGGACTTTATGCTAGGCATTGCTATTTCCCTAATTACGAAATACTGGAAAAATAGCTCCCATCTGAGCCCCAATGAATGGTGGAATCATGTCTGTCTCTACAGTAAATATGAACAAATACCTCGTATGTTTGCTTCTTCCGTTCAGACTCCTCACCATCTGTCTAAATGGAAGATGCTCAATGACTATGTTCACACTGCTAAATGCTCTCATCTGACTGTTTAAATTTGTATAAATCTCTGTCCCATGATCATTCTGTATCGTAGATACTCTTTTGTTCGTTTTGATGTACAATCACTGTTGTTTGGAAGCGCTCACATGCTGATATTATCGGCTAGAGAAGAAGCATGGGGGTGGGGGGTAATAGGGTTTGCTTTTCCTTAATGTATACTTGTTTTGTCTCCTTTGGTGTGTTGTTTCTTTTGTTTGTTGCAAAATGAAAATAAAAGTTTAAAAAAAAAAAAAAAGAGGGACACTAAGAAGGGACAAGGCCATAGAGGAGACATTGAATGAATTATTTGCTTCGTTATTTACTGAAGAAGATATAGAGAAGTTACCCATGCCTGAAATGGTATTTAAAGCTGATGCAGCAAAAGAATTGAAAGAAATATTGATAAATTGGGAAAATGTATTACAACTATATGATAAACTGAAGAGTTCCTACTCTACTATCATTAAAATCATAAGTAATACCTGAGGATTGGAGGATGGTCAACATAACGCCAATTTTTAAAAATAGTTCCAGGGGTGATCCGGGAAATTACAGACTGATGAGTCTGATGTCAGTACCGGGAAAATGGTAGAAACCATTATTAAGAACAAAATTTCTGAATATGTAGAGAATCGTGGTTTAATGGGAGACGGCCAACATGGCTTTAGCCAGGGAAGGTCTTGTCTTACTAATCTGTTATATTTTTTGAAGGTGTAAATAAACAGGTAGACAAAAGTGGTCAGTTGATGTAGTGTATCTGGTTTTCAAAAAGCCTTTGACAAGGTCCCTCATGAGAGACTCTTGGCAAAATTAAAAAGTCATGGGATAGGAGGCAGTGTACTAATGTGAATCAGGAACTGGTTAAAAGATAGACCGCAGAGGGTAGGACTGAATGGCCAATTTTCCCAATGTTAAAGGTGAATAGTACAGTACCCCAGGAATCTGTGCTGGGTCCGCTGCTTTTTAACGTATTCGCAAATGCCTCGGAAATGGGAATAACGTGTGAGGTAATCAAATTTGCAGATGACACAAAATTATTCAAAGTTAAAACCCAAGAGGATTGTGAAAAATTGCAAGAGGACCTTAATAAATTTGAAGACTGAACATTCAAGTGGCAGATGAAATTTAATGTGGACAAGTGCAGTTATGCACCTAGGAAAGAACAACCCAAACTATGGTTACACGATGCAAGGTTCCACATTAGGAACCACCACCCAGGGGAAAGATTTAGGCGTCATTGTAGATAATACATTGGAATGCTCTGCCCAGTGTGCAGTGGTAGCCAAGAAAGCAAATTAGAATTCTAGGAATCATAAGGAAAGGAACTGGGAATAAAACCAAGGACATTATAATGCCTCTGTATCATTCCATGGTGCCGACCACACCTTGAATATTGTTTGCGATTCTGGTCACCATATCTTAAAGGATATAGCAGAATTAGAAAAGGAACAGAGAAGAGCCACCAAAATGGTAAAGGGAATGGAAGGATATCCCTATAAGGAGAGGCTAAAAAGGTTAGGGCTTTTCATCCTGGAAGAGAAGGCTGAGGGAGATATGATAAGAGGTCTATAAATTAATGAATAGAGTGGAATGGGTAAACGTAGATCAATTGTTTATGCCATCAAAATGTAGAAAGACTAGGGGACATGCAATGAAGCTACAGCATAACTCATATAAGACTAATTAATAAGAGAAAATATTTTTTCACTCAACGTGTAATCAAACTCTGGAATTGATTACTGAAAGATGTAGTAAAAGCTGTTAGTGTAGCTGGGTTTAAAAAAAGGTTGGACAGGTTCCTAGAGGAAAGGTCCATAAACCATTAAGGGGACCTGGGAAAGCCACTGCCTGTCCCAATAAAAGTATTGTGGAACCTATGTCTTCTGGGGAAACTGCTTGTTACTTGTGACCCAGGGGTATGTTTGCTAAACGTTGGTAAGGGAGCCAGTGTGCTATTAATGCCAGTTATTGGCACCCTGTTGCCCTATTGCAGCCGAAAAGCTGATTTTATGGGCGGTAAAGGCTCCAGCAGCATTAAGGGCGGTTGACGGAGAGTGGGCTGTAACAGCATGTGCTCTCTTAACACCTGTTGCACAACATGCCTAAAAGCCTTTTAACTCTGGGAACCCTAACTCCAAGTATAACCATGCAGAAAGGGTGTATTTAGAGACCATTTCAACGCCTGCAATGTGTTGTATGGACAGGGGAGCCCCAGATAGTGATGATAGTGCTCCATTAGCAGCATCAGCATGGTGCCCAAGTATGAAAGGGTACTATGATGATGGTGCAAATGGGGCAAAGGAGGTGGCACGTGGGTCTTGCAATGGGGGTCACTGGTGCACAGGGGGAATCAGGCAGTTGCCCAGGTGGCACATAAGAACCAGAAGATCATATGATATGCCAGACTGGGTCAGAGCAAGGTTCATCATGCCCAGTATCCTGTGTCTAACAGTGGCCAATCTAGGTCACAAGTGCCTAGCAGTTTCCCCAAAAGACACACAGGTTCCACAATGCCTGTATTGTGGCAAGCAGCGGATTTCCTAGATCCCCTTGAATAATGGGTTATGGACATTTCCTCTAGGAACCTTTCCGAAACCCAGCTACACAAACTGCTTTTACTACATCCTCCGGTAATGAATTCCAGAGTCTGATTATGTGTTGACTGACAAAATATTTGCTCTTAGTGGTCTTAAATGGGTTACACTGTAGCGTCACTGCATATCCCCTGGTCTTTCTATATGTTGATGGCGTAAGAATTGATCCACATGTACCCGTTCCACTCCATTCATTACTTTATAGACCTTTATCATATCTCCCCTCAGCTGTCTCTTCTCCAGGTTGAAGAGCCCTAACCTTTCTGGCCTCTCCTCATAGGGGTATCCTTCCATCCGCAGTACTGTCTATGATGTCTGGCATGATGTCACGGTGTCAATGGCAGCACACAGACATGCTGCTACTGCAGAAAGGAGAGGTGCCACATGGGGCGATCCAAGGGTCCTGGCATCCTAGGCAGAGATCCCAGCTGGCCTCTCCCTACTGCCGCTGAACCTAGCTGTGGAGGAAGAGGCTGATCGTGCTAGCAGCCCTGTCCCTCTAGGACTGCAAGATAGAGGCGCCTGGGAACTACCACAGCAGTGGCTATCATCCTCCCCCTGAGATGTATCGGTGGCAGGTGGAATTGGGTCCCTGCAAAGGCAGGTGGTTAGGGGGGCTGTCTGGCTATCCGTGAGTGCCTCTGCTCCCTCCCCCCCCATCCAGACCTTGCACCCTAGGCACCACCAAACACGCATGTTGGACGGGCTGGGACTGCGCACCACCACCACTGACAGCACATGGGCATATCAGCATGGTGTGAGAATGTTTGGCAGAAAGTGGCAGCGGCACCCGCCTGCAACAGACCAAAGCCATATCCTAGTCCTGTGTGCCATGTGCATTGCAACATGTGCCAGGGTCTGTTTGATTTGGGTAGCAGGTCAGCCCCCATGGCAGCACTGTGGCTCAACACACACAGGCAGTGTGTATATGAGCAGAGGATCCCAGGTTCAAGTCCGGTCTGAGGATCCTGTATTGCATGTCCTGTGATAAGGAAGCTTATCATAGTTCAGGAAGGAGCTATAGTAGAGGTGAAGTGACTCTGAACAAGCAACCTGTCTGTTCTGGTAGAAATAATAAAACAGAATGTTTCCATAAAAGACTACCAGTCCCAGAATGCACCAGGTTTCCAACAGCCATTAGAAGAGCTGAAGTGGGGAAATGTGTGTTCAATCAGGAGGGCTATGAGGTAATCCCCAAGCACTCATCTCCAAGGGCAGGGCTTGATTCAGCACAGCTGCGCTGTGCTAGGGTGGAGCATTCATCTAAGCAGGATAAAAGAAAAGCTTATTCTACAGAGAATCATCAGAAGCTTAATCATCATCTTGATCAGAGGCAGAATGTTCATCTTGATCATCAGAAGCACCTTGTTCATCCTGACCATCATCAGCAGCAGAAGCCAGAGCTGACGGACAGAGAGAGAAAGAAACACTTTGGAAGAAAGAAGAGAAAAGCATTTGGGAGGTCTAAAGGAGTCCATAGCAGTACGTATACTGGGAGGCATTCCAGAGGCAAGCATACACCATTGGACTGGGAAAAGCCAGAGGAGTGGGTTTGCAGAGCCAGGAGTCCCCGGACGGCACCTGTGAGGGAGACGGCTGCACTTGGAAGGGACCCTAAGACCAGTGCAAGAAGGTATGTGAAGAGAGATCCAGTGTCCAGGGATCTTGATTGGAAGGCTGGACATAAGAACTGGACTACATACTGGCCAGGATATTTAGAGAGGAACTCTAACAGCAATGGAAGCTCAGGTATGAACACTGATCTATGCCCTAGCTCTTCACTGGGAAGACAGCAGGGAAACAAGTATTGTCCTGAAAGTGTTCCATTGAGAAATTCCTCTGTGCCAATCCATGATAGTGAACCTATGATAATTGAAGAAGGGGAAGATGTGGTAAATGAGGATTTTGAGTACATGGATTGCTCTCTGTCTAAACTTCTGTGGTAATATGCTGTCACAAAATACAACAACCATCACAAAGAAATATAAACTTGTTCTTTAATTTACTCAGAAAAGCTTCTGAGTAGGATTTGAGCCGCGTAATAGAAAGTAAACCAGCCAAGAGGGTTTCAGCTGGTAATTGTTAGCAATTGAGCCTTGCCTAATTGCCAGTGAGCTCTGAAGGGACACTTCTGAGAGGTTAACCCTGAAAAAGAACAGGTTTTTTTCCTACTTTGTGGGGGTTTTGTTTGTTCTTTGAAGCACTGCTAAGAAGATATTAGCAGGTGCCTACAGAAAAGACCTGTCTGTTCCCATCCAGGTCTTTATGCTTTGATTTGATTGCTTAACAAGTTCAGCTGTTGTTTTTCCTTATTTGTTTTTCTAAGTATAATATTGAAAGCAAGTATTCCTTTTTATGTGCTACCAAGTATATCTGTGTTGGGAGAAATAACCCCATAAATAAAAATATCTTCTTTGCTTTACATTCGAGCAAGCACAACTAATTTATTGTGAGCGGCTGAGTCTGGTATGAATGGACTACATTTCCCACAATCCTTTGCAAGTCCATATTAATATTTGCCTTTGCCAAGACTGTGGACATTCTCACCCAGCGCCCCCGTTGACAGTCCCTGTGGCTAAACTTTAGCTTACAGTGCAGATACAGCACCAGCATGTGCAACCCCCAATTAATTAGCCAGCAAGGGTACAAATGCCCATCGGCCACACAGACTGACTCCACCATCCACAGCTGAATGGAGAGGCAGACATATACATAGGTACACTGAAAGGGCGTTAATGTCGGAGCACGCTGCTAGAGCCTGCACAATGGACATAGGTTAACAATGCTTGAGCTGATATGGAGATCAAAGTGTCAGGCAGGAATACCAACCATTGCACTTTTGCACAGCACGGCAATGTGAGTGTGTGTCTGTCTGTCTCCCCGTTGTTCTGTGGTTTTCTGTACTTCACATTGCCTAAACTGTTCCCAACATTAGTCTGCAAATGTTCATGATGAAGAGCAGAGGATTATTATTATGACCTGAAGCAGAACAGAGTGGCCAGGATGTGTCTGCCTCGGTGGTGGGGTCAATGGCTGAGACATTGTAGTGCCTGTCTGACATGTGCATTGCCTGGGTGGCCACAGCATGTCATGCTAAGAGGGCACTCTCACTCTGACTGAGCAGTGACCATGGCACGGCTATGTATCCACATAGTGCTATATAATGTCTGACTCCAGGGATGTGAGTGCAATCTCTGTCCAGGGAGACCACTCACTGAGTTAATGCTGAGTGTCTATGCAGTTCATCCCAAACCAGGGTGCACATGATCGCTCTGTGTGCAGGTATTGTGTATGGACCAGTGGTCCAGCTGCAGTTGGGATGTGCAAGGCTGAAACAGCCCAGTGGTGGGCAGCAAGTGCAGTCTGACTGAGCATGCTGTGGTGGACTGTTAGTCCTAGATGGTTGGGACATCAGTTGTTCCTGGCCTACTCACTCTGGTTGTAGCAGTGTTCCACAAAGACCTAGAAGCCCCCACTGCATTTGGCATCCATGGCAGCAGCTTTGTAACACTGGGTACTGAAATGCACTGTTCTAGGAGGGTTCCTGACCAACAGGGTCAGAACACAGGGCCCAGTTATAACTGGTACCTACAGCATGCTGCAATTGTGCAGGAAACAAGATGACTAGCATAAAACACTGCAGGCAATACGTACCTGCCACACACTGGCAGTGATGTGGATCTGCAGCATGACTGGCAGAGACCATCTTTAGCAGTGTAAGTTCTGGGGATCAGGTGCTGTCCGCCTATCCTCGCCCTCAGGGTGACTGCTAAAACTGCTCAGTAGCACAGTTTGTAACTTAGGTGATTGAAGCACACACTGTCAGTGCATCGTATTGAGCTGATGTGATGGATCAGTCCATTTTCCATTTGCTGATCAGTTGCAGACTGCTGTTCTGCATGTACAGTGCATCAGGGGTGCTGGAGGGGCTAACCTATACCAGCACACACATCAGACAGTTTAGGCAGAGACCTGCAGTCTATTTGAATCCAGACATTGCCGTGTAGAGAGGTATGGAGATGTAGCATACTGGTTAGTGCAATGTCCCAGTAAACAGGGGACAAGGGTTAGAGTCCCACTTGTTCGTTTTTGCGCCTGTGTGTTACTCGAGTCATATGCCTGCCTGTAACAGTCCAGGCTCTGCTGTGACTTGCAGATGCTCATCCTTCTACTTTGTTATGCGTCCTGGCCCCACTTTGGGTCAGCAAACATGCTATTCCCCATCATGCTCCTCTGAGAGCATGGCTGTCTTGGCTCTGCTGCAGTCCATTGCAGGGAGTCAGATATGTTCACCCTGCAGATGTCAGACCCCTGCTTTGAGGCGTGGCATTTGAGGCCCACTAACACTCCTTAAGTGACATTTCAGAATGTGTTACTGTCATGTTTTATGTCTGCCATGACCTTCATGGACCAACAATACCTTCTTGTGACCTGAGCAGATTGCTTAACCCACCAATGGCTCAGCTTACTGCAGGTCCATACAGTCCCTGTTTAACATCAGACATTACCAAGTGACGGTAAGATGTATCCCAATGTGACTGCACTGCTACAGCGGTATACTAACAGGCAGTTCAATGCATACAGCTGTAACATACTTGGACAACATGAGTTGTCTGACATCATGTCTATCACTGTACAGCTTTGGCTCCCTTACATCTCTGCAGTACATGCAGACACATCCTACTCCTTGGATATCCACCTGCAGGTCTCAACTCATGTCCATACGTACCCCATGTGCCCGGCATGGATAACACCTGTGCAGTTGTTATCGGCATATTTGTCTGAGATGTTGTCTGGTGGCTGTGTGGCTAGGACAGGTGTGCCACCCAACTTGTCTGGTATCAGGCCTTCCAGGTGTCAATGCTACAGATTTTCATGCACAGTGCAGATACTTTGGGGAGGGCACCTACAGTACATCGGTGCTATCAGCCCATACCACCCTCTCTTCTATCTCCATCCATCCCTCAGCCCATTCATTCACCTCTCTCGGATGGGTGCAGTCATGTCTTCTCATGCAGGCTGCTATACCATGTCCTACACTGGCACTCTTTCCCACAATTTGGGACTACACACCTCCTACTTTATCCTCCTGTCTCTGCACACATCCTCTCGCTGACTCTGCTGGGGGACACGTGTTTCACATCCTATGCCACACACTGACATTGCACCATATTACATTGGCAAACCCTGTGCATTGCTACAGCTGCCTCCCACATGCTCATCCACTTTACTAGCTGCCACATAGGGTGCCCACGGATCAGGCAGGTCTATCAGCTCCCAGCTGTTCTTCCATCCATCACCTCCAGATTGACTTTCCAGGCTGCTCCTTTATCCATCGTTAATGCTTACAGCCGTTTTTGGACGTTAAGGTGCCTGCTTGCCACCTTATTGCCCGATGTCCCATTACCGCATGATAAATAACCCATAGCGCCCTTAACGCCGGAATGTCTCCTACACGCCCAGAGCCTTTTTCGCACAAAAAACTCTATGCGCTGCCATTACCGCTCAGAAAAGCATGCTCCCTTACTGCCATTCAGTAAACATACCCCCTAGATTGGCCACTGTTGAAAACAGGATACTGGACTTGATGGACCTTGGTCTGACCCAGTATGGCATATCTTATGTTCTTTATGTGAGCTTAATAAAAGATTGTGATTCACGAACTTCGCACTCTTATATGCTCTCCAAACCACCTGTACATGATACTATTTTTTTTCTTAAATCAATTCATCATCATGTCCGCTTGGCACTCATATTCTTGCATGGCTAAACACAGTTGGCGTTGCTGCAAAACTGCCCCATTAGGATGTTCTCCTTGATATATCACCTGTGAAAATTACCATGATGTAACAAACTGTTATGATCTGTGCTCTTACAGAAAATTGATGTACCAAAACAATTATCTTGCTCGAAAATCTACAGATGTATAACAAACTTTACTAAAAAATGCAAGTTGGGATCAACTTGATTAATCCTCAGAGGGATCTGCCTGCCAGTCACCTTAAGCGCAGTCCCTCAAAGCCAGGGAAACAGTTTCAGGGGACTAGAGCTGAGCCTGGCACGGATTCTCTGCCTGGGACTCTCAGGGGGTGTGCACCACAGCTTGACCTTGTCATTATCCTTGTTGGGAGCCTGATTTCTGTCTGTCTGGGACACAATACAGGGTGGACTGCTGGTGACTGTTGTACAGTCTGGGGGTTTCCTGCCGTTTTCTGCATGTGTTAGTAGCAATTTACTATTGTGAGCCTGGCGTTTGCGCAGTCCGTGTTCGCACGTTCTAAGCAAGCAATGCCAACACACATTTCTACCCTAGCGCTTATAGTGCGCGTTGCTGTAATAGTGCTGTTTAATGCATGACTTCCCAACCGCCACAGCCTTAGCATGCACTGTTGTGATACTTGCCTTAACTCTATACCTTCTTCCAGGAAATGTTATTTGTCCTGTGGCAAGCAAGGTGCCTCATTTCCAGCTTCCGGACTCTGCTCTTTTTACATGGCAACTTTTACATCATTCCTGGAGGGTTTGCTCACCCTCTCTGTGCTGGGGGATGCAGTTAGTCCATCCTTGCCTGCCTCGGCAGGAGGTGGCGGATGGCACTGTGGGTAAGAATAACCAGCTGGTTGGAGGTTCTGGCAACCAGGCTGTTCGCTGCTCCTGATCTCTTGGGGATTGATGGTGACTGTTCCCTGGTGTAGGGGGGACATTTCCATTAGGAGAGCTTCTGAAGTCTGGATTATCCTTCCTGGGTTTCTTTTCCATTTTACAACAGGCCCAGTCACTCTGGCATGTAAATTCAGACCCTGTGGCCTCCGGGTTCCCCTGAGCACAGTGAGGGGCAGGCTGAGTGGAAGCCCTATTTGATTATCTATGGCTAAGTATCCCTGACAAAGGGCACCCTGCTGAAGTTGGGCATCTGTACGCGATTTGGACTGTGGCTTGGATTCAAATGTTTGATGTGGATGAAGCACTCTTTCCTTCAGAGGATTGTGAGGAGGCCAATGTTATCCGCCTGTTCCAAGAAGAGGAACTGGAGGTATTGATTCTTATCCACTTTGAGTTTGGCGGATGGTTCCTGCTGTGTGCCTGGAGAAAAGATGCATCCACTCCTGAAGGGGTGTGGAACTCCACTACTGTCTTACCATTTTTGGAGGTGCTCAAGGGCTTGTTCCAGTTGGAGTGGATGCCACCGATTCCGTGCCTAATGGGCCAAGGGAATATAAGAAGATGCACTCTTTCCTGGGGAAGGAGTATATTGTGGTGTTTGATATTTCTAAGGTGGTTACCAGTTTGACGTGCAGGTCACTGTGAACAGCAGATTGGCCTTAAAGGATTCTCTGGACCGAAAAATGCATTCATCTTGAAGAACCAGTTCGCTGCGGCGGCTGCTATTCTTCAGTTGGTGGTATGTGCAAGCCTGACTTGTCAAGGCCCTGCTCCAGTGGTTCAGTCTCTTCTGCTGGATGATTCTACCCCTCTTTTGGAGTTTGCTGTTGCCCTCCTTTCTGATGCCATGTATAGCCTGGTATGTCTAGCAATCTGGGATTGTGCCCTATTGACAGTGAAATGGTATTGGCTTGGCTCTGACTCCTCTTCCAAGCCCATTTGTCCATCTGGCCTTGGAGGGGCACTTCTGTTGGGTCCAATTTGCAGAAGCTAGTGAAGAACCCAGGTGAGACGACATCTTTCTGCCTTCTGGAGGACACATCCAAGGGGCCTGTGAAATACTACTACTGAACATTTGTATAGCACTACAAGACGTATGCAGCACTGCACAGGCACATGTAAAAGACAGTCCCTGCTCATCAGAGTTTACAATCTAGTCAAGACAGGCAACACGGCAGCTGTAGACATGGGATACATCTAGGGGGAATGGTAAGGAAACACACAAAGGAGATCAGGTGAGTCAAGATCCAAAGGCGGCAGAAAAGAGGTGAGTTTTCAGTCTGGATTTGAAAAGGATTAGAGAAAGTGCCTGATGTACAGACTTGGGTAGTTTACTTCTTTCACTTTGCTGCTCCTTATTCCTGGAACAAAGTCTGGAGTTTGCTTCTATCTGTGCCCTTCTTTTCTATTGCTATTTGCCAGAAGAGCAGAGTTTCCGAGGAGGGGAGTAGGAAGAGATAAGAGAGGAAAGGTAGTAAGGAGCTGTAAGAGTGCTCCTTTTCCATCAGCCTCTGTCCGCTCCTCGCGAGCACATTAGGTGATCAATTGGGGAAAGAACTAGTTGTTGTAGTCCCAGTCCCTGGTGTTCCTGGGAGCATATTTTGATACTCAAGTATGCAGAGTCTTCCTGCTAGAGGAATAAGTCAAAAGGCTGTTGGATTGCCTAGCTTTGTTCTGTTTGCAGAAGGCTCCCAGAGTCCGGGTTGTGGCGACAATTGTAATGATGCCATGGCCGCATGCTCACATGCAGCCATTCCAGCGGTCCTTACTGACTTGGTGGTCCCCGAATTCTCAGTGGTTGGAACTCAGGCTCCCACTCCCAATGATGCTGATGGTCAGCCTGTGGTGGTGGCAGCAGCCCAGCCTTCTGAGGAAGGGCGTGCCACTGGACTATTGCTCATGGTTCCTTCTGACAACAGATGCCAGTCTCTCAGTCTTAAGAGCCCATTTCCAAAGCTGAATGGAAGAGAACCCTTGGGACCACAGGGAGGCGGTGTGGTCCATCAACTGTCTTGAGGCAATGGCCATTAGGTCGGCTGTTCTGCGTTTCCGGCTTCCGGTCGAGGGCCAAGCAGTTTGAGTGTTCTCGGAGAACGCCCCATTGGTGGCTTATGTCAGTCAGCAAGGCAGCATGAGGAGTGCAGAGGTTTGCCTGGGTGGTGAAGAACCTCCTACTTTTGTCAGCTCTGTACATTGCCAGGGTGGATACTGTGGAAACTGATTTTCTCAGCCAGCAATCTCTGGTTCCAGGAGAGTGAGAGTTGAGTCGGGAGGTGTTTCAAATGTTTCTGCACTGCTGGGGTCGCCCCAAGAGGGATCTGATGGTGACCCGCTGCAGTACCAAAGTGTGCCCCTTCTTCAGTCGCTGCATGGAGACAGGATCCAAGGGCATTTGCGCCCTGGCTCAACCTTGACAGATTCAGTACCTGTTGTATGTGTTTTCTCCATGGCCCCTAATGGGGCATGTGATTTGGCGTATGGAGCGCTACCCGAGAAGGATTATTCTGGCAGCACCGGATTGGCTGAGGAGAGCATGGTTTGGAGATCTGATGTGTCTTCTGCAAGTACCACCTCTTTGTTTGCCTCCGTCTTAGGGCCTATTGTGTTGGGAGCCGCTTATCCTGGAGGACCCAGCTCCCTTCTCACTTATGGCTTGGCTCCTGTAAGGAGATGGTTAGGGCATATGGGCTACACTATGATGGTGGTTTTCCACTCAGAGCTTGGAGGAGGTCTGCCAGCCCAGCATAAGTGCAGTTCTGGTGCCTTGAGTGCTGGTGCGGCTCACAGTAACTGGCTCCTGAGACAGCCAAGTTGCCATCTCTGTTGGCTTTTTCTGCAGAATGGTCTGGAGAAGGGCCTTTTCTCTTAGCTCCCTGAAAGTTCAGGTGGCAACTGTGACCTGTTTTCGAGGTCCATTGGCTGGTAGTTCTCTAGTCTTACACCTGGATGTTTCGCACCTTCTTCAGGGGAGTTTGGCATCTTTGTCCTCCCCTCTGGTCTGTGATCCTCTCCTGGGAGCTGTCTGGTGCTTGGGGCCCTGATGTTGGAGCCCTTTGAGCCGTTGAACTGTGCTTCTCTGAAGAATTTGATGGTCAAGATAATCTTCTTGGTTGCAATATGTTCCACAAGGAGGATTCTGAGTTCCCTGCTATGTCTTGCCAAGATCCTTCTCTGTCTTTTCTGAGAGCGCCATTTCTGTTCAGCCTGTGTGCCTTCCTCCTTCCCTAAAATGATTTCTTCCTTTCAAGTGAACCAGGAGGTTTGCCTGCCCTCCTTCTCAAAGGAGTAGTGTTGGGGGAATGGTAAAGATCTTCACCTTGTGGATGTCTGAGGGTGCCTCTCCGGTTCTTGTTGGTTACGAATTCATAAGTCAGACCATCTTTTTCTGGTGTTTTCTGGCCTATGCAAGGTGACAAGGCAGCTAAGTCTGCTCAGGGGTGCTGGCTTAAGGAGGCCATTGCCTCAGCAGATCTTTTGTGGAACTGGCTGGTTTGAGGGTTTGCATGCCCATTCTACCTATGTGCTAGTGTCCTCGTGGATAGAGCGGAGCTCAGTAGCCCCTGTAGACATTTGTCGGGCGGCAATGTGGGCATCAATTTCCACCTTTTTTATTAAGCATTTCCACTTGGATGACCACACTTGGGTGGAAATGACCTTTGACTCTAAGGCTTGGCAAGCTACTGTGTCATCTTCCAGCCTAGTGGAGGTTGTAGCTTTGGTTTATCCCACTTGTCTGGACTGGTGTAGCAGGACAATATAGAAGGTGACATTTTACATACCAGATAATGTCCTTTCCTTGAGTTCTGCTAGACAGTCCAGGGCCTGCGCCCTGGAACTGTGCTGGCTCTGTTCTTCTGTGGTGGTACCCTTGGGTCCACTACGATTTATATACAGTACTTGTCTCTGCAGGTCCATCTTCTATGGATAGTCTTCTGTTTATACTTTCCTGTACATAGTTCTCGACTGTTTGATTACTCATTGTTGCCTATGTTGAGTCTGTGTGAGGCTTGCTTTGTTTCTCCTATATGCTTTGGGACAAATGCTGAAGAGACTTCTGGTGGCTGAGGCAGATAGAAGCATGGGAATGATGTCATTGAAAACTGAGCTTTTCATTGGTTCTTTGTCTTCACCAATCTGCTGGTAGAGAAACAAAACCCACTTGTCTGGACTGGTCTAGCAGGACTCAAGGAAAGGACATTATCTGATAAGTAAAATGTCACCTTACTACATCCTCCAGCAATGAATACCAAAGCTTAATTAAAGGTTGAGTAAAGAAATGTTTCCTCTAATTAGTTATGCAAATAAATGTCAAAAACAATAATGTTGCAAATTCCATATTAGGAATCAAAGTAGCTGGACTATTTGGGTCAGCATCCAAAGAATCCAAATCGGATACTTCCTTTTTTTTTTTTTTTTTTTACATCGTCAAGGAGCAGGCAGTGATTGAGAGGTAGCTTTAGATAGTAAATAATAGACCAAGATTAAAGGTGGCAGATGCCTCAGATCTCCAAAGTCTAACTCGTATAACTCAAACATATTCTTTGGTTACCTCACATCTTAAGTGTACATTAGAACAAGTATCTTGAAGAGAGGCCAACGAAGACTCCAGTGCTAATGTTTTTGTTTCAACCTTAGTTAGATTGTTCACACAGTTGAATTCATTTCTCAAATTTAACCACGGCATAGTGTTGTAATTCCATTTTTGCAGTTACCACAAATTCTAGTCTGGGAAATGCTTGCAAGATAGTGATTAATAAATCACTTTGTTGGTCTACAATCCTCAACAAATTAGGTGTATGTTAAGTAAAAGTTTCTTTCATATTATTTTGACCAGAAATAGAAGAATTCTTTGTAGTGGACTGTAAACAGATATCTGAAGACAGTCTTTTAAAAACAAATTCCAACTAACATTCTGAAACGAGTCTGAATTAAAAAACATGCCTGTGGATCTGCAACCTTCTCAGTAAGGTTGGCTTGGTCCTATGGCAGTACATCCACCAGTGTTCCATTCACACCAGGAGATGACTTGGGAAGAGGCACTGATTCCAAAACAACCGCAGGGCTTCAGGTGGCCTAGTGATTAGGGCAAGTGACCTTGGGCCAGAGGACCAGGGGTTAAAATCCCACTTAAGGACAGCAAGCTTAGGCTTAAAGGACTGGGGTTTCTAGTCCCACAGGTGCTCCTTGTGGCCTTAGGCAAGCCACTTAGCCCTCTGTTGCCTTGGGTACAAAGACATAGATTGTGAGCCCTTCAGGGCCAAGGGAAAAATATATATATACAGTACCTGAATGTACACTGCTTTGACTGGTAGAAAAGCAGTATATAAACCTAGTTAAATAAATAAATCTTTAGTTGTATAAAGAAGTTCCAGATCATAGTCTGCGTGCAAGAGTTGTAGCACAGAAGAACCCAGAACATTATTCAACTTCTCAATGGTCGTCCTATCTTAAAAAAGATATAGCGTTATTAGAAAAGGTACAGAGAAGAGCCACCAAAATGGTAAAGGGGATGGAAGAATACTCCTATGAAGAGAGGCTAAAGAGGTTAGGGCTCTTCAACCTGGAAAAGAGACGGCTGAGGGGAGATATGATAGAGGTCTATAAATTAATGAATGGAGTGGAACAGGTAAACGTAGATCGATTGTTTACATCTTCAGAATATGAAATGAAGCTAAAGGATAACCTATTTAAGACTAATAAGAGAAAATATTTTTTCACTCAACATGTAATCAAACTCTGGAATTTGTTACCAGAGGATGTAGTAAAAGCTGTTAGTGTAGCTGGGTTTAAAAAAGGTTTGGACAAGTTCCTGGAGGAAAGCTCCATTAACCATTATTAAAAGGGACCCAAGCACTGCTTGACCCAATAAAGCATTGAGGAACCTGTGTCTTTTGGGGAGACTGCTAGGTACTTACGACTTAGATTGGCCATTGTTGGAAACAGGATACTAGGGCTTGATGGACCTTGGTCTGACCCAGTATGGCATATCTTATAATGCTGTGCTCATGTGATGGTAAATTTCTTCCTGATTCACGTCTAGTACATTTGGAATGTTGCACCACATCAGGGCTGGGGACCAGGCTCAGACTTGGGGGTGGGGGGGAGATACTGCACTAGAAACAGCCCCTGCTGATACAATCTCCCAGTGAATGCCTTTTCACCAGAAAGAGAAGTATGGATACCTGGAGATAAAGATTTCTCCTTCTTTTTTTTCTTTCTTATTTTTTTTTAAACCATGAATCTGGTAATACATTATCTCACCAGAAGTAGAGATGAGTAGCATCAAACTACAGCAGCCATCTTGTTCCCTTTTGAGTTGCAATGTGTAGTTATAATTTGGGTTGTTCTTCCCCCTAAGTGCATAACGTGTCCACCTTTAAATTTCATCCGCCATTTGGATGTTCAATCTCACAATTTCTCAAGGTTCTCTTGCAAGTTTTCACAATCCTCTTGTGATTTAACAGCTTTGAATAATTTTGTATCATCTGCAAATCTGATCACCTCACTCTTTTGTTCCCATTTCCAGGCCATTTATAAATATGTTAAGTAGTGGGCCCAACACGGATCCCTGGCATACTCTACTGTTTTACCTTTCTTCATTGAAAAAATTGACCATTTAGCCCTACTTTCTGTCCACAACAGTACACTGCTTCTTATCCCCATGACTTTAATTTCCTCAAGAGTGCCTCATGAGGGACATTGTCATAAGCTTTCTGAAAATCTAGATATTATATCCACTGATTCATCTTTATCTATCTGTTTAATCATACCTTCAAAATATGTAGCAGTTTGGCAAGACTTCCCTTGGCTAAATCCATGTTGGTTTTGTCTTATTAAACAATGGTGATCTGTATTTTTAGACTATGGAAAAACCATGAGTCCATTTTACTGTATAACATATATATATTTTTTCTTCACCCATGAAAATTTAAAAAATGTTCATATATCAGATTAATAACATACAGAATGGGACTCCCAAATATATCTTACCTAAATTTCGCTATCACATATAAATATATGCTCTGCGACCTGAAGGATCAGCTGTTTGTTCAGTGATGTAAAAGTTTGAAGGTGTGTTTGAATTCTGGAGCATTTTTCTTGAATGTGCAGAGTGTGAATTGAGAAACAGCGGTTTGTGGAGGAGTTCTTTGACCAAGCCGCAGCAGCGGCGAAACCAGCGGCCGTGGTCGGATACAACACCACAGGATATAATACTGCATTAGGTGATTTTGAATGCATTACTTAGGGTCAGGGTATCAAAATGTTCTTTGAATGAAGAAAGTGTGTCAACATCATCTTAACGTTTTTGTTAACTGCAGCTTTTATTCTGTGCTTTGCTGTCATTTTTCTAAGTCTATGCAGTAAAGGGGCCGATGATGAGGTTTACCTGGTGGTGTGGTTGCAGGTTTGTTTGTTTATTTATTTACATTCTCTTATATACCGCGCTATTCTGCATCAGTGCGGTTTACATTGAACAAACTGAAATTACACTGAACAGGGCATTATGACTTGGAGATAACTATTTTACAGGGAACATGGAGCAATGGAGGGTTAAGTGGCTTGCCCAAGACCACAAGGAGCACCAATGGGACTAGAAACCCCAGTCCTTCCAGCCCAAGATTGCTGTCCTCTAGTGGGATTTGAACCCCCGACCTTCCGGCCTGAAGTACCTTGCCCCAACCACTAGGCCACTCCTCCACTCCAATAAAATCCATGGTTTGAGTCCCCGGCATTGAAGCAAGCAATCTATGAAGTTATTGTACAGAGTAGTTTACAATATATTTATGTGATAATGAAGTTTAGGAAAGATATTTGGGAGTCCCATTGTGTATGTTGATTATTTGTGGCACTCAATATTGGTTTTATTTATTTGGTATATATCAGATCAGCCATTACTACTACTACTGCTGCTGAACATTTTGTATAGCGCTACAAGACATATGCAGCACTGCACAGACATGTAAGAGACAGTCCCTGCTCATTAGAGCCATCTGGATTAAACTAAATCTAATATTAACTGCCATTATCTTTTTCATGCTATTCCCAGATATTGTGTAATTAAGACGATCGCTCTCAAATACAGCGCTATGTTTTGGGTGGTTTCCAAAATTTAAACCATCTTGCATCATGGACAGTTTATCTGTATTCTGTTGGCTAATTTTAGGTTTCTTTATCCTACTGACCAATAGTAAGGCTTCTTCAAGAGTCCAAAGCTATCACAAGAATCTACTCTTATCTTTAAACCACTATAATTCCTTCTTTTCCAGCATCCTTTTACCAGTACAGGCTACATTCCCTACATTCTTTTCCTCATAATTCCTAGCATTCTATTTGCTTTCTTGGCTACCACTGCACATTGAACAGAGGATTTCAATGTGATGACACCTAGATCCTTTTCTTGGGTGGTGACTCCTAATATGGAACGTTGGATTGTGTAGTTATAGTTGGGGTTGTTCTTCCTTCAAGAACATGTATATTAAATTATGCTACCAGGTAAGATGTGGTGTAGTGCATGCCAAGTGCACTGTGCTGACATTAAGCGCACGGTTCTGTGCTAAAAATTACACACTAACTGGGTAGTGTGCAAGAGGTTGGAGACAGGGTAGGTTAGAGGCATAATGTGGGTGTTGATGACACGTCACAGGTAGCATGAGCCCTATGAGTGTATGCTAATCACGACTGTTACCATTAGCACAGATGCATTAATGCCACTCACTGAGGTGGCATTAAGGTGTGCCTGTATGCTGCTTAGTGCAGTATCACGTAATTGCAGTGCGCTATTGACATGGGGGAAAGAGGCACACAAACACCACTATTGCAGAAGGCCTCCATGCTGATTATGTGTTGCAATTGTATGTGTCTGCCACAACCTTTAGTAAACATGCCATTTGGACATCCTGTTTCTCAATTTTTCAAGGCCCTCTGGCAATTTTTTGCAATCCTCTTTTGATTTAACAACTTTGAATAATTTTGTGCTGTTGGCAAATCTCATCACCTCACTTGTAGTTTCCATTTCCAAGTCATTTATAAATATGTTGAAAAGCAGCAGGCCCAGTACTATTCGTTTAACCCACTGAGAAATTTGATCATTTAGCCCTACTTTCTATTTTCTTGTAACAGTTCCCAATCCACAATAGTGCATTGCTTTCTATCCCATGACTTTTTAATTTCCTCATGAGGACCTTGTCAAGGCTCACCATTATCTACCTATTTATTCATATGTTCAAAAAATGTAGCAGATTGCTGAGGCAATTCTTCCCTTGACTAAATCCATGTTGGCCTTGTCCCATTAAACCATGACTATCTATATGTTCAGTAATTTTGATCTTTTTCATGGTTTCTACCTTTTTGCCCAGCTCTGACATCAGTCACTGGTCTGTAGTTTCCTGGATCACACTTAGAACCCTTTTTAAAAATTGGCATTATGTTGGTCAATCTCCAATCTTCAGGTTGTTGTTGTTAAGTGCCGTTGAGTTGGAGTCGACTCATGGCGACCCTCTGGATAGCTATCCTAAATTGTGTTCGGTCTTCAGTCAGGCGGCTCATTGTTGACAGACTGGTACCTGTAGCTGCTGTTATTGTATTGATCCATCTCATTGCTGTTCTTCCTCTTTTGCGTTGACCTTCTATCTTGCCAAGCATGATGTCTTTCTCTAATGATCTCTCTCTTCGCATGAAGTGCTATGGATCATTTTAATAATAGTTTACAAGTTACTAATAGTAGATATGCAGTTTGTTGGGGTTTTTTTTTAGTTATTTCTGTACCCTGGTGTGTATACTATCTAGTCCAGGTGATTTGCTGCTCTTTAATTTGTCAAACTGCCCTATTGCATCTTCCAGGTTCACTAAGATTTGTGTTAATTCCTTTGATGCATCACCTTGTTAAAAAAAAGGATATTTGTAATATCTATGATTTACTGCAGTGATTAGGAAAATTTGCTGGAGGATATGAGCCTTCCCTATAAATAAATGAATAAATAAAATGAGGAGTAGCCTAGTGGTTTACAGCAACTGCCTAGTACCCAGAGGATCAAGGGCTCGATTCCCACTGGCACTCTGTGACATTGGGCAATTCAATTTACCCTCCATTCCCTCAGAAGAAAAGGCCTAGCAATGTACTTCTGGTGATACATTGCCAAGAAAATCCAGAGGCAGCTGGCACTAAAAAAAATAAGATGGGACTGTATGAGTGTGACCTTAAAAGTTTATGTACATCATTATCAGATAATTGTTACAAGGATCCAATAAGATGTATTACAACTTGGAAATGGCCCAGTTTTCTTCAGAACAAATACAACTATTAGAACGCTGTACTTGATTTTCCTATGCAGTGGATTTATGAAATCAGCAGAGAAATTAACTGTAAACCTTATTTGCAAAGAGTACAATGTTTATCAACACTTTAAAACTTTTGATAAAGCCTTAGGACATTTTATCCAGTTAGGTCCTTGAATTTGCTGAATATTCAGTCCTCTCCTATTTTGTGTGTACTGTGACCCTCAAAGAAATACCAACATATTGTTCTAGAGCATTTTTCCTACTAACAAGTTTTTCATGTTTAATAAATAACATTGTCAATTGTCTACAAAAGGGAATTTTCTAGATCATTTATAAGTTAGGAAATGCTACGAGTGATGATAAATTACCACATTTCTCAGGTGGTTAAACTTACTTGAACTTCAGCCTCATGCATCACAACACAACTGAAGCATGTAATTGTAGGACAACAATGTACATCCTGTTGAACCTTGTTGCATTTTGAACACAGTTGCCTAGTAATGTCAAGGATTGTGAAAGCTGGCTTGTTATTACTCAGTGCTGAAATGCAAATGAGATGGTGATGGATGAATACTGATAATGTGATTGAAAATGGAAGTTTCATAACAAGTGTCATTACTATCTAGTGACCCTTCAAATCAAATCATTGCTATAAGGAAATGATCTTATTAAATACCACCAAATTTAAAGCTGCATTAACTAGCATTGTCATATCACACTAGCACAGAAAATTGTGGAAAGCCTCAGTGCCTAAGGAAAGAGACACTGAAAACAACACAAGAAAAACATATTTTTTGTATTCTTAAAATTTATTATTTCTTAACCATTTGGCTAAGATTCAAGTGTAAGGTGGAAGTTTATGAGCTGAGAACAGTCTTTTAAGAACAAAAGAACAGGAGATAAGCTGTGCTAACTCAGACAGAGGTCATTGATCCCAGCATTCTATCTCTGACAGTAGCTAGTCCAAATCACAACTACCCAGCAGATAACTGAAAAGTAGGGGGAAGGAGAGTTATATTCAGCGGCAGCTTCTAGGTCATTTAAAGCTCCTAGCTGCTGCAGCTTTGCTAAACCCAGATATTCCTTTGCGTCCCTCTAGTCCAGTCCTGGAAATGTAGAGTTGTCAACCTCCACCAGCAGCTTTGGAGACTGAAAGATGTCATCGTCATGATGTCACTGGTACAAATAGGCTAGATCCGCCCCCTTTCACCAGTACTTTCAGTCTCCAAGCAGCTTGGAGGTTCTGAGCCCGGGACTGGGCTCAGAGGAACAAATAAGCAGAGCTTTAATTCTTTGGTTAGGCTCCCCTTGGTGATAGGAATTTATTTTTTGCCTTAGTTTTTAGGTGCCTGCTGCTGCTGACAGAGATCCTGTATTGCTGGGGCTGTTTCTCTCTTCTCTGTTCTCTCTCTCTTCCCCCCCCTCCCCCTCCCTCCTTCCTCTGTCTCTAACGGTGCCCCAGCATATCAACGAGCATTGCAGTTGCACAGAAGGGTGCCTGCATTTGCCTCCCTGCTCCCGAACCCACTTGGAAGGGTGAGGAGCAGGTTGAGGGTAACAGAGACCGACGGCAGCAGGCAGTGGTTGGTACCACGGGGATTCTTGTCTCTCCAGGAGCTGATGCCGCTTACAAGGCTGTGCTCCTGAGGGGTTCAGCGCTGCCCTTCTTCACTCTCCTATCGGCGTCGCGGTGAGTACATCAATCCTCAGGGGTCTTTTGGGGGAGTGCTTGTGTGCTCGGAGTGCGGCTTAGGCAGTTCGGCACGAGTGAGGGAGGCCTGACCGTGTGGTTTTTTGGCGCCGCGAACGTTGCGGTGGCCATTTTGGGTGCCGGTTTTTCTTTCTGCACAGTTGATTTTTAGGAGTTTGAAGCTTCGTTTTGGGAAACGAGTGTCAGGGGGCAGCTAGTTAGGGTGTGCTTAGTGGAATTCAGTAAAAAAAAAAAAAAAAAAAAAAAAAGCGTTTTTAATAGAGCTGCTCCTTGCGGCTGCTAACCGGCTACTCCCTTACAGCGCTGTTTATAGACCATGCCGGCCAAGCCACGCTGCCTCGTCTGTGGGGTGAGGCGCGGAGAGCTTTTGGACTCGGGCGTTTGCAAGACCTGTTCTTTGGAGGCCCTGGGCATGGAAAAGTCCATGGGGGAAGGCTCTAAAGACCTGGCTGAGACTTCTCTGGACGGCAGGGGATCCAGCCCCCCTTCCTTATCTGCTTCGGAACCGGTGGCGGGCCCGTCCTCCGCTGGCTGCGTTCCCTTGCTGCCGGAAGGGTCCCAGGGGGCCGGGGTGCCTGGGTTCCCTTCAGAATTTTTCTCCTTAATGCAGAAGGCGTTCGCCTTGCTGCAGCCGGACCGGGTTCAGTCCCCCAGTCCTCAAAAAGGCAAGAGAAGGCGGTCGTCCAGCCCTCAGGACGGGGAGGTGGCGTTGCCTAAAAGGCGTCGGGGTGATTTGGCCCCGGCGTCGCCAGCTCATTTGGAGGAGGACCTGGGGATACCGGACCTAGAGGGGGACGTCTCGGACGAGGACTTGGAAGACGGTGAATTGTTGGAGGAGGAGCAGCAGAGCAGAGTGGTCCGCGTGTTTAGGCGGGAAGAACTGCCTGCTTTGATTTCCGAGACGCTAAAGGTGTTGAACATGCCCGCGGGGTCCACATCCTCTGAGGAGGTGTTGGAGGATCCGCTCTTGCAGGCCGTGCGCACGTCACAGCGAGTGTTCCCCATACACAGAGTCTTTCGGAATATGATTCAGGAGGAGTGGGACTCCCCGGAGTCGGCGTTAAGGGGGACCCGGGCATTGGACCGGTTATACCCGCTCTCTGAGCAGGATAAGCTGCTTTTTCGGTCTCCGAAGGTGGATGCCGCTGTAGCGGCGGTCACGAAGAAGACCACCATTCCGGTGGAGGGAGCGGCAGCATTGAAGGATGGGCAAGATAGGAAGTTGGACACCTTGCTGAAGCAGGTGTTTGATATGGGCGCCCTTTCCCTGCAGGCCTCCATAGCGGGGGCATGGGTGGCGAGAGGCTGTTTGCGCTGGTCTCAACATCTTCAGAGCTCCCTCTCGGAGGACCAAACAGCGGATGTGTCTCGGCTAGAGTCCAGCACGGCTTACCTGTCCGATGTTCATTATGATCTTATTCGTGGTCTGGCGAAATGTCTGGCTTCGGTGGTAGCGGCTCGCCATTATTTATGGCTCTGTAATTGGTCGGCGGATAGTTCTTCCAAGGCCCGGCTCAGTAAACTTCCTTTCCGGGGTAAGCTGCTCTTCGGAGAAGATCTTGAGAAGTTTGGTTAAGGACCTCAGAGAATCCAAAGGGGGGCATCTCCCGGAGGATAAACCGAAGCAGACTCGAGGGGCTTCAGGGTCTAGAGGCGTCTCGAGAGATTTTCGTAGATTTCGCACTCCTCGCTTTCAGCAGTCGCAGCGGAGCCGGTTTCCGACACGTGGTCAGTCCTTTCGAGGGTTCCGAGGTGCGGGCAGGGGGTTTGGTACCTTCCAGTCCTCCGGGGCCAAGAAGTCACAATGAGATACGGCGGGCCCAGGTGGGGGAGGTTCCCGTGGGAGGCAGGTTGCGGGAATTCTACCCGGCTTGGGTCCAAATTACCTCAGACCAGTGGGTCTTAGAGGTCATTCGGGAAGGTTACGCCCTAGAATTTCAGCGTCCCGTCGGAGATTCCTTTGTTCTTTCCCCCTGCAGGGCCCCTCGGAAGCTCCGAGCGGTTGGAGACACCTTACGGCGTCTTCAGCGGCTCTGTGCCGTGGTGCCCATTCTGGTCGACCATTGCGGCGCCGGTCGATACTCCATTTATTTCGTAGTTCCCAAAAAGGAGGGTACGTTTCGTCCGATCCTCGATCTCAAGCGGGTAAATCGTTGCCTTCGGGTGGCCCACTTCCGCATGGAAACCTTGCGGTCCGTCATTGCAGCGGTTCACGAGGGAGAATTTCTGACATCCTTAGATCTGACAGAGGCCTATCTTCAAATCCCCGTGCGAAGGGAGCATCAACGTTTTCTCCGTCTTGCGGTGCCGAGGGGACACTTTCCGTTCCGGGCGTTGCCGTTCGGTCTGGCGACCGCTCCTCGGACGTTCACGAAGATTATGGTTGTGGTGGCGGCCACTCTGCGCAGAGAGGGGATACTGGTACACCCTTACCTGGACGATTGGTTGATTCGGGCGAAGTCGAGAGAGGAGAGCATGGTAGCCACCACTCGGGTGGTGGAATTGTTGGAAAGCCTCGGTTGGGTAGTCAACGGGGCGAAGAGTCGGCTGACTCCCTCTCAGACCCTGGAATACTTGGGGGCACGCTTCGAGACTCAGCAAGGCCGGGTTTTTCTTCCCCACACAAGGGCGCAGGCCTTGAGAGATCTGGTGCGTCGGTTTCTGGGGCTTCGGGCGCCGACGGCTTGGCAGTACCTGCAGTTGCTGGGCACCATGGCGGCTACGATAGACTTGGTGTTGTGGGCCAGGGCTCACATGCGGCCGTTGCAGAGTGCTCTACTCAGGCGGTGGTCTCATCAGAGGGATGCGTTGTCGCAGTGTCTGCCCTGTCCGGCGGCGGTGAGGGGCAGCCTGCAATGGTGGTTGCTTCCCGAGAGCCTGACGCAGGGCGTGCCTTTGGAGCCTCCGCGCTGGCGATTGCTCACCACCGATGCGAGTCTCGCAGGATGGGGGGCTCATCTCGAGGGCTCCTTTGCGCAGGGGACTTGGTCGCGGGAGGAGCGGCTATGGTCCATCAACCGTTTGGAGATGTGCGCAGTGCTTCCAGCTCTGCAGGCGTTTCGGCAGGTGCTGGGGCTAGCGGCGGTGCGCGTGCTGTCGGACAACGCGACCACGGTGGCGTATATCAATCGGCAAGGCGGCACGGGCAGTGCGTCTCTGGAGGAGGAGGCGAGTGTGCTGCTGGCCTGGGCGGAACTGAACCTGCAGGCCCTATCAGCTCAGCACATCACGGGCGTCGACAATGTCGAAGCGGATTATCTGAGCCGCCGCCGAGTGGATCCGGGGGAGTGGGCCCTCCACTCGGACGTCTTCGCGATGATTGTGCGCCGTTGGGGGTTGCCTGTGATGGATCTCATGGCGACCTTGGAGTCGGCGAAGGTGGAGCGTTTTTTCAGCAGGCGGAAGGAGTGGGTGTCCGAGGGCCTGGATGCCTTGGCGCAGAGGTGGCCCGCGGAGGGTCTTCTGTATGTGTTCCCTCCCTGGGCGCTCATCGGCAAAGTGATTCAACGCATCGAGCGGCACACGGGTCAGGTGGTGCTGGTGGCGCCGGATTGGTCCAGACGGCCGTGGTATGCCGATCTGGTTCGGCTGTTGGCCGACCGTCCGTGGCGGCTCCCGCTTCGGGTGGATCTGTTGCTTCAAGGCCCCTTGCGAATGCCTCAGGTGGATCGATTCTCGCTTACGGCTTGGCTCTTGAGCGGGCGCGGTTAACGGCCCGGGGGTACTCTGCGTCGGTTATAGCCACTCTTCAGCGATCGCGCCGGAGGTCGACTTCTTCCCTGGTGTATATACGCATTTGGCGTGTTTTTGAGGCCTGGTGTTCCGATAGGTCCCTCAATCCTCTCCGAGCTTCCGTCTCCAGCGTCCTCTCCTTTTTGCAGGCAGGATTGGAGAAGGGGCTTTCGGCCAGTTCCCTACGGGTGCAGTTGGCAGCTCTTTCCTGTTTGCGCGGCAAGATTCAGGGTCAGGTGATAGCGACGCACGTCGATATTCGGCGTTTCCTGCGAGCGGCTTTGCTGCTGAGACCGCCGAGGCGTTCGGTTATTCCTCCGTGGGATCTCAATGTGGTCTTGGACGCCCTGATCGGGGAGCCGTTCGAGCCCCTCGGTAGGGCTTCGCTTAAGGATTTGACGCTCAAGACTGTGTTTCTCGTGGCTATTTGCTCCGCCCGGAGAATTTCGGAGCTGCAGGCGCTGTCTTGCCAGGAGCCGTTTTTGACCTTCTCGGCGGACAAGGTGGTCTTGCGTACGGTTCCCGCCTTTTTGCCGAAGGTGGTGTCCGCTTTCCATGTGAATCAAGTGGTATCGCTGCCGGTGTTTTCCGCGGGGCAGAGGGCTCAAGCGGATGGTCGTTTGCACCGGTTGGATGTGCGGAGAGTGCTCAAGAAGTATCTCCGGCGTACGGCGTCGTTCCGGAAGTCGGACAGGCTTTTTGTAGCCTTCGGAGGCCCACGGAAGGGGCGGCGAAGTCTTCCGTTTCTAGATGGCTGAAGGAAGCGATTGCTTCCGCCTACATTTTGAGAGGCCAGGAAGTTCCGGTCGGTTTGCGGGCCCATTCCACGAGAGCTCAAGCAGCGTCCTGGGCGGAAGTCAGCCTGGTTCCGGCGGCGGATATTTGTAGGGCGGCGACCTGGTCCTCGTTGCATTCCTTTGCTAGACATTACCTCCTGGATGTGCAGGCGCGCGGAGATGGTCGTTTTGGGTCAGCCGTCCTTCAGGCTGGGTCAGGGCCCTCCCGTTGATCTGTACTGCTCTGTTACATCCTCTACATTTCCGGGACTGGACTAGAGGGACGCAAAGGAAGAGTAAATTAGACTTATCTGCTAATTGTTGTTCCTTAAGGAACTCTAGTCCAGTCCCGGATCCCTCCCGTTCGGTGGGTGTGGACCAGCCTGAAGTGATGGGTCAGCTGTGGAATCCTTCTCTGTAAGAAAAAACAAAAAAAAACGAAAAAAAAAAAACCCACATCATAACAACAGGGTCCTGCTGTGAGGCACAGGGATGAGAGATGTTCTCAGAGGGGATCTCTGTAGGGTTGCAGCATGCGGCTATGGTGCTTAGGTACCCATTCTTTTACAGGGCACTGCCTGTTCTTTCTGGGCGGCCCTGTGTTGTTCATTAGTGTTCTATACCTATCTGTAGATGCGGTTCATTATGGATGTTTTGAGTTAACTACTTATTTGTTGCTCTGCTGAGTCTGCTTTGTCAATAGGTGCTGGTGAAAGGGGGCGGATCTAGCCTATTTGTACCAGTGACATCATGACGATGACATCTTTCAGTCTCCAAAGCTGCTGGTGGAGGTTGACAACTCTACATTTCCGGGACTGGACTAGAGTTCCTTAAGGAACAACAATTAGCAGGTAAGTCTAATTTACTCTTCCATGCCGGCACTTATCTAGTCTGCGGCGCTGAATATCTGGGTTCACTGGACAGCAGCATTGCTATTTAGCTGCAAGCTGGATAGTGACCATCACTGCCCTTGATCTACCCACAGACTGCCCTGGTTTTAATGGGTTGCTTTATAGGTGGTCTGTGGAGATATTCAGTGGCACTAATTAACGAGTTAGTGCCTCTTAATACTGGGTTGACTTCATTTTAGCTGGTTAGCAGGTCTGCTAACTGGCTAAAACTGTTAGGGGCATGTTTATTAAAGCATGGTAGCTGTTAACGTGAAGATAATGATGGAAAAGCATACTGTGGTAACAGCTAATGCAGGCCAAATGCAGAAACTACAGGGAATTTTCCATGCTATCTGCATGCTGCGTGTTAGCACACATGGGTGAGGTGTGGGCATGTCACAAGTTATTGCCACTGGTGAGCTCTGCAGCCAGTTTAGTGGGCTGCATGGGCCTGACGAAAGCAGATCATGGCAGGATGGCACTAGCCACTTTCCCAGGGGCCCCTGGGGCAATTAGGAAACCAGGTTGTGCTGCAGCTCCTGAAATAGTCTTTGAGTTGTATTCAGTTGGCTAGCTGCTTTTCAGACTCCTGCAGGGGGTGTTGGGGCTTGAATGTACCCTCCGGGGACTCCGAGTCCCTGAACATTGTTCTCACAGGCAGCTAGAGAGGACACTGCCCCTACTTCATCCTTGTGTTTCTCCATTCTTCTACAAGCCCAGCCTTCCCCTCTGAGGGTTCTCTGAAGGACTCTAGTGATGTTCCATCTATTGCAAGGTAAGTCTGATGAGGATGGGGTAGTGGTTTATTTATTTATTTATTTGCATTTCTTATATACCGCACTATTTGCGATCAGCGCGGTTTACATAGAACAAACAGTATCCGACAATATACAAAAGTCAGGTCATTACATTGAACAGGAACAAGTAACTTGGACAACAGGGTAAACTTTATACATATGCGATACATTGAGTAAGGTAAATTATATACATGTACAAATGAAATTATTAGCAAATAATAGTATTAGCTAATAATAATATTAATAATATAATATAATTAATAATATAATTAATAATATTATTAGCAAATAATTATTCCCTTATTAGCAAAATCCATTTTTTTTGGTTATGCTTTTAAGCCTTAGGAGATGTTATGGTAGCTCTGTAGGTTTCGGAGCTGGCTATCAGGCAAGGGTAGCGGACTGGTTCCCTTTGTCCCTGGTAGACCCATTGCTCTATCATGTGCCATTTTCTTCAGATCCCTTGCAGTAGTGTATGGGCTTTTAGGGGGTTCAATGACAGTAGTACTGGCCAATTTGTAGTTCTGCCATTCCTCCAGGTATGGCTCTTGTCTGTGGCACTAGTTAAATCAGTGACAGCAAGATATTCTAAGGAAAATAATCCCTGCTGATACTGCAGTAGAGGTCCAGTGGAATGCCTATAAGGCCACCCTACAAAGTGAAATCTTTATAGTTTGCTGCAATTGGAGAAACGAAAGAGGTAGGCAGATCTTGAGAGATTTGGAGTCTGAAATCTGTGCTCTGAAGTAACAGTATATTGTTAAGAGATAATGTGGAATTGCCTTCATTGCAGCACCTGAAATATAAATATAATTCAGTGATGAGCCAGCAGGCCCATCTTTCTGTGGTGTTGCAGCAGGCCCACCTTTCTGTGGTGGTTATGACAAAGGTAACATGTGGTCATCTGTTAGCTCATTATTTAAAGAACAGTAAACGGTGGAATAGGGTTCAGCCTTTTGTAATGGATAATGGCAACCAAATAATTAGATATTAGTTGACAGAAGTGGCATATTCTGAGGCTGAGCTCATCCTCTGCATTGTAAACTTTCAGATGCACGACATTTAATGTTTGGAGTGCCCTATCTCCATAGAAGAGATTGTACAGATGGTTAAATCTCTTCCTTATGGCAAGCCTGGTGGGGATAGATATGCTGCTGAGATTTATCAAATGTTTGTGGATCTTTTCGTTCCCTAGTCTTTTACAAGTGTTTAATTGGATATTGGAGATAGGTATGTAAGGGTTCCTTTGCAGATGCTAGGATCATTTTGTTGGAAAAACCAGGCAGATCTATGCCAAAATTCTGGCCAGAAAATTGAGTGATGTTTTAAACAGCATTATCCATCATGACCAAAATGGTTTCATGACTGGCAGTGGTTCACAGGAAGAGCACACACACTCGCAGCTACAACACGGCAACAGACAAGAGTGAAGTAACATAGTAGTTGACAGCAGATAAAGACCAGCATGGTCCATCCAGTCTGCCCAGCAAGATGGCAAGAGTAGGTGCACCTGTCGCTCCGCGCAGGCCACCCCTCCCCATATCCTTGTTCAGGGGTAAACCCACCACTCCATGTAGGACATCCCTATTTGTTGAGACGTTAGATGGTTCAGAAGTTAGATGGTACCGTTTATTTTGGTTTTTTCCTATTTCTGTAAAGGGATCCTCGGTGTTTGTCCCATGCCTTTTTGAATTCCGTCACTGTGTTCGCCCCTACCACTTCCATCGGGAGGGCATTCCAAGCATCCACCACCCTTTCAGTGAAAAAATATTTCCTGACATTGCCTTTCAATTTACTCCCTTGCAGTTTCATGTTATGCCCTCTAGTTTTACAGGTTCCCCGTCTTTGGAAGAGGTTTGTTTGTTCATCATTTCTCTTTAAGTATTTAAAGGTCTGAATCATATCTCCCCTGTCCCTCCTTTCCTCCAAAGTATACATATTTAGGTCTTCAAGTCTCTTCTCATAAGGCTTCTGACGCAGGCTCCAAATCATTTTGGTCGCCTTCCTCTGAACAGTCTCCAGTCTTTTTACATCCTTTGCAAGATATGGTCTCCAAAACTGAACACAGTATTCCAAGTGATGCCTCACCAGTGACCTATACAGTGGCATAAGTACCTCTTCTTTTCTGCTGGTAATCCCTCTTTGTATGCAGCCCAACATCCTCCTGGCTTTTGCCACCGCCTTGTCGCACTGTTTTGCCACCTTGAGATCAGCAGAGATAATCACACCAAGGTCTTTTTCCTGAACTGTGCATACCAACCTTTCTCCCCCTATCGCGTACATTTCTCTTGGATTTCTGCTACCCAAGTGCATGACACTGCACTTTTTTGCATTAAATCGTAGTTGCCAAGCTTTAGACCAGTCTTCCAGCTTTTGTAGATATTTCTTCATGTTAACCACTCCCTCGGGGGAGTCCACTCTGTTGCAAATTTTTGTGTCGTCTGCAAAAAGACAGACCTTTCCATTCAGTCCTTCAGCAATATCACTCACAAATACATTGAACAGTGCCGGGCCCAGGACCGAACCCTGGGGCACCCCGCTAATCACCTTCCTCTCATCCGAGTGAGCTCCATGTACAATCACCTTCTGTCGTCTGTCAGTCAACCAATTTCTAATCCAGTTTACCATCTTGGGACCCATCCCCAAGCTACTGAGTTTGTTGACAAGCCTCCTATGAGGAACAGTATCAAAGGCTTTGCTGAAATCCAGGTAGATGACATCCATTGCATGCCCCTGATCTAGTTCCCTGGTCACGCAGTCAAAGAACTCGATCAGATTTGTTTGGCAAGATCGTCCTTTGGTAAAACCATGTTGCTTCGGGTCTTGCAAGCTGTTGGTTTTCAGAAAGTTCACTATTCGCTCTTTCAGGAGTGCCTCCATTACTTTTCCCTCCACCGAGGTAAGGCTCACGGGCCTGTAGTTTGACACTTCTTCCCTGTCACCACTTTTGTGTAGAGGTACGACATCAGCCATTCTCCAGTCCTGAGGAACCTCTCCTGTTTCCAAGGATCTGTTGAAGACATCCTTTAACGGTCCTGCAAGAACCTCTCTGAGCTCTTTCAGTATCCTGGGATGTATCCCATCTGGTCCCATGGCCTTGTCCACTTTCAGTTTAGCAAGTTGTTCTAACACCTCTTCTTCTGTGAATGGTGTGGTATCTACTTCATTCCCATTTTTATATTTGGGAGTCACAGCTGGTCCATCCCCAGGATCTTCTTTAGTAAACACAGAGCAGAAGTAATTGTTTAGCAATTTTGCTTTTCCAGTGTCACTTTCCACGAGTCCTTTCCCAGCACTTCTGAGTCCTGCAATTCCAACTCTGATCTTTTTCCTTTCCCGAATATACCTGAAGAAATTTTTGTTGCCACCCTTAACATCTTTAGCCATCTTTTCCTCTGCCTTTGATTTTGCTATCCTTATTACTCTTTTAGACTCTTTGAGTTGGATCCTGTATTCATTTCTGTGTTCTTCTGTCTGCAAGCTTTTGAATTTTGCAAAAGTTGTGTTTTTTGCCTTTATATGAGCAGCCACCTCTTTGGAAAACCAAATAGGTTTCCTTCTCCTCTTGCTTTTATTTACTTTTCTTACATATTTATCTGTTGCTCCTTTTATTGCCTCCTTTAGTTTAGCCCATTGCAATTCCACTTCCTTTATCTCTTCCCACCCCGTCATCTCCTCCTTTACGTACTCTGCCATTTTATTGAAGTCAGTGTATTTGAAGTTTAGGACTCTGAGCTTGCTATGATTGGCCTGTACCATGGCTTTTATTTCAAACCACACCGTGTGATGGTCGCTGTTGCTCACAGGGGCACTCACGCAGACATTTGACACACTATCACCGTTGGTGAGCACTACATCCAGCGTTGATCTTTCCCTGGTTGGTTCCATCACCATTTGTCTAAATAATGCATCTTGGAGAGCATCCACAATTTTTTTGCTTCTTTCCAGATGTGCAGAAGGAGTAATCCAATCCACATCAGGTAGATTAAAGTCACCCAATATGATTGCTTCCCCCTTTGATGCTATCTTGGCAATATCTATAATCAATTCATTGTCTCTCTCTTCAATTTGAGTCGGAGGTCTATAGACTACAGCAATATGGATGACAGTGCCATCTCCTCTCTCCAACGCAATCCAGAGCGCTTCTTCTTTTCCCCATGTCCCCTGCATTTCAGTAGCTTTAATATTGCTTTTGACATACAAGGCTACTCCTCCTCCTTTTCCATTTTCTCGGTCCCTTCTGAATAGATTATAGCCAGTTATGGCTATATCCCAATCATGTGATTCATTAAACCATGTTTCTGTAATGGCCACAATGTCCAAGTCCGTTTCCACCATTAGGGCTTCCAGGTCTGGAATTTTGTTGGCTAAACTTCGAGCATTTGTGCTCATTGCTTTCCAGCACTTTCCTGGCTTGTGTGTATTTTACATTGATTTTGTTCTGCCCACTTCCTCCCACATGTTTTTGATGTGTGGTTTAAAAGTGTGGCTGTTTCTGATGTTCTGCTTTTGTTGGGGGTGGCATGCAGATGTTGACCTTCCACATCCGTCACCCCCTTTTCCTAGTTTAAATGCATGTCCACATACTGCCTGAATTTTTCACTTAGGATTCTTTTCCCTGCGGAAGAGAGATGTAGTCCATCAGCACAGTATAGTCTCTTGTTGGTCCATCTGTGGTCCCAGTTGCCAATAAATCCGAATCCTTCTTTTCTGCACCAGGTCTGGAGCCATGTATTAAAGCTGTTAATGCGATGCAGTCTTTTTGTCTCCTTACCAAGAACAGGTAGAACCTCTGAGAATGCAACAGTGTTAACAACGTGCTTGAGTTTTTCCCCCAGAAATTGGAAGTCCTTTTGGGCTGTAGAGGCACTGTTCCTAGCCAGGTCGTTTGTGCCTAGGTGGATAATAACATCAAGTTTGGAATGTTCACTTTTTGCACTAAGTAATCCAACAACTTGGTTTGTATTCCTGCTGGCTGAAGAGCCTGGTAGGCACATGACTATCTTCTCTCCTTTGAACTGTGTTCCCAAGTTGGTGCCTCTGATGATGGAATCTCCAAGTAGTAGTAGTATTCTGCTTGGTGAGGTTTTCTTCATATTTAGTGCTTTAGCAGGGGATTGGGCATTGTCTGACTCATTTGAAGGCCCTTCAGTTTCTTTGAATTGGGCATCCTCATTAGCCAAGGCAGAGAAGGCATTGTGCAGGGATATCTCTTTATGTACAGGATGTCTTTGTGTTACAGGTCGCAATCTACCAGAACCCACTGTGATCCATTTGTTCCTGGGGCGTTTGATTCTTTGTGGGAGCGGTGGTGGAGTTTGTTCGGTTTGTATCCTAGAAGAGGTGTGCTTCATCGCAGCCAGTTCCTCCCTCAGTAGAGATACTTCTATATGCATGGCAGCTAGGTCTTTCCTTAGTAGAGTCAGTTCTTCATGCATGGCAGCTGACTTTAGACATATAGGACAAGCTCTTAGTCTCCAAATGATTCGTCTTTGAATGAAAGTACCGCAGTTATTGCACTGAATACACGACATGTTTATGCAGTCCCAGAAGAGGAAGAAGAAAAGATGAATACGATGTGGCTTTTAACCCAAGTTTGGAATGATAGATGGCACGTCTGTGACCACTATATAGGCAATGTAGCCCCTGGGGTGGGTGGGGCGAGGGGTAGGGTGGGCGGGAACCTAAGTGTCACTGGCTAGTAGGCTGTTCCTGAACTATTGGCCCACACAATGGAGTAGGTAAGGGAACCCACCACTGAGGACAATTAGCAAGAAAGACAAATATGTGGAGACAGACTCAGTTATTTGGAGACAAAGACTCAGTTATGCAGCAAACACAGCAAAAATCACCTTTTGGGAGAGCTCTAAAAAAGCACTCCTCCTCTTTAAGGATTTAAGTGGATTTCAGCAGCCTTTATTAGAAAACCGTTTTGGCAAAACTTGCCTTCTTCAGGGGGATAAGCCTCAGTCAAAATAAAACAAACATATTAAAACACTATTTATTTATTTAACGGGGGGGGGGGGGGGGTTATACCGCTTATTTCAATCAAAGCAGTTATACATCAAAATTCAAAATCATACATCAAAGTTAATTTTAAAAAAATAAAAATTATATTACTGTAAAATATACATGGACATAAATGTGTGACATTAACATAAGTAAAATCTACATAAGACCTAATGATATGATATAAATGAAAATATATAATAAAATTAAAGTTAAAAATCTAAATAAAAGGTAGTTAGTTGAACCAAATGTGTAACTTTGTACATGCATATAAAATGATGCTCTAAACAAAAACAAATAATAAAAGTATATCATAAAAACTTGACTGATACTAATAAGCTATATGGAGGACTATAGGAGCAACATGCTACAGTTTTGATTATTTTGGATCTACTACTCAAGTTAATTTTTTTGTTATCTTTAACAAAGATTCACCAGATATGGTGGTTCTACTATCCGGAGTCACCTATGCATGTAAGGCATTCTATTGTTTTTATCCTTCTCCCTTTTGTTTTTCAGTTTAGGTTCTCTATTAATCTGGAGATACTAAGAAGTGTTTATCAGCCTTTATACTTCCTTATCATATACAGTGAGTTTCATTATTGGTTTCTGTCTACTTTTCACTTGTAACATTTGCATTTTTCATTGAGTCATGTTGCTCCTATAGTCATGTACATGTACAAAGTTACACGTTTGGTCCAATGAACACCTTTTTATTCAGTGCTTGTAAATGGTTCCATCTCTGATATAATACATGACAAGAGCAATTTCTCAGGGTTGTCCATTATCACTATTGCTGTTAATTTTGGTGTTGGAGCCCTTAGCAATTGCGCTTAGGCTTGACAAGGAAATTCATGGATGTAGGTGTAAAGACGGAATGTAAATTGTGCATGTATGTGGATGACGAGGTTTTTGGAGAGAAGTCCTGTTACCCGTTTGTTGCAAGTTCTTGAGCAGTTCTCAACACTATTGGGGTATAAAATTAATTGGAGTAAATTTGAGGTGCTTCCACTTAATAAATACATGACATCAGATATTTCTTAAGGATTTCTTCTTTCCCTGGAAGTCAGATACTATCAAATATTCTGTAATCGGCTGATCCAGAAGACACTGCAATGGAATGCGGAGGGCCTGCTTCGTATAGCAAGAGAACTATTTGCCAGTTGGTCCCTCTAACTTTTTTAGTGAGAGTGACTGGAGGCTCTGAAAATGATAATGCGAAAGTTAAACTATAACCGTGATTCCTATTTTTTCCCCCAAGGATTATAGGCCCAATTTGAGAGAATACTATTGAATTTTCTGTGGAAGTCTGGGCCTCAAAGAATAGCCCTGAAAAAAATTTGAAGCTATGTAGAACAAAGTAAGGTGTCAACTTTCCTGATTTTCATACAGCTTCTATTGCATGCGGTTAGTTTGTTGGGTGGATGTTATGTATTATCCAGTTTGGCTCCAGTTGGAAGATGCCTTGTTGGCTCTGATTAAATTGCTTTTAGTCCCAGGTATATCCACTCTGCCTAATAAGTACTCCTCACAGTATTTGAGTCTGCATTGCATGTCTTCATGGAGGTAGAGGCAAGAGCCCCAGATGTGGGTGAACCATTGAGTTCCATTCCTATATAGTACTCTGATCCAGAGTAAGGATGTCAAGAAGAAAAATGGCAAAATAAAGAAATTTGGGTTCTGTCAGTGTATTGTATCTGATGCCATCAAATCATTTTGGATTCTGCAGCAGGAATTTGGTTAATCCAAGTCTCAATATTTCTCTTATGTACAACTGGTGCATTTATATTAGAAAAAGTGAGATAAGTTTATCTTAATTGGCTGAGGAGTGGCCTCTAAAAGAGGTGTGTGGAAAATTAGCCCTCTTGCCAAAAGTGAGTTCTCCATTTTATAAATTCTTGAAGTTTGAAGCAGATAAATTACATCAAGATACGATTAAAGTATAGAAGGCAGATTTGAAGGTTACTATTTCCCCTCGGCAGTGGAGAATGTACTGGGATAAAGTGGTTAGGGTGTCCCCATCTGCTTCATTTTTTCAATCCATGTTTTAAAGTCACCGGGCATTATGGACTGCACTTAAAAGTGGCCAAAGCTCACAAGAGAATGGATAATTTGTGTTTGTCCTGTTGGAAGATAACAAGGACCTTAGCTCACTTGCCTTTTTTCCTGCAATAATTTACAATTTTATTGGGATCTGATGTGACAGCAGACTTGCTAGGTTCTATCCTTACGTGAACCTTTGAAATACAAGATAGTAATACTGAAATCTGTTGCCCTCCTATCCACTCTACCTAAGTCCCTGGTAAAACTATTAAACAGACTTCTTTCTCTTGCCCTAAAATTACTTTTGTTAAACTGGATAACTCTGGTTTAGATTTAAATGCATGGTAGAAACTTGTGAGACACATGTAAATATGAATAGGTGGTCACAGAAAAGAAGGGTTGCTTGCCATTACTTCAGGAAGTCTTGACAACCGAGAAAACAATTCATCTGGTTAGGACTGAAGGCATTTTGAAGTTTATGTAAATTTTATGTAACTTCTTTTCTGGCATGGCCAGCATGAAAAACAATAACAAGGACTGGAACTAACAATAAAAAAGGGCTTAGATAAGTTCATGGAAAAAGGGTAAATAAATCATTACTCTGATTGATGAAAGCTGCTGTTTTTCTCTGGGGAAAGGATTGATTCTCTAGGAACAAGCAAGAAGTCAGTCCTCACATATGGATGACAGCGCGGATGGAGCCCCCACGGAAGCATCTCCCCAGCGTTCAAAGAAAGCCTTTAGGAGATGCCACCACGCATGCGTGGTCCCCTTCCTTCCCAAGGATACCATGTTAGTTGGTCTCCTTTTTTCCATGGAGCCCAACAGACGTCTGTTTTTTTTTCCCTGGAAAAAGTTGATCTTTTGTGTATTAAACTGTCTTTTCTTTCTCCAGTCAGCACCGATCCCTTTCATGTCCCCAAGCCTGGTTGCCCTGGTATTGAGTCTCAGACCTGTTTTGGTTTTCTTTTCCAGCGCAGCTTTGCATTTTTTTCTATCAGCTGGCCGTGTCAAGGATCTTCGACCTCACAGGGGTCCTTTTTGCCTCAGTAGCCAATGGGTTCAAAAAGTGCGATCGGTGCACAAAAAACATGTCCTTCAACAATATATACGACTGCTGCCTCCAGTGTCTAGGTGCCGACCATGACCCAGAGGTCTGCACCCTGTGCAAAAAGATGTCTGCGAAAGCCATCCAGCATCATCAGCAAAAGCAAGATGATATCTTCCGCAGGTCAGGTTCTGCTCTGGTATCCCCGGTAGCCTCACGCTCTAAGGCCCCACACGGATCCTCAGAGCTGCATAAAGTCCCTGCGGCACCCAATTGGGTCCATGGACACTCCAACAAGGGTACCCCAGAGCGGGAACACAAGAAGAAGAAATCCTCGAACTTCATCCCGGGAATCGGACACACAGGGCAAGTCCTGTTCCAGG
Organism: Ichthyophis bannanicus; assembly: GCA_033557465.1. Taxonomy (NCBI): domain Eukaryota; kingdom Metazoa; phylum Chordata; class Amphibia; order Gymnophiona; family Ichthyophiidae; genus Ichthyophis; species Ichthyophis bannanicus. The sequence goes on from CM066033.1 coordinate 579,291,457, forward strand.
TCCCACAGTCCGCAGAGAGAACCCGAGGTGTTGGAACGGGAGCAGCCACCGAAGGTTCCCCGAACAGATGCCGAGGCCTCCGGTGATGGGTTCAGACCCCCAAGGCCTATCCCATCGAGGATTCCCTCTCCTCACTGATGCCAGACCCAGTAACCCTGGTGTCTGCGTCGAAGGCTGCAACTCCTGAATGGAAAGCCAGGATGATGGCACTGGAGCACAGTGTCACTACCTTTCTTGCCTCGCAGCAGGTGTTGATGCCTGGCCCTGCCTATGCTCGCGCAAAGACCACAGGGACCTCGAGGACTCCCCAGTCCGCCAAGAACCCGGAGCCTCTAGACCAGGGTTTTTCAACCCTGTCCTCGGGACCCACCTAGCCAGTCGGGTTTTCAGGATAACCACAATGAATATGCATGGGAGAGATTTGCATATAATGGAGGCAGTATATGCGAATCTCTCTCATATATATTCATTGTAGTTATCCTGAAAACCCGACTGGCTAGGTGGGTCCCGAGGACAGGGTTGAGAACCCCTGCTCTAGACGATCCTTGGTGTAGGTGTCGATCCTGCTCCCGGTCCTCAGGAGCAAGAACCTCCTCGGTGAGCGCTTGTGGCTCCAGCCAAGCAGCTGCCATTGGTCACAGAAACCCCAACCTGGACCCTGCACCCCAGGCGCCGTCGGTCCTGGAATCCTTGACCGAGTACCCCAACTGGGAGACCGAGGACGAGACATCCCCAGAGATGCCTAAACACTGTGATCTCCTGTCGGACCCATCTCCCCCGGTGTCATGGCGCTGGTCCCTGCCTGAGGACACATCATTCCTTGAGTTCATTTGACACATGGCAAAAGCCTTGTCCCTCACCACAGAGGCGGAGGAGGACCCTTGCGTGGAAGAGCTTGAAATCCTCCAGTATGAGGCTCCACCCAAGGAGGTCCTGAGGTCCCTGTCCCCACCATCCTCAGGTGGCTTCTCCAAATGTGGGAGACACCGGCGTCAGTACCAATAGTTAGCCAATGCCTCGACACCATGTACCGGGTCCAGCGGGGCCCTGGCTTCTGGAAGGTGCAATTCCCACACACCTCTATGGTGGTAGAGTCGACCATGCCATCGGCATAAGAGCCCGAAGGCTCACTCCTCCGTACCCCTGGGCAGGGAGTCCCACGCCCTCAGATGCAAATACTAGCAGGGCTCGATTGCTGTGTTGCCTACCAGCTGTATATCAGCTTGTATCTCTGAGATCTGGCAAAGGAACTCACAGGTTTCTTGGTGGGGATCACCTTCAGCGATTCCAAATCCTCATGAAGTGCGTCGGGGAGTGCTCAAAGTACATGTCCTGGGCTGTCTATGATGGCTTTGAGTTAAATGTGAGGGTGGCCGCCGCAGTCAGCAGCGCTCAACGCCAGGCCTGGCTCCAGGCATCGGACCTCAAGCAGTGGGTCCAAGAGAAACTCCTTGATGTCCCCTGTCTCAGGAAAAACCTCTTTGGCAAACTAATGGAGGAAAAGGTGGCAGAGATAGAGACAGAGTTCCTCACGAGGACTCTGCTCTCCAGGAAGACCTCCACTCTTCCTAAGAAGAAACCATTGGGGAAGAGGCCCTCTTTTCAGAGAAAGGGCCAGCCTTATTGAGGCTACCCCCAATACCAGGCCTTCCAGACCCCATAACAGGGTCACCAGAGCAAGGGAGCAGGCCAAGACCTGCACAAGCCCCAGACCAAGGCTCCTGTCCATGCTGGGTCAGGGTTTTGACTCCCTGAGCATATCCTCTCCACCCATGGGAGAGCAACTGCCAACAAGGGGGCTTCTGATTCATTTTGCCCATTGGTGGCAGGCCATCACCAGCAACTCCTGGGCACTCCAGGTAGTCGGAGAAGGCTACCTCCTTCACTTGGACCAGATACCTCCCCCTTTCTTTCCAGGAGAGCCCCCTCGGACTCCCCTCCACCAGGCCCTGCTACTGCAGGAACTCGCAGCCCTCCTCGCGGACAGAGCCATGGAGCCAGTACCCCACCACCTCAGGGGCAAGGGGGCTCTACTCCCGAACCTTTCTGGTCCCAAAAAGAACAGAGGACCTAAGGTGCATTCTGGACTTGCGAAACCTGAACAAGTTCCTAGTGCGGGAGAAGTTCAAAATGCTCTCCCTTGGAACATTGCTGCCCTACTTCCACCAGGGAGATTGTATATGCTCCTTGGACCTAAAGAATGCTTACACCCATATCCTCATTCATTCCAGTCACAGGCCGTACGTAAGGTTCATGGTGAGGAGCGACCACTACCATTACTGGGTACTTTCCTTCGGTCTAGTCTCCCTGCCAAGAGTCTTCACCAAATGCCTGGCAGTGGTGGCCGCCTACCTCCATCTTCCCATATTTGGACGATTGGCTCGTAAAGGGGGACACGGCCACCAAAGTGCAGCAGGCCACAGCCCTCACCGTCAATGTCCTGCAGCATCTGCGGTTCATGATAAACCACCCTAAGTCTCACCTCACCTCACCTCACTCCAACGCAGGACTTGGAATTCATAGGGATTCAACTGGACACTCTTCAGGCCAGGGCCTTTCTTCCTTTGGACAGGGCAGGTTGCCTCAGGGCTCTAGTCATTAAGGTGCAATGCCATCATGCAGGGTAGGAGCGGTCCATGCTCCGCCTACTGGGCCACATGGCATCCACAGTCCATGTGGTTCCCAATGCCTGCCTTCACATGCAGGCGACACAGTGGTGTCTTCGCTCCCAAGGGACACAAGCCACAGGCAGGCTACAAGACAAAGTCTGTGTCCCGCCAGCTAGCGGAGTCACTCGAGTGGTGGCAGGCAACACAGCACCTGCAGGAGGGCATGCCCTTCCAGTCGCAAATCCCCAGAGGATCCTCACAACAGACGCCTCCTTACTGGGCAGGGGTGCCCATTGTAAGGAACTCCGCATGCAGGGTAACTGGTCCCTGGTGGAGAGAGAGCAGCAGATAAATCTGCTGGAGCTCTGGGCCATTTTTCTGGCAATCAAGGCCTTCCACCAATGCCTGTAGAACCAGTTGGTGCTAGTTCAAACGGACAACCAGTTTGCAATGTTCTACCTGAACAAGCAGGGGGGCACGAGGTCTCACCAACTCTGTCAGGAGGCAGTAGCCCTCGGCTCGTTCGTGATCTGTCAGGGAATGCTCCTCAGGGTGGTATACCTCTCGGGCCAGGACAATGCCCTAGAGGACAGACTGAACAGGGTCCTCCAGCTGCACAAATGGTGACTAAACACCGGGGTGGCACAGCGGCTCTTACAACTCTGGGGCATCCCAAGTCTGGACCTCTTCGCCAGCTTTCCCTCTTCTACTGTCCCCAGCCGCATCCATCCCGAGTAGCGGCAGACACTTCCTCATCTCGTGGTCAGAGGACCTTCTCTACACCTAACCTCCCATGCCACTAATCGCCCGAACCATCTTCAAGGTCCTGCAGGACAAGCCTTCCATGATCCTGGTGGCCCCACGGTGGCCCAGGCAGCCTTGGTTTCCTCTGTTGCTCCGCCTCTTGGAGGAACTCCTGGCCCCTCTGCAGAACGCCCCGGGGCTACTGACCCAACATGGGGTCCCTCACATTAACAACACGGCTGCTGAACGGGTAGTCTTAGCACCCTTTGACCCCCCAAGGAAGGTGGAGGAAGTCCTCCTGGTCTCTCGTAAGAACTCCATGAGATGGGCCTATGCCTTCAAGTGGCGCAGATTCTTAGTGTAGGATGTAGAGCAACGGGTTGACCCATTCTCTTGCCAGGTGCACCCGGTGCTGCAGTATTTCCTTCACCTCTCAGAAACCGGACTCAAGTCCACTCCATCAGAGCGCACCTGAGCGTGCTCTCGGCACACCATCAATCTGTAGAGGGCAAACCTCTTTCTGCTCAGCTCCTCATTACTCAATTTATGCGGGGCCTTCTGCTCTCTAAGCTGGCAGAACGGGCCCTCAATGTGCTCTTGATGAAGCTCACAAGCCGCTTTTTGAACCTCTGGCTACCTACCATTTGCGTTACCTTTCCTGGAAGGTCATCTTCCTTGTGGCGCTCAGTTCTGCCCATAGAGTCAGCAAGCTTCAGACCTTGGTGGCCGACCCACCCTACACCAGGTTCTACAAGAACAGGGTCGTGCTTTTCACCACCCTAAATTCCTTCCGAAGGTGGTATCTGCGTTCCACCTCAACCAGAAGGTGGTGCTCCTCACCTTCTTTCCATGGCCCCATGCTGAAAAGGCGGCAGTCGTTCTCCATACTCTGGAATGTAAGAGGGCCCTGTCCTTCTACCTGCATTGTACCCAGGGCCACCGCAAAGCCTTGCAGCTTTTCATTTCCTATGACCCCAGTCGCCAGAGGAAGGCTGTTACGAAGTGGACCCTGTCCACCTGGGTGGCAGACTGCATCACCTTCGCCCACGATCAGGCTGGGCTCTTATTGAAATGCCGGGTCACAGCACACAAGTCCACACCTTTGCAGCTCACTTTACTGCCTGAAGAGGGAGTCCCAATGGGACAGCACCTTTGGCCAGTCCGTACTCTGCAACCTCTTCAGGGTCTAGGCATCTCCTACCCTCCGACCCTTCTGTGCTCATGCTACCAGAGTGCTGGTTACCCTTGGACAGTGGGACCCTTGGAGTCTCTCCTCAGATTAACTTGTGACTGCTCATGGCTGGGCCGTGTTTTATACAGGTTCTCGGTAGCCTGTAGCTACCGAGTCCCATATGTGAGAACTGACCTCCTGCTTGTTCCTGGAGAAAGTATAGTTACCCCCCTGTAACAGATATTCTCCAGGGACAGCAGGAATGAGTCCTCACAACCCTCCCTCCTCTCCTTGGAGTTGCTGTAAGATTTTTTTTGCCATCTTCTTTTGTTGGCTCTAGCTGTGTCATCTGACTGAGTAAGATGGCACCCTTGGGCAGGAAGGGGACCACATATGCGTGGTAGCATCTCCCAAAGGCTTTCTTTGAAAGCTGGGGAGATGCTTCCACGGGAGCTCTGTCTGATGACATCACCCATATGTGAGGACTGATTCCTGCTGTCCCTGGAGAACACCTATTACAGATTAGTAACTATGCTTTATCCACTATTTAGTAGCCCTATTCTGTATGTTTGTTGCAGAAATTAGCAGTTCTGTATGTTGCAAAAATTAAGGGACAGTAATTGCAAAGCCTTTGTGGTAACTGCAGGAAACACACCCAACATCTTCCAGTACAGTTAATGGAGAGACAATAGAGTAAATATTCAGAAGCGCTTATCTGGATAGTCCTGGGATTGTCCATGGCCAGAGTTGCAAATTATCCAGACAGCAGTGATATCTCCAGGATCAAGCAGGAATGTAGTCTTCACATATCGGTAACATCGGTAGTGACGGAGCCCACGTGGGAACACTCGCCAGCGTCCAAGAGGAAAGCTTTTGGGAGCATCCCACTGCACCTGTGTAGCTTCCTTCCCGCCTTTCCAGCTCTCCCTCCTCAGTTCTTCGTTTTCTGTGGAGCCGACAAGAAGTAATTCCTGTCACTCAGAAAATTTTATTTTTTTTTCTTATTTTTTGTGATCGCGTCTGCCTTCCCGTCGACGTTGGTATCAACTCAGTCGGTGCTTTCTTTCTTTCTTACTTTTCTTTAAAAAAAAAAAAAATCTTCAGTGAGGGAAGAACATTTTCTTCCTTCAGGTGCATCGATGCCATCTTAGGCTTAGGCCTCTTCCTTTTGTCACAGACAAAATGGATAAACCAGCCAGTGGTTTTAAGAAGTGTTCCAAATGTGGCAGTACAATTTCGGCCATGGACACCCATGACTGGTGTTTTAAAGTGTTTAGGACTAGATCATCAATCGTCAGATTGTGTCTCTGTAGGAAGATGACAAAGAGAAGCCTCCAGAATCGAGCTGCAAAACTGGGCACCCTCTTTGCCTCAGATGCAGTGTCTTTAGCATCAACATCATCGAGAGCTTCATCTTCCTCCCAAGGATCTCAGATATCGAAACCTAGGTCTTCATCGAAGACTGGCTGCCCCTCCAAGGGTAGATTTCCTTCTAAGCATCGAGATGCCTTGGGCATTGCCCTGGAGGGGGACACAATGGCCAAACAATCCCGGTGGGAGGACCTTGCCTCCAAAGCCTTTGTGGGGTCCCAGGATGCTCCCGAAGCCTCCACCTCCGGAGAGCTCCTGCTGCCATGCTCCGGGATCGTGGCTCACAATTCCGGTACCGATACCAAAGCATTGGCATCCTCCATGGATCAACGTATCCTGGCCATCGAGTGGAGCTTAGCAGCTTTATTGGCAGCCTCTGTATCGGTAAAGCCTTTACAGCCTATTCCTATACCAGCTAAGGTACCGAAAGAGCCTGCATCGACTTTTTTGCTGCTTACCATGCTACCACCCATGCCGACCCTCGAATCCATTTCCAGTACTGAGGTGCTGGCACGGCAAGCTTCAGCCACCGACTTTGAACGGTATTGAGTACGTGCAGAGCGCGAACATCCTGCCCATCGATACTTTGAGTCGTCGGACGACGAATCGACTGATACCTGGGAAATGAGAACTCTCTCGGAAGACCCATCTCCATCACGTCGCATGTTTCCTCCAGGGAACATGTCTTTCCAAGACTTTATTCGCGATGTTGCTCGGGGTCTGTCCATAACGGTGACTTCGGAGAAAGAACCTAGGGCTGAGGAATTTGAAATCTTTTGATACACTGCAGCCCCAAACGAAGCTTCTACTCTCCCTATTCATCGCATACTTCACCACCTTATGCTTCGTATGTGGGAGACACCCCTAACCATCTGTCCACATAAGCGACGACTCAATACAATGTACCGGGTACCGGAGTGTCCCGGCTTTCAAAAGATGCAATTACCACACCATTCCATGGTGGTGGAATCGGCAATGGGGCAAATAAAAAGTGCTAAGACACATTCCTCAAACCCTCCAGGTAGGGAATCGAGAACCCTCGACGCTTTTGGTCGACCGTTGTTTTCAGGTCTCCATGTTATCGGCCAGAATCAGTTCCTACATATTGTTTATAGGTATGTTCCTTAAGGAGTTGGCTAGAGATTTGGAGTTGATGGCTCCTCTTCTCCCTGATGATAAGAGAGCTGATTATCTCACTCTTGTAAAGCATGCCCAAAAGGTTTCAAAGTTTGCTAACAGGGCAACTTTTGACTTTTGAATACATTAGCAGAACTTCAGCTATATGCATCAGTGCACGCAGGATTGCTTGGCTCCAAGCATCTGATCTTGAACAATGGGTTCAAGATAAGGTGGGTAATATCCCTTGCACTGGTCAAAACCTTTTTTGGCAAGGATTGTCAGGACAAGACTTCTCAGCTAAAATCTGAGAACACCACTCTTAATAGACTATCTAGATCTACTGCCAACCCAGCTAGAAAAAAAGACAGCGAAGAAGGCTTTTTTTAAATAAGAAAAATAAATACTACCCTTCTTACAACCCTGCCATGCATTGTCCAATCCATGCTCCCCAGAAGGGGTAGCATCCATCGAAACAACATAGGAAAGCAAATAGAATGCTAGGTATCATAAGAAAAGGAATGGAAAATAAAACAAAGGATATTATAATGCCTCTGTATCGTTCCATGGTACGACCACACCTTGAATATTGTGTGCAATTCTGGTTTCCATATCTTAAAAAGGATATAGTGTTGTTAGAAAAGGTACAGAGAAGAGCCACCAAAATGGTAAAGGGGATGGAAGGATACCCCTATGAAGAGAGGCTAGAAAGGTTAGGGCTCTTCAACCTGGAAAAGAGATGGCTGAGGAGAGATATGATAGAGATCTATAAATTAACAAATGGAGTGGAACGGGTAAGCGTAGATCGATTGTTTACGTCATCAGAATATAGAAAGACTAGAGGACATGCAATGAAGCTACAGGGTAACCTATTAAGACTAATAAGAGAAAATATTTTTTCACTCAACGTGTAATCAAACTCTGGAATTTGTTACCAAAGGATATAGTAAAAGCTGTTAGTGTAGCTGGGTTTAAAAAAGATTTGGACAAGTTCCTGGAGGAAAGGTCCATAAACCATTATTAAAAGGGACCCGGGATATCACAGCTTAATCCAATACAAGCATTGCAGTAACTGTGTCCTTTGGGGAAACTGCTAGGTACTTGTGACCTGGATTGGCCACTGTTGGAAACAGGATACTGGGCTTGTTGGACCTTGGTCTGACCCAGTATTGCATATCTTATGTTCTTAAGGCTCAGACTCCTAAGTCACAGCCACCTTGGCAGACCCAACCTCCTCAGGGTCTTTGACTTTTCTGGAGAACATAGCTGTTCTGCCTCTGGAGATTCCAGATCCCATCCACATTCCCGGCAGACTTTGTCACTTTGCCCACAGGTGACATCTTGTAACATCAGAGCAGTGGACTCTCTCCATAATACGGGAGGGGTACATGATTCTTATGGCCCCACGTTGGCCTCGACAGCCATGGTATCCTCTCCTACTACGTCTGTGTCAAGCTCAGCCTGTAGATTTGGGGTCTGCTCCAGATCTCCTCTCGCAGGGGACGGGACACTACTGCATCCTAATCCGCAGTCCCTACATCTTACAGCATGGCTGCTGAAGGCATAGCCTTCCAGGACATCAACCTCTCTCAACAGGTAAAAGATGTCCTTTTAGCTTCTAGGAAACCTTCCACCAGACGCTCCTATGCCTTCAAGTGGCGTAGATTCTCTCTCTGGTGTTCTGAGAGGGATCTTAACCCCTTCTCAGCTCCAGTGGATGCATTACTTGAATATCTTCTCCACCTGTCGTCTTCTGGACTCAAAACCAATTCGGTAAGAGTACACCTATGTGCAGTTGTGATCCTCTCACATATCCCTAGATGGTCAGCCCATCTCTTCTCAGCCTCTTGTAGCACGCTTCATGAGGGGTCTTCTATTAACTAAACCTCCCATTAAGCCACCTCCAGTGGTATGGGATCTTAAGGTTGTTTTAGGACAGCTTCTCAAGCCACCCTTTAAACTTCTAGCCACCACTTCTCTGAAGTTTCTCACCTGGAAGTTCTCCTTCCTTATTGCCCTCACTTCAGCAAGACGCATTAGTGAGCTCCAGACTTTGGTGGCTGACCCCCCCTTATATACGATTCCACCATGATAAGGTAGTGCTTAGGATTCATCCCCACTTTATGCCAAAGGTGTTCTTGCCCTTCCATTTAAAGTAGTCGGTTTACCTCCCTGTCTTTTTCCCTAGACCTCATTCCTCTAGGGCAGAAGCAACCTTTCACACTCTGAACTGCAAATGTGCTTTGGCTTTTTACCTTCAGAGAACTCGAGAGCACAGAAAAGCTTCCCAACTTTTCATCGCCTTTTGACTCGAGTCACCTGGAATTTATGTTCTGGAAGAGACTGATTTAGCTCTGTCTACAATGTAAATTTATAACAGGCAGGAGACTTACACCAGGTCAAAGGTTGGTGCCCGGCTATAATTTAATAAAGGGTTTAAGGATAAATACAGCTTGACTTGCCCATCTCAAGGTAGGTAGGCAAGCTATAGAAAAAGGAAAGAAAGAAAATGGCAATGTTTGACATTTAAAAGAGCCAACTTAAGTTCCCCAAAATACCGATTGAATCTAAACTATAGCAGTGTTGCTGGCGCTGCTATAAAAATTATTTGTAGAGAAACTCTGCTCAGCATTTTTATTGACTGTACTTGCAACTGTTAAAGATAAAGTGTTGTGCTGGCTTGGAAAATATACCATTGTCTTGAAAAAGGAGTATGGAAGCTTGTAGCAAGTATTTCCTAATAGGTGCTCATCTTGAGCTAGGTGTGTGATATTTCAACTGTGGATTCAGAAATTGATGGCTTTCAAACCGCAGTACATTAGTAGCCCTGGCTCTTGATTTTCTGCCATCACTCGAGAGAGAGGTTTGTAATAGAAATGTGCAGAGATATAATATATGCAGTTGCACAGTAACAAAACTATAGCATTTAATGGTAGGTTAAATGGCCCTTTTGAGCACAGCAAGTAAATTTGGTTGGGTGTGACATGAAACAAATTATGTATGTAGTACATTATTGTTTTAGATTTTTAACAAAGGAGTCTATAACTTGCTTGTACTACTTTATAGTGAATGCAGACTACCTGTTCTGCACTACATCAAAATTATATTTTATGATTCTTTAAGTATATTGCAACATTTTATTTTTCAAAAACCTATAAATAAAGCGTTTAAGTTCTCTGGGGCTGATATACTAAGGCCTGCAAAAATGACCCAGTACTGTGAAAAGCTTTTCTCGTCCCAGACCATTTACATAGAAAAGAAATGCAAGGTTCCTAGAAACCATAGGGCAACCTCCAACCACAAAAAATAAAAACTCCTCACTTCCAAGAATACTAAAAGGCTCTTTCCTACAAGGGTCCTCTTCTTCGTCTTGAACCAAAAATAAGCATAGAAAAAATAAATTCACTAGTCACTAAGAGGGTAACTTTATAAACCCTTTTCATGTGTAAAAGGATGTTTTATATGCACATATGAGCCTTATAAAATCAGGTCATGCCTGAAAGTACATGCAATGCAAGCTGATGCGTACTTGTACAGTCAGCATGCCCAAGGGAGGAGTTAGAGTGAAGCATGTGATTATGTTGTGATTTATGTGTGCATTTCATAAAATATGCATGTATATGAGTAAAGTATTGCCTAACATTTATGGCCGCTCCTGTGCAGTGTAATGTCCGCATCTTCAGGCTAGGTGTGGCTTCTGCAGGATTTGTGCAGGTATTTTATAAAGATTCATAGGCCAGATACAGATTGGTGGAAGGTTATAAGAAAATTTATTTGTGTTTGAATAAACCTTGGGGACTCTCAGATTCATCACTGTAAAGTGAAAACATAGGTATCTATAGTTGTGGTCAACATTATTGGCATCCTTTCATTTTTAGGTAGGTTGTATACAATATCTTGAGAAATAATTGTTAGTATTCCAACTATATGTCATCGTAATATTTTAATAGAATGTTCAAAGGTATACAACAAAAAAGACATCTGTTGTAATTTCTGAGAAAAAAAAATCACCTGGCCCGGATTAATGGCATCCTTCACTATTATTTGGTTGCACAACTCTTGGCAGTGATGACAGCCTCCAAACATTTCTTGTAGCCATCTATAAGTTCGTATATCTGTCTGCTGGTAGTTTCTCCCACTCTTCAAGTGCAATTTGTTCCATCTCATGAATGTTTCCAGGATTCCTTTTTACCAATGGCAGATTTCAGCTCTTTCCAAATGTTCTTGATTGGACTAAGATCAGGACTCATTGCCGGCCAGTTTAAAACAGTCCATTTGTTCCTTTTTAACCATTCTTTTGTACTTTTTGGATGTGTTTTTTGGGTCATTGTCCTGCTGGAAGACCCATGACCTTCGACCCAGACATAGCTTTCTGACACTATGTAGCCCATTTTACTCCAAAATACCTTGTTAGTCCTCTGACTTCATGATTCCTTTAATATGTTCCAGGACTCCAGGTCCTGAGGCAGCGAAACGGCCCCACAGCATTATGGAACTTCCATCATATTTAACTGTAGGAAGAGTGTTTTTTTTTCCCTTTATAAGCTTCATTTCTTTGCTTGTAAATGTATTACTGGTCTGCATTGTCAAAGAGCTCAAGTTTGGTTTTATCTGTTCACAGAATATTTTCCCAGAAGGATTGTGGTTTCTAAAGGTGGGTTTGGGCAAAGATCAGGTGTGCCTTTTTATATCTGTCTTTGAGCAGTGAGATCCTCCTTGGCCTTCGCCCATTAGATCCTTCTTTGTTTAGTGCATAGTGTATGGAGTGGGTTGAAACCACTACTCCAGATTGTTCCAGTTCAGCCTTAAGCTCTTTGGATGTTGTACATGGTGTTTTTCCAACATTTCATACTAACCTTCGAAGACTTCTTGGATTAATTTTCCTCTTCCTACCACATCCTGAGAGGTTCTTGACAGTTCTATGAGCAGAAAACCTTCTTAACTGTAGACATAGGAATCCCAAGGTCTTTGGAGATGACCTTGTATCCCTTGGAAGTTTGTTTGGTGATGATGGCTTTTCTGATGGTCTCAGACAGCTCTCTTGTCTTCATTATTGTAAAAATGGAACAGGGAGTGTACATGGCCATTTTAAACATTAGAGCCATCATTCGTTAGTTGATTTAAGTCACATGAGTACTGATAATTGATCACAGATGTGTCTAATTTGACTGCAATGGGAATGTGGTTCTTCTGTTCAAAGTGATTTCAATTGTTTATAAATATGCCAATAATCATGTCATTCCCAAAAAATCAAGAAGTAGACCAAAAGTATACTAACTAGCAACTCCATTTTTTGTTGGAATATTTGTCATGAGGATATTACCTCCTGCAACAAATTATCCTATTTAATCATTTTAAGGTTTACCTGAAAACCAGTGAACCATTCCTAAAAGTGTATACCAAGACAACAATGTGTGACACACCAAACTTTCACCAATAATTCAAAATTAGAAAGGAGTACCCCAGCTTCCTTCAATATAAAATGGTTAAAAGTACAAATCTCATGAGCTTAATCTCGCTCAAGATCAGCACCAGCTCCCTGCATGGGTTATTTGATGTATTTCAGCTCCCAGCATGGTATATTTAACATACTTCAGCAACCAGCTCCCAGCATGGTTAATTCAAAAGTCTCAATCTATGCAAATGTCTGTGCAAATGGGAGCTGGTTGCTGAGGTATGTCAAATAAACCATGCTGGGAACTGGAGTTTGTGGTGTTGGAGCACCATGCTGGTAGCTGGTTGCTGAAATATGTCAAATAACCCACGCAGGGTGCTGATGCTGATCTACAGCTTGATTAAACTCATCAGATGCAGTGCATTGCAAAAGTATTCATCCCCTCTGTGTTTGTCCTGTTTTGTCGTATTACAACCTGGAATTAAAATGGAGTTTTGGGGTTTAGCACCATCTGATATACACAATATGCCTATGACTTTGAAGGTGTAAAATATCCTATCTCCAGGAATAAGCAGGAATGAGTCTTCACATATGGGTACGTCGGTACCGACGGAGCCTGCGTGGGAATGCTCCCCAGCGTCCAATCAGAAAGCTTTTGGGAGCATCCCTCAGCGCCTGCGTGCTGCCTTCCCGCCTTTCCAACTGTCTCTCCTCAGTTTTCGTTTTTCCGCGGAACCGGCAGGACGTCCTCCTGTCACCGCAGAAAATGTTTTCTTTAATTCTTGTTTTCTTGTGGTCGCGACTGTTTTTCCCGCCTCCACCGGTACCGCCGGTGGGTTTTTTCTTTTCTTTTCAAAAACTCAGGGAGAGTTTTCCCTCAGTTTCTATCTTAACTTTTTGGGGCCTGTATAGGCCTCTCCATCATGGAGCCTTCTTCTCCTAAGAACTGCCTTAACTGTGGAAATTCAGTTTTCTTTTTAGACTCCAATAACTGGTGTCAAACCTGTTTGGGTCCTGACCCTCCTCCTCTGGAGCCATTAGGCTACAATTTTATGAGAAGAGATTTTCCATTTCAAGTTTCCCTCGATACCGAGTTCCCTTCCAGTGTCAGGGCACCGACCATTTCTTCTCTACAGAATCAGGTAACCCACAAACAGTCTGTTAAGACTAGCCAATCCTTGAGTGGTAGGTCTCATGTCAAACATGAAGACAGCTCCGGCCTGGCCCTCAAGACCCTATTGGCTTCAAAACCCCGGCGGGAGTCTTCAGTCTCCAAAGCATTTCAGGGGTTTCAGGTTGTTCCTGGGGCTCACCCCTCACAGAACATACCTGAGCCATGCTCGATGGTGGCATCCGCGTCGAGTGGTACCGATACCCCGACATCGGCACTGGTGTTGAGTGATCCACTCTTCAGCAGGGATCGTCATCTGGCGTTCTCGGTACCTACAGGACCGATCGATATGTCCCAGATTGACTTTCCAGTATCGGCAGCATCGCCGATACGACCACCGACGCCGGTACCCTCCAGACATGCATCGATAGACTCACTTCCTTCGATGCCGAGTCTGGAATCGATATCTAGTCTAGAAGACTGGGTACCGACGCGTCTCAGAACCGACGCTTACCAGTTCCGGATGCGCGGTATCGAGGATACTCACCAAGGGTTTTTGGTTCCCTCGGTACCACTTGAGCTGCCTCCGATGACTGCTTCGATGTCGGTATCGCCTCCAATTCTGGCACAGCTACCGCTATCGGTACCGATGCCGGTTCCTGCAGTAACATCGGGACCAACTACTTCCATGCCCTTTTCACCAGGATTGCTCCTTTCTATGCCTAGTTTGGAGTCGATACCTGGCATGGACGATGCAGTACTGACTGTCTCAAGTCATAACCGCCAGTACCAGTATCCATCCATTAGGGCTCCTTTTCTGCACCGGACCAGTACATCCTCCAGTGCCCAGGCTAGTTCTTCAACTTTAGCCTGTCCAGGGATGGTCCCCATTGGAGATCCTTCTTTTCAGAAATTTCTCCTTGACATGGCTTCATTCCTTGCTATTCCTATCCCTGGCTATGATCCTACACAAGGCTCTTCTGAGGAAAAGGGAAATATAATGCTTCCTTTGCATCCTTCTTTGCAGGATCTTCTTCTGAGAATATGGGAAACACCTTTTAAGGGTTTCCTCACCTTCTACAGCAACTGATCTTCTGTATCAGGTGCCCCCCTCTCCAGGGTTTCAAAAGACTCAACTTCCCCATCATTCCATTGTAGTGGAATCAGCATTGAGGAAGGTAAAAAGCAAGAAGAAGCATTCTTCTTATCCGCCAGGTCGTGCTTCTAGAACACTGGATGTTTTTGGACGTCAAACATTCCAAACATCTATGCTGGCAACAAGGATTCTCTCATATATTTTCTATATGAGTCTATCCCTTCAGGAGGTCACAAGGAAATTATCTCTTTTGACTCCTTTTCTATCAGAGCCCAAGGCTGCAGACTATTCCTTACTTCTTAGTCATAGCCAAAATATATCTTGGTTTCTATCTCTTGCTTCCCTTGACTCTTTTGAGTCTGTTAGCAGAACCTCTGCTATAGCCATAGGAGCACGACGTAGAGCTTGGCTCCAAGCTTCAGAGTTGAACAGATGGGCACAACAAAGACTGGGTAATACTCCTTGTAGTGGAGAAAATCTCTTCAATAGGGAGTCTTTACGTCAGATTGCTCATTGCTCCACTGACTTCCCTGTTTCTGAGGGCTCTCCTAAGCCTTCTCCTTCCCCAGTAGGTAGGAAATGCCCTACCAAACCTTCTTTCCCTAAAAGAAGAAGGTTTTATTCTTCTCCTGCCCATCATACAGATGTTCCCAAACAAGGGAAACCTCACCCTGGTCTGAAGAATCCAAACTCAAGCCAGGAAAATTAACCCTCAATGGGGTTCTAATTGATCTCTTATAACATACAGTTCACTTATTTTCAACAGAAGTTTTTTCACTGTTTTTTTATTTAAAACTCTACGCTTGGATTCCTGTTTCCAGGCTATCCACTTGCTCTCATGTAGGCTGAGCTGTCAGGAGATTCATGTTTGTGGGTCACAAGGTTTTTCCTGCTCTTCCTACCATGAAGAGAGGTTTGCCAACTATCTCATGATAGTTTCCCTGTACCACCATGAATTTTTCCTTCTACAGACTTACCATATAGCAAGTCTCACTTCAGCTCCTATTTTTTTCTTTACCCTCTTTTTCAGGGCCTCCCCTGTAAGAGTGCTACCATACCACTGGAAGGCTTTCTTAGCCTTTCTAGTCTTCCTTTCCTTTCCTTTCCAGTGTAGAGTTTTCTCTGGAGTTACCTCCCTGATTTCGTTGGACAGCTCATCAGACATGATCAGGATTTCTCCTCTTGTTCTGTCTGTTCTCTCTGTTACAAACAGAAGGAATCTTTCTGCTGTTCTAATCAGCAGCTGCCCATGCAGGAGTTCCAGTGATTTGACTACTGGTACTTTCTATGGGTCCCAGTCTTGTCTTCCAGTAATCTTAGTGGTGCTTCCAAGATAGTGCTCATCTATCTTGGAAAATCCTCATCGCTTCTTTCTGTCATCTCCAAATCCCTGGTGTTGGCAGCATAACTGAGGTGGCAGCTGGTTTCCTCCTACAGCCACTTTTATTTCCCAATCCTCCTGCATAGTGCTCTCTGCAATCCTACTGAGAAGCTTTCCACTATGGGCCCTTGCTAGAGAGCATGAGGATTTTTTCTCTAATTACTATCCTATATGGTTGAAAAAGGCTTCCTCAGTCATTCCTCATGACTGTAGGGTTTTTTTTATACCCTTCTGTTTCCTTTTAATAAAGGACTTAAGCCTTCTCTATGTGACAATCTAAAGAGTCACCCAGTTTCTACAGGAAATATACTTTTTTTCCTTGTAGCTTGTCCTCATGGTATCCTAATCCTTCATGGACAGCATATATTTAATTAAACAACGCATGATACCCCCCCCCCCCCCTGTTCCTCAAGTGGGTCAACCTGGTATCTCATCCTATGCGTTTTCTGTCCATTTACCATGCAAGAGTTCTATAGGACTCAGGACTTGCTGTCTAGAAAACTGATATTATCCTCTGTTTTTCACGCAACCATCCTGGTTATTCCACGGGATAGCATTCCTGCACCATCTTAGCCAGGGGGAATAGATTCTCTATATATCTCCTCAAGTAGGTTCCACCTTTTTGTTATTGGATGAATCTTTCTCCTTCACATCTCCCATGTGAATGTTCTTATGGGCATATTTCTATCTGCTTAGTTGCTGACATTTATCTTTAGACATCTATATACATGTATGTATATATTTCTATATACTTCTCTATAGATACATATGTCTGTAAGCTGCGTGTGCATATCTATGCCCCTCCAGTTCTCACTATAGACATATATATATACCGCTGTGTGTATATGTGTATATATATAGATATATATAGATATAGATATATGGATATATATATATATATATATATATATATATATATCCATATATCTATATCTATATATATCTGTCGAGATGCTTCCTTATAGGTAGATATGTATTTCCATACTTATCTCTCTAACTGTCTATGCTTATAAAAGGTGTCTACCTTTCTATAAGTTCCATACAGTGGGTTTGCATATCTTCACACTGTTCCTCAGTATGTCTGGGTATTATGCACACAACCACTACTGTGGTACTGACAGCTTCTACTTAACCCTAGGTCTAGATATCCCTGAAGCTCCATACTTCACTATCTTTCCTATCTCTCCACAGATTGGAAAGACAGGCTGGATCTTCAGTAGATCAGAAGTTTCCACTCTTCAGACATCTGTCCTCCTTGGGAATATGGGCTTTTCCATACCCCTTCTTCACTCCAGGACTGGTCTAGTTGTCCAAATCAGTCAGTCTTCCTCTTGTTACTAACTCTGTATCCAAAGGAGTTCCCAGCTTTTTCCCATAAAGCTTCCATGGAAGACCTGACGTCTGGGTACTACCCCAGGTGACACCTGGGTCGCCTATCACTTCCAGATTTGGACCTTCGCCTTCACTTCAGTGATTTCACCTTGAACATTCCTCTGCTGGATCTCCAGTAGACTCCATCAGCCTCTCTACTTCCTGCAATCCAGTAGGTGAGGTCCATATTGTGTTTGTTCATGTCAATATTTTTCATGGTAATTATAACACATACAAGGACTCCTTACCTGTAGTCCTTAGGTTAGCTGTTTTCCTACAGCTCCTCTCTTTTCAACTCCTACCCTCCATCCTCAGGATGCCTAGCCATATGGGGTGTAGCATGTTCCAATCTTCACCATGCTGGGGCTCCAGGCATCTTAGCTTGGGAGTCCCCATATGTGAAGACTCATTCCTGCTTGTTCCTGGAGATAGCACAGTTACTTACCTGTAACAGGTGATCTCTGGGAACAGCAGGAATAAGTCTTCACAACCCACCCACCTCCCCTAGGAGTTGTATCTCTCTATCTTCCTCTTTCTCTCTTTTCTCTCAGCTATAAAACTCAACTGAGGAGAGACAGTTGGAAAGGCGGGAAGGCAGGAAGGCAGCACGCAGGCGCTGAGGGATGCTCCCAAAAGCTTTCTGATTGGACGCTGGGGAGCGTTCCCGCGCAGGCTCCGTCAGTACCGACGTACCCATATGTGAAGACTTATTCCTGCTGTTCCCAGAGATCACCTGTTACAGGTAAGTAACTGTGCTTTATTGTGACACAAAAAGTAATTAAGACAAAAAATCCTGAAAGCAGGAGTGTGCGTATGTATTCACCCTCCAAAGTCAGTATGTTGTAGAGCCATCTTTTGCTGCAATTATAGTTGCAAGTCTCTTGGGGTATGTCTCTATTAGCTTATCACATCTAGCCACTGGGATTTTCACCCTTTCCTTAAGGCAAAACTTCTCCAATTCCTTCATTAGATAGGTTGCGTTCATGTACAACAATCTTCAAGTAATGCCCCAGATTCTCTATTGGATTAAGGTCTAGGCTTTGACTAGGTTATTTCAAGACATTTAAATGTTTCCCTTTAAACCAGCTTTAGCAGTATGTTTAGGGTCATTGTCTTGCTGGAAGGTGAACCTTCGTCCCAGTTTCAAATCTCTGGCAGACTGAAACTGGTTTTCCTCAAGAATTGCCTTTTATTTAGTGCCATCCATCCTTCCTTCATCCTAACCAGTTTTCCTGTAACTGCCAATGAAAAACATCCCCACAGCATGATGCTGCCACCACCTTGTTGCACAGGGAGAATGGTGTTCTCGGGGTGATGGGAAAATATTTGGTTTGCGCCACACATGGTGTTTCCCATGATGGCCAAAAAGTTCAATTTTCGTCTCATCTAACCAGAGAACCTTCTTCCTTGTGTTTAGGGGGTCCACCAAATGGTTTTGTGCAAACTCCAAATGTGTTCTTATTTCTTTTTTAAGCAATGACTTTTTTCTGACCACTCTTCCATAAAATCCCACTCTGTGGAGTGTATGACTAGACTATTGCAACCTCCTCTTCACTGGTCTTCCTCTGAATCATCTCTCCCCACTTCAGTCTGTTCAAAACTCAGCTGTACGGCTAATCTTCCGTCAGTGTTGCTATGCTCATGTTACCCCTTTTCTCACGTCACTTCATTGGTTCCCAATCCATTTCCGCATCCAGTACAAACTTCTATTACTAACCTATAATTGCTTTCATTCGGCTGCTCCTACCTACCTTTCCTTTCTTAGGAGGAGTGGCCTAGTGGTTGGGACAAGGTACTTCAGGCCAGAAGGTCGGGGGTTCAAATCTCACTAGAGGACAGCAACCTTGGGCCGGAAGGACTGGGGTTTCTAGTCCCACAGGTGCTCCTTGTGGTCTTGGGCAAGCCACTTAACCCTCCATAGCCCATGTTCCCTGTAAAATAGTTATCTCCAAGTTATAATGCCCTGTTCAATGTAATTTCAGTTCCTGTGCGGATATCCAGTTTAGTCCTCCACAATCGGGTACTGCCCCTCTCACTGCAGCCTGTAGACTGGACCAATCAAATCTTCTGTAGTACATATCCAGCAGGAGCTCCCAGAAGCCCCCCAGTGTGTCCAGTCTCGTTGCAGTGTGTAGACGTAAAAGTGTGTCCTCTGGGCACACTTAGTGACCTTTGCAGGAGCAACACTAGTTAGTTGTTTTTAGGGTTTGTTTTGGGGCATTTCTCTACTATTTTTGTTTTTGGTAGCTAGCTGTGCCTTTAAAAATAAGAAAGACAAAAGAAGCCTGTCTCCCTGGAGCTGTGCCACAGGAGTCTAGGAGAAAGTCAGACCTGCTGGCTGCTGTTGCCTGCCTAGCACATTTTATCAGCCCTGGGTGAGCTTCCCCTAGACAGGACGGGGAATTGCCATACCTATAAGGCAGTGCCTGGTACTGGGAGATTGTGGCTGAATCTTCTGTTCCTGAGCTGGTAGGAGTTTGCATTTCATTTTTTCTTTCTTGTGTGCAATGCTCTGTCTGGGATGCCAGCGTTTCTGTAGGCTCTCCTGAGCCCATTTGGCAGTTTTTATCAATCTGCTCGTGTGCCCTGTATTAGAGGGTCGTTTTATTTGTTTTCCATATTATTTGGTGGTTTTTATATTTTCGCGCCGTTTTTTACCGCGGGTGAAAAAGTGCGGCGGCCATTTTGGATTTTAAAAGTGCTTTTCCAGGCATTTTTGATCGCTGTGCACAGGTTCCCCTAGCTTTTTTGGGGTTCCTCTTTCTGGCGATTTTGCTCAGGGCCCCCCAGGGATCCTGGGATATATTTTGTTTCTTGTAAAAAAAAAAAAAAAAAAAAAGTTAAGTTACTTTTAAATCGGGGCTGATTTGCATAGGATTGCCCAGGTGGTGTGGGCTTTCCTGTGGCTGTCTTATTCTATTCCCCTGGGCAGAGGTGGCCTTGGGATGGCTTCCAAGCCCCAGTGTGTGATTTGTGGGTCCCGCAGGACGGCAGGGACTGACTCTGGCATCTGCAGGGGCTGTGCTGCAGTGCCCTCTGAGTTAGAGCAATCTGTGAATGTTCAGGAACAGGCTACCCCTGGGGATGCTTCTACTTCCGGGGACAGCGTTCTTTCTCCAAGCATCCCTCAGTCTGGCTCGGTTCCTCCGGCCAGCGGTTCAGTGGCTGCGCTCCAGCAGGCGGCTGTTGCTGCCTCAACTATGGACTTCTCCCCTGATTTTGTACTCCTCATGCATCAGGCATTTCGCCTGAGCAGGTCCGGACAGTTGCCGGCTGTCTGGCCCCCCTCCCTCCCCTCGGGGTCCTTGGGGGCGGCTCAGTGTCCCTCACCGCCCGGGGCAAGCGGCTTCGGTTGGGGGGACAAGAGCAGGACGCCCTGGGTCTCCTGGATTCCGAGGCAGAGGGCGATCCTGAGACTGAAGCGGAGGATTTGGAGGATGGGGAGATCCCTGGGCCGGAAGATCAGGCTCGGGTCATTCGAGTGTTCCGTAGGGACGAGCTGGTTCCTTTGGTCACGGAGTCCCTTCAGGCGCTAAACCTTTCGGCGGTGCGGTCCCTGGAGGAGGAGGGTCTTGAGGATCCTCTGATTCAAGCAGTCAGGGATGCCCAGGTGGTTTTTTCCCGTCCACCGCGTGGTGGATCAGATGATCCAGGCGGAGTGGGAGCACCCGGAATCCGGTTTGAAGGGGATTCGGACCATGAATCGGCTTTATCCTCTTGCTGACAAGGACAGGGACTTGTTCAGGTCCCCCCGGGTGGATGCTGCGGTCTCCGCAGTGACCAAGAAAACCCCCATCCCGGTTGAGGGGGCGGCGGCCCTCAAGGACGGGCAGGATAAGAAGGTTGATAACTTGCTCAAGCAAACCTTCGATAACGGATGCCGTGTCATTGCAGGCCTCTATCTGTGGGGCTTGGGTGGCTCGGTCGTGTCTGCGGTGGTCACAGCAACTGCGCTCGAGCCCCGGACTAGACCAGCAGGGTCTGGTGGAGGTGACCCGGCTGGAGTCCGGCTCGGCTTACCTGGCGGATCTGTTTTTATGATTTGATCCGCGCGTTTGGCTAACAGTATGGCATCCGCGGTAGCAGCGTGCCGGTCCCCTCTGGTTGCGCAGCTGGGCGGCGGACAGTTCTTCTAAGGCCCGCCTCAGTAAGCTGCCGTTTAAGGGCAGATTATTATTTGGGGAGGCTCTCGAGAAATTGGTAAAGGATCTCGGTGAGTCCAAAGGGGGCCGGCTTCCGGAGGATAAACCAAGGTCCAACCGGTCCACCTCGTCGGCGCGGGGATCCTTTCGGGATCAGCGCAGGTTTCGGCCCTCCCGCCAGTGGTCCTCGCAGCGGGGCCGGTTTGGAGCCCGTAGCCAAGGATTTCGGACTTTCAGGGGAGCCGGCAGAGGCTTCTCCGCAGCCGGCTCTTCATCGGGTTCTTCCTTTGGACGCAAGCCACAATGACGCCAGGCAGGCTCTGG
The DNA here is from genome assembly GCA_033557465.1 of Ichthyophis bannanicus. Taxonomy (NCBI): domain Eukaryota; kingdom Metazoa; phylum Chordata; class Amphibia; order Gymnophiona; family Ichthyophiidae; genus Ichthyophis; species Ichthyophis bannanicus. Next base: position 579,313,288 of record CM066033.1, read on the forward strand.
AGGGAGGACCGCTTGTCGGCGGTCGCTTGCGCGACTTTCTTCCTCTTGGGCCCAAATAACGTCGGATCGCTGGGTGCTACAAATTATAGAGGAGGGTTACGCTCTGGAATTTGCGTTCCCACTTCCAGATTCCTTTGTTCTGTCTCCCAGCAGGGCGAGCAAAAGACGAGGGACATCCGCGTGACCCTGGCTCGATTGTTAGCGCTGGGAGCGGTGGTTCCAGTGCCTCCCTTGGAAAGAGGCGCTGGTCGTCGCTACTCCATCTATTTTGTGGTACCCAAAAAGGGCGACTCTCTGCGTCCGATTTTTGATCTCAAAGGCGTGAATCGCGCGCGCTCAGAGTGCAGAGTGCCGCATTTCCGCATGGAAACCCTGCGGTCAGTCATTGTAGCGGTGCGAAAGGGGGAGTTTTTGACGTCCCTCGATCTTACCGAGGCCTATCTGCACATTCCGATACACCCAGCCCATCAGCGGTTTCTCCGCTTCGCGTTCCCGTGGGGCCACTTTCAGTTCCGGGCCATGCCGTTCGGCTTGGCTACGGCCCCGCGCACTTTCACAAAGGTGATGGTGGTGGTTTGCGGCGGCCTTGCGCAAGGAGGGCATTTTTGGTCCATCCTTACCTGGACGACTGGTTGATACGAGCAAAATCCGGTCGAGAGTGCCTGCGGGTCACGAGCAGGGTGGTAGCTCTGCTGCGATCCCTCGGCTGGGTGGTGAACGAAAGAAAGAGTTGTCTGCGGCCCTCGCAGGACCTGGAGTATCTGGGGGTGCGCTTCGACACTGCTCGGGGGCTGGTGTGCCTTCCCGAGCGCCGCGTCCTGACGTTGCGGGCTCTTGTCCGACTATTTCGGGGATGCCCGCTCCGTCGGCGTGGTGGTACCTACGGCTTCTCGGAACGATGGCGGCGACCTTAGAGGTGGTTCCGTGGGCGCGGTTCCACATGCGCCCGCTACAGAGGGCGCTCCTTCGTCGCTGGTCCAACCAGTGCGATTCCTTGCACAAGAGACTGCCCTGCCCGAAGGCAGTGCGGCGGTCGCTTCGGTGGTGGCTCTCCTCCGAGAACCTGACGCGGGGAATTCCCTTGGAGCCTCCTCTGTGGGTCCCCCTCACTACGGATGCGAGCCTAGTCGGCTGGGGAGCACACTGCGAGACCCGCTTCACGCAGGGGGTGTGGTCCTCGCAGGAAGCGTCTTGGTCGATCAACCGCCTCGAGCTTCGGGCGGTCCGACTAGCCCTGATGGCCCTGGAACCTCTGCTCCTGGGCCGGGCGGTCCGAGTCTGGTCGGACAATGCGACCACGGTGGCGTACATCAATCGCCAAGGGGGCACAGGGAGTGTGGCCCTGGAAACCGAAGCGACGGCCTTGTTCAGCTGGGTGCAGACTCGGCTGCCGGCGATCTCGGCGGCGCACATTGCAGGCGCGGACAATGTCCAGGCCGACTTTCTCAGCAGAGTGCGGGTGGACCCCGGAGAGTGGGAGTTAAATCCTCAGGTGTATGCGCAGATAGTTCGGCGGTGGGGTCCGCCCATCATGGATCTCATGGCGACCTTCCAGTCGGCCAAGACAAGTCGCTTCTTCAGCAGACGGCGGGAGCGGATGTCCGAAGGACTCGACGCTCTCATTCAGCCGTGGCCGACGTCCGGGATGCTGTACGTTTTCCCCCCGTGGGCCCTGATCGGTCGGGTCGTCCAGCGCATCGAGGGCCATCAGGGCCGGGTGCTGCTGGTGGCTCCGGATTGGCCCTGGTATGCCGACCTCGTTCGGCTTCGAGACGGCGTGCCGTGGCGCCTTCCGGCGCTACCGGATCTTCTTCTTCAGGGCCCCTTGCGGATGCCCCAGGTGGCTCGGTTCTCGCTTACGGTTTGGCCATTGAGAGGGCTCGGCTGAAAAAGAAGGGTTATTCGCCCGCGGTGATTTCCACCTTACTGCGGGCAAGAAAGTCGTCCACTTCTCTTACTTATGTTCGAATTTGGAGAATTTTTGAGGACTGGTGCTCCCGGCGTGGAGTTCGGGCGGCGACGGTCTCGGTGCCCGTCGTGCTCAGCTTTCTGCAGGATGGCTTCGAGAAGGGTCTCGCGCGGCCAGTTCCCTGAAGGTCCAGTTGGCCGCGCTCTCTTGCTATAGAGGCAAGGTTTTGGGCCGCCTTCTTGGCGCTCATGCGGATGTGCGGCGTTTCTTGACCGCCGTGTTTCATTTGCGGCCTTCCCGCAGAGCGGTGATTCCTCCGTGGGATTTGAATTTAGTTCTGCGGGCCCTGGCTCGGGAACCCTTTGAGCCCTTGCGGAGGGCATCCTTGAAGGATCTCACGTTGAAGACGGTTTTTTCTGGTAGCCATTTGCTCGGCACGGCGCATCTCGGATCTACAGGCCTTGTCATGCCGAGAACCTTTCTTGTCTTTTTCTGCGGAGCGGGTTGGGCTCCGTCCGGTTCCCTCCTTCCTGCCAAAGGTGGTGTCTCCTTTTCACCTGAATCAGGCAGTATTTCTACCAGTGATTTCGGCGGACTCGGTCGAGTCGGTGGACAAGGGGCTTCACCGGCTTGATGTGGGCCGCACGCTGCGTCGGTATTTACAGTCTACCGAGTCATTTCGGAAGACTGATCGGCTTTTTGTGCTCTTTGGGGGTGCACGGGAAGGGGAGGCGGCGGCTAAGGCCTCCATTGCTCGATGGCTTAAAGAAGCGATCGCCTCCGCGTATCTGTTGCAGCGGCGGCCGGTTCCGGAGGGGCTCCGGGCTCATTCTACTAGGGCTCAGGCGGCGGCCTCTTGGGCGGAGCATGGTCTGGTTCCACCAGCGGAGATCTGTAGAGCGGCCACTTGGTCGTCTCTGCATGCTTTCAGCAGGCACTATCGCTTGGATGTGTCAGCGGCTCGGGATTCCTGTTTTGGTTCGGCGGTTTTGCGCGCCGGCCTACAAGGTCCCGCCCGGTCTTAACTGCTCTGTTACATCCCGATTGTGGAGGACTAAACTGGATATCCGCACAGGAAATGGAAATTACACTAACCTGGTAATTGTAGTTCCTGTAGGATCCAGTTTAGTCCTCCTTCCCTCCCGAATATCTGCATGATCTTGCGGCGCGCTATCCCGAGCGGGAGATTCTAAGATAGTTTTGCGTCCCGTTCGGACCTTAGCGGCAGTCGTGCTTATAGCTATGGCTCTTCCCTTTCTTTTGGGGTTCCGTAAGCTCCTTAGTACCTGGGGGGAGCTCTGTGTCGATTTAGGGGCGTCGATTCCGGCGCCGTGCAGTGTTCTGACTTCCTCGTTTGGGGAGGGAGTTGGTTATTCCAGGGGGGGAAGTACAAGGTTTAATGTTAATCTGATAATAATCTGATGTGTTGCTTCGTTCAGTATGCTTTGTTACTAGTACACTGGGGGGCTTCTGGGAGCTCCTGCTGGATATGTACTACAGAAGATTTGATTGGTCCAGTCTACAGGCTGCAGTGAGAGGGGCAGTACCCGATTGTGGAGGACTAAACTGGATCCTACAGGAACTACAATTACCAGGTTAGTGTAATTTCCATTTTGTTCAATGTAAACCGCACTGATGCAGAATAGCGCAGTATATAAGAGAATGTAAATAAATAAATCTCTCCCTATACCTTCCCTTGGATACTCTAGTCTTCTGGCATATCCCTTCTATCTGTGCCCTTCTCTTTCACTGCCAATTCCAGATTTCGATCTTTCTACCTTGCTGTTCCTTATGCCTGGAAGAAACTTCCTGAGCCAGTATGTAAGGCTCCATCTGTAGCCCTGTTCAAATCCAGGCTTAAAACTCACTTCTTTGAGACTGTTTTTGGATCCTGATCCCCATAGTCTCTGGTTTATCTCCTATGTGTTTTCTTACCATTCCTCTATATCCTGGTCCCCACTTGTTGTGTTGTCTGTCTTGATTAGACTGTAAGCTCTTATGAGCAGGGACTGTCTCTTACATGTCTCTGTATAGTGCTGCATATGCTTTGTAGTGCTGAACAAATGATTAGTAGTAGTAGTTCAATCTGCTCACTAAGTTTGAAAGAAGAGAGAACCGAATGAGAAGAGTTGATTGTGGACAGAATGAAATGTGGAAGACTGCACTAGAATGGGTCTGGGAAAGAAGGTAAAAGAACATAAAAATATAAGACATGTTAAGCTAGGAAAATTAGACCAATGGCCTATCAAGCCTAGGATCCTATCTCCATAAGTAGCCAGTTCAGGTCACTTAGAATACCCATCAGATTCCAAAGAGAAAAAGCCATTTCACATTTCTGTATGTGCATAGGATTATCCAACCTGGTTGGAGGCATTGCTAAGGTCGGGGTTTGCACTTCTGCATATACTGTATTTTAAACAGGGTCTGACCAACCTTTAGGCAAACCAGGCAGTCACCTAGTACAGCAGCTTCCGGGGGGGGGGGGGGGGGGGGGGGGGGGGGGGGGGGGGGGGGGCGGGGCGCGGGGCACAAAGAGCAGGACTTTCAAAGCTAAACAATAAATTCTTACAGCAGGGGGTGGGGGCATAAAGCTTAAGGTTAGCCTAGAGTTCCAACACCTTGAATCAACTCTGGAGCCTACCCTGATTTTACAAAATGTTTGCATAAACCTGTAAAATAAAATGTGCCCTTGAACGGTAGAGCTAAGGGTGACCTGGGCCTGTTTAGTACAACAAATGCGCAGGTATCTTTGACCAAAAATTATACTTTCCTCCACCACTGCTCATCTGATTTCATAGTGCACAAGTAAAGGGTCCTGAGCGATGGCACAGAAAACATCTTTAACCTTCTAACCGGGGCAAGCAACCTACGTTGGCAAAAGCAATATGGGAATCCAGTAACAGTCTGTATAAAAATACCTGTTTAATGGGCCCTCCCCAAGCAAACAAAATTATACATAAGAACAGTAATAAAAAAATTAGAACAGTCAAGAAAAACAAAGTAAAGCGAAGACAAAAGGTTTCAAGCTTGTTTGCAATCAGTGGACGCACCCTTTCTCTCATCTGACATTTCTCACCAGCAGTGTTATGGACAAGAAGGGTTTGGCTCTATTCTCCTTTGGATTTCTGTTGGAATCGGGTGCCTGTACAGTGCACCTCTGGTCGTCCTCCTTCCAGTGCCTCTCTTCTCCTTCATGCTGCAAATATGTGGAACTTTGAAGGGCCCTTGTCACCTCCCCTTCTCACTGCAAATCAGTCTGACAGCAAACCAACTCGCTCTCTTTCTTGGGGACTAATTTCTCTCTATCAACGTCCTCTGACCTCTTGCTGGCTCTTGGGCAGCAGGATCCACCCAGGACCTGAGTCTTAAAAGACTAGAAAAGGGGACTGTTACTTCTGGAGAGAGATCTGCAATTGTGAGTATATACTTCTGGGAATTTTCTGAAAGGAGTTCTTTTTATTAAAGCTAATTAATCTGTGAATCCACTATTTTTTGTTAAATCAGTCAGGGCCTAGTAGCAGCAGTTTAAGTTTACATTTAAAACACAGAAGAGAGCTTTCTGGTTAAATTTCATACCCAGCAGAGAGCTTGTAGTTTAAATTTCATAATAAGTTAGAGCCTAGCAGCAGCAAAGAGCTATAATTTAAATCAAATAAGAATATAGCTTACCTCAGCTGCACAGGACAGGGTACTGTGTAGCAGCCATCTTTTAATAAGTGTTCCTGGAGTCTTCCAGCTTTTTTCTCCTCTGGTGCCACGCGCCATTTTGGGCACTAGGCCCAACTTTCCTCTACAATGGAAAAACCCGCTTCAGGTTTTAAAAAGTGTTCCAAGTGTGGCGGTACCATCTCCGTCAGCGACACCCATGAGTGGTGCCTCAAATGTTTAGGTCCTGACCACTTTATCTCCGAGTGTGTTGCCTGTGGAATGATGTCGAAGAGGGGTCGGTAAAACCGAGCTGCTAAACTTAGCACCCTTTTTCCCTCCAATACATCATCTGTGGCATCAACATCTTCCAGGGCTTCGTCTTCCTCCCATGGATCTCAGGTAACTAAACATAAGTCTAGCCGGTCCTCAAAGGGTAGATCTCCTTTTAAGTATCGAGATGCCTCTGGCGTTGCCCTTGAGGGACTCACACCGGCAAAATTGCCCCGGCGGGAGGCTTCGGCTTCCAAAGCATCATCGGGGCTCCAGGATGTTCTCGAGGCCCCAACCTCGGCAGAACTACTGGTGCCATGTTCTGGGGTACCGGCCCCTTTGTCCGGTACCAATACCCAGGCATCGGCGGCGTCGATGGACCAGAGATTCTTGGCTATTGAACGCAGTCTGGCGGCTCTTCTCTCGGCATCGATGCCCCCGAAACCACTTCAGACAATTCAACTGGCACCGGCACCTACATCGATACCGGGACAAATTGCATCGGCCGTTGGCAGGTGGACTACTGGTACCGACACATGCTGTGCCCTCCGGTACTGACAAGTCGGTACCGGATCCCGTCGATACCGACTTTGATCGGTACCAGTATCATGCGCTGCACGATTACCCGGACAGAAGATACTTTGAATCCTCCGAGTCTGAAGACTCTGACAGCTCTGTCGATACCAGAGTATTTCTTCCTGAAGATTCTTCCTCTCCTAAACGTAGGATGTCTCCTCCAGAGGATATATCCTTCCAGGATGTGGCTCGAGGTCTCTCCATCACAGTGGCTCCTGAAACAGAGCCTAGGGCAAAGGAATTGGAGATTTTACAGTATCCTAAAGCTCCCAAAGAGGCAGCTACTTTGCCTATTCATGAGATCTTGCATGATCTCATGCTAAGGATGTGGGAAACACCTCTCACCACTTCTCCTCATTCTCATAGGCTCGATACCATGTATCAAGTTCCTTCTTGTCCTGGATTTTAAAAAACTCAGCTGCCTCACCATTCCATGGTGGTGGAATCAGCTATGAGAAGGATCAAGAGTGCAAAAAGACATAGAAACATGACAACAGAAAAAGACCACAAGGCCCATCTAGTCTGTCCTTCCATAACAACAACTACAACAGTCCACTTTTTACCTTTAGAGATCCTCTGTGTTGGTCCCATGCTTTTTTGAATTCAGTTACTGTCCTCATCTCCACCACCTCCACTGGGAGACTATTCCACGGATCCACTACTCTTTCCGTAAAGAAATATTTCCGCATATCACTCCTGAATCTATCTCCCTTCACCCTCATCCCATGTCCCCTCGTAGCAGAACTTGCTTTCAATTGAAAGAGGCTCTCTCCCTGAACATTTATGCCATGGAGGTATTTAAACATCTCAATCATATCACCTCTATCCTGCCTTTCCTCTAAGGTGTACATATTAAGATCCTTAAGTCTGTCCTCATATGCTTTATAATGAAGCCCATTAATCATTTTAGCAGCAGCCCTCTGCACCGACTCCATCTTGTTCACATACTTTTGAAGGTGCGGTCTCCAGAATTGCACACCATACTCCAAATGAGGTCACACCAAAGACTTATACAGAGGCATTATCACCTCCTTTTTTCTGCTAGCCATTCCTCTCCGTATGCACCCAAGCATCCTTCTAGCTTTTGCCGTCGCCTTTTCTACCTGTTTAGCTACTTTAAGATCATCAGACACAACCACGCCTAGGTCCCGCTCTTCTTTAGTGGACAAAAGTACTTCACCTCCTATACTGTATTGCTCCCTTGGATTGCTGCAGCCCAAATGCATGACCTTACATTTTTTAACATTAAATCCCAGCTGCCAAATTCTAGACCATTCTTCAAGCTTAGCTAGATCCCTCCTCATGTTATCTACACCTTCCTGGGTGTCTACTCTATTGCAGATTTTGGTATCATCCGCAAAGAGGCAAACCTTACCCGACAGCCCTTCCGCTATATCACTAACAAAGATGTTAAAAAGAATCGGACCAAGGACAGATCCCTGGGGCACACCACTGGTAACATCCTTCTCCTCAGAGTGAGCTCCATTTACTTGTACTCTTTGTCGCCTCCCACCCAACCAATTTCTAACCCAAGCAGTAACTTTAGGGTCCATCCCTAGGGTGCTCAGTTTGTTTATAAGTCGCCTGTGATGAACAGTGTCAAAGGCTTTACTGAAATCTAAATACACCACATCTAGAGCTCTCCCTCGGTCCAACTCCCTGGTCACCCAATCAAAGAAATCAATCAGATTTGTCTGACAAGACCTGCCTCTGGTGAATCCATGCTGCCTCAGATCCTGTAATCCGCCGGACTCCAGAAACCTCACTATTTTCTCTTTCAGCAGCGTTTCCAATAATTTACTCACCACCGAAGTTAAACTAACTGGCCTGTAGTTTTCAACCACATCCTTACTTCCGCTTTTGTGTAAAGGCACCATATGAGCCTCTCTCCAGTCCTTTGGCACCACTCCCGACTCCAACGAGGCATTGAAAAGGTCAGTCAGTGGAGTTGCTAGAACGTCCCCAAGTTCCCTCAGTATTCTAGGGTGTATCCCATCCGGTCCCATCGCTTTGTCTACTTTAAGTTGAGCTAGTTTCTCACGAACACAGTCTTTTGAAAATTGTTCAAGATGTCCCTCGCTTCTGTTCCTGTTTGTGGGTGTTTTCTGAGGTCCTGCTCCTGGTTCTTCATCTGTGAACACAGAACAAAAATATTTGTTAAGCAATTCCGCTTTATCCTTATCAGCTTCTACATATTCCCCCCCCCCCCCTGCACCCTTGAGTCTGACAATACCACTTTTGCCCTTCCTCTTCTCACTAATATATCTGAAAAATGTCTTATCCCCCCATTTTATTGCATTGGCTATTTCCTCCTCCTTTTGAATCTTTGCCTTCTTGACTACTTTGCTAGCTTCTCTAAGTTTTTCCAAATACAGATGCCTGTCTTCCTCTCTCTGTGATCTCTTGTATTTCATGAAGGTCTCCCTCTTTTTCTTCACTTTTTCAGCTACTTCCTTCGAAAACCATAGCGGTCTTCTGTTCCTTTTGCCTTTATTTACCATTTTAACAAAAATGTTGGTTGCCTTTAAAATACCCCCTTTCAGTTTTGCCCACTGTTTTTCTACATCCCCCAGCTGTTCCCATCCCACTAACGACTCCCTGAGGTATTGGCCCATCTTCGCAAAGTTAGTTTTCCTAAAGTCTAAGATCTTCACCTTGGAATGGATTCTAACAGCCCTAGTCCTAATACTGAACCACACCATCTAGTGATCACTGGATGCAAAATGATCTCCCACTACAACATCAGAAACACTTTCACCATTGGTAAGCACCAAGTCCAGTATGGACCCTTCACGTGTGGGGTCTGTTACCAATTGCCTGAATAGTTCTCCCTGTAGAGAATCCAGGATCTCCTTACTTCTAGATGATACTGCAGCAGGAATGTGCCAATCAACATCTAGTATATTGAAATCTCCTAGCAGTAGCACTTCCCCTTTCCTAGCAATGCTGCGTATGTCTTCAATTAACTCTCTGTCCACCTCTTCCTCTTGTGAGGGAGGTCTGTATATCACACCAATGCAAATAGATTTCTCTTTCCCTCTTTCTAGTTTAACCCACAATGCCTCCTCTCTCCCTTTTAAGCTCTGTAATTCCAAAGCTTTAATCGTAGTTTTTACATATAGTGCCACTCCTCCTCCCCTTCTTCCTACCCTGTCCTTTCTGAATAAAGTATAGCCAGGTATAGTTACATCCCAGTCATGGTTTTCTGTGAACCATGTTTCTGTAACTGCCACTAAATCCAAGTCAGCCACTCCCACCAAAGCTTCAACTTCAGGGATCTTATTTCCCATGCTACGGGCATTAATACACACTGCTTTCCATATATTACCCCTGTTACCCATTTCCATAAAGGTATTTAATGTATCACCTACCTGGGGGCTTTCACTTACCTGGGGGCTTTCTTCACCCATCCCCAACGAATCTAGTTTAAAGCCCTCTTCAGTAGATTAGCCAGTCTACTACCAAAGATGCGTTGACCTTTCTTGGACAGATGGATGCCATCTCTGCTCTGCAACCCTTGGAACAGCATCCCATGGCCTAGGAAACCAAAACGTTCTCGAAGACACCATCCACGCAGCCATGCATTCATCTCCAGGATGCGAGCCTCTCTGCCTTGGCCTTTACCCTCAACAGGGAGGATTGAAGAGAACACCACCTGTGCACCTAGCTGCTTCACCCTCTGTCCCAGAGCCATGAAGTCACTTTTGATACGTTCCGAGGTATACCTGGCAGTATCATTTGTTCCAACATGGATTAGCAACATTGGGTAATAGTCAGTGGGCTTGATGAGTCTCGGCAAACTCTCCGTAACATCTTGGATCTTGGCACCAGGCAGACAGCATACCTCTCTGGACATCAAGTCTGGTCGGCAGATGGACGCCTCAGTACCCCTCAGAAGAGAGTCTCCAACCACCACTACCCTTCGTTTCCTTCTGGTCACTGATTCCGCAACTATGGGGTACTTGAACTCTGGTTCTTCCCTTTCCAGGGATGCTTTCACCTCCTCCACTTCCAGGGCTGCATAATGGTTCTTCAATTCAAGGGCTGGAGAAGTTGGATTGGTGATTTTGCAGGCTCTGGTGACTTTTGTCCAACCATCGACATTCTGTTGGCACCCATCTTCTCCTGTGCTGGAGAGCCTGGTTGCTGCAAGAAGCATCTCATCAATGTACTTCTCACTGTCTTGAATGCTCCTCGGCCTTGCCACCTCCTCTCTGAGTTCCTCCACTTGTTTCCTCAGAGCTTCAGCATGCAGGCACCCTGCACATGGAACCGGTTCTTCAACTGGCATTAGGACCTCTGTCTGGACCGAGGCAGAAGCTGTAACGGGGGCAACAGCTTTAGCAATACGATTTTTCCCAGCCATTGTTCTGTTTGTGGAGCTTAGGTATCTGTTAAAGCAAAAGAGAGAGATCTACCAAGTACCAGCTGGTTTCGCAGCTGTCCTTTCAGAGAAAAAGCAGTTAAATCTCTTTAACTATATTCAAAATGTGCTGGTCCAATTCACTGTGATTTGTTAAAGGGGGAGGTGCCCTATAAAGCAAGACTGCTCACTAGGGGTGGGTGGGAGTCGGGGTGGGTAGGGAGGGAACTAACACCTGATTAGGTGTTAGCAGTTTCTGAACCCGAGGAGGTTATAGAGTTCAGCAACCTTCTGTGCTCAAGTAAAGTTCCCCTAAAACAGCAAAAATGAAAGTAACCTTGCTTTAAAAAATATACCCAAAACCCTTTTAAGAGCTCCCAGTCAGAGTGTGGTAGGCGAAGGCCTATGATCCATGCTAATTGAACTAAACAGACAGGCCTAAGCAGCTTGACCTGTAAATGAAGCCTGTAGTTAGGCCCAGAGGAATGAAACCCCCCCCTGAATGATGACACCGTAGAATTGAAACTTAACTGAACACAATTTAGTATAGCTAAGCAGAATCGAAACGTAGAAAATATAGAAAAAACAAGTCTAATTGGTACTGATAAGAGAGCACAGCTTCTATGGAATTAATTAACACTGCTGAAAGAAAAGTTACAGTGCCCTGCTTTCCCACATGTTCTAACTAGCTAAATGACCTTGGAGGAGGAAAGTATCTAAGTTGGTGAACTGACCATTGTAATTGGGACTAGAAGGGGGGTAAGCAGGTGCTGAGCCCAGACCAGAGTCCTAATTGGACAACTACGTAATGTTACCGGGACCAATAGATGGGTGAGAGGGGTTACTGGGACCAATGAAAAGTTTGCCTATGTCTAGAATGGAGAAGAACGGTATAAAAGTTGTTGTTTTGCTAGAAACCATTGCTCAGCCATTTTGAATTTGATTCTGCTTGAGACTTGTGCACAAATAAATGATTTGGACCTTCTGAACAGACTCCTGGTATCATTGGTTTGTCTGCGCTCTGCTGCTACATATTCTTGGTGCTTTGGAGCCGGGAAGGTGTGGTAATAGAGGGTATACAGGGAATATACCACGACTTTCCGCCTCAACAGGTTTGGTCCTGCTGGGATCGTGCCCTCCCGACGTGGGCTCGGCTCCCAGGCGCCACCGGTCCAGTTGCATCGGAGGGAGCTGGGCCAGGCCTCGGAGGGTGCCGGGCCCGGTTGGAACCAACACCTCGAACCCGAGTGAGGGGAGTCCGAGGTCCAACTGATGCGCTTGCTTGGGAACTTTGAGGACCGGATCCGGTGAGTATAGTTTTGATTTGGTATGTCTAGACAGATGAGTCAGAGCAGTACTGCTGTTTGAATTTTGGAACTTGGAAAAGAGAGCTTGATCACCTCTCAAGACGGTCCGATTAACCCTGCATGAGTATGCGCAAGGTGAAACTATCGTCTTTTTGAACCTTGCATGAGTATGTGCAAGGGGACCCTGCATGAGTATGCGCAAGGTCTTTTGATTTTGGAATTTGATATAGCCTAGTCAGCAGAGACAGGACTGGGCTGTTTTTTGGGATACGTTGAATGCTAGCATGTTTGTCGTTCTGTGTTTTTGTTTTTTTGTTTTTTGTTGAAACCACGAGTTTCCCTTCTATTATAATGTAAGATTATATTCTGTTGGGTAATTTATGACAATTTACCGCTTGACTCACTGAAAAATCAAGAACATGTCTCACTCAGTCAGTTTTTCTCCTACAGTACAGTGTGAGGCTGACAAGGGGCGTGTCTGTGCAGAGGTGCCTTTTAACCCTATGAAGGCATGTTTTCAGCGTTCTGCTGCTGGACTAATTGGAGCTTATTTTAGGGCAATTATTCACTGTGTTTTAATGGTGATGTTCCTTCTACTATGGTCAGGTATTATATACCATTCGATAGGAATATTTAGTCAGAATTTTAGTTTTGAAGGTTGAATTAACCTCATCGGAGCTCCGTAAACTGCTTTTAGTTATATTCTCTGCTCTGTCTGTATTTTTTACGTCAACTGCTCCTGTTATGTTATTGTTACCTTTCAGAAATGACAGAGAAACTAAGCAAACTGTTTTTGGGTTGTTTTTTTTCCCTTTGATTTATAAACCTATAAAGTAATTATTAGATCACGACTTGACACTGATTTAAATGATTCTTGCTAGCATGTCTCTGTGTGTCTGTGAAACTAAGTGTGATCATTTCGTTTCCAGTGAGCGAAGGAGTGTGGCTTTCACATAGCTTGCTAAAAAAAAAAAAAAGACTCCCGATTGAAAAGTCTCTTGCTTGTTTAAAATAAAGGATTCATTCAATCAAAGTGTGATAGAAGATGAATTTATAATTAGTTTTCTAGTTATTCTCCAGGACCAAGCAGGAAGTCAGTCCTCACATATGGGTGACGTCGGCGCCGACGGAGCCCTCGCGGAGCAATTTTCCCCAGCTTTCAAAGAAAGCCTTTGGGAATTGCAGCGCGCATGCGCGGTCCTCTTCCCGCCCAAGGGTGCCATCTTGCTCAGTCTTCTTTTTTCCGCGGAGCCCTACAGACGTTGCCTGTGAATCCCCGCAGAAAAGTTGATTTTTCTCTATTTTTCTCTATTTTTTCTTCGGTTCGACGCCGGTTCTTTTCCCGCCCGGACTCGCGACGCCGGTTGCGAGTCCGTCCTTTATTTTTCGGTTTTTTGTCCTTCGTGACAGATTTCGCGCTTTTTTCCTTTTTCCCTGGCTGCCCGGTCGTTCGACCTCGCAGGGGCCCTTTTTCCCCGGATGGCGGCCAGTGGTTTCAAAAAGTGTGACCTCTGTAAGAAACTTATGTCTCTTACAGACACTCATGACTTCTGCCTCCGCTGCCTCGGCCCAGATCATGACCCCATGATCTGCACGCCATGCGGCAAAATGTCCTCAAAAGCGTTGAGTCGGCAGCACCAGCGGGAGCGTATCTTCTCTGACTCCGGCCGGGCTCGGACCTCGTCAGAGGCTTCGACGTCTCGGGACTCTGGTCCTGAGCATCGTCGGAGTTCCTCTGAAAGGGGGTCTCCTACCCGGGAGCATCATCGGAAGAAGAAACCCGCGCGAGGGCGGGATCGGTGGACGCTCCTGGTTCCTCGAGGGCCAGGTCGCATAGCCCCGATTCCCGTCCCGGGTCCTTGGAGTCGGAAAGGCCGTCAAAACATCCTCGACTCGAGGTGGACTTGCCCGCTCACGTAAGTACTGTTGTCCTCGTGGACTCGCCTCCGAAGGACCCGACGTCGGGCCCGACGCCGTCGGGGCCCGAGTCGGGGGCTGCTGGGTCTCCTGAGCTCGGACTCAGGTTGACGGCCTTGTAGTGCAGTTTGTCTGCCTTCTTGGACCAGCAGCGGGCATTGATCGCTGGCCTCGCTGGCGCTTCTGCCCTGACCGCCGGGACGTCGACCTCCAAGTCGACCCCGGAGACCGAGCCGATCCTCGAGTCCATCCTCGGTCGAGGTCTCCTTCGGCCTCCCGTTCGGGACCGAGGTCGTCGATGCCGACTCCCTCGGCGTCGGGGCAGATAGCATCAGTGCCCGCCCGACCGGAGCCGGTCGACTCCTCCTCCGAGGAGTCGGCCTGGGAATCTGAGGACGAAGAGTCACCTGGTTCCTTTCGGACTCGGTGTGTCCCTTCGGACTCCCCTGAGTCCGAACCTCGGAGACGGTCCCTCTCCGGAGGATACCCGGTTCTCGGACTTCGTGAGGGATATGGCCAAAGCCTTGGCCTTCCCTGCGGATCCCGAGGAGGAGCCTCGAGTCGAAGAACTCGATGCCCTCCAATATGACTCTCCCCCGAAGGAGGCCTTTATTGTACCGGTTCCTCCAATGCTGGAACGGCTTCTCTTCCGCATGTGGGAGAGCCCGGCGTCGTCGCCGGTGTTAAGCAAGCGGGTCGATTCCATTTATCGAGTCCGCAAGAGCCCCGGGTTCCAAAAGGCACAAATACCGCACCATTCCATGGTGGTGGAATCGGCCATGCATAGACTGAAGAGTCAAAAAATGCACTCCTCGGTGCCCCCTGGTAGGGAAGCCTGAAGCCTGGATGCCCTCGGTAGGAAGTGCTTCCAGGGCTCTATGCTTGCTTGTTGAGTCCAGACATACCAGCTCTACATGGGCATGTATCTCCGAGACCTGGCTAAGGAAATAGCCGGGTTCTCTGCTGGTCTCTCCGACGAACCTTTGCAGAGGTTCCAATCCTTGTCTACTGGCGTTCGGGAGTGCTCCAAGTTTATCTCTCGAGCAGCCTATGATGGTTTTGAGGCTTCGGTTCGAGTAGCCGCGGCCGGCATCGGTGGACGCCGCCAGGCTTGGCTTCAGACGTCCGACCTCGAGCCCTGGGTACAGGACAAGTTGGTCGATGTCCCCTGCCGAGGTGATATCCTCTTTGGCAAGCCCATGGATGAGAAGGCTGCACAAATCGAGACGGAGACTCTCACCAGGACTCGTCTCTCGAGGAAGACCTCTGCTCCTTCTCAAAAGAAGAAGGCCTCGGGGAAAAAGCCCTTTTACCCGAGGAAGGGTGCTGCCTATAAATACTACCCTCAGTATCAGGCCTCACCAGCTCCCCCACAGGGAAAGCAGGCCAAGGGACGGGGTAATGGGTCCCGTAGGCAGCCAGCCCCCAAGCCTGCACCACCGGCCCCTGCTCAGCAGGGTGGGGGTTTTTGACTTTCTCAGCATAGCCTCTCCCCCTCAGCTGGTTTCTCTCAGCACAGGAGGCCGGCTAGTCCACTTTGCCCACAGGTGGTCCAACATCACCACAGATACCTGGGTGCTTCAGATAGTTCAAAAGGGCTATCTTCTTCATTTTCACCAGGTACCTCCCTCCTACTTTCCAGGGGAACCTTCCAGACTCCCTCTGCACAGGGACTTACTCCTTCAGGAGTTAGCAAGTCTTGTTCAGGAACAAGCCGTGGAACCGGTGCCCCAGCACCTGAAGGGTCAGGGGTTTTATTCCCGATACTTCCTGATTCCGAAAAGAACAGGAGGCCTCAGACCCATCCTAGACTTGCGCAACCTCAACAAGTTCCTTGCAAAGGAAAAGTTCAAAATGCTTACCCTTGGAATCCTGCTGCCCTACCTCCAGCAGGGAGACTGGCTATGCTCCTTAGATCTGAAGGATGCGTATACTCATATCCTTATTCATCCAGACCACAGACAATACCTCAGGTTTGTGGTGGACGGACGCCATTACCAGTACAGAGTACTGCCTTTCGGCCTATCCTCCGCCCCCAGAGTGTTCACCAAATGCCTAGCAGTGGTGGCGGCCTATCTGAGACTTCAGGGTCTCTTTGTGTTCCCATACCTAGACGACTGGCTCGTCAGGGCCCAGTCTGCCCAAGAAGCCACTCAAGCTACTCATCGCACGGTGGCTCTGCTCCAGCACTTGGGATTTGTCATAAACTTCGCAAAGTCCACTTTGCTCCCCTCTCAAGATCTAGAATTCATCGGCGCCAGGTTGGACACTCTTCAGGCGCGGGCCTTCCTGCCTCTGGACAGGGCCCAAAGGCTCATGGATCTCGCCAGCCGCTTTCACAGCAATTCCCTGATCTCGGCCAGGCAATTTCTGAGACTGCTCGGCCATATGGCTTCCACGGTCCACGTAACCCCCTATGCCCGCCTGAACATGCAACCTGCTCAATGGTGCCTTCGCAAACAATGGCATCAGGCCACTGGGAGCCTAGCGGACTCCGTACAGATCTCCGACCAGCTGGTCTCCTCTCTGCGATGGTGGCTTCACCTGTCAAACCTAGTACTCGGGGTGACTTTTCAGCCCCCTACACATTCTCAGGTCCTGACGACCGATGCTTCTCTCCAGGGTTGGGGAGCACATTGCCAAGGGACTTGTACTCAGGGTCTCTGGACTCCTTGGGAGTCCGCTCAACAGATCAACTTCCTGGAGCTCAGAGCCATCCGCCTAGCGCTCAAAGCCTTCTCTCACCTGATTTCTCACCAGTCAGTACTTGTCCAGACAGACAATCAGGTTGCCATGTTCTACGTGAACAAGCAAGGCGGAACCGGCTCCTTCCTTCTCTGTCAGGAAGCACAGAAGCTCTGCTCTTGGGCCGTCCATCGCAACATCGTCCTCAAAGCTGTCTATCTCCCAGGTCAAGAAAACTACCTGGCAGACAAACTGAGCAGGGTCCTCCAACCGCACGAGTGGAGGTTGGATCCGCTTGTGGTTCAGCGGATCTTTCTCCGGTGGGGCCTCCCCACCATGGATCTGTTCGCCAGTCCTCTGAACCGACAGCTTCCCAGATTCTGCTCTCGACAGCCGCATCCTCTCTGGGTGGCGGCGGATGCTTTTCTGATTCCATGGTCCACAGGCCTCTTGTATGCCTTTCCACCCATGCCCCTGGTGTCTCGGACGCTCTTCAAGGTTCTCAGAGACAAGGTGTCGGTGATCCTAGTGGCTCCCCGGTGGCCGAGACAACCTTGGTTCCCGCTTCTGCTGCAGCTGGCGGTGGACACACCTATTCCTCTGGGGTTTCAACCCGACGACCTCTCGCAGGATCAGGGGACGCTCCTGCACCTCAACCTTCGGTCCCTTCATCTGATAGCCTGGCTGCTGAAAGGGTAGTCCTTGCTCCTCTCCAGCTACCTCCAGAAGTGGAAGAGGTCGTCTTGGCCTCCAGGAGGCCTTCCACCCGGAGGTCCTACGCCCTTAAGTGGCGTCGATTCTCCGTCTGGTGTACTCAGCAGTCTCAAGACCCCTTCTCCTGTTCAGCATCAGTGGTATTGCAGTACTTGCTTTCCCTTTCCAATCTTGGACTTAAGTCCAACTCGGTCAAGGTCCACCTCAGTGCTATTTCTGCGCACCACCTGCCGGTGGAAGGTAGGCCTCTTTCCAGCCACCCTCTGGTGGCTCGTTTTCTCCGGGGCCTTCTACTCCTTAAACCACCTTTGCGCCCGCCAGCCCCGAACTGGGATCTCAATGTGGTTTTACAGCGGCTTACCTGTCCGCCTTTTGAGCCTATGGCTACCTGCCCTCTTCGTTTTCTTTCCTGGAAAACCTTGTTCTTGGTGGCCCTCACTTCTGCTAGACGCGTTAGTGAGCTGCAGGCCCTGGTATCTGACCCTCCTTACACTAGGTTCTACAAGAACCGTGTAGTCCTACGGACTCACCCTAAGTTTCTTCCTAAAGTGGTTTCCCCTTTTCACATCAACCAGGAGGTGGTACTTCCGACCTACTTTCCCAGGCCACACTCCAGCCGAGCTGAAATGGTCCTGCATACCCTGGACTGTAGAAGGGCGCTGAACTTCTACCTGGACCGTACGCGGGGGCACCGAAGGGCGGTTCAGCTCTTCGTGTCTTATGACCCCAACAAGTTGGGGCTCCCTGTCTCCAAGCGTACTCTGTCCATCTGGATTGCGGACTGCATCGCTTGGGCTTACGAGGCTGCGGGCCTCGTGCTGGAAGGTAGAGTCACCGCTCATCGTGTTCGGGCGAAGGCTACGTCAGTGGCTTTCCTCCGCTCTGTTCCGTTGGCAGACATCTGCCGGGCCGCTACTTGGTCTTCAAGCCAGACTTTTGCAGCCCATTACTGCCTGGAGAGGGAGTCCCGCAGGGACAGTGCTTTCGGACAGGCAGTCCTCCGTAACCTCTTCGAGGTATAGGCAACTCCTACCCTCCATCCCGGATGTTGGGCTACCGGTTGGAGACGTATTCAGAGAAGATTCCTTCCTTCTGTGCTGCTGAGCTAGAGGGAGCTCATTTTTGTGCCTAGGGTCTCCGGTAGCCTTAAGCTTGGGAGTCCCATATGTGAGGACTGACTTCCTGCTTGGTCCTGGAGAAAGCGTAGTTACTCACCTGTAACAGGTGTTCTCTAGGAGCAGCAGGAATCAGTCCTCACAACCCTCCCTCCTCCCCTTGGAGTTGCAGTTTTATGCTTTCGTTTTTGCTAGTTTTTGCTGTCTTTTTGCTATGTCATCTGACTGAATGTTATCTCATACCTGACAGCTTTGATGTTTTTGATCTTTTACTGTTATCTCATACCTGACAATTTTTCACTGTATAGCAACTGTTCACAGCAATTAGCGATTGCAGCAACTTAATCACTATACTCAGTAAACCCCACGATCTTCTCACATATCACAACTGTTTTTCAACATATAGTTATTGTTCTCAGTACCTAGCAACTGCTACAACATAATATCTATTGTCAATAGATTTACACCTATATTCTACTACCAGTAACATCATTTGTAGACACTGTGCAATCTTTCACTGTCATATTACAGCACATTTCACAGCTCACTCCTGAAGAATCATGGATCTAACAAAGTATCAATCTTACCTTCTTATCATTATACTAACCATTCACTTAGTTCACAACATCCATGCATACAAACCTATTCATGCACCATACAATACCATTCCCATCATTCAAAGCACACACAAAAACACACTTCAACCATACCCATATACATTCAACCAAACTCACCGTCCAAATGCCCCCAGACATGCAAGATTAATACAAATAAATCTCCAACTAGATAAACCTACAAACAGAATTCCTAACTCAAACACCATCAAAAAATTCATTCTTATAAATGCAAGATCCATACGAAATAAAATATCACTAATAAATGACATAATCACTGATAAAAAACCTGATATCCTTCTTATCACGGAGACATGGCTCTCACCTACAGACTCAATCCTCCTAAATCAACTTAACACGAACCAGTACGACCTATTCAACTGCCACCGAGAAGCAAAAAGGGGAGGCGGAGCCCTTATCATCACAAAAAAAGAACTCAAATACTCACTAACAAGTATGAATAACATTGACAGTATGGACATCATAAATATAGAGAATAAAACCCTTGCAATATCTCTTATCTACAGACCCCCCTCAGCGGACCACAAAAATCTTACGCCCATCCTAGACCTTGCATGTACAGCTTCGCAAAAAAAACCACTTATCATATTAGGAGACCTAAACCTTCCTTCGCTCAACCAACAACACACTTCCAACTTTATGGATGCCATGAAAGAAATGGGTTACAACCAAATCATACAGACTCCCACTCACATAAAAGGAAATACACTAGACCTTGTATTCATTCCCATACCATTCAATAAACATAAACTCCAATCATCACCCCTTATTACAGAAGTACCATGGTCAGATCACCATTTAATAACCTTCACACTAAACTCACTACCTAACAACAACACTGAAACAACTCCAACACATTATAAATCCCGTTTTGCCCACTTTAACAAAGATACCTTCCTAAATACTGTATTACCCAACTTCACAAATAACTCGACAGAAGTCAACACCTTAATAGACCAATGGAACTCAATAATAAAAGAAGCAGCCACTCCCAAACAAACTAATCCAAAACAATTCATAAAAACACAATCAGAAAAATGGTTCAATAAAGACCTTTCTAACCTAAAAAAGCAACTAAGAAAACAAGAAAAACGATGGCGGAAAGATAAAACGAGCGATAATAAAGATCAATACATGAATCTCCTCAACAAATACAAGGACACAATTAATAAATCAAAAAGAGAATACCATACAAAAATGATAAACATGGCAGTCAACCGCCCAAGAGAACTATTCACAATTATAAAAGCACTAACAAAAACCCAAACAACAGAACCAGAACAAACAACAATAAGTGCACAAACCCTTGCAACTCATTTTGCTAATAAACTAAAAAATAATTCATCTAGCACAACCATAACTACGCTCACAGACATAGAAACAAAAAATACATGGACAACCTTCCAAAACATTGATCACAAACACCTGATCAATGTAATATCAATGATCAACACCACTACCTCCCCCCTTGATCCATGCCCCGTATCATGGATAAAGAACACCAAAGCTGATCTTGCTATCCATATACTAAATATAGTGAACCAATCACTATCACAAGGTATCATGCCTGAAGCACTAAAACTTACCTCCTTACGCCCAATAGTAAAAAATAATAAACTCAATCCGAAAGACCCGAACTCCTACAGACCAATAGCCAGCATACCATTTATTGCCAAAATAATAGAAAAAATAATACAGATACAACTACAAGACTTTATTGACACTCATGCTCCACTTGACTCACACCAATTCGGCTTCAGACCATCCCACGGAGTCGAGACCCTACTAATAACACTTATGAACGACCTCATCAAAGGCACTGACTCACACAACCAAGGATACATCCTCATATTCATTGATATAACTGGAGCCTTTGACAATGTACACCACAACACACTCATTAATAGACTCCTAAACCTAGGAATAGGTGGAACAATTCTGCAATGGTTCATATCATATATCACAAACAGATCGATACGCGTTAAATTAGGACAAACCACCTCAGAGCCCTTCACACAAGGACAAGGTATCCCACAAGGCTCGGCACTATCTGCCCTTCTTTTCAACCTGTATCTTCAACCCATCACAAATATATTTAAAAAATATAAAGTAAACCACTACATATATGCTGACGATATCATGCTCACCCTACCGATAAACACAAATAATCCCACATACCAGAAATTACTAGACTGTATCAGTGAAGCAAATACTTGGTTAGAAAACAATAATCTCAGCATCAACCTAAAAAAAACTGAAGCAATGATAGTATCAAGAAAACCAGACTCTAATCTCCCTGAAACTATAACAATTAACAACACAATAATCCCAGTTAAAAAAGAAGTAAAATACCTAGGCATTATAATAGACCACACACTTAGTATGCTTCCTCATATAAAACAAACAGTGAAAACCATATTCTATAAACTTAGGATCACCCAACACTTAAGACCACTACTTGACACACATGACTTCAGATCTGTCATCAGCACACTTATCACTCCTCATTTCGACTATTGCAATAGCATACTTATTGGCCTCCCTCTTACAAGCACCAACCTACTCCAAAGAGCTCAAAACATCTGTGCTCGAGTAACAGCACAAGCCCGCCTCGCTGACCACATAACTCCCGTATTAGCCGAACTACACTGGCTTCCCATAAATAGTAGAATAACATACAAAATACTCCTAACCACATTTAAAATAACAAACGGCATCTCACCCTCACATTTAACCACTCTGATTCAAGCTCCAAAAGAAATTAGAGCCCGCAGACAAAACGCAACCTACTCACTAGAAATAAAAAAATCCATCCGGAAAACAAAGAAGACCACAAGCTCAAGAGCCTTCTCTTATGCAGCCCCACCCTATGGAATAAACTCCCGCTAGAACTCCGCAAAATAAAAGATCTTCAAACATTTCGAAAAGAACTGAAGACATTTCTATTTAAAGAACACTTCACAAATTTAAATGAATCCTATCCACCCAACACACCACACAACCATAACAATCCTCCTTAACTACAGCTCAACAAGCCTCAACACTCACTACATTTAAGAAACAAAGCTTAATTTAGCAAAGAATCAATGTAAATAGACAAAGCATTACTAGCTAATGTTAAAATGTAAATAGTTCTGTAACAATAATCCATGTTAAACTGTATTTAGTTCTGTAACAATGTTCCATGTTATCGGTTATCATGTTAACTGTACATAGTTATGAAAAAAACGATGTTCTATGTAAAACCATGTTCACTAAATGTTACCTGTAAACCGCCTTTGATCTTTGGAAAAAGCGGTATAGAAATAAGCATAAATAAATAAATAAATAAATAAATAAATCTGACTGAGCAAGATGGCACCCTTGGGCGGGAAGAGGACCGCGCATGCGCGCTGCAATTCCCAAAGGCTTTCTTTGAAAGCTGGGGAAATTGCTCCGCGAGGGCTCCGTCGGCGCCGACGTCACCCATATGTGAGGACTGATTCCTGCTGCTCCTGGAGAACACCTGTTACAGGTGAGTAACTACGCTTTACTTTACAGCTGTGATAACTACAGTGACTCAGGAGTTCTTTTGTTTTTTGAAGTATATCTGTCATTCCAAAAAACTAACTGACACGGACAAGAGAGAGCAAATAAAGTGTTTTTCCTTTGACCCTCAAAAATAGAGGTTGAGAACCTTGGGGGACGGTGCAGCATTCTGGGTTGGAAGTGTACCAGATTGCAACCTGAGAATGAATGGTTTAAATTCTGAGTGAATAAGAAATTGTGTATTATATAAGTCATTTGAATGCATGCTTCCCCATACTGTAAGATTTAAGGTAATTACTTTGAATTGTTAAACTCTGTACTAGTGACTAATGACGACCTTTACAATTCAGGATAAATTCATCTGTTTTTCTGTATTTGAATTTTGTGTGTCTGTGTCCAGAGGAAAAGAGGGTGTATATGCATTCTAGATATCCACCAACGCTATGGAAAGTATCTATTTCATGTCTCTTGAATATCTGCTTTCTGAACTGTAAGATTTAATGAAAATAAAAAATAAAATAATATTTTCTTTTGCAGAGACATGCAGACTACGGCTGGCAGTTAGTTTCCATGCTAAGTAATTTCATTCCAGTCATACGTAACAGATAGCTATAGTTCTCTCTATAAGAATAGATGTTATAACATGTTGCAAAATAATAGTTTTATATTTTAAGAACTATATCTAAATTGTATGTCTGTGCTTAATCTAAGCTTATGTTTTCTGCCTGCCCTATGTTTACGGTAATAAGGTTTTTTAATAAGTTTCTTTTCAAGTATGATCAAGAATTTCAGTAAGGGATTTACTGAAGACTATGGTAATAAAATGTCTCTGTCCCAATTAGGAATGCTATGTGAAAAGGAGTGGCTTCTGCTAGTTGCTCCATATTTCCTTAGTTCACCATATTTTGCCCTAGAATCTCTAGATATCCCGTCCCGTCAGTTTCTCTCTCTGTAAGTAGCTCCCCAAGAAGCCCCGGCTCCGTTCAGTGTGCTTTTGGGGGGGTTGGGGCCCAGTCCACCGTTTATGTCACCCCCCGGTTGGGGTTAACTTATGGGCCCACAGCAGAGAATTATAAAATTAAAAAAAAAAAAAAAAAAAAACCCTCCCGGATAGAGCGTTGCTAGGAGAAACAGTGTGGGCCTAGGGCAGGGGGGGGGACTCCACCCTGTAGATTCCCAAGTAGTTTGCCAGCCAGTCAGCTGACCAGACTTGTTTAGGTGCCTTTCCCTCTGCCACTGATTTATTGAACTGAAAGCTTTAGGATTTAATTGAACAAATGAACAGTGTTATTCAGACAGTATTATTCATCCTCACTATATACCCCATGCAATCCAGCAGCCCAGGAGAATTTGCATTTTTGTCAGTCAGTCCCAGAGAGATATAAAACAGAAATTACAGAAACTGGATGGATTTGCGGGCATGATAGTTACTGGAAGTTGAACAGAAAGTATGTGAATTGTTGAATGTGATAGAGAAAGTAAATGTAAAGATGGAGAAGAGAACAGATCTTCTTGCTGATGCTTTAGTTGAATGATGTGGAGGAGGTTATCCTGATCGAAGGAGCAGAGGAAGTAAAAACTGGGTGCGAGTCAGTGCGCCCATTGCAGAAAAGAAGGACATTAGAGAAGTGAATGCCCGCATCTTATCTCCACCCCAGGGGGGAGGAGGGAGTACTTGATTTAAAAAAAAAAAAAGCCAGCCGGAGAAGGCTACAGCATGAATGAAGACTAGGCCAGACCGGACTCCAAGTTTCCCTGGGTCCCCAGGAGTCAGTCTGAAAATAGGGGACCAATATATGGACTTTATGGGGGGTACAGGAGCAGAATACTAAAGCCAGTAGCCCCTGTGTTTTTCTCGATGCATCACCATTATCAGAGCTACTGGGGCTAAGGCCACAAAGCCTTTTCTGCAGAACCGCATGTGTGAACAAGGGGAACAGAAAATAATGCACCAGTTCCTGTATGTGCCCTATTCCACTTTTTGGAGCCGAGATCTGCTTGCAAAGCTTCAGGCACAGATATCCTTTGCTGGAGAGAGAGAAATGCAAATGACTGTGAACCCAGAGCCTGCTGGATTGATGGTGCTGACTGTTCCCCGAGAAGAGAAGTGGCGGTTCTATAGCACACCTCCAGTCAAGTCAACAAGTTCCTGTATACCTACCAACCCTATAGCCCCACCTGGAGTATGGGAGAAGATAATCCACCTGGCCTAGCGAAGAACATAAGCCCCTGTCATCGTCACCCTCAAGCCAGAAGCGGACCAGTGCATGTGAAGCAGTATCCTCTTCCCTGACCAGCCATTGCAGGAATCCACTGCCATTTAATGAAACTGCTGAAGTATGGACTTCTCAAGGAATGTCAGTCACCTTGGAACACTCCCCTTCTTCCTGTTAAGAAGCCTGGGACAGGTGATTACCGCCCACTGCAGGATCTAAGAAGACTGAATGATGCAGCTGGAACTATACATCCAGTTGTGCCAAATCCTTACACACTCTTAGGACTGATCTCTGCTGAAGCTACACACATTTCACCATTCTGGATTTAAAAGATGTTTTTCTGTATACGCTTAGCCCAAGACCCCACTACAGGAAGGCGGGGCCAACTCACCTGGACAAGATTACCTCAAGGATTCAAGAACTCGCCTCACTCAGCACTCAAAAGATTTGACAAGTTATCCAGTAATTCCAGGAGAAAGAATTCTACTTCAATATGTGGACAACTTGCTTATAACCACCAACTCAGAAAGTGAATGTCTACAAGCCACCAGTGAACTCTTGCACCTTTTTAATGAGGCTGGATACAAAGTCTTAAGAACTAAGGTGCAATTATGTCAAACAAGTTAAATACCTAGGATTCCAGTTGTCCAGCGGAATTCGACGCCTGGGACCCTTACCAGAACGCAAAGCAGCTGTATGCAGTATTCCTACTCCAACCACCAGGAGGCAAGTGAGAGCCTTCTTGGGTGCCACAAAGTATGTTGTATATGGATCCCCAATTTTGCGCTGCTAGCAAAACCGTTGTATCAAGCTATCAAAGGAATGGAAAAGTCTCCATTGGAATGGGGACTTGAACAGGATGCAGCCTTTTGATCTTTGAAAAAACACTCTGATGTTGTCACCAATTCTGGGTCTACCAGATGTCCAGAAAACCTTTCAGTCTCTATGTTCATGAGTCACAAGGAAATGTTCTGAGTCAACACTCCTAATCTCTTGGACCTTATTTGAGAAGCTGTTACAGCTACAGCCTTCCTAGTGAGCAAAAACTAACAAAAAAATCCCTTTGAGACAGAATCTTCAAGTTACTGTACCACACTCTGTTTCTAACCAATAAGAAATACAAAGGAAACTACTAGCTAACAATCTATGAATGTTGAAGTATCAGAGTATGTTGCGTGGAAACCCTCAGATATAACTGAAGGTCAGTCAAGCTTTGAATCCTGCTATGTTGTTACCAGATGGTCTTGATCCCTTGATCATGACTGTTTAGAAATTATGGACACTGTAATTCTCAAGCCGCCTGGATTTGACTGATGTCTCTCTGGAGAACCCTGAACAGACTTTCTTTGTGGCTGAAGGCAGTTTCATCATCAATGGACATTGTTGTGCTAGATATGCAGTGGTGACCCCTGATTTGGTAGTTGAGTCCTCAGCCCTGGCCCCAGAAACTTGAACACAGAAAGCTGAACTGATAGCCCTCACTAGAGCACTAACAATAGGAAAAGGGCTCTGTCTAAATGTGTACCCAGATTCCAAGTATGCCCTTACAATCTTGCATGCACATGGGACCCTGTACAAATAATGAGGGTGGATAACCTTAGGAAGCAAGTCCATCAAGTATGGCCCCAAGATATTGACATTATCAGGTGCATACTACCTACAGCTTTCAAAACTTTAGGAAAAGTAGAATGTATGAATAGAACCTTGAAATCTCAGTTGTCCAAACTTTGCCAAGAGGTTTACCTGAAGTGGCCCCAGGTTCTTCCTATAGCCCTTCTTAGGATATACTTAGCCCCTGCTAAGTCTTTAGGAGTTCCCCTTTTTGAGATTCTGAGAATCTGTAGCCTATTTATAGGGAATAAAAGGAGATGTGAGACAGATAGGATCTGAAATTATTAGGCATGAACTATTGGTTTTAAGTTCTGTTTTGCAGAGTCTTCATACCTGGGTACAAAAATCGATTACCCATCAATTTGCCTGAACCCCTGCATCCTTTCAAGCCTGGAGTCTCGGTGTGGATCAAAGAGTGGAGAAGGATACCGTTAGCCCTGCATTGGAAGGGACCCTATGTTGTCATCCTGTCAACTCCAACTGCAGTAAAAGTCGCAGAATTCGAACCTTGGATCCATTATACTCCGAGTAAAGCCAGCAACTGCTTTTGAACCTGATCACTGGACTACTGTACAGCATCCTGAGACTCCATTGCGCCTCACCCTACGACAACAGCTATGGACCTAAGACTTATTGGTCCCTCAGAAACTGCACTATTTCAAGACTATCTGTTTATCTAAAGGTAAGCCTCGCATCTGGAGAAAGCTGCAATCATCAGAAATAGACTGTGTTGTGTTAAGAAATTGAGTCTTCTACGAAACTGTGTTCAAATGCTCTGATCTCCTCAAGGCAATAATAGCCTGAGAGACTGTACTATGATATTTTAAGAACCTGAGACATCCCAGCGGACAGTGATACTTTGGGATCTACAGCCCTACTCCTGCCACAAAGCTGGTAGGTCTACGTACGTCAGAAGCTTGAGGATCTACAATCAACTCTACATTTGTTATCTATTGTGGATGCCAACAGTTCCACCAATTTTCCAGAGACTATGCCCATTATGAATTCTTATTATTGCTTTATTTTGGCAGCAGCCTTGGAGTGCTTTGAAATGACTTTTGCTTTACCTCCCTGTGCAGCCTGTATAAGTAACACACAAACTGGGCTAAAGGTTCCTCATGCCTCCTTGTTTCTTGAACTTGCCGAAGCAGTAGCATCTAGTCTCCACATTTATGACTGTTTCTCTTTGTGGAGGAACCAAGATGGGAGATCAGTGGCCTTGGGAGGCTCAAGAACTGAATTATTCCATCCCCTATGATCAGACTGATTTACATAATACTACTAGTGAGTGGGTATTGGCCCACCCCATTGTTGACAGTTTGTGTTTTGTTCGCACGGGACCACAATTTGCTATGAAGATTGGACAGCTGGACTGTCTAAATCAGAAGTTTTACAACAGCACAACAAAGAAGACATCTTGGTGGTCCGGCATAAATGCTCCTGAACCTTCTAATCCTTTAGTTCTTTTTCCCACTCTTGC
The DNA here is from genome assembly GCA_033557465.1 of Ichthyophis bannanicus. NCBI lineage: Eukaryota > Metazoa > Chordata > Amphibia > Gymnophiona > Ichthyophiidae > Ichthyophis > Ichthyophis bannanicus. Next base: position 579,341,262 of record CM066033.1, read on the forward strand.
CAAACTATGGACTTTGACTATCTGCTTGTTGCTCCCTTGTTTCTTGTCATTTTGCTTGCGAATGATAACTTCATTTATTAATAACACTGTAGAGCGTAAGGCAGCTGCAAAGCTACCAGCTATGTGAAACTACTACCCTATACCACAGAGTGATATCTTTACCTAGTATTATGTGATTTGATTCTCACCCTTTCTCACTTGCGGGTGAGAATAATCAAAGGGGGGAATGTGGTAGGCGAAGGCCTATGATCCATGCTAATTGAACTAAACAGACAGGCCTAAGCAGCTTGACCTGTAAATGAAGCCTGTAGTTAGGCCCAGAGGAATGAAAACCCCCCCTGAATGATGACACCGTAGAATTGAAACTTAACTGAACACAATTTAGTATAGCTAAGCAGAATCGAAACTTAGGAAAATATAGAAAAAAAACAAGTTAATTGGTACTGATAAGAGAGCACAGCTTCTATGGAATTAATTAACACTGCTGAAAGAAAAGTTACAGTGCCCTGTATTCCCACATGTTCTAACTAGCTAAATGACCTTGGAGGAGGACAGTATCTAAGTTGGTGAACTGACCATTGTAATTGGGACTAGAAGGGGGGTAAGCAGGTGCTGAGCCCAGACCAGAGTCCTAATTGGACAACTACGTAATGTTACCGGGACCAATAGATAGGTGAGAGGGGTTACTGGGACCAATGAAAAGTTTGCCTATGTCTAGAATGGAGAAGAACGGTATAAAAGTTGTTGTTTTGCTAGAAACCATTGCTCAGCCATTTTGAATTTGATTCTGCTTGAGACTTGTGCACAAATAAATGATTTGGACCTTCTGAACAGACTCCTGGTATCATTGGTTTGTCTGCGCTCTGCTGCTACAAGAGAGCTAGCAATGTAATAAAAAACCAAACAAAGAAACCCTCAAATCCTTACTTACTGTTTGATGTGTGGAGCCCTGGTTAGGAAAGCCTCAAAAGGGCAGGGCTCAGGAGCCTTTTATGCAGGCTTCAACTGCACTCAGGAAACAGGCCCACATGCATCTAATCCTCCAGGACGTGAATGTAGAACTCTTGATGCCTTTGGGTGTCAAACCTTCCAGGCCTCTGCTTTATGCCCGGATTAGTCCCCTACATTTTATATATGGGAATGTTCCTTAAGGAAGTTACAGGAGCTCTAGAGCTTATGAGGCCCTCTCCTTCCTGATGATAAGAGACAAGATTACCTTGCACTTATCAAACATGCTCAGGATGTTTCCAAATTCGTAAATCGTGCAGCTTTTGATTGTTTTGAGTGTGCATACGCAGAACTTTTTGCTATTGCCATAGGCGCACGTAGGATTGCCTGGCTCCAGGCATCTGACTTGGAACTTTGGGTACAGGACAAACTGGGGGAATATTCCTTGCACAGGAGAGAATCTCTTTGGCAAAAATTGGCAAGAGAAATATAATGAGCTAGATGCTGATAATCTCACCTTGGATAGATTATCAAAATCTACAGATGATCCTGCAAGGAAAAAGTCCTACAAAAAAAACATTCTTCACTAGAAAGAAGAAGTTCTACCCCTCGTATACCCAGCAAGGGCATCATTCAGGTCAGTCTGCCCAAAAGGGTCAGCAGCATCCTAAACAAAGAAAAACAAAAGCAGCTAAGCCTCAACCGGCTCAGCAGACTCAGCCTCCACAGGGGCTTTGACTCCCATCTAGAGAACTTTGTCTTCCTGGCCCTGAACGGGTCAGAGCCTTCCACCATTCCAGGAAGGTTTCTGTTATTTTGCCCCCAGATGGGGGCAGATAACAGCAGAAAGTTGGACTCTCCATTGTAAGAGAGGGATACAATCTTCACTTCCTCAGCATTCCCCCTCCTACAATGGTAAGACAGTTCAATTCTCAGACCTCTCTCAACTCCCAGTTAGATCACAAGGTCAATCTGCTTCTTGCCCAAAGGGCAATAGAAGAAGTACCTATTCATCAACAGGGTGCAGGGTTCTATTCCCCCTTTTTCCTTATTCCAAAGAAAACAGGAGGGCACAGACCCATTTTGGACCTCAGAACTGAACAAATTCCTGTTCAAAGAGAAATTCAAAATGATTTCTCTGGGAACTCTACTGCCATACTTTCAGAGTCAGGACCTGCTTTGTTCTCTAGATCTCAAGGATGCGTACACTCATGTTCTCATCCATCCAATTCACCGAAGGTTTCTTTGCTTTCTATATCAAGCGAAGCACTACGCTACAGAGTTCTTATTTTGAGCCCTGGACCTACACGGCACCAAGGAAGTGTTTCACACAAACATGCATGGCTAATGGTGGCCAGCATTTATTTCTCGCTTACCCCTAAAAGTAATTCAGTTTGGTTTATAATAGTTCTTGTCCTTCGCCCTTACTTTGACAGAGTGGGCTCATTCCGAGCCCCATCAGAGCCAGAGTCCGATGATTTTCTCTATCTCGCACAATTTTGTCCGTATCCTTCCATAAATTACAGTTGTTATGTATTTATTTTAAACAAGGGTATTTCTATCCCGCCTTACTCCCCCTTCAATCACAGGCGGGGTACACACCAAACAAATCAAATCGCCAATGGTGGTGTTTTATGTTAGATAAGTCCGACTCGTACAGGGAAGATGTGTGGGTGGTGCTGATTAGCTGTGAGCTAATTTACAACAGGCTCTGCTTTTTTACAGTTATATACAAGAGGTTTGCGGAGTCCTGCAGCGGGCTGTGAATTGATCTTCAATCGAGTCTGAGGTTGATCCAAGTCTGTAGAGTCTGGCTATGGTGCTTGGGGCCGTAGTTGCTCAGTGAAGAGTACCTGTCTTTAAGGTGTTTCCCCGGAAGTCCTGTTGTAATCTTTTTCATGTCTGATCATAGGTCGTCCTTGGGAGTAGTGTTGCCATTATTTGTTGGAGCCTGCCAGTTGATAGAGGCTCTTTGTGTGGTGGATTCTGGCATGCATTTTTGTGTAGTTGCGTGGGGTCGCTGAGTGTGTCCTGCTGTGGTCTTTCTTCTAGGTCTAGTGCTGGCATCAGGGAGTATGAGGGCTTGTAGGCTGAGTGGGAAGAGCTTCTTGTGTTTTGATTCTGAATATGTTTAGTATCATTTTGTATTTGATGCGATGGCTGATTGGGAGGCCAGTGGAGGTCTTTTAGGATGGGGGTGATGTGGGCTTGTATTTGAGAACCGATGATTCTTCTGGCTGCCGTGTTTTGAGCCATTTAGAAGCGGCCTGAGTGATTTGTTTTGGCATGCCGTGTGTAGCTTGGGTTGCAGAAGTCAAGTATGAGAGTTATAAGCGCTTGGCAGACTGTGCGGAAGTGGTCCTTGTGATGAGTAGGGGCTTGTAGCGTCTGATTATATCTCATTTTGTAGTATGCGTTTTTGGCGGTTTTTCTGATGTGTGATTGTAGGTTCAACTCTCGTTCGAGTGTTATTCTGATGTATTTCACTTCGTGGCTCAGTGGTATTGCTGTAGTTGTTGGTTGGTGGGGGGGGGGGGATGAAGGATGGGGGGCTGAAGTTGGTGGTTTCGTGTGATGATGATTTCTTCTGTCCTTGCTGTAGTTTATGGCTAGGTTGTTGTGCATGAGCCAATTGGACATGCTGTTTGAGACA